>OX421316.1:23534734-24735206 GCA_949125395.1 Diaphora mendica
CCCGAGATTACCCCTTACAATTTAACAAATATACAAACACACAAACTTTACCTCTTTATATAATAGTGTAGATGTAGAAGTGTAGATTTATATTTTCTCGTGACTTTGTCTGTAATTATTTGAAAATTGTGATATTTCTATGGTATTTAAAGTCTACTTTGCAAAGAAATTATTATTATAACGGCAAGACATTTTAAATAAAAAAAAGTAAAAACTTAAACCCAACTACGACATAAAACGACGCTGAAAAAGTATGAAACAAGTTTGAAAAATCGAACCATACCGTACCGTACGTTCATCCTTTTTTTTCTTTTGTCGTCATTGGGTTTTAGTTATTACTTTTTTTATCAAAATTCCTTGCAATAAATTCAGGTATAATTTATCCATTAAAACCTCTGTGGTAAATATTAAAAAAACAAATTAACCAAATCAGCTGACTCCTACCGCGTAATTAAATTTAAAAATGTTGTTTTGATTTAAAAAAATAATAATAAATTAACTTTATAAATCATTTAAATGTACATTTGACAAAAAACTTAGAAGCATAAAAGCTGTAACTATTAGCCTAAGTCTCTTATGTAAATTAGACTAAATAAAACGTTTTAGTGCGCATGAAAAAGTATCGAAAGGACTTCATAATAAACTGTAATTGTCAGTCTAGGATTAATCCTAAGAATTCGTAATATTAACTGTTAATAGTTAATATTACGAATTCCTAGTGTGTTTTATCATAAAGGTTCTGAATTGCGTCATTTCGCCGAGAAGATACCGTAAGGGATTTAGTCAAAACCAATTCTTTTTATGTGTTCACTGAGTCACTTACGGTAGTGATGTTCACATTTTGATATTAAATATGTGGGACTATCTTGTTTGATTCTAATGTAATGTACTTTTTTTTTTATGGAATAAGCAGGCAAACGAGCAGACATATCGCCTGATGGTAAGCGATTACCGGCGCCCATGGACACCTGCAATACCAGAGGCGTCACAAGTGCGTTGCCGGCCTTTGGGGGGATGGAGGGAGAGATGGGAAGGGGGGTATGGGCCTCGGGTGTCCTCACTTACACGGTGAAACACAGCGCAAGCATTATTTTACACCGGTTTTCTGTGAGGCCGTGGTATCACTCCGGTCGAGCTGGCCCATTCAAGCCGAAGCGTAGCTCTCCCCCTTTGATTAATTAGATGGCATAGAGATTTAGGTAGTTGCCACGTCGTTTACTACAGCGCTGAGTGTTGCAGGTTTAAACCCTATAAGGGAAAACACTTTGATTTTAGTGTGATCAATGAATTGTTTTTCTTAGTCTAGGTGTTCTGTGTGTCTGTTTCATGTACGTGTGTAAAAGACATAATATTTTCCTAATGCGGGACTGGTCTTTACAAAAGATAAATAAAGCAAATAAAGAGTTTATCTATTTATTTATTATTTTATTATTAACTATCGTTTTTCTTAAGTGCTTAAGTAAATAGAGAGGACTTACAGTAACTTAAAAAGAAAAGATATAACTTTAATAGAAAATGAATCAAGCATTTTGATTAAGTACTTGATTATTGTAGGTACTACACGTTATTTCTAACCATCAATGATCCTACCTTACCATATACTATATATGTATACTGTAATGGACACTACTTAAACCTAATTTATATAATATCACGTTACAATAAACACAGACCAATTTTAGTTATTTAATCCGACTTTCAGGCTACTCATATGAAATAGTTTAAGTAATGTTCGTATATTTAATATCCCTAGGGAAAACGTTCGACTGTGAGGAGTGGATCGTTAGCTGTAAGAGCTAAAGTCGTTTTAGATAGAAAAGCCTGAAGGTATAATCCCTCAGTTGAAAACATAGATTCCTTTACTGAATCAAGGTTTTCGTTAACTCTGCGTAAGGGGACCTTTCTTACTTGTTTATATTACTAAATTGGTTACCAAGTATATCAACAAGTAATAACCGACATACACACGGGCGGAGCCGCGGGCCAAAGCTAGTTTATTATAAAGAGGCTACCATTTGAGGGATCTTAAAAGTTCCTGTGAATAGGAACTGACTTCCAACACACAGCTTGCGCTACTTTGGAAGTCAGGGCTGTACAGTGTCTTGTAATAGATTTATTAAAGATTTATTATTATTATTGGCCCTCTCTTAGACACGCCAGCAAAACACAGATTTAAAAAAATGAAAATCGGTTAGTAGATAGTTTCGAAGTTAATAGTGAGCAACAACGTGACTCGAGAATTATATATATCTAGCTGAGTCCCGCGGTTAAGTTACGCCTTATATCATCAGCTACTTATCAGTGAACGTCTCGTCAAAATGGGTTTAGCCGTTCCAGAGATTAGCCGGAACAAACATACAGACAGACAGACAATTTAAAAATATATGCTATTTTGGTATATGTACCGTGTATACATACATATGCATTTAGTAAAAAGCGGTTATTTTAATATTACAAACAGACACTCCATTTTTATTTATTTGTATGTATAGATAGATAGATAATACCTATATAGGTATATATTATGCAAACTGTTGTACCTATTATGCACAGTTGGAGGTGAAGCGGATAAATAAATGGTGGTGCTAAATTGTAAACTGTCAGCGGCAATGTGAATGAATTAAAGGAAACCACCGCTTTGAAACATTTCAGTAGGACGCTATTGTTGCAAGCTTTTTCTGTGTTCCTTTTCTAATTGTGTAAATTGCCTGTACACATTTTCAAATTAACATTAATTAAAATCCTTGAAACGTTTGGTCTTTCCTGTGTGACTCAATATTCAGGTAGCGGTGATATCACGAAATTAGTTATATTGTGAAAATGCTGATCATTCGAGTTAGAATGTTAGACATTCGAGTTAGAAAATCATGAATTGTATTTTTTATCTTATGTAAATTTTTTTGAGAAACCTAATCTTTGTGTTGTATTGAGTTATATATAAATAATATTTTATATATAAATAAGCCTCAGACTAAATCAGTTCATTAGATTGTTTTTTTAGTTGTAGTACTTTACTATGGATCACTTTAGTTTAATCATTATTCTTAATTCTTTCGGGATGATAGGTACCCGATTCTGCTCATGTTTTACATCAATTAATATGTACATATATATACAAACATTATGTAAAAAACAAATATAGCTTAGTTAATACTGAAGAGCTCGTGTCATTTCATGAATAAAATATTGAAAAGAGGATTCGGATTCTGTGTAATATAAAATTAGTAACTCGTATTTCATTAGTAATTTTATAAAATAAATCATTTCATATTCGTGATGCGACATTTGTTTTGATCTCACATCTGTTTCTACAATACGTCATTATTACGGTGATCCGTCACCCAACTTGAATAAATCATTCGCTTCGGAAATCCGGAGTTGTTGGCGCCTATTCAAAGACTACGAATGTATGGAATGATATGTTTTAAAATCATCTACACGTCATTGATAGTCAAGACAGAGGTATGTTAAACTGTTTGTTCGTGTTGTGCTAATCTAATATGGATTTAATGATTTCTTTGATTCGGATTAAGTGTAAATATTTTAAATGTGTGCCTCTCAAATGTTGAAACGTATTTTTTTAAAATATATTATGTATATGTCACGAAAAAGTACCACACGAAACAGGAATATTTCTGGTGCGGGAGTTGTCTTGAAAAGTAGTTGTTTTTTATATACCTGTCTATAAGATATTAATTTTACAACTAGCTGTATCCCACGGTATTACCTGCGCTTGTTATGATACCTTTACAACAACAACCGTGAATAACACCGAAGCTATTCTAAATTTAAAATAAAAGTAGCCCAAGTTACTCCTTACATCATCAGCTATCTGTTAGTGAAAATTCCGTCAAAGTTCAGTCCTCAGTAGGACAGGACTTTGTCAGGTCCAGTCGTTCCAGAGATTCCAGAGATTAAAAATTCTTACTGTTAATTTGAAATTTCCTTCCTCCTTCCTGAATCCTTTTTTATGATATACGTACTTTGATTTAAGTATATTATTTCTCTTATTCATCATTATTGATTATACAAACAGTGGATGTTTACAATGTAGTAAGTTCTTGTTGTATTAACAATAAAAATATTTGTTTTGCGAGTATTCTTGATTGGTATTGGTGATATTGTTTAGGAGGATATTTTCGTGAACTGTTCTATATTCTTGATATCTTAAATTTTATATTTCGTTTGTAGTTTTTCAAATATTACACATTTTCAAGTGCTTCTCAGTTCGCTTGATAACTTATTTTAACACCCTGTAGTTGTAACTTATTTAAGTTACCTAGTTTCAAAAAAACTATTGTTGAAAACTAACGAAAATACGATAAAATATATTAAAAAAATACTATTAAAATACCTATGTTTTAGATCTACAGTAATTTCTAATTTACTTCCTTTCGGGATAGCTGGGCTCCACTAAAAGATTAGCTTTCTAACCTTTTGTAAGATTAAATATCAATTTATTAATTACTTTTATACTTTTATATTTTTTTGATGAGCGTCTTAGTATCTTCCGATAACCGACATACATGCGGGCGGAGCCGCAGGCAACAACTAGTTACCTTGGGTTTAGTTTGACTGCACGTTTGGCGTAGTGGTTTAACGGTCACCACGCCGTTTCCTACTTCGCCAAGTGTCGTGGGTTCAAATCCCACTTAGGACAACACTTTGTGTGATCCACAAATTGTTGTTCTGAGTCTGGGTGTTCTTTGTGTCCGTTTCATATATGTTTGTAAAGACCCCGCGACACAGGATTTATTCAAAGTGCGGGAGTTGTCTTTAAAAAAAAAAGTTACCTATATAATGAACGCTGCCTTTTAAAATGCTTCTTTTCAAAAACACTAATAATATTTACCTACTTGATAAAGATATTTTCTATATCCGTTGTATATATGTATTATCATGGTTATTATTAAGCCTTTTATTCTTTTATGCATCAATATTGAAGATAACATGCCCTATATTTATAACGTAATATATTATTAGATTGAATAGATAAAATGAAATCGATGGCCTAATAACGAATGATAGTCACCATTTATGTAATAGATAGTCACTTCGTGGATAGTTAAATGGACAATTAAATAGAAATACCTGACTTTTACCTGGCTTCTGAAAGGATAATTAAAATATTTAATAACTAACATTGTTATCAAATCAACAGAGGGGGCAAAGTGACAATGATGCTAAATCTGTTGTTGCGTTTTTAAGCTAAACACTTTTTCTGAAATTGTCTTCTAGTCTTTTATTTTAGTTACGCGTAATTTAATTCAATCTTTGACATTTTTTATAACGTTGTTTGGCCTGACAAATCTCATTTTCAGTGTTTTTTTGTGTGTTTTGAATTTAGAAATAACAGAACACCAATGAACAATGTAAAATTACGTCTTGGTTGCTGCGAAACAAGCTACGAGCTATAGTGACCAAACCGTATGCGTCGTTAAGTTCAAACCTTGTAAATTGTTTTTAAAAAGAAATAAATTATTTCTGAAATCTGGGAGAGCTAAGCTTCGATGTATCTATATGTATGGGCCAATGAGCCTATGCTCAGTCGAAGTAACACCACGGTCTTCAGAAAAACTGAGATAAGAAAATTTCTTACGGTACCGATATAATTAGATTGGCACTTCGGAGACAGTAAAAAGGATAATTATATAGAAAAACGTGACTAACATCTGCTTTATGAACTAACTCAGATATCAAATTAACAGTCTTAGTCGACTAGTCGAGTTTAGAAACCTAGGAGACCAAGCTTCGGCATATATATGGGCTCGACTAAAGTGGTAACACGGCTCCATTAAAGTCGATATTATTTCTGCATTGCTTTGAATGAGGTTACCGGTTACCATAGGTTCCAACCCCCCTTCTGTGGCGGCGGTGTCCTTGGACATCGCCAACGCCTTCAATAGTCTGCCATTTAGCTGCATCAGGGAAGCACTCCACTACCACGGAGTGCCAGAGTACCTGAGGCGGCTAGTGGCAGACTATCTAGAGGAGCGTACCGTCGTGTACGAGGACCGAGAGGGCGTCTTGAGACGGCGACCCATGTCGTGCGGCTTTCCGCAGGGGTCTGTCCTTGGACCACTCCTGTGGAACGTGGGGTACGACTGGGTCCTGCGAGGTCGTCTCCCCCCCGGGTTGGGCGTAATTTGTTACGCCGATGACACATTGGTCACAGCCCGGGGAGCGAACTTCCAAGAGGCGGCGTGCCTGGCCACCAGGGGAGTTTCTCTGGTGGTTGGGCGCATCGAGGCACTGTGATTACGGGTGGCCCTGGACAAGACGTAGGCCCTATTGTTCCATGGGCCCCGTCGTGGTCCACCCGCCGGCGCCTCAATAGAGGTCAACTCGGTCCTCGTACCGGTTCGGGCCCAGATGAGGTATCTGGGCCTGATCCTCGACGGTAGGTGGCACTTCGACGAGCACTTCCGACAGCTTGGTCCCAAGCTGGTCGATGCTGCCTCCGCCCTTGGGCGACTTTTGCCCAATCTGGGTGGAGCCAGCGTCGCAACGCGACACCTCTACACGGGGGTGGTCCGGTCGATGGCGATGTACGGTGCACCGGTGTGGGTGGCGGCTCTGACTGCCCTAAATAAGGCTCGCCTCTGGCGGCCTCAGAGGGTACTGGCAGTCAGAGCCATACGCGGATACCGCACGGTGTCGACCGAGGCAGCGTGCGCCCTGGCCGGAACACCCCCGTGGGATTTGGAGGCGGAAGTGCTCGCCGAAGTTTATCGACGGGTGGCTGAATATCGGGCGGAGTATGGTTATCGCCCTCCGCCCGAAGAGGTACGCGACTGGCGTGAAGCCGCCCGTCGAGCCACGATGGCTAGATGGTCGTTCCGGCTGGAGACTCCACGCGCTGGCTTTGCCGCCGTGGAGGCTCTCCAGCCGGTCATCCTCGAGTGGGCAGGGCGGCAGCACGGGACCCTTTCCTTCCGACTGACGCAGGTCCTTTCCGGGCATGGTTGCTTCGGGAAGTACCTGCACTCGGTCGCTAGGAGGGAATTGAGTCCCGCCTGCCACCACTGCGACTGCAGTGAGGACTCGGCCCAGCATACGCTGGCGATTTGCCCCGCTTGGGCGTCGCAGCGCCGGGCCCTCACTGCAGTCATCGGAGGAGATCTCTCGCTACCGGCCGTCATACGCTCCATGGCCGGTAGCGACAGCAGTTTTACCGCGGTCGCAACCTTCTGTGAAGACGTAATCTCGCAGAAGGAGGTGGCGGAGAAGGCCCGGGAGGATGATATCCACTCGGACCCAATCCGCCGCCGGCGAACCGGGCGGCGGAGGCGCGCCTATCAGCGCCTCATGCCGCCCTGAGTGTGGCCGCGGATGGTCGGGACGGGATTTCCCTTCCATCCGCTCTAGTGGCCTCCCGCGAGGAGGCGACGTTACGCGTGTGCCGTACGTCGCCTAAATTGAGATTTTAACAGCTGACGGTGCCCGCTACTGTGCGGGCAAGCGCTGGGAGGGGTCCGGACGTGTTAATAACTGCAGTTCCCGGATTCCTCCCTTCACAGGCGCAGAGTGGCACACCGTGTGGTGTTAGTTTAGTCGGTTCGAGTCCGACACACCGCCCCGCCGCAAGCCCCGGTGGGGTGACGGTCCGAGGGGATTTCCACACGTAAAAAAAAAAAAAAAAGGTTCCAACCCCTCTCTAGACAGAGAGGCATACAATAGGTGGCTATTCATATTTGACTCCTGAGATGCAGGTGACCAGGTAAGGTATTTCTTGTCACCTGTCACATAAAAAGGGTAAACAAAGAAAATTTACTTTTATGAAGAATTACTCACTTTAATGGATTTAAATTATAGTATCTAAAAATGTTATACAACCAAAACTAGCCAATAGCTAAATTTAAGTAAAAAAAATTAACATCCATTTCCGAGAAATGAACAAACTTGGCATGGTCGATGTAAGATTTTCTTATTTTCCTTTGAGGAAAAAATTCTAACTATATTTATTAGATTGTATGGGTCATAATCATAACCACAGGGGAAATATATTACTTTCGGAGCCACAAACTAGTTACACTTCATAGTCGAATATAAGGAAAGATGAATATTTAATAAAAACCTTTTGAGTGAGAAAATTACCGAACATATAAATCAGTGTTTGAAGTTCAGATGTTGATATTTCGTCAAAATAATTTAAGGATTTGACCAATACGATAAAATATCGAGTTATGATACGCCAATACTATGGAATCGGGACAAAGACCTTAGAAATGAGGAATTGGCTTACCGCGCTTAATATTTATGTACCTTTCTAAAATCATATATTACTAGCTGACCCGACGAACTTCGTACCGCCATATTTACATATCTGTCTCAGCTTCCCGTCTCAGACTAAAAAAAACGACTTTTCCTTGTACACAAACCTTGTCCTAACAATAACGAACATATAAAAAAGAATTATTTAATTTGGTGCACTCGATCGGAAGTTATGCGCGTACATACATTTCGGCGATTCATTTTTAAATGTATTATATATAGATGATTAAAAACATCCATGATATTGTAAACCGGGTTTGTTTATGCTACATAATAGCTAGTTACTTCATTATTACCCATCTTATGTAAAGCATCTAAGCGCTCTAACTAAATTTGATTAATGAATATGTACACGTGTAGTGATAGTACTTAATCTTCTTTCTGCCTTTACACTAATGGCTTTATTTAGCGTCTCTTCGTTATTACGTCTTGAGTTCAAAACCCACGGGGACTTGAAAACGTAGAATATACTCCCAGTTATTAATCGCAATTTACAATAGTCGAAAATCTATAATACATACATTATTCAGGGCATTTAATATATCCTTGTTCAACGCTCTTTCACTATTAAAGCTTCTATATTTAAAACTCTTTGATGATACATTTGATGGGTTATTGTTTACGTATTACCAAGTTTGGTAAGTCACGTATTTACTATTTCTCCCTGTATACACCAGTGATCTGGCCCATTTTCGTTCGTCTTGTATCACGTCATAATAAATATATAACGTCTGAATTGATCGTCCACATCAAAAACATTGTTCATTGTTAACGCCATGTGTAATAAATTAATGATTACATGTCAATGACAAGCTAAAATTCAAAATTTAAAAAACCTCCTACTCAAGCACTTAATCGAGTAATCATACGCCAATGATATTTTTGCTGACATTGGGTTATTGTTCCCCACTTTCACCCCCATAACTTTTAAACGACTCAACCGATTTTCATGAAACATGTCTAAGAACACTCGCACGTAACTCATCTTTCATACAAAATAAACTAATTGAAATCGCTTCATCCATTCGCGAGCTACGGTGCCATAGACAGACAGACAAACAGACAGACACGTCAAACTTATAATATCCCTCTTTTTGCGTCGGGGGTTAAAAATACACTAATTGGCTATAAAAAAATAATTAACGTACCCGTTTATATTATTATATTGGGATAGTTTTTTGGATTATATTGGGATTAGTACATTCATCATAGTTCAAACATTCAAATTTATATTTATTTTTATAGGCTTTTGATATTATTCTGTTAATTTGAAAGTAACTTATTCATTAAAAAAAGATAAATAACAGTGTATTACTAAAGCTTTAAGAATACTTTTTTAAAATGGTAGAAGCTTTGAGCAGAATTGAAGCTATCCTAATTGAGCCTGCAGATTAGGTGCGGAGAGAAGCTTAAAGGATTCTCACAGATCCTAACTTCATAAGAAGAAAATTTCTTAAAATTAGCTGCGGAATATTTACAGAGAGAGAGAGAATAGTATTGCACTGTGGTGTAAGAAATTGATCCTAGATGATAAGTGTTTTCTTTGATAGAGATTCTTCTTCCAACGGACGCTTCAATTTTAATACATTTTTTCATCAGTTACCACCGAGAACTAGTCAACAATCAACAACAAAATTACTAATTATACCAAGAAACACGCATATCTCAAATACTAGGAAAGAATTGCCATCATCATATCAGCCGTAAGAAGTCCAATGCTGAACGTAGGCCTCCCCCATTGATTTCCACTTCGACCGGTCGGTAGCAGCCTGCATCCAACGAGTCCCCGCGATCTTAACCAGGTCGTCCGTCCACCTTGCGGGAGGCCTTCCTACGCTGCGCTTGCCGTCACGTGGTCTCCACTCAAGAACCTTTCTGCCCCATCGGCCATCGGTTCTCCGAGCTATGTGCCCTGCCCACTGCCACTTCAGCTTGCTGACTCGCTCTGCTATGTCGGTAACTTTAGTTCGTCTACGGATCTCCTCATAATAAATAATTGCTATAAAACATATTTATTTGGCAATCTCATCCCTTGTACTACGATTTGAGGCGATACTACTCATCGTGAAGCACGTGTCGATTATACTGTTGTTTATTTTGCAGTGAATACCACTCGTTGACATCATTTTTTTTAAAGCAAAAATGGAGTATAATATGGACAAAGGTACGCTCTCGAACTAAACAATACGACAGCCATCTCGAACTAAAGAATGACCAAATTTCCTATATTAATCATTCTCAAATATATTTTTGTTTTTGTTACCATTGTCAAGTCTTTTTACTCATTTAAGTTGTAGTAATATTCGTTTTTTTAAATTATTTACTTGATGTATTTTACAAATGAATTCGAAATGTAATGTTTATATCCGGAAGTGGGCGTTAATAGTTACAACACAGTTTTTACTACTGCAGCTATTACCGTACTGTTGTATTTGTACCTTGTTATTATGTTTAATAAATAAATTTCGTTTCAAAAAAACAACCAAGCAATTAAAACCTGGAACACTACCAGCGCACGTGTTCCCCTCCTACTAAGATCCCGGATCCCATAAGCGAGTCGTGAAAAAGCATCTCACTAGGCCGCCATAGTGTGGGTCACCAAACTGCATTGTCCACGTTCGCAATGAGGATGGTGAACACCACTCCAGAATTCTACTCATGTTTTGCATCAGACAAAGAAGAGTTGCCTTGGCAGGCTCATACATAAAAAAAACATACAATATTTTTATTTGACTTCCTTTCTAAGAAGAAAACGAATTAAAAATAAATAAACATAATAATATTTTTCCGTCCGGAGTATTTTCTAAGTACTCCTCCAGTAGAATAAAGAAGGACAATCCATTTAATTTCGGCGGAGTGTCCCTTAAGTGATTCGTTAGGCGACAATTAAGGTTCATTCGGATTAGATTATTATACAGCTGAATTAACGCCGAGAAGAGCTGTTATTGTGATAAAAATATCTTGTATGGAAGATCATCAATTAAACAGGACATTCGTATTAAGACTGTTATTAGTTTATCCCACGTTTAGTGCCTTGTGTGTACAGTTGGCTATTTATATTCAGATAAAATGGTGCTATATTTGTGTTGTTGATAGTTAATATTAAAAACGTTTGTATAGCGTCAGTTAAAAATCCTCTTTCTCTGTCAAACAGTGGAATAGTAAAGGTTGTTGATGATGACTATATATACATATACATACTAGATTATCTTTTGCAAGAGTCGCGTGCTATAAAATGGTAGCTATAGTTCTAAATTGTATCTATTTTATTACAATAATTTGTCAACTCTATATATATATTTTTAATACAAAGACGAAAATGAATTGAATTGTTAAATAGTTCACGTAGAATTCGAGAGAAGTTTACTGAAGGCTTATCTAAGATATTAGCACTTAATAATATTAAAAACTTGAAATTTAATTCTTAAGCTTTGTTAGCCTCATTTAAGAGTATCAAAACTTATTAATTTTTTTAAATTGTATTGTTAAGTACACATTGCATTTAAAAAAGCAACAAATTTCTAAATAAGTGTTTTATTAGGTTTATATTTTATCTCACTGAACTGATACAGTCGTCTGTACCGTGACAAAAAAATTGATTGTATATATCAGATTAAATGCTTGTTTATACTATCAATATTACGTAAACTATATAATACAAACAACGATTATTTATACTTAAGTACTTTAATAAATAAGTAAATTATTTTATGTGTTTTATGTCCTGCATCACTTAGTGATGTTACTAGATTCTTAACAAATTTGATGTGTCAGACGGACGCACGAGTGATCTTGTAATAGTATCTTTGTATCCTTCACAGGAACGGAATACTAAAAATGAAGTAGAACCATCAAAGACAAATTTGTTTTCCTTGGTACATATTATTTTTCAGTACAAATTATGATAAATACAAATTCACGCTGACTGTACTTTGACGTGAATGTATCCGAATTATGTGTTAAATAAGCATCAGCTGCTTATATTTGACATAAAGGTTGAGTTCGCGTTTAATTTGATTGCTCCCGAGTTAATAAACGACTGAGTGTGTCTTTCAAGTTTCGCTAACGACAATGGCGGTGTGCTATATCACAAAACAACATCCCCAATTTCCTCGGCTCTCTTTTAACCTAGAATTGTTTTAATATCAGATTTTCTGGAATTAGATATAACCAACCAGTTATTTTAAATAAAAATAAAAAAAAAACTTTTATGCTTTGTATTTCTGACTGTTGATAAATTGCAATTAGGTACCACTGAAGCGTAAAATAATCTGATGCCACTGATGCGTAAAAAAATATATTTTATTAAAATAAAATAAATAAAGTATAATAAATTTTATTGAGACTAAGCACGAATCATACCTTCCCAAATAAAAGAATTATAAAATCGGTTCATAAACGTTCCGTTACTATGAAATGATTTTGTAAATTCTGACGTAAATATTAAAAAGAACTACCAAATTTAGAACTTTCTCCTTCATTTCAAGTTGATTAAAACAAGCTTAATAATTAATAAACTTAATGACGAGTTTGTGTTATAAAAAACGTGAGATGCTTGCATCTGTTGTTTTGAATAGTTAATTAGTAGCTACTAATATTATAAAAGTACCCTACAGATGTTCTAAAAATAAACTGTTTATATTTAATTTAGACAGGAATAAATACGAGACTTTACCATTTGTCAAAAAAAAAATGTTTTTATACATGACTGCGTCAAAATAATTATATACTTAAAATTTATCCAGTTATCAGAATTTCATTCAATCGAATAAAAGTAACTTCATAATTTTATTTATTTTATATAGTAGAGCCAGAGGTGGACCACTACCAAACGGGCCACCTTGACCGCGGCGTGCTTTCGTGTTTTGTTGGTGACTTCGAGACCCTCCGATCCGCCCAATGATGTAGAATCATCTCAATAGGTCGACATAGTGTAGGTCACCATGCTACATTGTTGCATTATCTGCATTCGCAATGAGTATATTAACCACCACTCTTAGAATCTGCTCATGTTATACATCAGGGTGAGCAGAGTCATTTTGGCAGGCATATCTAGTCTAAAGATTCGTAAAAATTAAGTAAAAGACCTACTCTTACTTAATTTTAACGCAACTGCGATTTCGATTGATTGATTGATTTTCCATGATTTTTCCACATCAGTTTCAGCTTTTTACTCAGTCATTAAGATTCTTCGTTGATAAATCAGTCAGTAGGGTCGAAATCATCTCTTAAGGGTGAAAACGGGTGTTGAAAAGAGGAATCGATAACCGGTTGAACCGATTTAAATGAGATTTGAGAAACTGAAAGAGATAGTTGAAATCCTAGGAAAGAACATGGGATAATTTTTATACCAGAAATCACCCGTTAAAGTAAAGAAAATGTGAATTGAAGTTTTTATTGTGAATCAGGGGATCAATAGCCGCTGAACCGAATTGTATGATATTTGGTATGGCAAATTACAGTGAAAGTTTAATGTCACTATTTATTCATTATTGGAAATGTGTATAGTATTCTTTTATAAATTTATTCATTGTTAACAGGTTTGCAAACAATGGTTTAAAACTAAGAAAAAAAAACAGCTCTCACATAAAACTATATTTGAAATTATAATTCATATGGTAGTATCCATCCCAAAATTTCCATATTAATATCTTTGGTAAAAAAGTATTATAACTATTATTTTCGCATCGGTTACGTCGAATTTCTACAATTAAAGTTCCAGGAAAAGGGGTGTAGACATTCGCATTGTTATACAATGTAAAATGTATTCATTGATCAGGCCACTTGAAAGTCAAAGTTTATTTAGCTAACTCACTAACCTACACACCCACACTTGTTTGTTATTCAGTAAATGGTTGAATATACAAGCCTTTAGTGCCTATAGTCAAACCCTTGTTAATATTAAGTGATTTGTATACTCTCTAGATGTTTATGTTAGAAACTGCAGCTGTAGCACTGTATGGAGACCTCACTACGCCACCCACACACTAAGATTGGAGAGGGTACAGAAGCGATTTATGTGGCATTTGGCATATTCTTCTGGGATAGCTAAAAAGAAACCATAGTACAAGAATAGACTCTCACATTTCAATATGATATCCCTAAAAAAGAGGAGAGATATAGTGGATTCCGTTTTCTGTTTAAAATTCTAAGTTACAAAATTGACTGTCCCCAGCTACTGAGCAGAATAAAAATCCGTGTACCTACAAAATACCCAAGAACCCCTATAACTCCTTTACATCCTCCTCTTCGCAGAACTGTCCTTGGTGCCAATTCTCCAATCCCCTGCCTCTCCAAACTGTTAAACAGCTGCAGTGATCTCGTTGATGTGCACTCTGACTCACTTGGTAGGTTCACAAGTGCTATTTATAAGACCTTATAAAAGCGTCCGTGTTTTTTACCATCGCTGGTTACGGCATCGTCACCGTAACTCTAAATGTTTATTTTTTTATGTTCGGGGTCTGGTAGGGATCTTCAATTCCTTGTGACAATTTTGAATTATGTTAATAAATAAGTAGTGCATAATGTGCTTACCTATAAGACATTGTTACACTAGGCTATAAGTTCATTGCATGTTTTTTTTATTGTATCAGTGTAATCAATTGTTGGTGAGCCAAGAGCTTTTCTGCTATTATTTCTTCAGTTTTCTAAATATTTCAAGTACGTAATTTATGCTCTCGATTGTCGGCAATTCATTCTAGAATTAAACTCATTGTACCTTTGATTATGTCATAGAGCGAAACCGGTCAGGATTAAAGATAATTAAAATAGTGGAATTAAAAAAGTGCAAATGAGTTTAATTCTAAAATGTATTTCAAGTTCAGTTCCGCTAAAATATTTTTAGTGATATTTTCTTCCTCATACCGATTTTTTTTCATGATTAATCGTTTCATAGCGTATTATAAAACCTTAAACGATATATTAAATTCTTAAATATACAAGTTAGATTGAGTATCAAGAAACACAATAATTGCTCTGATGATAATATATATACAGATATGATACAGAATGCAGTAATGCTACTATGAACTCAATTCAAAGCGAATAGGATATCTTTGCGCTATCTGATGTGGTGAAATGAGATGACATGGCCGTAGATTTTGATCAAAACAAACGACGGCATCGAATCAAAAATAAATAGGTAGTAGAGCCACGCTGATTTCAGCACGAATGGGCCGGCTCGACCAGGGCGGTACTATCCTCGCACAGAAAATCAACGTAAAATGACAGCGATCGTGCTGTCGTGTTTCGTTGGTGAGTGCGAGACCGGAGGCCCAAATAGTCTAGTCAACAAGTTCCATACTTGTTGACTAGACTAAAAGATGCAGCAGCATCACTAGGCCGCCATGGTGTGGGTCGCCATACTGCATTGTCTGCATTCGCAGTGAGTATGGTGACCGCCACTCTTGGATTCTGCTTGTGCTTTCCATCAGGCAGATTAGAATCATTTTGGCGGGCATACATTAAAAAAAAAAAATGTAAAATGGAGGAGGAGCTCTTCGTCGCTGAACTTTAGTAATTACTTTTTATTTAAAGTAATTGCAATAAACAAATGAATGTTATTTATAACCAATACAAACAATTAAGCAAAGTTTTAGGTAAACTATGCACTAATGAGTATTTTATGTCCAAAATAATTAACTCGGTATCTTGAAAACTTATTAATACTTTTTCAGTTATACCAATCAATGTTACGTCTTAGTAATACTTTACTACAAATTATAACTACTAAGTACTAAGTTCAATAGGTAGTGTAAGAACAAAACATGCTTGAGGCGCTACAGAACTCGCAGAGCCACGTGTTGTGGCAGGCTGGCAGCCGTAACACGCGAGTGTTGTATTGTTGTTGGCTCCTGGCACATTCTGTGCGATTATGTGTGTGTAGGTATTCTACACGTGCCATATGTGCAGTGGAATTATAATCGTTAACGAGAATCTTATGTAAAACCTTCTCGAGGTGGGTGCAGGTGCAGGTAGAAAATGTACGTTACTTTGCTTAATTGACACATATTAAGAATTCAATTTTGATCAAGGAATAAATTTTTAAAATACATACTTTATCTTCGGAAAATAATTTTCCTAATGTTCTACTTATTTCTATACTAGCTTGACGGGGCTTTTAATGGCAGATAACAATAGACTAGCTTCGCCCCATGGCGTTACCCGCATTTTTTGTTGTAAAGGTACAATAACAAACGCAGGTAACACCGCAGGGCTCAGATAGTTTAAAAAGAGTAGCCTATGTTACTCCTTTTATCTTTAGCTATCTGCCAGTGGAAGTCCTGTTACGGCATACTTAGTGTAGGACGCCCATAGACTAGATAAAGTGACGATTTGCGCAAGGAGTCTGGCTGAAGTTGGATACGAGAAACCTTAAATCGTTTAGAGTTGCGGTAATTGGGAGGGGCCTAAGTCCAGCAGTCGACGGCAATAGGCAACGAACCTTAAGCGTTTTATTACATTAATAATAATTTCGGGCATCTGAAATAAAACGCCAGACTGGAATAGACTGCCCTGGGCATTAAGTCCGCAGATGGACAAATTTAGTGCCTAAATTTTATAAATAAATTAATAAATTGTTGTATACTTTTTGTAGTAAATGGATACATTATTATACATTGTAGAACGATGTGGTTTTGTGCACAGCTGGATACTAAACATTGTCTAGCAACTACCACGCAGTCATCGCTTTTACGGGTACTAAGATGCATTACATGTTGTTTTGATGCATACATTATATTAGAAAATAGACTCACTGTGTGATTCAAAGCAAACTTTCTATCAGATAAACTGAATAATGTAGTATTAGTGTAGTAGGTATACATACTGTTAAGATTGAATGGAAGTATAAATTGAAAAATACTTCGGTCGATGCACTTAGTGGATGTGAGGTAAAGTGAAAGTGTTTGTAGTAAATAAAAAAAAGTCTTATTCTTACCGAATAATATTATTACGTAATATAAGCCTTATTGGATTACGTAAAATGTTACGTAATATTTTACTTAAGTGACAATTAAAAAGAATTAAAAGAAACTGACTTCAGAGCTTTCTTCGTTGATTTTTTATACTTACCAATTACATTCCTATAAAGGTATATATTCCTATAAAGGTTATAGGTAGTAGAGCCACGCTGATTTCAGCACGAACGGGCCGGCTCGACCGGGGCGGTACTACCCTCGCACAGAAAATCAACGTGAAATGACAGCGTTCGTGCTGTCGTGTTTCGTTGGTGAGTGCGAGACCGGAGGCCCAAATAGTCTAGTCAACAAGTTCCATACTTGTTGACTAGACTAAAAGATGCAGCAGCATCACTAGGCCGCCATGGTGTGGGTCACCATGCTGCATTGTCTGCATTCGCAGTGAGCATGGTGACCACCACTTTTGGATTCTCCTTATGCTTTCCATCAGGCAGAGTAGAGTCATTATGGCGGGCCAAACATAAAAAAAAAAAAAAAGGTGGAATAATATTTTCAAATTGAATTGAAATTTTAAGAATATATTTTATTGATTCTATTAAAATATCAAAATCTATTCACGAACTGTGGAGGTAGATATTATGTAAAAATAAATATTGCCTGGAGCAATAACATCACAAAAATGACTCGGAAGGAACTGCCTCTCATTTTGATGGTAGTTTAAATAATGGGACCACGATATTAATTTCACTTATTAATACATCAAAACGTGACCCTTATACGTCATGCGCTGTAAAGCTGCCCACCGTTATTAAAAAAATGTTTCGTATTTGTCAGGGACGGTTGTATCCGAATAGCCGGTATTTTTGCGCATTATTCTGGTTTCCAACCAGATCCAGCCGCATCCGCAGAGGGATATTAAAAATTTCATTAAAATTTATTACCTGGTAGACATCAATGTCTCTTAACCAGCTATTACTTTTTAGTCAATTGGGTCACACTACTACATTTAATTAAGTAATTAACTGTAAATTTAACTTATTCCTTGTTTGTATTTATTTCATAATCCACACTATGTATTACTATAACGGTATATGATAATCTTTACTATTTTTTTTTCCGTTTTACACCAGATACTACCCTATACTTTCTCTTAATCATGTTTTTTCCTCCATCCAATGCTTGCCTGTAGGATATTGTCTCCGGGTGTTAAGGCCGCCAATTGTACTTCTCTAATTGTATGTTAACCTTGAAATAAATCTGGTGTACAATAAAGAGATCTATTATTATTATGGAATTCTCGTATATATATTATTGCTCACGATGAACCCCGAAACTATTTGACAGCTTTTCACGGTTTTTTTAAATGTGTGTTTTGCTAGCGTGCCTAATACAGGATAGTTAACATCACGCTTAGACCAATGGCAACCGAGCATGATTGAAAAGTGACGCAAACGATGATGCGTGGTTCAGGTGGTATAATATACATACATTTATCTAATGCAGTATACTATAAATCTGTATTGTGTTCATGATATGAGTAACACATTTTTCACCATTAAAATTTTCTGAAAAAACAAATCAAGTGTGTCAAATGAAAAAAATAGCTTTTCTTTATAAAGCTGTGATAAAAAATATCATAAGTGTATGATCCAGGCCATCAGCCATTATTAGTTTAATCCATTGTGAGTTCAACCGGGTGTGCAGATAAAACCCTTTTGGCCTTTAAGATTTTGATAAAAATTAAGTGTAATAAATATCGTATCTCTGTAATCATAGTTCTATAGGAGCCTTTTAGATAAGTTAAATTCTAATGCAAAGGCACCTTTTACAAGTATCTTACTATGATATTTCAATAAATGGATTCATACTAAAAGCAATATACGCATGGGAACAGAGAGTGCACCTGTGTTTGCTCACACACTTATGCACTTTAAATCTCCTGCGTAGTTGGATGGTCTCTGTAGAGACTGGTTAAGAGAACATCATCATCTTAGTCAACTTTGAATGTTTGAATTGAATCAATTCAATTTTAAAGTGAAAATACAGTGTCTGTGAGCAATGTCTATACCGTACTGAATTCTTAAGTGTAAACTCTGATTTTTGTTAGTTCATACAGAAACAGGTCGACATAGGAGATGATAAAGTAAGTATTTATTAACTCGTTTATTGAGGAAAAGTTTTAGATTCTATGACTTTATCAAACGGCTTTATTTCACTTCGGTACATAACTCAGTAAGTTCTTGAAAAAATAATTTTGAATCTTTACTGGAATTAATCTGATAGTTTTATTATAGATTCTGTTTTCTATCAGATAAGATTCAATTTACCTAAAACGACTATCATTAAACGTAAGTGCTCGTTTATGTCGCCTGCGTCATTTATAAATACTAGTATATAACTTGGAGTTCTTTTCAAACACTTTTTTATAAAGAACAAAAACTTGAAGCAAAAAGTTTTAAAGATTATTAAATTCTAGATAGTTTTCCGACTGTTTATTAAAGGCTGTGGAAAGTTTTTTAATTAATTTACATAACTTAAAAGAAATACTTTTTAAGAAATTGTTTGTTGTTTTTAGTAAGTTTTGGTAGTGGATGCGTGCCCTTTACTAGCTGACCCGGCGAACTTCGTACCGCTATATTTACATACTAGCTGACCCGGCAAACTTCGTACCGCCATATTTACATACTAGCTGACCCGGCAAACTTCGTACCGCCATATTTACATACTAGCTGACCCGGCAAACTTCGTACCGCCATATTTACAGATCTGTCTTCTCACAGGCAGCGTACAGTCGTGGACAAAAAAAAAAGACTTTTCTCGTTATTTTTTTTTCTTTTTCTTTCTAGTAAAAAAAGAATGAATGAAATCGGACTATGTGTTATTGAATTACAACCAAGTACATATTTTGACTTTCATCCCCTCTCTCCAGTAAAACGTGGTGAATTTCGGGATAAGAAGTATCCTATGTCCTACCTCGTAGTATAGTATGAACTCAAATCATGCCAAGTTTCATTTGAATCCATTCAGTAGTAGCGGCGTGATGCGCGGCCAAGATACAGACAGACAGACGGACAGGCAAAAATGAAAAAAATACAGTTTTGGCTTCAGTATCGATAATAGAGTCCTCCAAAAAATTTTTTCAGAATATCTTTAATGTACAGAATTGGACCTGTTACATTTTTATTATAAGTAATATAGATATATGTCTCAGCTTTCCACAGGCAGTGTGCAGTCGTGGACAAAATAAAGACTTTTCCCGTTATCTTCTTTATTTCTTGTACACAAACCTTGTCCTTATAATAACGAACGCTTAAAAAAATTATTATTTAATTTGGTGGAGCCATACAGCGTACATACATTTCGGCGATTCATTTATATATATTTATATATAGATAGATAAAGTTATAGAAAATTTCTAAAGTTACAATCTGTGAGGTAAAAGATAACTTATATGAAGTAATTTTAATCAAATGATTTGTTGTGACACAAAACAGTTTCACCATCATCATGAGCCCATTGCAGTCCACTGCTGGACATAGACCTCTTCTAAGGCGGCAGAGCCCGTTTTGCTGCTTTTTAACCCCTGGCGCAAATAGAGGGATGTTATAAGTTTGACTTCGATGTCGGTCTGTCTGTGTGTGTCTCTGTCTGTGGCATCGTAGCTCTCAAACGGATGCACCGATTTTGATGCGTTTTTTAAATTTGAAAGCCAGTTTCCTTGCGGTCGTTCTTAGCTATGTTTGGTTAATAACGGTCCAGCAGTGTAAGAGTATCAGCCCTTTTCCAAAATGATGCAAGACATTTTTTGCGTATGATTACTCAATTAAGTGCTTGCGTAGGGAGTTTTTTAAATTTTTAATTTTAACTTGTTGCATCTAGTCGTCCTGCCGTCTGGCCAGAGGGCTACACAAGAATTAAAAATGCATTTCAATTATAAGAAAATGAACTGATGATGAATTTGTAGTTATTACCACTTTTTAGTGCTTAGCTCCATTTTCTGTGTTTCTTCGTGTTCAAAGTAGTTCATCTTTTAGCGCTTTTGATGATAATCCTCCATGGCAATGAAAATTTTAGAGGGAACAAGGATAGTTTTTGTGTATTTTTTTTTCCAAAACAATATCTAATTTAAAAAAAAAAAACAGAGTAGTTTGCAGGCTTTTTGTGTCAATTCTTTATACAGAACAATGTCATTTTTATTAATTTTCGTTATTCTAACCGAAATTTATTACTACTGCAGATATTATTAAAAATCTACCGACCCTTCTTCTAAATCATCTGGAAATAAAATTTTCTTCACTCTGTAGACTTTAAATATACGGCGTGTGCCCACTTTGTATATTATCATTTAAGACCAATTTATATGTAGAGGGATTCTCGCGCATTTTAAGTGAAGAACTCGTATGCTTTTATCACAGGTGATAATCTCAGAGCATTATAGCGTTCATTATATTTGTATTCAAACACTCAACAAAAGAATTCTCATGCGTTGAACACAAAGTATTTGAGTAACATATTCAACTATTCACAAAAATTGAAATAAACGACTGAAACACACGCTTAAATCGTTGTAATATTTTTAAATGAACTCTTGTTTACCACTGCCATTTTATTGCTTTTACTATAATATCAAAAAAAAAGTAAGAGTCATGAAAATGAATCGAAAATAAAAAGAAAAGTCTTTAAATCTATATATATAAAAGAGTAAGGTGACTGACTGACTGACTGACATACCCAGAGATCAACGCACAGCCCAAACCGCTGAAGCTAGAATCCTGAAATTTTGAATGTAGGTTCTTTATGTAACGTGAGTGAGCACTAAGAAAGGAATTTTTGAAATTCCACCCTTAAGGGGGTGAAATAGGGGTTGAAAGTTTGTATGAAAGTTCGTCATTTTTTAAGTAAGAAACATGAAACTTTATTTTTGGGCTACTGATTAAAAAAGAGTAGATACGTATTTAAACGTTTCTGGATATTCTACCCCTAAGGGGTTGAATAAGGGTTGTTATTTCGTATATAGGTCAGTCTGGAAGTCCGTCATTTTTGAAGTTAGAAACATGAAACTTTATTTTTAGGCTGCTGATTAAAAATGAATTGATACCTATTTCAGCTTTTCTGAATATTCTACCCCTAAGGGGGTGAAATAGGGGTTGAAAGTTTGTATGGAGGTTCGTCATTTTTTAAGTAAGAAACATGAAACTTTACTTTTGGGCTACTGATTAAAAAAGAGTAGATACGTATTAAAGCGTTTCTGAATATTCTACCCCTAAGGGGTTAAATAGGGGTTGTTATTTCGTATATAGGTCAGTCTGGAAGTCCGTCATTTTTGAAGTAAGAAACATGAAACTTTATTTTTTTGCTGCTGATTAAAAATGAACTGATACGTGTTTCAGCGTTTCTGAATATTCTACCCCTAAGGGGGTGAAATAGGGGTTGAAAGTTTGTATGGAGGTTCGCCATTTTTTAAGTAAGAAACATGAAACTTTATTTTTAGGGTACTGATTTAAAATGAATAGATACGTATTTAAACGTTTCTGAATATTCTACCCCTAAGGGGGTGAAATAGGGGTTGAAAGTTTGTATGGAAGTTCGTCATTTTTTAAGTTAGAATCATGAAACTCTATTTTTAACCGACTTCCAAAAGGAGGAGGTTCTCAATTTCATCGTTTTTTTTTTTTTGTTTTTTTTTTTATGTATGTACATCGATTACGCCGTCAATTGTGGACCGATTTTGAAAATTATTTTTGTATTCGAAAGGGTATGCTCCTCATGTGGTCCCATGGCCACTATATCAGGAACTAATCATGGGATCCTAAGGAAATCGAAGGAAACCTTCAAATTTACGTGAGCGCCTGCAATGAAGTTACGAGCAATTGTCTACATATCTTCATATTCTGTAGACATCATTAAATTTTAAATGAAATGATGATGAGAGACTTGAGAAAGACTAAAAAGCGAAAAATAAAAAATAAACTTCGTTTAAAAAAACCGACTTCAAAAACTAAAAAGGATAAAATAACTTAATTTGTATGTGCTACCTATTCATAGGTTTGAAGTCGGTGCCAAGCCAAAATGTAATAGTAGGTACCGCAGTCGCCGTGCGTGACCTTGAGCGGGATAGCTGCTCTTCGCGTTGAACAAAACAACCGAAGCGTCGTTGACGTTCGTCTCGAAATATAGCGAGTGTGGTACCTACTATTCCATTGGCATGGCACTAACTTCAAACCTATGAATAGGTAGCACATACAAATGAAGTTATTTTATACTTTTTAGTTTTTGAAGTCGGTTTTTTTAAACGAAGTTTTTTTTTTATTAGGCTACTGATTAAAAAAGAGTAGATACGTATTTAAGCGTTTCTGGATATTCTACCCTTAAGGGGGTGAAATAGAGGTTGAAAGTTTGTATATAAGTCCGTAATTTTTTAAATAAGAAATATGAAACTTTATTTTTAGGCTACTAAATAAAAACGATAAGATACGTATTTAGGAGTTTTTGGATATTATGCCCCTAAAGGGGTGAAATAGGGATTGAAAGTTTGTAAGGAAGTCCGTTATTTTTTAAGTGAGAAACATGAAAATTTAGTTTTGGGCTACTGATTAAAAATGATTAGATTTTTTCGTATTGAAGCGTTTCTTGATATTCTACCCCTGAGGGGTGAAATAGGGGTTGAAATTTCGTCTAAAGGTTATTCTGGAAGTCCGTCATTCTTGAAGTTAGAAACATGCAACTTTATTAATGGCTACTGATTAAAAATGGGTAGATACGTATGTACGAACATGTTCTACCGGAACCAGTTATGGTTCACGGTGCCGTTCTCGAAGTTGTTCAAAAATATGTGTGGTACCTCGGGCAGACTTTGCAGTTAAGTAGAAACAACTTCGAGGACGAGGTGAACAGGAGAATTCAGCCGGGTTGGGCAGCGTTTGGGAAACTTCATCCGGTCTTTTCATCGTCAATCCCACAGTGCCTAAATACGAAAGTCTTCAATCAATACTATATTTCCTACCTGTCATGACATACGGTGCCGAAACGTGGACACTTACGACACGGCTGGTCCACAAGTTTAAAGTCGCTCAGCGTGCTATGGAGAGGGCTATAATAATAATTAATTTTTCTCATCACAAAAGCTCAACGTTTCTCTAAGGGTTCGCATCAAGTATGAGGTGATCCGGTAGAGAACCAAGGTCATTGACATAGCCCACAGGATAATCAAGCTGAAGTAACAGTGGGCTGGCCATATTAGCCGCAGAACTGATAACCGTTGGGGTAAACGGGGTCGTGAGTGGTGACCGCGTCTCGGCAAACGTAGCGTAGAACGTCCACAGGCCAGGTGGAATAATGATCTGCCCAAGACGGCTGGCAGGAGCTGGATGAGAGAAGCTGAGGATCGAACCAAGTGGCGTGCGATTGGAGATGCCTATGTCCAGCAGTGGACTGCGATGATGATGATGATGAGATACGTATTTAAGCGTTTCTGGATATTCTATCCCTAGGCTAGACTGGAGGTCCGTCATTTTTTAATTTAGTAGCCTGAAACTTTGTATTCAGGCTTTTAGCATTTATGGGAATTCTATTCCTAAAGGGATTAAAATAAGGGTCGAAAGTGTGTATGAAAGTTAATTTTAATGGACTATTGATTATAAATAAATACGTTTAAAAACATTATTCACAGTATAACACACAGTATTCATAGATACTTACACAGTTTTAATTAAATACATATTATCAACTTCCACGCGAGCAAAGCCGCGGGCAAAAGCTAGTATATATATAAACCAGGACATGACCGGTTGAGGATAAATAAACCAGGACATGACCGGTTGAGAAGAGCCTTGGGGGTGGCCTATCTCCAGCTGAGGACGTCCTTTGTCTGAGTGATGATGATGATAATATAAACCGATAAATCATCTTTGTCTCGTTTTAATCATTGCACCTATTTAAAAAGTTTTACTTTATCATCATATCAGTAGTAGGTATAGTGTTAGCGTACTTGCCATGTTTACGTCTAATGAATTACGTTAAAAGTTCATTTGATTTCAACAAAATTAAATAATAAGTCACTGCGATTCAGGACGACTCAGTAGGTATTTAAATAAGTTTTAATGTAATGTATATGTCACCGTAAGATTGTAAAAACCGTTAGATTATAATCTACCTAGCGAGATTGCAAACTATCCATAGATTGTCAACTGTCCCTGATTGGTCGGTTTTACAGTAGGCCGTTCAATGGCCATAGAGTTAGGTTAGAACTTCTTTGATTAATCACAAATTATTTTTACTGTCACAACAATTTAATGTAACTAATTGTAAAGCAGTGAGGTAACTGAGGTATTTTCAACATGAAATCAATTTACAATCACAAAAATACTTTGCATTCGGCAACAAAGACGAATTAACAAACAAATATGGCGGTGCGGGACATATGCTGTTCAACCAATCAGCGCGCGACTTGCGATTTGTCAATACCATTTCATAATCGTGTTTGCAATCTTGCGAGATAGATTACAATCTAACGGTTTTGACAATCTGACGGTAACATATATATTATTATTTTTAAGGACAACTCCCGCACTAGGCATAAATTCTGTGTCGTGAGAGACTTTACAAACATACATGAAACGGACACGAAGAACACCCAGACTCAGAATAACAATTTGTGGATCACACAAAGTGTTGTCCTACGTGGGATTTGAACCCACGACACTTGGCGAAGTGGGAAACGCTGAGTGATCGTTAAACCACTAGGCCAAACGTGCAGTAGTATATATATACTAGCTGATCCGGCGAACTTCGTACCGCCATATTTATGACCCACGTAACATCGTTTACGTTTTTGTGAATCTAAACCATTCCCAGATCCCCTTGAACACACACAAAAAATTTCATCAAAATCGGTCCAGTCTTTTTTTTTAATCTAAACCATTCCCAGATCCCCTTGAACACACACAAAAAATTTCATCAAAATTGGTCCAGTCGTTTAGGAGGAGTTCAGTCACATACACACGCACACAAGAAATATATATATTAAGATATATTCTATATGTATACATATATCCCAAAATTACGAGTTATATATGAACCATTGTAAGGGTTTTTATTAAAGTACTTATTCTTGAACCTCTCATGTATCAGGTAGTTTAACCAACACAAGGACGTTCCGAACAGCACTCAACATTTGAAGAGCATTTCTCCCTTTCGTATAATACGCACATTTCAACCCTCGTGCACGTACAGGCCCCACTTGATAGTTGCACACCATTTATCAAATGGTGTCAGCTTTTAATGCCAGATGACACTATGGAGAAAATGTTCCATAGAGTTTTTTGGAATTTAGGTCAGCTTCGAGGTAAGTCGGTTTTCAATGGCATCTTTTACTATCAATTTCTTACAGTGATTATGAGGTTTTTAAAGTACCCTGTGACTTATTAAACTATAAAGCAAGTAGTGCGCTACTGATTGGTTTGGACAGACTGCTGACTTTTTTATCTATAATATTATTAGGTAATTCTATAACTTTTACATTTGTGACGGCTTTCTCAAACTTCTGCATATAAAATTTATGGCATTTAAACAATCAATACCCAGGCACCGTACGACTTTTTGAGGGTCACAAAAATAGATTAGATGACCGTGAATCCAATTTCCAATTTTTCAGAAAATTTTATCTAAATTCCTTAATTAACGTTTAGGAACTCATTTTTTCTAGATTAAGTATGAACATACTGACAACTCGACTTACCTTCATATGGATGTCACAAATAGAAATTTAGTTATTATTTTTGTTTGCCTACTCATCTAACTTTGTTTGTTCTATGTTCGTAAATTAGTATGTAAACTTAAATTGCTAGATCCTACTACAATTTTTACTAATCTTAACTTTTATAAAAAAAAATAAGAAACCGTGATTGTAAGATTATGATTATCTATTTCAAAGTAAATCAGTGGTTGAACCTTATTCGAATGCCGTTGTACGTCATAGTTCCATAATATAGTATTATGCTGATTCTAAAGTAATCTCGTTTTAATAATATTATAATCGAAAGTATCCCTATAATCCTCTAACCGTTTTACCCTAGTTTTATTTCATCCAAACTATTTCATTCGTAATAGAAACCCAAAGTGCGGTCGCCTGCTTTATGGAAAAACTCCTCAAAGCGGTTCTAAACTGCTTCCAAATATCATAAAACTAAGTTGACGAATAATTTCGAATTGTTTGAAAGTATTATTTTGCACGTTTCGTATTTTTTTTTGTGGAGAGAATTTTAGGGACCAACTTTTGAGTAATTGTTTAAATTAATAATGTAATATTCTCTTGTTACAGGAATTACATGAAAGAAAAATGATAAAAGCATACTTAAAAGAACCCGGCTCAACAAACTGTGAGTATAATTTTATTTTCACACCAAACACATGTCAAATCTGAGATAAAGATTTGTATTGATTTAGTAATTAAATGTGTTGGTGATTTTGATATATTGGTAATGCTTAAATTCTATGTATTTTATATGCATTATTTATATTCATAGGTGAAATAAAGAAGGGGAATATTCTACGCAAAGGCAAAATCATGTGAACTAAACTGCTAATAAACAAACTTAAATATTTTTAAATACACACATGCTTTTGTATTGAGATATTCAAAAGATGCTAATCACATTATTGTCTTGGAACGGAATAAATGTCATGTCTCTCTCAGCGGTTAGGACTAAATAACTAATAAAGTGACATTAGCGAAGAATAAATAAATACTATTTAAATCTAAAATTGATCTCAAACCTATTTCTTTATATATACACAGGAATAAATAAACATATACGTAACACTTAAACGTGCGTTAGAATAGGTTCAAACAAAACCCTTTTTTTATATAGCCATAACACCTGATCTTCGGCCTTTGGTGTTCAATCTACATCGTTTACCTTCTCCAGTTCGTCTGATTGATTTATTGATGGATGGTAATTATAGTGGCAAACGGATAGTGTGAAAAGTTGAGGCTGCTTTCTTGGCAGCTAAAGTTTATAATAAAACAATTGAGTTTGTGTCAAACGAAAGTGTTCTCACGTCGAAATATCACTCTCCTATGAATAAATAAGTATTAATTATTATTGAAAGTTAGTTTTCTAATTATAACGCTAGGGTCACCAACCATAGCGAACTTTTAGGTAATAACTATAAATTCTCAAAATTAAAATAAACCCCCGACATAATAACCTGAGTTCCCTTTAAAAAACACGTTATGCGCTTTCATTTGAGACCCCACTCGATGATATTTTTGCAGACATTCGGTTACTCTTCCTCACAACTTTTAAACGACTCAACCGATTTTCATGAAACATGTCTAAGAACACTCGCACGTAACTCACCTTTCATCCAAAAAAACGTAATTGAAATCGCTTCATCCGTTCGCGAGTTACGGTGCCAATAACAACGACGGTGAGCAACGATGTAAGTAGTATTTATTATGCAGGAGCTCCGGCTCCTTAATACTCTAATATTACATGGTAACGTATGGCTAGTTATACCAACTTACAGCTACATTATATATACTAAAATCTATCGGTACAATACATATAATCACGTCTCATTCTCGACGAGATAAAGAATGTCTAAATACTACGCGATTGATAATATACTCATATCAGAAATATGCTGACATAGCTGGTCAGGCTTAGCTATGTTTAAATTCTATTAATTTAACAATATATGACGTAGGAATAATAACAATACAAGTCCGTGTTTGATAATACCGAGTGTCACCACTCCAGTTCATCCCGTCTGGGTATCGTAACGGCCGACTAAGGTAGGATACTACACATGACAAAAAATCTGTGAAAAAGCAAGACTTGATACAAATAAAAAAAATCTTCTTAGCGTTTCGATGGCAAACGTTTTGTGTCAGTGTAGTTAGATCTTAGCAGACTCTTTAGTCTCTGTTGGGGCAGGGCGTAGCCGTACATGGAGTGTCATGGGTCGCTCTCCATTTTTGCCCTCTCTGCGGAACTCGCAACAGTCCTCCGAACCACCGATGGCGCTATGCCGGCCAGCGGATACAACAGTTTGGAGGGGGTCGGTTTGAGACAACCTGTAATTATCCTACATGTGTCATTTAGTGCTAAATTAAAACTAAAACCTTCTTTCAAGGGAGAGACCTTTGTCTGTTAAAGGCTTTTTGCGATGATGAATAACACATAGTTTAGAAGGTGTTAATGATATTAAGCATATTCTATTTAACCTGATGATGAAACGTGTGGGAGAATTGGATAGTAGAAGATCTTTCATCAGATCAAATCGGTTTACATAGGGATGTAAAATGAATTTAAATGTCCTCCACTATTTTCTACTCTTTAGAATTTAATGAAATAGTAATGTTACTCTTTCATACTTTGTAATAAACACATTTGAAATTATTCTAATTAGAAATATGAAAAATGTGATATACTTAGGAAGGAGAACCAACATTACCGCATTCTCTTCTTTGAAATTTGTTATAAATATATTAATTACAATTTATTGAAGTGTCCATGATAACCTTGTCCTCGTATAATGTTATATATTTTCTGCAATCAAAGACTTTTAAGTGTATTTCCTGGTTGTTAAATCATATTCCGTTTGATGATGGAATATTTCAGACGTCATTATGAATTTCGCGAAAATAATTTGACAGATACAAATATACGGATACTGACGTCATCAGTGTTTTCAGCTCATTTGTGAGAAACTGGAGAGTTGACAAATAAGCGTGTTAGATGTATTTTTAGAACCATAATTAATATTATGCCATCGTTGTATGTAAATTATAAACAATTTTATTTTACCCACCGTGCAATAAGTATATTTAATAAAGATGAAAATTATTTGTAAACTAATGCAGGGTCTACGATTTTTTTTTATTGGGTCGCCTGTTGTCATAGATATAGTTAGTAGTATTTATATTTATGATAACTTAGTTCCTTGACTCTATTTAAAAAAGGCAAACCTAAAGTATCCCCAAAACATTTGAATGCCTGTCCTAAAGCGGATAGAGTCATGAATGGAACCTGTGACCTTGTTCGGCTTAGAAAGTTGCTAGAAATTCGCGCTCATTATTGAGATGCCTTATTCCGTACCTGGCGTCTTTAGCTCAGCGCTTATAGAGGCCGTAAGTCATAGGGTGCTCTTCAGCGTGCGTTCCTTGTGGGAGGGTAAAGTGTTAGTTGACCCCTGGGGTCGCCCATATCGTGCGGTGCGTCAGAAGCTCCGCACGTCGGGCCCCCCCCATACCGAGACTCTCCAGCCCAGCTTCCTGCAGGAAGTGGTCGAGGGCCTTTTCCCTGAGCGGGCGGAGCACACACCCCCGTCGATGGCCTATGCGGTCATAGACGACGGGGGTAGAGAGGACGATGTGCCGCCCGTTAGGGAATCGGAGGTTGGGGCGGCTGTTCTTCGGATCCGTTCCAAGAACACCGCCCCCGGGCCGGACGGGGTTCCAGCCCGAGTGATGGCCCGAGCCCTCGACCATATGTCGGACCGCCTCAGGGAGGTGTTGGACGCTAGCCTGGCGTCCGGACGCTTCCCTGAGTGCTGGAAATGCGGGAAGCTGGTCCTGTTGAGGAAGCCGGGACGGCCTGCCGATTCGGTCGCGGCCTATAGGCCCATCGTGTTGCTGGACGAGGCGGGTAAACTTTTTGAGAGGATACTCTCTGCCCGCATCGTCCGGCACCTCAGCGAGGTGGGCCCCGACCTGTCGGACGCCCAATTCGGGTTCCGAGGGGGGCGTTCGACGGTCGATGCCGTGATGCGCCTTAGGGTCGTGACCGAAGAGGCGGTAAGCTGTGGCGGCGTGGTGTTGGCGGTATCCTTGGACATCGCCAACGCCTTCAATAGTCTGCCATTTAGCTGCATCAGGGAAGCACTCCACTACCACGGGGTGCCAGAGTACCTGAGGCGGCTAGTGGCAGACTATTTAGAGGAGCGTACCGTCGTGTACGAGGACCGAGAGGGCGTCTTGAGACGGCGACCCATGTCGTGCGGCGTTCCGCAGGGGTCTGTCTTTGGACCACTCCTGTGGAACGTGGGGTACGACTGGGTCCTGCAAGGTCGTCTCCCCCCCGGGCTGGGCGTAATTTGTTACGCCGATGACACGTTGGTCACAGCCCGGGGGGCGAACTTCCAAGAGGCGGCGTGCCTGGCCACCAGGGGAGTTTCTCTAGTGGTCGGGCGCATCGAGGCGCTGGGCTTACGGATGGCCCTGGACAAGACGGAGGCCCTATTGTTCCATGGGCCCCGTCGTGGTCCACCCGCCGGCGCCTCCATAGAGGTCAACTCGGTCCTCGTACCGGTTCGGGCCCAGATGAGGTATCTGGGCCTGATACTCGACGGTAGGTGGCTCTTCGACGAGCACTTCCGACAGCTTGGTCCGAAGCTGGTCGGCGCTGCCTCCGCCCTTGGGCGACTTTTGCCCAACTTGGGTGGAGCCAGCGTCGCAACGCGGGGGTGTACACGGGGGTGGTCCGGTCGATGGCGCTGTATGGTGCACCGGTGTGGGTGGCGGCTCTGACTGCCCTAAATAAGGCCCGCCTCTGGCGGCCTCAGAGGGTATTGGCAGTCAGAGCCATACGCGCATACCGCACGGTGTCGACCGAGGCGGCATGCGCCCTGGCCGGAACACCCCCGTGGGATTTGGGGGCGGAGGTGCTCGCCGAAGTTTATCGACGGGTGGCTGAATATCGGGCGGAGTATGGCTACCGCCCTCCGCCCGAAGAGGTACGCGAGTGGCGTGAAGCCGCCCGTCGAGCCACTATGGCTAGATGGTCGTTCCGGCTGGAGACTCCACGCGCTGGCTTTGCCGCCGTGGAGGCCCTCCAGCCGGTCATACTCGAGTGGGCAGGGCGGCAGCACGGGACCCTTTCCTTCCGACTGACGCAGGTCCTTTCCGGGCACGGTTGCTTCGGGAAGTACCTGCACTCGGTCGCTAGGAGGTAATTGAGTCCCGCCTGCCACCACTGCGACTGCAGTGAGGACTCGGCCCAGCACACGCTGGCGGTTTGCCCCGCTTGGGCGCCGCAGCGTCGGGCCCTCACTGCAGTCATCGGAGGAGATCTCTCGCTACCGGCCGTCATACGCTCCATGGCCGGTAGCGATAGCAGTTTTACCGCGGTCGCAACCTTCTGCGAAGATGTAATCTCGCAGAAGGAGGTGGCGGAGAAGGCCCGGGAGGATGATGTCCACTCGGACCCAATCCGCCGCCGGCGAACCGGGCGGCGGAGGCGCGCCTATCAGCGCCTCATGCCGCCCTGAGGGTGGCCGCGGATGGTCGGGACGGGCTTTCCCCTCCATCCGCTCTAGTGGCCACCCGCGAGGGGGCGACTTACGCGTGTGCCGTACGTCGCCTAAATAGAGATAGTTTTAACAGCAGACGGTGCCCGCTTCAGTGCGGGCAAGCGCTGGGAGGGGTCCGGACGTGTTAATAACTGCAGTTCCCGGATTCCTCCCTTCACAGGCGCAGAGTGGCACACCGTGTGGTTTTAGTCGGTTCGAGTCCGACACACCGCCCCGCCGCAAGCCCCGGCGCGGGTGAAGGTCCGAGGGGATTTCCACAGGTTAAAAAAAAAAAAAAAAAAAGGGTAAAGTGTTAGTAATCTCAAGTAGATTAAAAAACTTTGGACTTTTGACCCAATTGATGGAGTTCCAACTACTTAAATGAACTCATACTTGACCTTTGAAAAATATGATTTAACAGTAAACCACGCATAATTTACCCATGGTACTTGTAATCTCATAAAACATCGAGGTACTATAATATATTTACGATTAATATATAATTCTCACACGATATTAATTTCCAATTCTTCGTTATCAATTTGTCAATATGTACGTAATTATAATAATTTATCAGCGTGTGAATTGAGCGATTCTATTTATACACGGTGATAAATGTTTAATGTTTAATAATACATTATTGAGGCAAAATCAAACAATTATTTTAAGTTTTCACCTTTGACACATCGAAATCGAGTTCATATACGAAATAAATATATTATCAGTTATTGTAAAAATATTACGTTCAAATCAAAAAGACCTGAGAGGCTATCGAATTCTCAATTTATTTATTACGAAAATATTTATGACAAAACTATTTATTACCTACATATAGTAGTGTTGAATTACTAGTGTAGAATACTAGTGTTGAAATATTATACTTGAATATTATATGTTGTAAGGAAATAAATAAAAAATATCATTAAAAATAAAGAAATAAATAATAATATATTTAGCTAAAATTGGCTTTTGAAGACATGGGGCATGACTCGACATTGTGCGCCAGGCATAATATATGCTACACAACAGGCGAGCCAGCAAATCAAAGCTTCTGTTATCTTTTTTCTTCAACTAGCAAGCTGCCCTGGCTTCGCACGGGCTCTTTACGGAAACTATAATATGGCCTATGTTACCCCGAGAAAATGCGCGGCTTAACTTTTATCGACGTCTTCAACAAATATCGTTATATTTTAGCCAATATACTCAACAAATTATACACCAAAACATTCCTCAAGAATCGCTCTATCTATTGGTGAAAAGCTCATCAAAATCCGTGCAATAGCTTTTGATTTTATCGCGAACAGACGGACAGATAAACGCGACGGTGGACTTTGTTTTATAATATGTAATGATAATGATAATTGATGACTTTTTAATGACTTAAATAGTATCTAAGTAAAGGCATACGTTGAGCGTCACCCGTCTCTTGGTCCTTATTTTTTACGTGATTTTTCATCTATAGTTAGTATATATCTATCGTTAGTAATTACCCTACCAGACGACACTATTAAAATCAAACACGTAACATAATGACAAAAAGTTTATTATCTCTTCTGTCAATTAGTAAATCGAAGAACAGCTGTTCATCATCTGTAGATTAGTTGTTTGCCCACGGATATATTATTTTCCAAACTATATTTATGCAATATTTAGTGTACATTAAGATCTAATTTGTACTTGCAAGAAAGCTTAATGTTTAATGAATGAGTACTGCGTACAGGAATATTAACTGTTTTTTTGCATTCGTAGAACTAAAATGTCTTGAAAGTCATTTGTTAACCTAAACCTCACTAAGCAGGTAGAAATAATCAAATACAGACTTGAATAAGTAATAGTGCAATGAACTATTAATTTTATTTTGTGATTATACAATTACAATAACTGATTTATTAGATAAAATAATCTGAGCCTAAAGATGAACAGTGGACTTCTTCTACGGATTCTCGTAAAATCCTTGAATTTTGATTATCGTCTTTACGAATCTTTATACGTCTGTTAATGGATCCTAAATATTAAAAGTGATAATTTAGTTTTCGTTATTTATTCCAAATAATATTTAGCCTATCATGAACAATATTCTAAATAGTTTTTAGTGTTTTATAAAGACAACTCCCGCACTAGGAATAAATCCTGTGTCGCGTGGGACTTTACAAACATACATGAAACGGACACAAAGAATACCCAGACTCAGAACAACAATTTGTGGATCTCACAAAGTGTTGTCCTACGTGGGATTTGAACCCACCACACTTGGCAAAGTAGGAAACGGCATAGTGACCGTTAAACCACCAGGTCAAACGTGCAGTCGTCATAGTTATAGATATATTTAGAAATTTGACATCATCTTTCTCATGATGAATTCAATACCAGTGCATTTAATTATAAGTATAGGTACAACTGATATGATAGAACTTTTACATATTGGCGGCATAAATTTCCAGTGATAACGAAAAGAGGTCAATTAAGGTATGGCTTATGTATTGTGACCGTGTTTTTATATATATATATATATTTTATAGACAACTCCCGCACTAGGAATAAATCCTGTGTCGCGGGTACTTTATAAACATACATGAAACGGACACAAAGAACACCCAGACTCAGAACAACAATTTGTGGATCACACAAAGTGTTGTCCTACGTGGGATTTGAACCCACGACACTTGGCGAAGTAGGAAACGGCGTGGTGACCGTTAAACCACTAGGCCAAACGTGCAATTTAGGACAAAGTATGTAATTGATGATATGTGCCGGTGCAATTTTTGCAGGTTCATAATAAGCTTTTCATATATTGACATAATGGGCTAATAAAATAAGACATTTCACAAAATTTCACACTTTCTGGTTGCGTAATGATTTTCTGGGTTAAAATATAGCCTATGACACTCACAAACAATTTAGCTCTCTATTGGTAAAAGAGTTTTCTAAATCATATTACCAATTAATTAATTATTTACATTATTAATATTACCCCTACTACCTCATAAGCTTCACCTCTATTTAATGTTATAGATAGATTTAGAAATTTGTTGATAGCAATAGGTTTGTTACCCACTACTTATTACTTCGTACCCATTACGTACGTGAATCTAAAATCATAGTTGACAAAATATACTTCTGTCTATCCCTTCAGGGATATAGACTTGGATATATCCAGCCTATCTATACATTTAAATAAATAAAAAATAAAATAAATTTGGAATGACTCTTTGTAATATTTAAATAACCGCTTTTTACTAAAAGCAATGTACCTATGTCAAAAAATCATTTTTTTAAAATTTGTCTTTCTGTTTGTTCGAGCTAATCTCTGGAACGGCCGGACCGATTTTGACCGGACTTTCACTGGCAGATAGCCGATGTAATAAGGAGTAACTTAGACTACTTTTTTAAGTTTACCTTTGCCCCGCGGTGTTACCTGCGATTGTAAAGGTACAACAATAACCGCGGGAAACACCGCGGGACTCAGCTAGTTCAGTCTAAAATCTATCGAAGTAGCGTGCAATAGGAGAGACTCCAGACTTGAGTATACGTCATGTTCAGTAAAAATCTGAAATGTCATGTTTAAAAATGTTTCGAAAATACTAGCGACCCAATTTTGGTCCATATTTTTACAAGATTAAGCTCCCAAATAGGCGCAAATATTTTAACGGGCGAATAAATTACAGCAATATGTGTGGTAGACGTGAATGGGGCAGTTGTTATGAATGTGGATTATTGCAAGTTGTTAAAAGGATTTATGAGTACCTGGATGTTATTAGTCAGTCCCAAAATCTCGGTTGACCGCTGTCGGGGATATGTCTGTATGAAAGCCTATTTGGGTGCCAAAATTTGTTCATGCTTTTCCTTTTGTTGTATAAATTTTTATAATAATATAACTTTGTACTAAAAAGATTTTAATTTTATGTACAGATGAGATTCTTCTCTTGTTTTATTATTATTTTCTAGTGTGCAATGTTTGGTGTTTAACGCAATGAATGTCTTTGTTAGCATTATATATAATTTATTATTGCTATCGTTCCATAATATAATATTAACAATATATATATGTTACTAACTTTTCCCCGCCCGCGTCTATGTCGGTAGCACAGGTCCCTAATCAATAATAATTATCAGAGGATCTCCACTAGAAATTCCATCCAAATCGGTTAAGTAGATTAACCGTGAAAGTTTAACCGAGAAAACGTAACAGAGTCACTTACGAATTTATATTATAAGTATCGATGCTGAAGAAGGAACAGGATAAGAAAAATTTCTCCTTAAAATATGATTTTACTTACCAGCCATATCGAAACCTTTAGTGTCTTGAAACTACAAAATATTTATTGAACCAGTCTAACATAGTGTCCAATAAAACATCTAATTTTAACGATTATTGTTTAGGTATTTTATTGAATACACACTGTAAATAATCGTATCAATGTACACTGTAACCGTGTGTAAAACTTAATTAGTTATTTATGTATGTAATACTTAATTATTTTGATCTTACTTTGTCTTATCAATAGACTATGTTTTTAGTTGCTAGGTAAGCTTATTTATTAATTCATCAACATTTTCATATTTTCAGAACCACATCACTTATTTATTAAAAATCGAATTCTTGATGTAACATTTTACAAACATTCTTTGTTTGAATGTTAAGCCGGGTCTCCTGCGACACTGTTTCATGTTTTTAAACACAAAACATCACATATTTATCAAAATATGGGCGTGGCTTAACTGTATTGTTAATTTTAACAAGCAAACATGGTATCCAAAGCGGACTGAAAACATCCCAGCGTATACTTCTCGTATAATGAAACTGAACTGAATAACATTAATACTTATATTATTTATATTTATACTATAAAAGTAAGTAAGTGTACTATAAGTCATTTTGTCGTTTAGATAAAAGATTTTTGCTTTTCGTGTCGTGTTTGATCTCCGTTTAAAAGTCCGTCTCCTGCGACTTTTCGCTAACATGTTTAGTTAACAAGTTTTGTTAGTTTGTTTTGTTATTTTTAGCCGCAGGAGACACGCCTTTTACTACTACACATTAGTATATTCACTATACGGATAAATTGACTTAAATTTGAAATATGCGTTGTTAACTGGTAGCATCATCGATTTTGACGTCTATTGGATATCATATTCCACGTCACGTTTTTAATATGAATACGGACAGAATGGCTAACCGTCAGGCTAGATATTGCCTAAGCTAGGTAATAACGGGTCTTCCTAAGCTTGGTGTCAAGGGATAAGTTGTGAAGAGGAATGTCGAACATAGCACCGTATGTTTTTGCTTTTTACCTAGAACTCTGTAAGCTCATCATGCGTCAATAATAATAATCGCGTAACAGATTAACAACAAAGGTAACTTAAAGCTAGGAGGTACAAGTGGCGACCTTATCGCTTAGATAAATCTCTTTTAGGCAACCATGATCATTGTTTAATTTTGTTGGAGTATGAAGTCTAAGCCCCACATATTATTACGTCTTGTTTTGGTTAACTTTTTTTAAATGAGTACGTTTTGTCTTGAATATAGTAGTTGTAGTTGTAAAACAATGTCTCTTCATGATGTAAATTTAGCAAATAAAAATATAAATCTTTCAGTTGTAATAAATTAATATGTCTGTTTAATTTATCTCTGTAGAAAAGATAAAAGGTAGTTTACCTTGGGGATGAATTCGTATTAAATATATATTATTTAATGTTGAAGGCTTAACGCAAAGAAACTTTCAGTTAAGCATATAATTTCTGTATCCTCCAAAGATTAAACCCACATCAATCACCGTAATGAAAATCGTCATAGCGAAAACTAAATGGTCGGTTCACACAACGAACGGAGCTGGACGACTATGCGACGCGATACGAACTGATTATAATGTACTACTTATTAAAGAAGAAATCAATGTCACAGCGTAGAGAGTACAGCACAACTGATTAGGCTACGTCGCCGTGTTTTTCTCCTACCACGCCTGCTGTCTGACCCGGCCTTTAAATCATTATTTTCACTGAACACAAACCTTCTTTAATTTAATTTTATTTAATGTTGCTGTTAGCTGAATCGAAACCCTTCTCAGCTTCAGGAGTCATCAACCTTTAAGTTTACGCACCATACAAAATCTTGTGTAAAGTATAGACAAAGCGGCGTAATTCTAATACTGTTTACGAAGCCTCCGTAAAACAAATATGGTTGTCTTTTTATGCCTGTGTAAGCAGCTTGCCAGCTCATAAAATCTGGTCAAGGATTTATAGGTCAAATACTTTTACATGAAATAGCGCATGTTGATTGCTATTTGACCGTGAAAGAAAAATGGATGAGCGGTTTGAAAGTAATCTGATGAAAGAACAGCGTAAGCAAAGTTTTACGGCCAAGAAGTAAAAAAATTAGATCGTAAATAGACGTCGGGACTAAGTCTCTTAAAATAAGGTTATACTTGTACTATAGGTAAAAGGTTACAGATGTTGATCCTTTGGTTAGAAAATAATTAAAATTGGTATTTAATGGTGATTTTCTATTAGTGATGAGTTTCAAAGTATATTTAAAATTGTAAACGTAATATTTTTGTAAAATTGTTTGGTGGTGTTACCTTAAAAAAGTACATCTTAAGGTATTTTAAATCGCACATTCCGGTGAAAATAATTCAGTACACCGGGTTCGAATTTGTGACAAATTATTAACTTGCCATCGCTCAAAAACATTGTAGATGTTTAACTAACTGATCTGCTCAATTTTTCTGCATCACGCAAGAGAAAAACCGTTTATAGAACGTTTTTCATTGATGGGTACACCCCTGTTGGTGATGAGCTATCTAATGCTGTTAGCGCTTGCAACAAAACAAACAAACAAATTCTTCAACCCTATAATATTAATCTATACCAAATATTTTGGTAATGTCGTAAACTTGTACGACCACTGAACCAAACAAACAGTTTTCAAGCAACCTTGCCCTTGTTTTGTTAAAAAATGTAAATGAGTGTATCGATATTCTTTCCGTGTTTATCACAGCAGTTGCTGAATTTCTGCGAGATTCGCCGACAGCGTCCGATGTTGAATCGGCCAGTGACGTACACGTTCAATTACTTTTAGTATCGATAAACATCTCGATTTCACGGCCAATGTTACGATAGAGCAAGTTCAAGTACGTATGCGGTATTTGCCATTGTAGTTTTTATATTTAGTTTATAGGTTGCGGGATACATTATTTTAATTTTAATCCTATGCACTGGTTATCAAAGCCGACTGGTTTTTGTGATTTAGAGATCAAACTAGCAGACGGATCACTTAATGATAAGTAACTACAATCGTTCATGGATACCTGTAACTCAGGAATCACACGTGCGTTGCCGTACTTCGGTCCCTTCTCCTCCAGAATCAAGCAGAGGGAGTTATGGACACTGGTAACCACATTCACTCAGTGAAATCCAAGAAAAGTATTGCTTAACATTATTACGTGGCAAGCGTGGCTCTCCCATGGCAAGTACGGTTTAAGAGAAGTTTCGCACGACGGCGACGTGCAATGCCTGATTCGAAATCGATCCCACCCAACGCCTCAAAATACGGATTTAGAAATGTCGGGTTGGTTTTCACACTACCTCTGATTTTTGATCCGTAATTATGTGTTAGGAAGGCTGAATAACTGATTAAATTTGTATATTGTGATCTTTGATCACAGTGATTCAGGGGTGACTTTTTAGTTTTCACGTATTGCATCCAGATCGGGCGTGGTGCGAAACCGCTCTATCACTATGTGCCTTAGTAACGAAGTAATAAAACATATAATAAATCGATGTGTTTTATTGACGTATTATGTTTGGTATTTTTACAAATTAAATTTCAATACAGGCGCCACTGAGTTCCGGAATCTCAAGAGGTTTTATTCCTCAGTGTTACCAAAATAATTTTATCAATAGGTTTATTTATGAGGATATTTTGATTGCATTGTACTGTAAAGAGAATTAGAACTTCAATAAGATGATTCTTTGATATATCTATGCCAGTGGGATGATCTTGAGTGCGGTTGGCGTCAGACAATGGGTACTTCTAATGTTGCGAATTGTCCAATGTATGTTTTCCAGATCAATAACTCGGTGTTCAAATATCTTATTTATAAAGCAACATCTCGGTCATCGACAACTTAATGGCCTCAGCGGTTATCATTTTCTAATTTCTGCACCTTAGTTCCAATTGGCACCTTGGCCCACGACTTAACTTTCTTAATTTTTACTTAATTGTAGACTTGATTTACCACTTCTCCTTAATACCGACAAGATTTTGTTCTTTAATTCTCTTTACTTCATAAAATTACTAACTACTAAATCTACATTCTAGTTTTCTGGGTTTTTTATGAGTAACCAGTAAGTCATACAAACTATTGTTGTATTGGTAATTTGAAAAGAAAATTTGGGCAGAGTTGTCTATATACGATCATATCTTTATAAACCTATAAGAAAACAGTTACAGGTCTCTTCATATTTGCAGGACTTATCTCTCAATTGAGTTTGTTACAATAAATTTGTTCTTTTAAGCATTATTATCTAATGTTTTGGCTACCGTAACAGAGTTCAATGTAACCCATCGTATTCTTAGTAATTGTGTAGACGAAGGCATTCTGCCAACAAAAGGTGGAAGTGTTTCTGTCGCTTGTCACTGACCAAACAGTTGTTGGTACAGCTGAGCAGGCGGCATATGTCATGCTCGTTGACCACCCGTATTAGGTGTAAGTGACGTGTAAAAAAAACAGATGTCGTGATAATGTTGGTCAGCGTATTAAACTAATTTATTGGAACTCAAACTAGGCATCACAATTATATTGGATTCTGGAATATGGAGTATAACTATTGTGTTAAATAATTGCATTTTAACGGATTTTGAGTGGAAATCAATTCCTCAACTTCAGACTAGGTAAAATACATATAATGTGATTTATTCAATTAACAGCAAACTTGAACAAAGTTTAGTGTTTATCTATTTTCGGAAAGACTGGATTAAATTTCATTATAAAATTTTGTTTGTATTAGAAATTAGAAGGTTTCATTATAATATAAGCATAATATTTTATACTATAAGTATTATATCCATATAAGTAGGTAGGTAGTAAAGTCAACAGTATATGAGTCACAACAATGACGTTGTTTCTTAAAGAAATATGGCTATAATAAATAAGATTCAAAATAGTTGCATAGTGCAATAATTCTGGCTGAGAATATATTATCTAGAGAAGAGCTGCCTAAAACGCGTAAATCAGTCATTCAGAACAGCTTCATTGATTTAGATTGCACGTTTGAAATAGGTCATGATATATTTCTACCCAATTAGCAATAAAATGACTAATCTAATCCTCTAATATTATATTTGGCAGCGAATATTTAGACTTACCTAAATACAGTGGTTATACCATATACCATTAATATGAGTATGGAACTCCGGTATCCTCACTCAGTCGGTGAAAGACAGCGCAAGCGCTGTTTCACACCGGTTTTCTGTGAGGCCGTGGTATGTCTCCGGTCGAGCCGGCCCATGCATGCTGAAACGTGGCTCTCCCACGGTAAGTCTTGTTCATCACACAACGATTTTTCCTTTGTGGGAATCGAATTCATAATCTCTGACTTTACAGTCAATATCACTAATCACTATACCCGTCAATCGTATGAGCAATAGGTATAATTATTTTTAACTTTTTAAATATCACCTTTTTGAAACAGTTAATTAAAAAAAGATAATAAATTGATCAAGTGTTAAATGTATTACTTTGACATTGACATTTGGTACAGGTTTTTTTACATTTAAGTTTAAGGGCTCTACATTACACCATGCAATTAAATATCAATTAAACTACTTAATGTGATATTATTGGTTAAGTATATTTGAACTACTTGTTATGTGAAATTATACCAATATTACTGAGGCGTGACCTTTGAATCTGGTGAGATAAATAAAATGTAATTGTTTTAAGGCCCTTGTACACGAGGAGTCTCTTATTTCAAAGGTATTATTATCAAAAAATCTTTCTTTGCATAATATTTATTTATTAGTCAACGATAATATAAAATACCGTGGACTAGTTTTACATCCAGTGTAAAAGTGCTGGAGCGAGCCAAGTGCAAGAGGGAACTGATGGCTATTACGAGTAGGTATATTGAAAAGGAATGTGGCCTTCTTTGGACACATACATAGGTAGGGTGGGGAGGAGGGGGTCAACATGAATTCCTGAGCCTTCTTTTTGAAGGAAAAATACCTGGTAGGAGGACACTAGGTCGGTACTAATATTACAGACGAGCGGCCCGGTACGTGCTTCGCTACGTATAAAGCGAAATTATGTGATAAATGAAGAACCGCTCTACCGATTTTGTGTAAACTTCACATAAACCATCTACTAAATAGTCCGAACAAAGCCTAAACATTTGGTTTGGATAGGTGAGCCCGTTCTTGAGTTATAAAATTACAACGAAAAGTGGCATTGATTTTTAAATATATTGATTCGAAAGTAACTATGAATGTCTGTTACGTTTTGACAGCAAAACCGCTGTACTTATTTCAAATATATTTCATCACTTGGATTCTTGAGAAAGATCATAGGTTATAGGTTACTCATTACTGCGATGACCGACTGACACGCGGGCGGAGCCAAGGGTAAAAGCTCACTAGCTTTTTACTTTTATATATGTTTTAATAAACATATATGTGTATTGTAGTAGTGCACAAACACTAACTGCTTTCAAGAGACTGGTAAAGGAACATTACCTGGGAGACATAAATGTCTCTCAACCACTTTTTGCTTTTTAGTCAATTACATATTTAAATGTACTAGTGTGATCTCACACTAGTACATTTAAATATGTAATTAACTGTATATTTAACTTATTCCTTGTTTGTATTTATTTCATAATCCACACAATTTTTCCGTTTTACCTAGTTTTACACCAGACACTACCCCACACTTTCCCTTAATCATGTTTTTTCTCTCCATCCAATGGTTGCCTGTAAGAGATTGTCTCTGGGCGTTAAGGCCGCCAATTGTAGGTACTTCTCCAATTTTATGTTAACCTTTTAATGAATCTGGTGTACAATAAAGAGATCTATTAATATTATTATATAAAAAATATATTAATCTAGTTAATACATTCAATATCGGTATTTTCTCTGTGGAGGAGGCACGCTTCACCACAAATGAATCAATTCGACCGGAGCAATACCAAGGCCACAAAGAAAGTTCAGTTTTTTTGCTGCTTTGTACCAAGTGAGCTTACCGTAATCCAAAATCTTCTCCTGCTTCTAACGGGAGCGATTGATTGATTGTCTACTCGTTTGCTCTATAAAATCATTCATAATTAACTTTTTGACCATTCTATTAAATAGACTAACAGTAATTAAAAATATTTTTATGTTATGTAATTATTTATTGTACGTGTATTTATGCCTAAGACAATGCCATGCCTTCTGCGTTTTTTTAATGTATGAGCCTGCCAAAGTGATTCTACTCAGCCTGATGGAAAGTAAAACACGTAGTAAAAGATTTGACGTATTCCTCCAGCCAAGGTAATCTGTCTGCTGGCGGTTCTCGTTATCAATGTATTTCAGAGTGTTTGATATTCAACTTCTGGATTTCAAATAAATTTTTAATTTAACTTTAGCCTACAAAATCCTCCATAAAATAGGACCTTTGAAAGCAACCATCTGATATACCTAAATAACATTTATTTCAGATGAAATGTTCTATTTTTAGATTTAATAAACGTAATTTGTCCACGATAAAAATATGCGGGGGCGTTATTTATGTTAAAAACCACAGTCTTTCATCTGAAAATTGCTTTCGAATGTGTAATAAAATTACAATATCCGTTAAAGTATATTTGATTCACTGCAAATTATTCAAATAAAGATCTTTTATGAGAATGAAATACCTGTACATTTTCTTTTGATATATTTTTAGTAATATCTTACACGTTCTCGAATATGATACTATCCGTAAAGTTGTAATGTTAAAAATTAAATGAAATTCGAAATGTTTGATAAGAAATATTTTAGTAGTTATATTTAATTAAATCAATTCTGATTTCAATCAATTTTAACGGCATTGGCAAACATCCGAATTAATGAACAAAAGTATTATAATATTTTTATAATCAATAATATAAAAATCATTGCCACTTTTCGTTGTAATTTTATAACTCAAGAACGGGCTCACCTATCCAAACCAAATGTTTAGGATTTGTTCAGACTATTTAGTAGATGGTTTATGTGAAATTTGCACAAAATCGGTCGAGCAGTTCTTCATTTATCACATTTTTTGTAACAAATGAACGGGCAAAAGGAGACGTAAACGACGTTGCGTGGGTCACCTAGTTAAGTATATTAATGTCCTTGAGGCAGAGGGCTCATAGTTCAGTGGTAATCGCGTAGGTAGATTAACAGATTACAAAGTTACCAGTCAGGTCTTAAGATGGGTGACCTTTCTTTACATATTGAGACCCCACTGTGCTTATGATAGGTTATAACCGGAATTATTAAGCGGACGCATGGCCCCGGGGTTGTCATTCGAATATTTTTGGCAATCGCTATGGGACAACAGTTATTGGATTTCTAGTTTATAAGAAAAAGCTCGGAAAAAGTTTAAAATAAAAGTTTTGTTGTGTGGCTTCATTAATTAAATTAACATAAAACTTTGATGCTTTGAATTTTAACGAGTTGCTACAAGTCGATTACACTTTGTTGTAGTAAAAAATCTGAAAAGCATTTTATGTTTGAATTTTATTAAATAAAAATACATTACGAAACTTAACAAATTAACAATTTTCTGCTTTTATTGTGGATTAAAGCATTACGATACATTAGTTTTAATAATATGTCTTTAAATTTTTGTTCTGAGCTTGGAATGCTTAATATATAAAAATTATATATATTTTTCAGTTCAAAAATAATATAGCTTTTATATTCGCTAATGGAAACATCAAAAAAGTGTTTAAGTATATTTAGAAAATAATAATAATCAATCAACAAAATATTCTTTTACACAATTTTTTAGGTCAACACAAGAGAGTAAAATAACAGTTGCGTATTTTTATATATACAAATATTTTTTTCAATCTAAATTTATACGCTGTAATGGACTTTTCAACTGTCCTATATTAACTAACTGACAATGTAAACAAATCTTAGAAGTCAATTTTAGCTTCAATATCTAAATATTAGAACGTAAAGCAAAAACTTTGTACCCATTTTTACGAAAATTATGCGAACGAAAAAGTAACTTTTATCACAGTTAAAATTTAAATGAAGAAGGACTGCGGAAATCTAAACAAGTACCAATTATTAAAAAAACCGACTGCGTCATACGTAGTCGAATTTATTTTTAATTTTTTTTAATTTAAATGAGTGCCCGTGCCACTCGCACGACTTAGACGAATCTATTGACACCACTCACATAAAAATACGACAAGCCGTTTAGGCTCTAGGTCCAAAGAAATGTACATATATACACTCGAAAAACATAACCCTCCTTCTTTCACAGTCGGGTAAAAAACAAATAAATAAATTAATTAAGGTCGAACTTCGACCACTGGGCCACAGTATACTGTATTTTGGCATTTGGAATCCGAGGATGGAAATAGAAGTTGGATGGTGAAACTCTTCTTTTGTTCTGGATGGACGTCGAACTCACAAAGTCTGGCTTAGTCAGGATCACTAACATCAATTAGGCTAGTCAATTCTAGTTGTAATCTTGGATTCTCTCCTTCTGTTTCTGCTTATGCTTTCCATCAGGCAGAGTAGAGTTATTTTGGCAGGGCCGTATTTAAAAAAAAGAAAAATAATAATAAAAAAATGGATGAATTGTAGATATATCTAAATGTTGCTAATCGTTTATATGATATTTAATTATTATTTTCCTACTAAATTTAAATTAAAAATGTAAAATGAACTCTGTCTGTTATAGCTTCAGGGCTAAACCGCTAAACCGATTTTAATGAAATTTAGCTTTTAGCCCTTTTACAACATTAACCGACATAGAAGCGGGCGGAGCCGGTTAAAACTGGTATTTTATGTATATTTGCGTATATATTTTGCGTTTTAAACGATAGATTTATCTCATATAGAGATGAATCTATCGTTTAAAACGCAAAATGTGTGGTTGTTTTGGGAATTTGCCAAATTCTACTCTGTGTCTAATTCTAATGAAGGCACAAATATATGTTTAACAATATGTCAATTAACGCCTTTTCTTGTGTTATGTTTGTATTTTCTTGATTATGATATTGATTATTCCTTGGAATAGCTTGGAAATGAAATCTCAATATTCATAACTTGTTGATATTACTGTTTCTAACCGCGAAATATATAGCTGCTTAGATTAGGTGATTTAAGAACTTTATTAGAATATACTATACATATGATGGCTAGACCAGGAACCTTTTTATTTCTCTGCCACATACTATTCTTACATCCTATCGTGTTTTAACTATATAAAAAACACACAGAAAATCAACGTGAAATGACAACGTTCGTGCTGTCGTGTTTCGTTGGTGAGTGCGAGACCGGAGGCCCAAATAGTCTAGTCAACAAGTTCCATACTTGTTGACTAGACTAAAAGATGCAGCAGCATCACTAGGCCGCCATAGTGTGGGTCGCCATACTGCATTGTCTGCATTCGCAATGAGTATGGTGACCGCCACTCTTGGATTCTGCTTATGCTTTCCATCAGGCAGAGTAGAGTCATTTTGGCGGGCCATACATAAAAAAAAAAACTAGAATCGAAATTTATTCTTCTAGACCAAAGGCCTTAGTAGCCAACAACCAACTAAGTGAAATAAAATCTCTACGGAATAATTATCTCTTTGCCTTTAGAAGCTCTTCACGGCAAGATTTTTTCCTTCAAAGAATTACTAATCATTGTTTACATTAGGAGAGATTTTCTCCATTACCGAGCTTGTTCATTCAAGGGTTAAAAGGTACTTGACCCGAAATTAATATTAAGCTGCATTGTTCCTTAAGTGGGGAGTAGAAAAAGGAGTCGGTAGGGCTGCCACTAAACAGAAAGGCGATTTATTTTGTCTTACAAACTTTTTGGTTTCTGACAGTTTCATTAGCTCTAGTGTTTATTTTGTCACTTACTTACACTAGAAACTTAGATTTATCAAAAAAAAATCACTTTATATTTGAAACTAATTTCAAAAGCTTACTGACTCTATTTTATCTAAAACCTTTGACAATGCAATGTGTTTTGCATCTGAATACTTTAATACTTTAACCACTGTCGTTAATATTTATAGCACATACCTATGTAGCTCAGTTTAGACCTACATATTGCCAAGTCAATTAATTTGTCAAGGAAACATCCAAGATTCTATTGTCATACTGTAGAACATATGTCACAATACCAATATCAATCTAATAAATTGTGTGATCCACAAATTGTTGTTCTGAGTCTGGGTGTTCTTTGTGTCCGTTGCATGTATGTTTGTAAAGTCCCCCGCGACACAGGATTTATTCCTAATGCGGGAGTTGTCTTTAAAAAAAAAAAAAAAAAAGTGAGACCCCTAACAATCAATTAGTTATTGTCTCTAGTGCATAAGATTAATTGCTCTAATTCGCTCTTAAATTTACTACTATTGTATAATATCGACCAGACTTGATTTAGTCAATTAATATGGGTGGTAACCCTGACAGAGTGTGTAGGCACACCATCAGATAAATCGTATGTTGGATTGCGGGTTACTTCTAGAAACTAATATAGTGCGAAGCTTCTTTGGTTCATAGTTAAGCAGAAGAGTGTTCATACATAATTATTTAACGAATTTACGTACATTTGAATTCATGGAATAAAACTCACTATTCCACTATTAAATGAACTTATTTTTTCAAACTTTACCTAACCGGTTTCAATATATGACATTATCAGTAACCATTGATAAATGCCATGGGGCGAAACAGGTCAGGTTAAAAATAATAATACATAAATAAAATATATTTTTTGTATTATTTTCTTCACAAGTATGTTGAAAACGTTGTATGATACACGTGTGTATTGATGATTACCGTCCTCGGCTATCTTAAGACCCTCACCGTTAGGCGAGGGTCTCAATGGCACCTCAGCGGTAATCACCAACATTAGGTACACACTTGTACCATATAATGTACTATTTTTTAACTTTATTGACATAGCTTAGTCACAATTATGACCATGTCGCTCAGAGAATAAATTTAATTCATGGGTTTCGTTTTTGAAATTACACGGTCTTAATTTTTTTTTGCCCTAAAGCTATCAACGGACTGAACAAAAAAGCTGTAAAGTTTTATTTGTGTAAAGTACCAATGCTATTAAGGCGGACTTCCTAATTTAACTTATACTAAGTCATCATCTTCATCATCTTCCTAGCCCCTATTATTCCGAAGATTATTTGGGGTCGGCTACCACTTCGACCAGTTTTACCTGAATATCAGTATTTCCACGAAATCCACGGAACGACTGGCATTCGACCATCACAACATTGAGGGCGAACTGAATTCGAAGGTTGAATTAGTCAATATATTTCAGGGACTGACTTCGCAATAACGATTGTCATAGATGACAACCGGGACCGTCGCGACGGGACGGGACGCGTCGGCTTAAGGTGCTCCTGAGGCACGGGCAAACTATTATACTCCAGGCTGTTATTATTATTTTTTTTAAGAAAAACGCAGCAACGCTTTTTCCCCGCCAATCGAATCCGAGACGTCTTAATTGACATTTGCATACGAAAACCGCTAGACCAACAAGGCATGAACATAAAAAAAATAATTAAAACTTAATTTGTGAACTTCATTAATTTATTTTGTATAAGCGACTTATATTTTATGCAAATTTAAAACACCGTAACCTAAATTCCTTGTAAACTTATTTCAGATTGTTTACATAAAAGATCCATTAAATGGTTAATATCTTTTGTAAACATTTGAATTTTATAAATTTTAAGTCGTCTGTGTTGTTAAAGCTTTGTTCGGTATTAATTAAGTAATACCTTTAACCTTTGAGGCTTGTTTGCTTTTTAGGAAATCATGTTTTATAATACAATCAGTAGATTATATGTACATTATATTATAGTCTATTAATTATATGGAACCTCCAAAGACTGGTGGTGACGGGTAAAACCCAGAGGCCATAGTCCCCTGCGATAGGCAGACCAACTTTGCTCTACACGCGGTGCTACGATCCATGCTGCCATACACTTCACACTGCTCAAGAGAGAAACTGGTGGTTAGCGATAGCTCGCAGAATGGCTTCAAATAAAGGTGACGACCCTGAGAATTGAGGAAAAAACACAAGAAGGAGGATTCCCTTTTCAAAAAAAAAAAACTATCCAATTTTGAGTTTTCGTTTTTAAAAAAAGAATTTTCACAAAATCGGTCCACAATTGACGAAGTAATCAGTGTGCCTGACGGAGACCTACGTGTCTTGTTAAAAAAAACAACTAAAAAGATAGAAAAACAAAAACAAAAAAGAACTTTTAGAAACCAAAAGTAGACTTTTGAAACAACATTGTTTAGTTTTATTACTTATATAATTTATAATTTAGATTGTCGGCATTTGATGGAACTTGTTATAATACATTTTAGAATTAAAATCACTTGTACTTATTCCACTATTTTATTTTTGTTTACACCTGACCGGTTTCCTTTGATGATGCCATAAGGCTAATATTTTAATAATTCTAGAATGTATTACTTATAAATTTCGATTTCCCCAAAGATTCTAAGTTGTGTTCTATGTGTATAGCTTTGTTTCTTTTTTCGTTTTGTAACTAAAAATATAAGACGTATGTTGTTTAGTATGTTTAGTTATGATTCTTAAAAAAACTTTTTATAAAAATAAAAAAACCGACTTCCAAAAACATCCAACGAAAACTCTCTGTCAAAAAACACTTAAAAGCGTAAAATAAACTGGTTCTTCATAAATTGCCTATACCTAATTCTTTATTCATTTAAATAGTAGTATTATAATGGGTGCTAGGTACCTAAAATCTGTTTGAAGTCGGTGCTAAGCCAAAAAGAATACAAACGAACAATTACAAAAGTCTAAGCGATAGTCACTTGGCACCGACTTCAAACAGATTTTAGGTACCTAGCACCCATTATAATACTACTATTTAAATGAATAAAGAATTAGGTATAGGCAATTTATGAAGAACCAGTTTATTTTACGCTTTTAAGTGTTTTTTGACGGAGAGTTTTCGTTGGATGTTTTTGGAAGTCGGTTTTTTTTTTTTATAAAAAGTTTTTATTTTACAGTTTTTAGTGCAAACAATCGTAGGTAAGTAGCAAGTTGAATTATTTCATCAAATTTCATCATCAAGAATACAAATTAAGGTACGTGTAATATTAAAATCATCCTCTAATCCCTAACTGTTGAAGAGTTTATTCTTCTATCATCAGCTCACCTAAATAGCTTGAAAGTATACGACTGAAGGTCTTTAGATACGTATGAAATTGAAAGAATTATTCTCCAACTCCTAACCGTTGAGGAGTTGTACCTTCCACCTTCCATCATCAGCTTACCTAAATAATTTGTAAGAATACGACTAAAGGTAACTTATATACATATGATATTTAAAGATTTATCCTCCAACTCCCAACCGTTAAGGAGTGGTACCTTACATCATCAGCTCATCATTATAAAATGATGACTACCAGACGCAAATACCGGTGTAACTTCAGAAAATATACGAAAAACATAGTATGTGCCTATAAAAAATGAGGGTTACCCTCGATTTCCCTGGGATCCCATCATCAGATCCTGATATGCTGGCAATGGGACCACCACGGAAGCATACCCTGTCGAATACAAAAAAAAATCAAAATCGGTCCACAACTGACGGAGTAATCAGGTAACATACATAAAAAAAAAAAAAAAAAATACATACAGTGGAACATAGAACCTCCTCCTTTTTGGAAGTCGGTTAATGATGAATGAGTCTAAAAGCTCTGCTAGAATTTCAAATCAGTTTTAGAATTTTAATTTGTTAATATGACAAATTATCGAGAATTGAGTAAAGCACGAACGGGCCGGCTCGACCGGGGCGGTACTACCCTCGCACAGAAAATCAACATAAAATGACAGCGTGCTGTCGTGTTTCGTTGGTGAGTGCGAGACCGGAGGCCCAATGATACAGAAGCATCACTAGCCCGCCATGTTGTGGGTCACTATGCTGCATTGTTGGTGACCACCACTCTTAGATTCTGCTTATGCTTTCCATCAGGCAGAGTAGAGTCATTTGGCTGGGCCAAATATAAAAAAAAATATTACAACATGCAACCTCAGATGCTTGTATCTGCTTTTAGTCAAATAAAATAAAAAAATTGTGAGAATGTCTTATTTTATGACTGGTTACAGGGGACATACAATACAATCGTTCAATTTGTAGGTATCTTGATTTTGACTTGTATAAGTTCCTAATATCTAGTTATATAACTTCAAACAAAACTATTGATGGATTACAAAGCTCACCACTTTTAAAAAACACACTGTAATAAAAATAAAATGTTATTAGTTTCACTCTATACTAGTTTAGATTTACGATTACATTAATAAGACAGTACACGGTTTCGCGTCCTAATCGCTAATAGAGTGTCAAGTGTCAAAAGTTTAAAAAAACTATAAAAAGATAATTGTTCATTACCAAAAAGTCTTAAGTACATATCTTAAGTTGTTCTTATAACTATAATTGCATTATGAAGACGTTTCGTAGAGTAAATATCTTAATGATTTTTGATAAGGTTCAAAATGAAACTTTAATAGTTTAAAGAGTCCACATGAAGATTATCTGTGTAATAAAGTTCTCGAGCGAATCTGTCTTTTAGAATCGATTAAAACTTAAAAGATTTTAGTAAACCATTAAGAGGTTATGGACCTCCAAATAATAATGAGAAAATCCATTTATTGGGAAATTTCTAGAAGGTAAGGATTTGTGTAGGTTATTATAATATCTAGTATAGATATTCTTTCTAAGCCAATTGCTTGCACTTGGGGTTTTTTGTTAAAGTCCTTTTTCCAGAAAGTAGCTTCAATTGAATAATTGAGAAAATCTTATCCATGGAATGTTGCTTTTTTCTTCACCAGTATTACATTAAAGAAGTTTTATTACTTCCACTGAATATATTTCAGTGAGAGTACACAGACTTCTTGCCTACAACTAGATCAAGTTAAGAATGTGTAAAGTGTGGATTTTGTGAGACTACCTACACAAAATCCATGCTTGTACTTCAAAATCTGTCAGTTAAAATGTATGTAATACATTAAATTGGCTTTCTTTACACTAAATAATTTTGAAGATCATAAGGTATATGGATCCTAAAAATATGTCTCCAAAAATTTATGTGGCTAATAAACGAAAAGTCATTATTAAAATTAGTTTCGTTAGGTATACTATAGTGATGATGATGCTGATGTTCTCCAAGCCGATTGCGGTCACGGCGGCCAGTCTCAACGGAGACCAATCAACTACGCAGGAGATATTATAGTGCACAAGTGTGTGCGCAAACACAGGTGCACTTTTTGTTTCCTTACTCCATAATCCGATGGAACGGTCATCCGACATGACCAGGGAGAGATCAGACGCAGGATATTGACTTTACGTAATCTCCGAGATACGGGGGCTCGGACACTAACTACCAAACTCCGAGCTGTTATTAAGCATTCCTACAATCAGAAAAACTCAATAACACTTTTTGGCCCGACCCGGTACTCGTACACGAAATCTCATGATCAACAGTTGCACACGCCAACCGCACGACCAATGAGGCAGTCAAATAGGTATACTAAATTAAGAAGACTACAAAATACAAAGCCTCGTGAGTTCTAGATAATTATGGTTAATGACATGTTAAGAGACAAGCTGTATTGTCCGCTGAACATCCTTCATGTCTGGTGCTATCATTTGAGGATTAATTTACCTTATCTACCTTTTAACATTTCATTAAAAGCTTTCTTTTGAGATCTATTAGTATTTACTCACCGACAAAATTATATGACTTTATTAATTCTGTTCCGTATTTGAACCTTATTTGAACATTCTTATTACTTTTTCATATTTAGAAGTTGAGAACGATTTCATAATGAATTTGTTAAAGTGTTCTATTATTTTTGTATTATTTTATATACCTAAGTCCTTTTATGTGAGCCTTAGAGCATATTATTATATTTATATTAACTAAAGAGAATTACACGGGACCTGTAATTCTCTAATATATTCTAATATAAAATATATAATAGGTATTTACAAAATGATATAACCTTTGTTTGTTGTAGTTTCACATAATTTTCATATAATTTTAGGACACAAACGCTAACTTTAACTTAAATATGCTAACTATAGTTTGTCCTTAATTAAGCTTCATTTTACTGAAGTGCTAACCCCCGACTCTAGGGACTCCTGTAGGTACCCGTTTACGAAGCAACAAAATCGTAATTTCATCATATTTTAAAATAAATAATTAATTTTCTTTTGAGCCATCAATCTATGCGCTTAGCAAATTGTTAGGTGTATATTATAGTATTAAAATTCTCTATCTGATTTTCATATTATTCATAGTACAGCCAAGTTGATATTCTAGGAACATAAACGATTATATAAAGCAAAGAAATGTATGGGGATGACGTCATCTCAACGCTATGTCACACAAAATATTAGCCAATTATAGGTAAAAGAGAATAGAAGCTTTTGCGGTTGTAATAAGAGATTCGACGCAAAACGCTTGTAGTTTGCCTAAGGGGGCAGGTTTGCTTAATTTTAATCCCTAATAGAAGAATATGGCCGTGTATGAGGTATTCGAAGTTTTCATCGAAATCACATCTATACTGTACTCGATGACGTACATACTTCTATTAACCTTCCCTGTAATTCATTAATGTTACCTTGAGTTCCGAGTCTGAATTTTTCCGTTCGATTGATTTCCAAACTGAAGAATGAACCTTGAACAAAACCAATATAAGGTTGCAGTGATATCGCCTAAGCGATTGATAAATCGACCGAAAACGAATCAGAAAGGTCACCAATCAATTATATTATTATTGTTTGTTACACGCCAAATTAATTCGTTTGTGAAAAAAAAGTGTGAAGAGAAGAAACACAGAATTTTAGATGCAGTAAAGACAAGGTAACATCACTATAACATAGATTATGAGTGAGTTAATCTTCTAGTAATTCTGAGAGTTGGAAGAGAAAGGAATGAAGCTAAGAATGACGATGTAAGGGAATGTGTAAAAAATGGAATTTTCGTATCGTGGGAGAAAAACAACTGAAAAGAATTATTACCGCATCATCTATTCTAAATAAACGTGATCATGACCTATCGAAGATTTAATCGCTGCCTCCTAATTTGTTTTTTTAGGAATGAAAGTACTGCTGAAAACACTGACTATTTCGAGAATAATAATATAAAGCTTTACCAATGACAACGGTATTTTTAAATTGTATATTTATATATTAAAACAATGTAGTAAGCAAATATGATAAAAAAGGTGTTTTAAAAAGGATTGAGATAGGACCCTAGTGAATAGGACTTATGACAAACAATCTATTCTTCAATTTTCAAGGCATATAACCAAATATAGTGCAACTTTTTTGAAAAAGAAAAAATTACAATTTCATATATTCAAAAATAGAACTCGTTTGTATTTGGAATAGAACTAGCTCAGTTCAATTTCAAATACAAACGAGTTTACTTTTATATTCGTTGTAAACTAGGCTTTTGGGAATGCGTATTTTATGTGTGATATTTGTCACAATGTAAATAAAATTGTACTAAATGTCAATTTAGTTTGTACTATCTGTTTATTATTAAATGTAAGCTTTGCTATTGCATACGTCTTGAATAATAATTTATCAACGGCGAAAATACATCTTCTATTTTGCACAACGTAGAGCCAATTTTCCAGCTTTAGTATCTTATGTTGCACCGTTATATGCCAATATAATGTCTGCTGTACGTCTACATGCTGCTATTTCAATGCCTCGCACTAATATTGATAATAATGATTCTGAACAATTGGATTGTGCCATTATAGCCAACATTCTTCTGAACGAGTATACACATGTACATTGCTTTTTCGTTTAATAAATGTCAGTCAAAAGTCAGGTTAGTCTAATTCTTGTGAAGTTTACAACATATCTATTCTAAGCATGTAGTCAATACATTTTTTTTAGACACAACATAACGCAGACGTGATAAACTTTCTGTATATTACCTAGGCTGGTCGGTGTTTATATTATGAAGCTTAATCTGACTGGTATGGAGTGAAAAATAACTCGGGAAAGCTTTTAGCAACTTTTACTTTTTTCCTAAATGTAAAGATTTTAAATGTTTCGAACTCCGACTTCACATGTTACTTAATTCACGAGTGTTTAGTCCCTCGAGTTAGTTCAATTAAAAATAAACTGAAAAATTACAGAAACCAAATTTGTTTTTAACCCCCGACGCAAAAACAGGAGTGTTTTATGTTTGACGTCGATGTCTGTGTGTGTGTGTGTGTGTGTGTCTGTCTGTGGCATAGTAGCTCTCAAACGGATGGACCGATTTCGATGCGGTTTTTTTATTTGAAACCCAGTTTCCCTGCGGAGGTTCTTAGCTATGATTGGCTAGCTCTTTAGCTCTTTTACACATTTAGTCAACGAATACCACTATATGGGCATCAATTGAAAGGGCTTGACTAGTAGAATACAGATGAGAAGTACTATGTTATGAAATAAAAAAACTTGAAAATTTTAACTAAAAGCTTAAAAAAATATTTGGTAAAAAATTCGGTATAAAATTGTTGGGCCCGTGTTTCCATCCAGTCATTTCAGTTTACACTACGCCCAACGATTTTATACCAAATATGTTTTAACAATTTTTTTAGCCTTTTTTGAATTAGTCTGTTTAATTTTTTTTTTCTTTAATAAATAAATAAATAATAATAAATAAATATTTCGGACATCTAACACACAACGCCATCTAGTCCCAAGCTAAGCAGAGCTTGTGTTATGGGTACTAGACAACTGATATAAATATATATTTACTTTTTTTGTAAATACATAGGTACATATTAAACATAGAAAATACCCAAACTCCGAAACAAATATTTGTAGGTCATACAAACATTTGGTCCGACCCGGGAATCGAACCCGAGACCTCAAGCACAGCAGTCGCATACGCTACCACTGCGCCACCGAGGAAGTCATTTTAGAACATTATTTTCAATAAAACCGTTTAAATTAAAAAAAAAACAATTTTTTATTGTCTTTTTTTAACTTAATGAAAATACATTGTTAGCGCTTTAGATTCATTCTGTGAATGACCTTACGAAGAAAACAGTCCACTGTTCGACATAGCCCCATAGAACGCTCTTTACTAAATATGAAGGAAAATATTCACTATTACTCTGCATAGTCTAATCAACTCATCTAATGAAGTTATTTAAGGATTTTAGATTATTCAAGATATACATTGGAAAATCTATTATCCAACACCCAGCTATCCGGCTTCGCAATTATATTAATCTGTATTTAAACTTGCGCAAGTCGGCTGGCAGGAACTGGATGCGAGAAGCCGAGGATCTAACCAAGTGGCGTGCAATTGGAGAGGCTTATTAATGTCCACCAATGAACTGTATTACGCTAATGAATTTATAAGTCAATTTTAGGGTTGGAATAAATCTATAAACTAATATTATAAACGCGAAAGTTTGTAAGTATGGATGGATGGATGGATGGATGAATAAATGGATGGACGTTTGTTACTCTTTCACGCAAAAACTACTGAACGGATTTGGATGAAACTTTACAGTAATATAGCTTATACATCAGAATAACACATAGGCTATAATTTGACGCGATAACCGACATATACGCGGGCGGAGCAGCGGGCAACCACTAGTATTTAATATTTATTAAAAATTTTGTAATGTTTAAGTGTATTTAGTGTCTATAAATCATACAAGTATTTAAGTAATAGCGAACTACACAAATATAATTTATATAAAAGAATAACAAACAATAAATCATAATATCATGTATTACTTAGAAGATAGTTTTTGGTAAAAAAAAAAATATATCTTGTTTTCATCTTGTAATGAAGTTAGAATAATTACAGCGTCAGAAATCCCCAGAGACGTAGAAACAATCCCGGACAACAAAACAAGACCAAAAAACATAATCATATTATCACTTGTATCCGAGAAATTCATTATTCTAAAAATATCGTTCAGCATACTATGGTTTAAGTATTTTTAGTCGCGAGTCGTTAACCTCGGAGAATGCCGTGTCTTGTATTTGCATCAAAACGTTTTGTTATCAACGTCTGCATTTTCGGAATATCTTATCCATATGTATGTAAATTCTTCGAGATTTAAAGGAAAGGTTTAGTGCAAGAGTGAATCATATTTTAGGGAAGAATATTTTGATTCAATTTCTAAAAGTAAAATGATGTACTAAAGGAACGCTGTCGAAATTTGTCTACGGTTTTGAAAATCGGGTGGTACGTTTTTTTTTTATTTTACTTTTCTTTTATTTTTAAATGGTGCTAGTTTTTCCGACATAAATATTACGATGTATTAAATATAAAATAAATCTGATTTGAAAATATTTGCAAATTGCAAAATAGATATTGTTTGTAATTTTGAAATTAAAAAACATGTTATTTAACTTGTATTTTGTTTCAGGCAGTTTTATTTTTGATCGCGGTATTTATTTGATGTTTGTATTAGTATATTCGTGGTAGAATATAATAGTTTTGATTTGATTTTTAACTGACTGAACTTTAATATTATAAGTATTTACGATTTTCGTAGGTTTTACGTAGGGTCCCCCTCATTCTGGGGAGCGGGACTGAAAAGAGACCAAAATAAGTTTTTTTTTTATGTAATAGGGGGGCAAACGAGCAGACGTTTCACCTGATGGTAAGCGATTACCGCCGCCCATGGACACCCGCAACACCAGAGGCGTCACAAGTGCGTTGCCGGCCTTTGGGGGATGGGGGGAAGAGATAGGAGCTCTCCCAGCTTGGGGTATGGGCCTCCGGTATCCTCACTCACTCGGTAAAATACAGCGCTAGCGCTATTTCACACCGGTTTTCTGTGAGGCCGTGGTATCACTCTGGTCGAGCCGGCCCATTCATGCCGAAGCGTAGCTCTCCCACGGAATAAATAAGTATATATATAAGTAATCCATCACAATAGTGAATATCTGCTGCACAAACTGCTGTGAGTGACCTGCTCAGACTTTAATCCACTTCTTGTAGAGAGGATTACCGCCTGCAAGCTTGGTATGTTAATGGTATACGTACATTTGCTGATGAGGTTGACTTATTTTATTGCTCACTAAGTGAATTCACAATGACAGTATTAAGAATTATTTGATATGAAAATAAGAAGATTTTGAAATAAATAAATATTTCAGACATCTAACACACAACGCCATCTAGTCCCAAGCTAAGCAGAGCTTCTGTTATGGGTACTAGACAACTGATATAAATATACTTTTTTTTGTAAATACATACATATTATACATCCAAACTCCTAAAGAAATATTTGCAGATCATACAAACATTTTGTCATTTTGGCAGGCACAAACATAAAAAAAAATGTTTGTATTATCTGCAAATATTTCTCTGCCTGATGGAAAGCATAAGCAGAATCCTAGAGTGGTGGTCACCATACTCATTGCGAATGCAGACAATGTAACAATGCAGCATGGTGCCCCAGCCCACACCATGGCGGTCTAGTGAAGTGGAAAAAAATAATTAATTAATATATATTTCATTTTATAACACAATCAGTCAAACAGTCATTTTATCAATTTCTGTTAATCATATGCAACTGAAATAGTAGATTATAGTGTGTTAAATCAACCCAAATAGGGTTGATTTAACAAGAATGTCATAGAATTTAAAACTATGGGAATTTCATTTATTTTATTTCTTTCACATAATTGTTGTATGAGGCCAAAACATATCATGGTTTCATATTATGCCTAAGTAATATCAATGAAATTATATTTATATTTGATTTGGTAATTCCAGCTTTTCGCGGAAATCACTTTTTACAATACAATGCAATAAAAAAAAAACACAATGAAATCATAACCAAAGTAATAGCATCAATACCCAGACAGATTTTATATTTGAGAATATCGTTAACCCCATGGTATCAATACCCTCTGTGAAGTGTTCTGTTTATCATTTGAAATGACGGCGCGACGGTGTTCACTGAGCGATAATTACCCTGATTTCTGAGCACGTGTAAACTCTACATTTATTATGTTTATTGAGTACATTAAGGGCAATAACTTAGTCTTTTAGAGTATATACAATATTAACATATTTCATGGTACAAGAAATAAGGAGACCAATTACATACATGTATCATTTGCTATCATTTCTTAGGGCTCTATGGAAACATTGGTAGAAATTAAAACAACCTGGCTTGTATTCGTAAGATTTGATCTGTATATTGGTCGTATAGTTATTTGGTCGTAAACATAGAAATATATACCGTGGGAGAGCCACGCTTCGGCATGAATGGGCCGGCTCGGCTGCAGTGATACCACGGCCTCACAGATAACCGGTGTGAAATAGCGCTTGCACTGTGTTTCACCGAGTGAGTGAGGATACCGGATGCCCATACCCCAACCACTCCTCATCCCCCTCCCCATCCCGCTTCCCATCCAGCTCCCCATCCCCCATAGGCCGGCAACGCACTTGTGACGCCTCTGGTGTTGCAAGTGTCCATGGGTTGCGCTAATCGCTTACCATCAGGCGATACGTCTGCTCGTTTGCCCGCCTAGTACATAAAAAAAAGACGAAGAAAACTTAGGGCCCGTTTTTTCTTGCGAATTTTATAGTAATAAAAAATATTTTCACAAATTTAATGGACCTGTTGGTGACACTACCGATACATTTACTCCTACTGCTTCGAATGCCTCTGTGCCTCAGTGGTAACGGTTGCGACTGCTGTGCTTGAGGTCAGGTGTAAAGTTAATTAAAGTAGTGGAATAACTACAAGTGAGTTATATTCTAAAATGTATTGCAACAAGTGCCATCAAGTACCTACAATCGAGAGTATAAACTACTTGTAAGAAGTTGTTGGTATAATTATTATACTAAGTTCATCATCATCATTATCATCAGCCTATTGCAGTCCACTGCTGGACATAGGCCTCTCCAATTGCACGCCACTTAGTTTGATCCTCGGCTTCTCGCATCCAGCTCTTGCCAGCCGTCTTGCGCAAATCATCACACCTGGCCTGTGGACGTCCTACACTACGATTGCCGAGACGCGGTCTCCACTCAAGAACCCGTTTACCCCAACGGTTATCGGTTCTACGGCAAATATGGCCAGCCCACTGCCACTTCAGCTTGCTAATCCTGTGGGCTATGTCGATGACTTTGGTTCTCTGCCGGATCACCTCGTTTCTGATACGGTCCCTTAGAGAAACGCCGAGCATAGCCCTTTCCATAGCAAGCTGAGCGACTTTGAACTTGTGGACCAGCCGTAAAGTAAGTGTCCACGTTGCGGCTCCGTATGTCATTACGGGTAGGACGCACTCATTGAAGACTTTCGTCTTTAGGCATTGTGGGATCGACGATGAGAAGACCCGACGAAGCTTCCCAAACGCTGCCCAACCCAGCTGAATTCTCCTGTTCACCTCGTCCTCAAAGTTGTTTCTCCCTAACTGCAAAGTCTGCCGAGGTACACGTAATTTTGAACAACTTCGAAAACGGCACCGTGCACCGCAACCGGTTCCGGTAGTACGTGTTCATTGAACATGACCTTGGTCTTGTCCAAGTTCATCCGTAGGCCGATGCGTACAGAAGAGTCAGCCAGGTCGTTCAGCATCTGTTGTAGGCCCTGCAGCGTCTCTGCCATGATGACGATGTCGTCTGCAAATTTCAAGTGAGAGATGTATTCGCCATTGATGTTGATGCCACGCCCTTTCCAGTGCAGCGTCTTGAAGAAGTCCTCCATTGCATTAGTGAACAATTTCGGGGTATAACGTCACCTTGTCTCACTCCTCGATGCAATGGTACAGGTCTTGTATGCTGATTCTGTACTTGGACGGACATAGTGGCCGCTTTATAGAGACATCTCAACACTTGGATGTATCGCCAATCCACTTGGCAACGCTGCAGGGACTCCAGAACAGTCCAGATCTCGATCGAGTCGAAGGCCTTCTCATAGTCCACGAATGCTAGACACAGGGGCTGATTATACTCTTCGGTTTTCTGTATAATCTGCGTCACTGTGTGGTTGTGGTCTATGGTGTCATATCCGCTCCGGAACCCAGCTTGATCTGGTGGTTGGAATTCGTCGAGTCTTCGCGCAAGACGGTTCGTGATGACTCTTGAAAACAGCTCACGATTTCATCAGTGCTGACTTCTGGCAGATCTTCGGTGTAGTGGCGTGTTAATGTGGCTCTAGGGTCCTAATTTTTGGGATCAGGCCGAGATGCATGCGAAGCGTATAAACTGCCGTAGAAGCCTTTGTCCTCCTCCTCCTAGTGTCCTCTCTGAAAGCTTCGACTTCCTGGTTTTACGCTGCATTTCACAAAATCTCGTATCTTCGTTCCTGAGAATCCGAACCACATTTTCAAGGTTCTGGTTTACGTCTGTTGTGGTTTCCATGGCAGCAAATCGGCTTTCCAGATTTGACTGGAATTTTTCAGATCTTATCTCGACTTGGACAGAGTTGGTCGGAGCCTGGATTTCATGAAACGGACACGTTCAGCCTGAAAGTCGATATTCAGAGAACCTCGGACAAGTCGGTGATCACTACCGGTATTGTACCTATTGATCACTGAGACATCTTTGAATATGTGCGTTCTGTCCGTCAAGATGAAATCAATCTCATTTTTTGTCATAGCGTTGGGGCTTTGCCACGTCCACTTCCTTTGGGGCCGTTTTTCGAAGAAGGAATTCACCAAGAACAGCCTTATACTAAGTTGATTTGTGTTATCCGTAACCATCGTAAAATGTCTCTGTCTATTATCATTTACATTGCCAAGCTACAAAATCAAAAGTAAATTTGTTTCTCGATAGCTTCGATTCTGAGAAATTATTTTGGATATTGTTGCTTATAAAAGTCGTAAAAGTACTTCTATAAAGGAATCTCGTCGCATCCCTATCAATAGAGACGATATCTTGTTTTGCTATTTACATCTTTACGGTGGAAGATTGTAGGTTCCAAGATTGCTACAACCACCTTTATTTAAGCCACAATTTCATCAAGGACAAAATTGGACTCAATTCCTCATATTTCATATGCCATTAAATATTTCATGAAGTTATTCAAGCAAAATTACCTTTGATGTGTAAAGAAAATTTCGTAGATCAGTCTTGATGTTTCCCTAAGTTTGAACGGTAGACCGAACTTAATTAGGCGGAACACGGCTTACTAAGAGCTCTTTCAAGGAAAACGGATTAGGTAACTAATCTCTGTGTTACCCAAGAACACATGTAGCGCAATGAATATACTTTCCTTGAAAGTGTAGATGATTCCTTAGTGTTTCATGGATAAAATATTTATGTTATATATTATTCTTTCAAAGGCACTTAGTAAGTATGTGTCAAGTAAACTTTACCTATTCATTTCACTTAACAATCATGGTTGTAAGGTAGAAATCAATAATTTTTTGTCTTCCTTATTAACAAGCGTTTATTAGCTTCGCTTAGCTGTTCGTTTGTTAGTAACCTATTTTTTAACCGACTTCAAAAAAAGGAGGAGGTTCTCAATTCGACTGTATATTTTTTTTATGTTTGTTACTTCATAACTTTCGATGGGGTGAATCGCTGGTGCTTCCCGTGTGGTCCCATTTCAATTTGGTCCAGTTCTGACATGTCATCCATGAGAAAACCATATAAGTCTTCATTTTGCATTAAGTATGTGCGCGACAAATTGACGAATAACTCAATATCACGCCAACCGATTTCGATAATTCTTTTTTTATTTGAAAGCTGGTGCTTCGTGTATTCAATTTGGTTGTTCTTGAAGTCGCTTTTTTTTTGTTAAAATTTTGTATTATTTAAGCTTTTCAGAGTTTTTCAGATTTTAAAATTTATTATTTCAATAATATGAATTTTTAAATTATATTTTTTATTCCATTTTTTTTTATTTTTTTTTTTTATTTTTTTTATGTATGGCCCGCCAAAATGACTCTACTCTGCCTGATGGAAAGCATAAGCAGAATCCAAGAGTATTGGTCGCCATACTCACTGCGAATGCAGACAATGCAGTATGGCGACCCACACCATGGCGGCCTAGTGATGCTGCTGCATCTTTTATTAAGTTGTTTAAGTAGTGTTGTTTAAGTATGGAACTTGTTGACTAGACTATTTGGGCCTCCGGTCTCGCACTCACCAACGAAACACGACAGCACGAACGTGGTCATTTTACGTTGATTTTCTGTGCGAGGGTAGTACCGCCCCGGTCGAGCCGGCCCATTCGTGCTGAAATCAGCGTGGCTCTACTACCTCAATTTTTCTTCTCTTAGTCTCTTACGTTAGGGATATTAGAAACTAAATATAGTTTTTTGGGCTTTGATTTTCTACGATAATATACTTATTTGGCCCTCATAAAATTATTAAAGTATGCAAACAACTTTAATACTAATGCATTTAAACTTTACATACCAAAGAATTTTATAGACAATATTGTTAAAAATAGCTATAAAAAATATTGTGTTAAAACCTCCTTATCATCCAAAATACAACAACATTACAACCAAGACGAATAAACCACAAGCATTATAAAGTAAACGTTATAATGCTTGTGGTTTATTCTTCTCGTAAACGATATAATAAAATTAAAAATATATTTAAGATAAACATTCATTTTTATGTAGTATTTTGATGCACCATACAATTCTTCTTTAAAATTAATCTTATTATAACTTATCTTCGAAATACGAGTAAATAAAAGAAAGGCCCAGCTATTCAATTGTTTCTGAGAGTGATTAAGGACATTTAAACTAACTTTAACTTCGTTGTGAATACAGCTATCTATATCCATTTACACATATTACAATATATTTAACAAGTAACATTTTGTTTAATAATTTCTTGGTTCAAGTGCTATTACAGGACATTGCTTCATAATTTTGTTCCTTGTTCGACCACTCTTTCCTTCAGTGTTTTATTCTTAATATGCAAATTGTATGCATATTAAAAGTAATCCATGAAAAAAGCAAAATGAGTAATTGATAAACTGTAATATGTTTTTAGGGTTCCGTGCCAAGCAAAAAACGGAACCCTTATAGATTCGTCATGTCTGTCTGTCTGTCTGTCCGTCCGTATAATCACAGCCACTTTATTCCGAAACTATAAGACCTATAATGTTGAAACTTGGTAGGTAGATGTATTCTGTGAACCGCATTAAGATTTTCACACAAAAATAGAAAAAAAACAATTAATTTTGGGGGTCCCCATACTTAGAACTGAAACTCAAAAAATTTTTTTCATCCAACCCATACGTGTGGGGTATCTATAGATAGGTCTTCAAAAATGATATTGAGGTTTCTAACATGATTTTTTTCTAAACTGAATATTTTGCGCGAGAGACACTTCCAAAGTGGTAAAATGTGTGTCCCCCCCCTGTAACTTCTAAAATAAGAGAATGATAAATTAAAATAAATATATATGATGTAGATTACCATGCAAACTTCCACCGATAATTGGTTTCAACGAAATCTAGTAAGTAGTTTTTTTTTAGTACGTCATAAATCGTAAACTGCATTTTACCTTTTATTCCATCAACACAAATATAAAAATAAAATAAAAATTATATCATGTTACTTGCTGCTGCGGAACCCTTCATGGGCGAGTCCGACTCGCACTTGGCCGCTTGTTTTCTTTTTTAATTCCCATCTTGTAACTGACAGACAGCTAATGCTAATATTGTAGGTACTATACAATGTATACTCTCGATTATTAAAAAATTACACTCTGACTGTGAATAATATGAAATTCCTACCGTGATTTAGTATAAACTACAATTAACCAGTACTTGCTTGTTACTCTAGCCATCTCAAAAAAATGTACTTAAGGTAGCCACTTAGCACAGATTACTTCTTACAACAAATACAGGTAAATTGAGACCATATTTCTTTTTTTTAAAACGATTTAAAACAGCAATAATGGGTGCCTGAAGTAACAGGAGAAGATGATGATATTTTGCCAAAATATGGTTTCAGTTTACTTAATGTTACATCACATCACTTTCTGAAGGAGGTCTCAGGTTATGGATAATAATATTATGTATATACAAAAGATTCGAAGAAAGGGTTGAACGTTATTTACGCCACTTTTAACATGAATGAAAAACCGGCGCTCAAAAATCTGTATTTGATGTTTTCTTTAGAAATATATTGATAAACAAAAATGACCCGTATGTCATTTGTTAGAAGGATAGTTATTTACCAGTAAAAGTGTATAAACGTTTGCTGATTACAATAGTAGTGTTATTCGCCTGTAGTAGATTATAAATCCCTGTTGGGTTCTTGCATATGTTTGGTCTTAATACGATTTTGACTTCCAAAATTTCCACTGCCACAGTAAGGAAAGTAGTTTTGAACTCAGAGCGATTTATTATTAATATTTAGTTTTGAACAATATACAAATGTTTAATAAATCGTACCGGAGATATTGTGCCCATCGGCTATTGTATCAAGGAAGATCAATGATATTCACAGACAGGACATTTAAGACTTAGTACATGTCTATTGTATTTGTAACTTGAATTCAATGTCTAATTCTTAGAATACCTTTCAAGTAATTTTCGCCTAGGTAGTACACGAAGGTAGTAGAGCCACGCTGATTTCAGCACGAACGGGCTAATACTGTGATTATTCAATGAGTTCAGAAGGTATATGTAGTGTATGTGTCTATGGTCAGTCACTTCACTAGTAACGCATTCATTGATTGAATGAATGAGAAGGAAGCATTAGGTCATCTCTAGGCATGTGCAGTCGCACACAGTTCAGTCAACTGTGAGCGGCGGAGGTGAGTGGGCACATGTACCTCGAGCCGACAATATAGTATATGGATATACTACAGTATACTTATTAATATTGTAATATCTTTCTAAGGAGATGCCAGCAGTGGAATATTATAGGCTGGTGATAATTGACAGTGATGATATTTTTTCAATAAATTGAGCAATTAATAATCACCGTATATCACTGACAGTTGAGACAGTCATTAAAATTGTTTATTTGTTTATTTTCTACATACATTGCTGTAATAGAAACGATATTTTATTTAACATGAACGAATTTTTTTTTGAAAATTAATTTACATTTTTTTAATTAATAATAGTTACGGGCACTTTTTGACTGCCAATCTGTTACCAATGTATTGTCCTGATCAAAAATGAATGTAGAAATTCGAGTTTGAGTATCTATGTGATGAATGTATAGATTCTGCAGCCGGATCTTAGACCATTAGTGATAATGTAAAGTAAAAAAAAAGCTATAATGAACTTAAGAGGAGGTCTAACATTATCTATAACTTTCTATCTTAGACTATACATACTTATATATAGGCATACATACATATATTTAGGATATACTTAGATAGCAATCACTTCCAGTAACAGGTACAGTCAGCCCTGACTGCCGTTCAATATGCCTTGTCTACTTACACAGGAATATAGACGGCGTAAAATATGATATTTTCTTCGTTCCTATATTTGAATATTTCAATTTCAATATATAGATATCCCCAGGATATTCAACATGTTACGTAGTTTCATGAATCACACGTTGTAGGTGATATGACTTCAGCTGACGTTTCAAAATATACATTTAATACATTTGATTGAGTTTATTATTATTCAATGCTCACAATGTATTGGTTTCATTATAATAATTTATTTTACACAGAATGACATTAAGTATAATGATCACGACCCACACGACTGGTAAAAATAATTTTATTGGTTGGGTGCGACACTTGCATAATGTCAGCTCTTTTAAAATACAGGTCGTTACTCATTCATTAGCAAAGGTTATAAAAGATTATTAAAAATATAGTTATATATTTTTCCTTTATAGTGATATGGTCAATTGAACAACTACCTGAATATTAGATCTAATAAAAGCCAGCACACATTCTTTGTAAACTATTGAATATTGTACACCGGAAAAACGAATGAATTATTAGACAGCAGATAGGCATGTAAAAGTATAAAACCAAATGACAATAATAACCCGTTGCATCTTACAAACTGACACTGCAAAGAGCATAATTGATATCGAGCAATATTCTTATATTTTACGAATACATACATAAATAGTATATAGTACACTTATACACGTAACAAATTATAGTGTTTATTACCTTTGGTTTAGGTAGAATTCAGGGTCGCGTACCACAGGGTAACTAGACCAGATCAGCCTACTGCACCGTACCGTACCGTATGTTACTATAGGCAATTTTAAAAATATATTATTTAATAAACAGCACACAATAATAACAAACAAGTAAAATTTTAACAAAAAAAACCGACTTCAAGAACGACCAAATTGAAATGGGACCACATAAAGCACCAGCTTTTAAATAAAATAAAAAATAACAAATGCACTATTCGCCCCTACGAATTTCGAAGGCTTGACTCGATTTCTCTTGGATGCCATCATCAGATCTTAGTGTCCCTATCATGGTACCACCGTTGGCATATCTCGTTTCCATTAAAAAAAGAATCATCAAAATCGGTTCATAAACACACATAAAAAAAAACAAAAATATATGCACGGTCGAATTGAGAAACCTGTTCCTTTTTTTGAAGACGTTTAAAAAAGAGAGTGAGGCCTGTTTCACACATTCTTACCCACACTGACAAGGAAGTTTACACATTCAGTCTTCATCGGCTCTTAGAATAATAGCAGGTACCTATATTTTGTACTTTTATGCTACATCGCAATGTACTTCCATATCAAAAATATTCTGTCACACAGCCTGTTATCATCTATCTCATACATATCATTTAAGATTTGTTTGCCATACACGGCCTTAAGTGGATCTCCGCCATAAATTAACAATTAAGGGGTAATAAGCGGAATCAGAGTCCTTTGAGGACTATAAATTGCTAAGAGATTACTCCTTGGGGTTCGACCGCTTCGCTGCAACTCGAATAAGATGTAGATACATATGTGTAAGTAGCACGAAGCAAACTTCGTGGTAAGTAGGTTGTATGCAATCAGATATATGAATCTATGTGTAATAGATAGCATGATTTACAAGCTAAAATTAAAAAAAAACCCCTACGTAAGCCCCTAAGAACCACGGCAAGGAAACTGGCTTTCAAATGAAAAAAAAAACCGCATCGAAATTGGTCCAACCGTTTGAGAGCTACGATGCCACAGACTGACACACACACACACATACACACACACACACACACTGACAGACAGACAGACATTGACGTCAAACTTATATCACTCCTCTTTTTGCGTCGGTGGTTAAAAATGGTATCAAATTAACATTCTTGAATAGTCCACTAATTAATGTAGGCCTAAAATTTAGGCCTTATGAAGGAGGTTTCGGTTGACAATACCACGCTGGCCATACGGTATAGGGCTTGGCTATAATAATATATCAAATTTTCCTTCTCTTTGCACAGACGTTGTTCTGCATAATTGACTCCCATAGACGCTTTTTACAATACCAATGGGATGAACAGTGGCGGTGACAATCTCTATTCTTAAATCATCAACACACTATATAAAATATATATTCTAAAAGTAATGATAAATTAGCTTTATTAGACAGTATAATCTTTTTTATTATGCTCTTTAGTTATGAATTTAAAAAAAAAGTTGGCAGCGTACAAGTGGCGCTACTGATGATATTGTGAGATTTATTCAACCAGGATGTACCTATGCCTGTTACGAATATAATGGTGTAAAAAGTATAATTAAAAAGTTTTTTTAACGAATCAAAATGAAAACTATAGATTTAACTGTGCCTTCGTCCCTGGCTACTCTCTCTCGTAAGCATGATTTATTTTTCATGTTAAGACAATATTCAGTAACACAAATCTAACATTTGTATTTCATGTTTAACATAAAATACAAATGTTAAACAAAAAAAAAAACAGATTTAATTTATCATTTTTTGTTAAGACATGTTCAGTTTTATTCTGTTATTGGAGAACTAATAAATGCTAACATTAAAAAGAGTAATTTCAAACAGACAACGGAGTCAATGAATAAACTTTAAGATATGTTCACTTCTTAAAAATTAAGAAAAAAAAATGTTTTAGGTACTCTGATTTCAGACGTGATTTGCATCCGGCGATTTTATTATTATAAATATCATTAATAAGCAATCATTTTTATTTAGTATTTACAATAAATCCATTCACAAATATTAAAATAATCAAATAGACATTATTTAAGATGAGAAATAAATAAAAATAATGCGGCAGTGGCATAGTGTTGGAACATTGTAAATAGGGCGGTAATATCTTTACGAGCGAAACAGAGTAGATAATTTAAAAATGGCCGCCAAAAATAAAAACTACGTTCTATTTTCAAACACGAATCCCGGTTAAGTCGCAGACGGAACTATTTGTTATTGACATTATGAGAATGTTTTAAATTGTCTTTTAAAAACCACTACATTTGTTGTAGTGTTTGTTTCATTGTTTTTACTCACACATTCGCATGATTTATTTTAATTGTTCATATATCCTTTTACTACTTTTTAAAACATAATTAATTATTCAGTAGTACTACCTACACACAACAAAAAAAAGCTTAAAAACTATAACCCGACTATGTAAAAACTTTTGATAAAATTAATGTAGCCCATATCACCCGGGCCATTATAACGAATCTATTGTCACCTCATTAATTAAAATCGATTCAGTAGTTTATTAGCTACGGTGGAACAAACAAACATACATAGACTTCCAAAACTATTACCCTTCCTTTTGGCTTCGCCGTAGTCGGGTAAAAAATACTACAAAATATTAGGTGCATAAAGGTTTACTTTGTATTTTCACTTTTGGCATACTCTTCTTATGAACTTCTATTGTGGTGGGACTTTTATATACTGTCAGTATTTCCATACTATACTAAAGTTAAAATTATATCCTAAATTGCATTTCACCATTAAATTAAAATGAATTGATAGATATTATTGTGGGTACATTGTGTTACGCTATTGTTTCGACCAGAGTTGATATAAAAAGTAGGCGTCCAGTATAATTAATGAAGTTCACTTCTATTTTGATCGAGGTACGAACAACAATGCGGTTACTGTTGAATTTGATAGTTCATAGCTCTGGTGATGAGGGTATAGCTAACACGTTGATATAATTAAATAATTATATAACACTTACCCCTTCGTTCCCTAACATTCTTTACACTCGTATCATGGAGTGTTCTGAGGAATTGTTGACTCCTGAGTATGTGTGTTTGTATACACACACGTGTGCGCCTATGTGTGTGTGTGTGTTTGTATGTGTGTGTGTTTGTATGTGTGTGTGTGTGCGTGTGTGTGTGTGTGTATGTGTGTGTGTGTGTATGTGTGGGTCAAAATGTGCAGGTATTCATAAGCAATGGTATTCACTTTCCAACCGAAGGCTCATTTATTTGTTTGCATCATATTTCTTGAAAAACTTCAGGATGACCATTGCGAGATAATCCTTGATTTGCGAACTACAGGAATACCCTGCTTCTTCACAGTATTTTCATTAGATCTGTGAACGATTCGATCGTGTTACTTGCACAAAGTTAGATCGGGACAAAACAAAGATAGGATGTCGTACCTTATCTCATTATAAAACCTTTATAGAGAAGTATCAATAAAAATATTTGAATAGAAATGAAATTATGTTCATAATTAATTAAATGAGTGTCAGGCATAATAATTATGCCACGTCACCTAATTAAAGACTGTTGATGAGAATCTAATAAAAGAAAGCTAAAAGCGTCCTTCTCAAAATGTCACAATAATTTAAAGGGCGTTCTAAAATAACTTCATGTAAAAAAGGGCCAAGTTCAAACTGTTTTAATTTTGAATCAGTTATTTCCATAGATAAGGTCAATGACCTATTGTATTAGTTATAGGGTTTGAGGCTGTACTGAAAATCTTTGTGAATATTAATTACCTGAAATTTTAATTCACATAATGTGTATATTGTAGGTGTTATTAACTTCATCATCTTCTTGTAAAAAAATTTGCAAAATATCTATATTTCCTAAATACTTTACTATGGTTTTCACTTTTATATTCCAGTTGAGTTGGATAGCAAAATGAAAAAATATTAAATTGTATAAAAAACTTGATTAACGATTGATGTTTGAGGGTTAATAACATTTTTGACTATAATTTCTAGAACATTGTATATATAATAATGATGATGTCAGAGTAATTTGGTAGCATTTTCATAAATCCCTTTAAAATATTTACTTCACATATAGTAATTTAATATAAAAAAAACTACGGGCAGAAAGCAAAATCATCTTGAATCAATAGGTACTACAACATTCTAAAAACTACGTTAATATTAGACAAACTTTAAAGTGACCGATTTCACAGTAAATCGTGAATGTTTTGATGACATCTCATTACCGAACTAGTAGATTTACGAACCTGTGAAGTCAGAAATAATGAATGCTAAAAGACAATATTATGAAAAATACGTGTTTATTTTAAAAAAAGAATGTGTTATGTCTCTTGGCCCCATATTTTGTATATGTATGACAGACATAGTAAAATTTATTTGTCGAAAAGTATGTCAACATTTTTTTTACAATTTATCAAAATTTTGTCAGATCACACAAACGTTTAGATTCATTTAAGATCAAGAAAAACTCATTTTATTAATTTTGACTTTTGATCTTCAAATATGACTATCACTTAGATATATGTAAATTATCAATAGATCTATCTATTGATAGGCAAATGCAGATAGTTTGAGTAAAGCGATAAGTTGTATAAATCTCAGCAGAGAAACAATAAAAACTAGTCTTCAGGTAAAATGCTGATACGCGCCATCTACAGAAGTTACACTGAACTATGGAATAATACGTTATTATAAGATACCAAGAAACTACCAATCCTGAATAGCGCAATAGAAGTTCTCGCGCCGCTTACCATATACATAACATCCCAACATCAAGCTTGGGGAGGCAAGTTTGGGGAGTGGCCCGCCAGGCATGATCACCTCGCCTGGTCGGAGGATCCTCCCTTTGTGTTGGAGGAACATGACACCTGTTCCCCCACAAGTTCATACTAGTCCATTTATTCCATACTAATATTGTAAATTCGAGAGTAACTCTGTCTGTTTGCCTGTCTGTCTCTTTGTGACGCTTTCACGGCTAAACCGCTGCACCAATTTCAATGAAATTTGGCATGGAGATACTTTGATTCTTGAGGAAGAACATAGGCTTTACGCGCGGGCACAGTTACAGGCCAAAGAAAAATCTAATCGGAAAGCTTACTTCGGCATTGCATTTCATTTATGATTGTTTCATCATCATCATCAACAACCCACAACGTCCCACTGCAGGGCTCGGATCTCCTCTCAGGAGAGAGTTAAGGCCATACATCCCCACGCTGGCCAAGTGGCTACGTTATCTTGCCGTTGGATGTTTTAAGCCGCCCAAAGCCCTCCAACTAAGCTTCACAACTGTTGTCTTATGATAACAACTGCAAACAATTAAAATTTGCGTAATATTTATATAATTTTTATTTCGGAATGCCTATAATTTAGTCTTTTTCTTTATTCCGTTCATGATGTCAATTTTGTTAGCGATCTCTGAACGCACTCTGTGAGAGAGTTATTTATATGATTCAAAAGTTTCATTTGCTTTTCAAGTCATGATATAAATACGTAATAATATTTTTAATTAAAGCTTGTAAACATGTATTAACTACCACATACCTTCATTAAAACAACAAAAATGTATAGTCTGAACACGTGCCTCAGTTGACCTGACATTTCGCCCGTACGCGTTGCACAATGAAAAATTCATACAATCTTTCATTCTCGCTTCGTGATGCTCAATCTTTGACTTTGTTGAAAATGTAATATATAAAATTTTAGACATCTAAATGCTTTAAAAGGACACAAAAAAATCGAAATATTGCACTGTAAATCAGTTTATTTTTACAAGTACCTCTTTTTAATCAGCAGTTTAAACAATAACACCTCTTTGACACTTCTTTGACACCTTGAGATCGCTCACCAGAGCGATCATAATTTACACAAAATATAATGTTAGCCAAGTAGGTATACCAACGACCGATCGAATTCCGTCAAACACCACTAAATGACTTTTTTAAATGTTTGTTTGTTTGTTTTGATTTTTCATCATGTAAACTTTGACAAAGTCTGGTCTAGTTTTGTATAGTTTTTTATTTATATTATTTTTTGTAAATATTTAAATAACTATAATATTTTTTAACTAGACTTACTTACTAACTATACTTAATACTTACCCATTAACTATAACTAACTTTCTATTTATATGTTTTCAATGCACAGTAAAAGTTAGATCCCGTGAAAGGTTGAGATACGTTGTGTTACCGTGATCCCCAGCGAAACTAAATTTCAATATATGATGGTAATAATTCAAAACACCTGGGAAAGGTGTGTGCTGAACTATGACATTGACATTGAGATAGTGAACTGCCGTGACATTTTACGTGTGTCTCAAATAGGGTAATCAGATATTATATAGCTTCTCTATGTAAGGTTACTTTGTTTCATTTTATGTTTATATTTGTAATGTTAAAAAGTACAGAAAGTATATGTTTTTTTCTTCATTTAATTACCTTTGTTATTTGTTAGACTATTGAGAGCTATTTAAACAGCAGTGGCCTGTTAAAGGGTTTTAATAAGAGTGAAACAGATAAAATCACCTCACAGTAATTTAGATGCTACTAAAGTATTTATACTGCAGTAGATCATACTGATGTGCTCTATTAATAAAGCGATCATTTGCAATGTACTTTGATGTTATAAGGTTAAAGATAACTTCATATGCCCGTATAAACTTTGTTAAAGATACATAAATTTTAATTCTCTGAAACAGAACACGTTCAGTTATCTCATTTATGTTCTGCTTTCACTTTGGCTGTTTGTGGTTAAAAGGCCATCTACACGGTCGGGACCAACCGCCGACCATCGTATCCTTGGTCGGGTCAACCTATTTTCAAATTCATTCTACACCGTCGGTGGTTGCTCAACTTGTTAGACCTTCTCCCGTATTCACGATGGCTCCTTGCCTTTAAAAAACAGTAGATCGGTTTGGCAATAACTTTTTTATGATTTAGTGAAGAAGAAAAATAAAGAAAAAGAAAAGAAAAAGAACAAACAGTGGCTCAAAGAGCGAATTACTTTGATAATAATAATTTAATGAATTACTTGAAATGGAGCTTCCAATAATTACAACCAAAAAACAGTTATGCGTCAGGCTGTGTGATAATGTGCGCCAGCATTCCAGACGGTTGGGGCCGACCACGGATGCAGCCTGTCGCGAAGGATGTGCTCGCGACCAAGGCCATTGACATCAACCAAATAGCGGTCGGGTCAACCGATTTCTACACTGTCCACTACAATATCAACCCGACCAAGGACACGATGGTCGGCTATTGGTCCCGATCGTGTAAAAGGCCTTTAAGGTGTGTTAATTTATTATTACCAGTTATGTACTATGTACGCATCTGTGTATGTAGGTTATTTTGTTTAATCACAAATCGAATAAATTGTGATAAAATCAAATACTCTTCCAAGCATTTGAAATTTAATAGCGTTGTTATAGGAATAAAAACTCTATTTTACTTACCTACTCTATTACTTTTTGTGTTTTATAATATAGTATGTATCAAGAATAGTGGCAATCATAAAATTGAGTTAGCAATACTTGCCTTGGCCGCTGCGGATATAAAAGTTCAGGCTTCGCAAACGGATCGGAATTGAATTGTGAAATGTCGTTATAAATGAATGGTGAATAAAAGACGGTAGGGAAACCCAATAAAAGTTTTGGAATATACCTATGACATATTTTTACCAGCTTCTTTATAAAAATATTTTTTAAAAGAACGCACCGGAACGCATTAGTGAAAACTACATTCAAATATTTTAAGCCGTTTCTGAAAATTAGCATGCACAAAGGTACAGACAAAAATACAAAATTAAAAAAACTTTGTTTTGGATAATATTACGTTCATAAAGCCTAAATAAAATAGATTTTCTTATATTTCTTCCATGTACACACAGCGACCAGTTACGATTTTATGTACAGTAGAGTAAAAACAGTAGAGTTATTGTGCCAAATAGCTTCTTATTTCAAAGACTTTGTTTATTGTTTAGGAGGAAAATAAGCAGAAGAACCGCTTGATAGTGAATGCTTAGACAGTAATGGGCTCTCGCTACGGCATGAATGGGCCAGCTCGCCCGGAGTGATACCACGGCCTCACAGAAAATCGGTGTGAAACAGCGCTTGCGCTGTGTTTCACCGAGTGAATAATGATACCGGAGGCCTATACTCCAACCCCTTCCCCCATCCTGCTCCCCATCCCCCTTCCCATCCCCCAAAGGCCGGCAACGCACTTGTGACGCCTCTGGTGTTATTATTTATAGACATTTAATACACTTAAACATTAGGTACTAAAATTTTCATAAATATTAAAAACAGAAAACCTGTGTGAATAGTGCTTGCGCTGTGTTTCACCGAGTGACTGAGGATACCGGACGCCCATACCCCAATCCCCTACCCTTACCTCCCCCTCCCCATCCCCAAAAGGCCGGCAACGCACTTGTGACGCTTCTGGTGTTGCAGGTGTCCATGGGCGGCGGTAATCGCTTACCATCAGACGATAAGTCTGCTCGTTTGTCCCCTAGTCCATAAAAAAAACAGTCAGGGCGGTTTGGGGCTAAGATTCCTTTACAAACCCGACAGGTTATTAGCTGAATGTTTATCAACTTCGTAATAAAACAATAAACATCCAAAATACATAAATATTATGAGCTGTTAATTATGACCTTATACATTTATTTATAGCAATAACAAATATGTTCACTGAAATTCTGTTTTCTTTGCAGATTGACGCAGACCAGATACTAACAGGTATGTATATCATATATGTTTGAAATGCTGAAAACTTACATGTAAACAATACGAATGATGAATAAAACTGTGATGTTCATTCGGTAAATACCAGAGTGTTGACGTCACTCGTCTCCACAGAGTAGGCAACTAGTTTATGGGACAATGTATACGCTTTTACAATAAACTCCCTATTGATATTAGGCTTTTGCCATTAAGAAAATTTAAGAATACCATTAAATCTTAGTTATCCGCAAAGGGGTATTATACCATAGCAGAATATCTTGATGATAAAACCGCCTGGGATTGAGCTGCCCATTCTGCACATGCTGTTTATTTTGAATTTTTGAATTTATTTTGATGTGACGGTAACTTGTAGTTTGAAACAAACTCATCTTACATTATTGCTATTGTTGACATTTTTTTAAATTATTATCTTTATTGATTATTGCAATTGTGACTCAAATTGTAATTATTGCTTTTTTTATTGAATTTTGCATTTGAGAATATTGACTGTACTTTAAAAGAGACGGTGATCCCTGAGTTTGTTTTGTCGTTTCTTGTCAGAGCTAGTCCAGTTAGGAAAAGCCGAACTCATCTGCTCTACTAAAGTTTAACTTGCAAAAGTGTTCATGTAACCTTATTGCAGAATAAATGATTTCATTTCATTGCAATGTTTATTAATATTACGATTATTACAAAAGCTGCTTACTGTTTACACTCATTACCGAATTCATATATTCTTAAAGACCTAGCCAGAAATGGATGGAATTAGGAAGATTTCTTTGCTAAATATAGATATTCGTTACATGACTAAGTCGTAAATTGGAACAAAAGGAAGACTGCAAAAGATCAGATTTCCATAAATAAAATGCTTCCATATTTGTCAGAATAAAGGAAAAAGACTAAAGGCGTATGACGAATAGAGTCGTTTTCATAACAAAGTCTGTTATGCTTACAATCTATATATATAAAAGCGAAATACCACTCACTTATTAATCACGAAATCTCAGAAACTATAACACCTACAAACCTGAAATTTGGCAGGTAGGATCCTTATAGGGTGTAGACATACGCTAAGAACGGATTTTACGAAACTCCACCCCTAAGGGGGTAAAACGGGGATTGGACGGTTGTATGAAAGTCCTATGTTTTTGAAGTAAGAGACTTGAAATTTAAAATGTATGCTCTATAGATGGAGTGGAGGTGTACTAATAATGTATCTTTAGAAATCAACCCCCTTTTGGTGTTAAAACGGGGGATGGTAGTTTGGACGCAAACGAGGTTGCGTAGGTCAGCTAGTCTATCTATATCTATACTAATATTATAAACGTGAAAGTTTGTAAGTATGGATAGATGGATAGATGTTTGTTACTCTTTCACGCAAAAACTATTGAACGGATTTGGATGAAACTTTACAGTAATATAGCTTATACATCAGAATAACACATAGGCTACTATTTGCCGCGATAACCGACATATACGCTGGCGGAGCCGCGGGCAACAACTATATATAAAAGAGTAATGTGACTGACTGACCGACATACCCAGAGATCAACGCACAGCCTAAACCGCTGAAGCTAAAATCCTGAAATTTTGCATGTAGGTTCTTTATATCCCGTAAGTGAGCAATAAGAAAGGAATTTTTGAAATTTCACCCCTAAAGGGGTAAATCAGGGGATGAAAGTCTGCGTGAGCGAAGCCGCGTGTAAAAGTTAGTAGATAATAATTTGAGAAATTTAAGTTATGTATCTTAATAATAATAATGCGTATACATAAAACCAAGTTATTACTTACCGTTAATTTTCCCTATCTACAGCAAAGGAATTATGACCAATAATAATTTATTGCCCTCATCAAAGTTGGCCTTCTATTGGTAGCTGTTAGGTCAGCGTAAGAGATATAAGATCCATTTCTTCCACAGTGTCAATAATAATCAGGGTTTAGAGGCTGATAAAACGACACCACATTTTACAAACTGCTGACTTATTTTATCTAACCTTGAATATCGGAGTAATATTTTTTCATGTCACATTATATGTGACACTTTTACGTAGCATGTTCAATAATATTTTTAACTCATTGAAAGTTTGGTTGAGTTTGTTATTTATGTTTATCCTATCTATAATTTTAACAACAGGTAGCTTATTGAAAAGGGTTTGGTTTTTGACAATTTGTAAAAAAAAATTATGCTTTATATCAATGAAAGTAATGAATCAATCAATTTGAAAAAAAATGAAAAAAACAAATTTATAATCTCTAGTTTTGACTAGAGATAGGTTATTAAAACGGCCATAATTCAATTAACATTTTCTACAGAGCTTAAAATATACCTTGATTTCTGTGACAGATGATTATAAAGCCGAGGAAGTAACTTCGAACCAGCGATATTATTGACTAGCTTTTGCCCGCGGCTCCGCCCGCGTGTAAATCGGTTTTTGCGGCAAATAGTAGCCTTTGTGTTATATAAAGTAGCGTATGTGTTAATCCAGGGTGTCAGCTGCGTGCATACGAAAATCAAAATTAGTCCAGTCGTTTGCGCGTGAAGAAGTAACAAACATACACGTTCACAAACTTTCGCCTTTATATATTAGTGTGATCATGTGACAACGTCTAATAAATTGATGAACGCCGGCTGCATGCACGAAAAAGGATGACTAGAGATAGATGATCTCTCACCATTTCATCAATGTTTTGTTATACAGACAACCAGTTTTTTTTTGCATTACCTGTATTTTTCATGTTTACGTTCCAGTTTTGTCACAAATGAATTCTTAAATAAAAAAATGGGTGAGTATCGGGACGCCCGACAGAAGTGACAACTTAAGGGAAGCCAGACAGGCTGACGCCGTAACGCGTTACGTAACGAAGCGGCTTACCCTCTCATAAAAAGTTATCACTTCAAAATCACACCTAAAATATTCTTCGTTAATTCTAAAATGACACTAGTGACATCTGTCACAGAGATCAAAGTATATTTTAAGGATAATCCTGAGAGAAAAAAAAGAGAAAAAAAGTTCAAAAAGATGGGAATGAATTATCCCATCTGTCCCCATTGAAAGGTTTCTTCTTGATAATAGCGAAATATGAGTAATGGCGATTCTATATCAAGTTTTGAAAACGCTAAATTTCTTAAAATACAGGGCCGGATTTTCATACATATTCTTTTTTTTTGTAAAATAAAATTTTAGTGTCGCATAGAGATATGTCGTTTGATGATGATGAAATAAAAATATTTTTATTGATGAACAAGCCATTAAAACACGCATCGGAAACATTTAGTGTAAATTATAAAGTCAACATTATAAAAAAACGTCTTCTCGAATAAAAAACAGAATGTCATAAAGCAGAGCTGCGTAAAATCTTTTAAATGGAGGAGTGTCGAAGACATATCGACATTTTATTCGCGATAATGTTCGAACGCTCCCCTCGACATTACACACATCATTTCTGAATTACATCGCATTAAATGAAATTGGAGAGTCATGTGTTCCTGTGAACTAAAAAGTTTAATACCGTCGGGTGTTTGATCATTTATAACATCGAGTATTATGTAAGAAGTAAGAATAGGTTTATATATCACTAGCTGTTGCCCGCGACTACGCCCGCGTGTTTGTCTGTTATCACTGCAAGACTGCACGTTTGGCCTAGTGGTTTAACGGTCACCACGCCGTTCCCTACTTCGCCAAGTGTCGTGGGTTCAAATCCCAGGTAGGACAACACTTTGTGTGATCCACAGATTGATTTGTGTGTTCTGAGTCTGTCTGGGTGTTCTTTGTGTCCGTTTCATGTATGTTTGTAAAGTCCCTCGCGACACAGGATTTATTCCTAGTGCGGGAGTTGTCTTTAAATAAAAATAGCCTATGTGTTATTCTGATGTTAAAGCTTCATCCAAATCTGTTCAGTAGTTTTTGCGTGAAAGAGTAACAAACATCCATCCATATCCATTTCGCGTTTATAATATTAGTAGGATGTGTATTTGATATTTAGGTAAATTTTGGCTGATTCCTCTTTTCTCTGCATGACCCAATGTTTAACTGGTAAATAGTGCTATAGGGAATAACTCCATCAGTGTATGCATCAAATGATGATGTACGAACACCATGATGTAGGAAATAAATAAATGAAAAGGCGCTTTATTTGTTAAGGTTAACATGACTTGTAAACTTATACCATTAGTCAAAATATAAAAATACTTGTATTAGAGTTCACTGTTGTCCTGTAGAGTCCAATCCTTGGTGAAACGGGTTTGAATATCTCGCTCCTCTGATCCCGAAAGGAACGAAAAGCTGAGTTACCTATAAAGTGGTTATTTTTATTGTAAATAGTCACAAACAATTAGGTAACCGGACTGCCCGTTAACCCCTCATACAATAAAATAATGTAATATGTAATTTACCTAACTAGCACTAAAGACATACTGCGCAAATATATATCACAGAAAGCATAAGTAAAATAAAAAATCGGAGAAATGGTAATAAAACCTTTTAGTGAGACGCGAAAGGAAAAGTATCCCAAAAAACTGAGTCGTTACAAAGGAGGCCGAGCGAAACACACAAATATCATTCGTTTACTTACCACCAAACTACAAAGGCTACTTTCAATAAAGAAAAATAGAACAGTTCCAAATAAAAGTTGATGTGAGAAAAACCCTCTGTATTACGGCTTTGATTAACAGGAGTCGTTGGGATACGGATTACTTTGAGCATAGAACCTGCCCCTTTTTCTTCTAACAAAGGTCACTGATCCTGTTTTTTGTTCGAACTTAACATGCCTAATTTACTGGACCTCTGATTGGATATACAAGTTTTTGGTATGGAAAAACTCTTTAGATAGATAGAAAACTCTTTATTTGTACACCATAATATTACACAGTTACAAGAGTACATAAAATATGAGTTGTAGTGTACAAAGGGCGGCCTTATTGCCAAAAGCAATCTCTTCCAGGCAACCTTAGGATGGATCAAAATGTGTAGGAGAGACAGTGGTAGTTGACGGTGCAGTGAGTTTTTAATTAATTATATTATTTGCTAATAAATATAACGTAAAACATATATTTATATATACACATACATATATATCACATACTTATACATACTAATAGTTACACATACATATATAGATAACTAAATCACGTATGAATAAATATACACACATCAAAAGTGTCTAGGGATCAAGCATTTTTATGCGGATTTCTTGAGACTGAGATGTGGCTTTGGCCCTGGCCTGCTCAGTCGCCAGACTTGAACCCGATTGAGCATGCATGGGATATGCTACAGAGAAGAGCTCTGCCGAATATGGAGGGTATCCAGTCGCAAGAAGACCTTTTTTTGTTGTTGCAACGAACATGGGCGGCCATTCCACAGCGTGATTTGGATGAACTCATTTTGAGTATGCCAAACCGATTCTTGTGTTGTTAGTGTTCGCGGTAGAAACACGGATTATTAATTGTTTAAGTTACCTAATAAAATTTTAAAGAAAACTGTTATTTCAGTCTTTTTTCCGAACTTTAATGTTAGTGGTTCAAATGTCAAAAATCCCTTTATTAGGAAAATCTTTACTATTCTCATTATTCAATATGTTTTCTATTGGACCAATGATACAAATTAAGTCTTTCGTCATGCTCCTCCGTCCGTGTGTCCATCCTCGGCTGGCGCCAATTATATAGATGGAGCATTTGAAAAGTAGTTTAGTTTTTTTATTCACAATATTATACATACTGCATAAATAAATATAATTGCATAAGTTGATAAAAAATGCTATTCAATAGCTTTACCGCGGCAGTCCCCGAGTGCTACATGTCTTTTTTTTTAGTATAGGTACCTACCGTATATACTTCCATATACACTGAGTGACAATCTGTTAATTTGAAATTACAAACAAACATTTCAATTCAATTTATTTGAATAGATTAGCTGAGCCGCGTTACTTCGTCTGTGTCTCTCTAAAGGAATTAACTTTCCCGGTTTTGTAACAGTCTTTGTAGCATTGTAGTCATTGAATTTCATCTTCGATGTAAAGCCCATAGTCTTCCTGGATAAATAAGCTATGAAATACTAAAATAATTTATCATTTCGAACCAGTAACTCCAGAGATTAGCGCGTTAAACCCAACTAACAAACTCTATTTCAATGAAACATGTTTTAACATATGACAATGACATATTTTGATAGTATAAATCTACTGATGGTATATCATGATGACAACGCTGTTTTAGAATTACACGCAAGTGTTTTCAGAATATGGGAGCGGCTTTTATTCACCTGAAGCTTCGAACACATATTGCCGCCTTTACATATTAATATTGATATGACGGTGTCTTATTCATTACATATTATTACGTGCGAAGAATTCCTTTTAGATATTTTTGGGAAAATATCGCTAATACATGACTGTAAAATATTCAATACTTGTCTTTGTATGTGTAGAAGTTGTGTAAAGAAAAGTTTTACCTAACATGATCACAGCATCTTTTCTAAATAGAAAAGGAGCATCAGGGTTCCTACACAGGAGGGGGGCATCTACAAACCGTACGTGGCCCGAGGTATGTCAGGGTTCTTGGTATAATTGCATTGAGGGTGCACCCTTACGAGGGTGCACCTGGTTCCCTGGCTTCCAGTAGGTACCCGAGACGGTGTGCGGTTTTGGTCAGATGGTATCCAATGTCATGTGTTATGTCAAGTGAATATTTTGGTAAAACTTGGTGTCGGTTATATAAAGGTGAAAATTTAGGGTTGTATTTTTTTTTCTTAATTATAAAAAGTAGCATACGACCTATTCTCAGGTCTTTCGAACATACATTAAAAAATTCATAAAAATCGGTCAAACCGTTTCGGAGGACTTCGGAAAAAATACTCTGATAAAAGATTTTTAGATAATACTGGTTTTTGCCAGCAGCTCCACCCGCATATGTGTCAGTTATCTTGGTAAATAGTGGCATCTATGCTAATCTGATGTATCAGCTATGTTGCTGTAAAATTTCCTCTATACTCCTATATCCTACTATATCCTATATACTCAAAAAATACTGCACTGATGCAGTATTTTCTGAGTAAAAGAGCAACAAATATTAATACATCCTTACATACTTTCACATTTATGATGTTAGTAGGACACAAAATTATGTTGTACATATAGAGCTATGATTAGACAGAAGTGTATACAATAAAAGTTCAAGTTATGCTGGTTTTTCCTGAACACAAATTTAAAATTTTATACCACAGTTTCAGTTAATCAATATTGAAGCATGACGTGTCATTATATTGTTCATAATGAGTAATAGCTATCGGTGGAAACGATATGTTAAAACTTCATACACGCGCTACACGAAATAAGATATTTTATACTTTGTTAAATCTCGCTCTATTTTGTTTTACTCGAATGTGGGATCGACCATTTTATGTGAACGGTAGAACACTACACAAGAAAACCAAAGTTATTTGATACATTAAACAAACAACTAATATTTGTACCTGTTAAATATAATACGTACTGATAAAACGATTTAATTACATTAATTTTATTTGCACACATAACTGCACGATTGGCCTAGTGGTTTCAGCGGTCACCACGCTGCTTTCTACTGCGCCAAGTGCTGTGGGTTCAAATCCTACATGGGACAACATTTTGTGTGTTCCACAAATTGTTGTTCTGTGTCTGGGTGTGCTTTGTATCCGTTGTGTAAAGTCATGTATGTTTGTAAAGTCTCCCGCGACACAGGATGTATCTTACAAATGCGGGAGTTGTCTTGAAAAACACTTTTAATCCAACATAATCGAGTCGAATATTCTGATGAAAAGAAGTCTAAGTTACTCACTGATAATGTAGCTTTCACAGGTGGAAGAATTTCTTAAATCAGTTTGTTTGTTTAGGCCTGAAAGCGTAACAAACTAAGAAACTGACATACGCATTTATCATATTTGTTAGAATGTAGCTAACTCAGCGAATTAACGGCAAAACGTGTCGTTTATAATGACATACCAGAACACATTCCTCAGAAATTACTCGAAACGAACGTCTTCATATATTCGAAAAGGATTTAACCCAGAAACGTTTATCACTGTCGGCTTCAAATTTCATTGTAATTAGGTGAAACATCGCTTTAATTTAATGTTGAAGGAGACTTGGTAAATTGATGTCAAATAAATCACTACAAATGTATAATTACGAGTGTCATTTTACAAACTAGCGGCAGGAATCGCGCTTAAACCCGAATCTATGTTTAGATATATATTTTAAAAACATCGTAGAATATAGTAAGGTTTAGTATGTTTTTATTATACCGTGGTTGACATAATGACTGCCTCGTTGGTCTCGCGGTTGGCGTGTGCGACTGCTGATCATGAGGTCTCGGGTTCGATTCCCGGGTCAGACTAAATGTTTGTATGATCTACAAATATTTGCTTCGGAGTTTGGGTGTTTTCTATGTATAAAAAAAAAGATATAAATATGTATTTGTATCAGTTGTCTAGTACCCATAACACAAGCTCTGCTTAGCTTGGGACTAGATGGCGTTGTGTGTTAGATGTCCGAAATATTTATTATAATAAATCTATATATCATTACGTACCTACCTTAAGCAAAAATTTTGTATCCCTTTTTAACGAAGATTACCTATGCAAACGAATGAGTGTTAAATTTGGCAGTAAGAATTCTATTTCGTTTTCGTTTATTAATAACTTGTTTTTAAAATTTTGTTGGTTATTTCATAACTCTAATAAATAATACATTCCATATAACTGCTTCAATGCAATTATACTTCCTTTGGCTTAGCTAGCTTAGCTTTGCTAAATGACAACAAACACCGAGGCGGTGTTTGTTGTCATTTAGCATCGTAAGTCCTATTGTTAAGAATATATAAAACAATAAAACCTTTTGTCACTTAAGAAGAACAAACAAAACGCTCTGAAATGGTGAACTTGCTATCGAATCAAAATCTCAAATCTGAACCTAGTCTGAACGAGAGGATAGACGTCTTTGGTAGCCGATGATTAGTCATGATTAGTTCAACCTATTTCTTACAGTCCTCTATCCAATCATGTATCTCTTTCACAATATCTATTTTTACCATTATCTTCTTAATATAGTAAAATTCTTTTTCTGCCTATTTCATTCTTCAAGTGCACGTTTGGTGGCAATAGTCTTGACCACTTTACGTAAGTGGTCTGGAACTAAAATCAGAGCAAAGAGCAAATGTGGCCGGGCAAGCAGGGGCGTATTAAGCGCCCACACTTTTTTAGGAGACGTAGGCGTAAATGAATGCACGTCGGTTAGTAGATATCCCGTAAATCATTGTAGGAAAGTTCATGATTTTTAATAGAGAAAGTCCATGTTAAAAACTGATTTAGTTTTTTTAAATTGGTCAATAGCAATTATTGCTTGTAATACATAACGAATTGTACATATAAAACAAATCTCATAATGTTGAAGTGTAGATATCATAAAACCATCAACCATGAACAACCATGTTACTGTTTTATAGTTTATTTTTTATTGTTAAGTAAAATATAATAAATAAATATAAAATTAAATGATTGGGCAAAAGTGAACTGTGTCGTTATAATTCATTATTTCACATTATATTTAAGTAACAGAACATATACAGTACACGTTTTGTAGAAATCTGAGAGAAAGAACGAGGTTTCATAGAGAGGGGCTAATTCGAATTGACTGTCAACCACCATATTAAGGCGTCCTTCGATCGCATTAAGTGTTGTCACGTCTGTATTTAGTGGTTCATATATTGATCTGTTAGGCTTATATATGGCTATAATTTTCTACACACGTTATTGGAGCCAAGCCAATTGGCTTCTATGGTATATATAGGATAAAATCAATAGCAGTTGGCCTGAAAATACCAGAACCACAAGATCATACGAAAGATATCTAAGTAGTAATTAAAGAAGTAGACCAATTTTCTATACTAATTTTCAAGAAGAGATTCTTTAATTTCTTATATTTTAACCTGTGAAAATAGGTATTGTTAACCAAAAACACCTGAGAGTGTTACTCTCACTAACATCCATACAATTAATTGTTATTACAGAAATATCTATCATTAGAAGTCAAGCAAGACAATTTATGTCCCTCTTCTTCTGGTCTCTGCAAACACTTGTGACGCCTCTGGTGTTGCTGGTGTCCATGGGCGGAGGAAATCGCTTACCATCAGGCGATACGTCTGTGTGTTTTCCCCTTATCTAGTAAAAAAAACATAGAAAGGACATAGGAGTAAGCAACGCCGATCTGTTTGGGCTACTGCAGTCCCGTTGTCCCATTCAAGACTCACTTTGTTATAAAGAAAACTAGGTAAAATACTTTATAATGTTGTTTATAATGACAATCCTAATAAGTCTAAAATTGGGAAAAGACAGAAGATAGTTTAGTCTAAGACTATAATTTTAGTCTCTTTGACGTCATCGAGGGTAAGTCTATTGCTGTCGGTCGCTCTATTGGCCACGTATTTTTAACCGACTTCCAAAAGGAGGAGGTTCTCAATTTCATCGTTTTTTTGTTTTTTTTATGTATGTACATTGATTACTCCGTCAATTGTAGACCGATTTTAAATTTTTTTTTGTATTCGAAAGGGTATGCTCCCCATGTGGTCCCATGGCCACCATATCAGGATCTGATGATGGGATGATGGGAAGATGGGAAATTGAAGGAAACCCTCAAATTTACGTAAGCGCCTGCAATAAAGTTAAGGCAATTGTCTGCATGCTTTCATATTCTGTAAACATCATGTCCGAAATATTTATTTATTATTCTATACAGTATGTTGTATGTTACCTTTAGTCGTATTCTTTCAAGTTATTTAGGTGAAATGATGATGAGAGACTTGAGAAAGACTAAAAAGCGAAAAAAAAAAAAAAACTTCGTTTAAAAAAAACTACTTCAAAAACTGAAAAGTATAAAATAACTTAATTTGTATGTACTGCCTGTCGTTGACGTTCGTCTCGAAATATAGCGAGTGTGGTACCTACTATTACATTTGGCTTGGCGCCGAATTCAAACCTATGAATAGGTAGCACATACAAATTAAGTTATTTTATACTTTTCAGTTTTTGAAGTCGGTTTTTTTAAACGAAGTTTTTAATTTTTTTCTAAATACACATATGTTTCTTAAAAAATACATATTTCTATAAATATTACATTATGATCTGTTGATCATAATGTAATATTTATAGAAATGTGTATTTTAATAGTCCAGTGCTGGACATAAACCTCTCTTTCCTTAATGTTAGGTACATGGGATAAATTTCAATATTTGTCCTAATGGGAACCGAACTCATGACCTCTTAGCTTGGGAGTGAGAATCACTAACTACTAGATCAATATTCCACAATTCCTTAATTTGAATATATATACAACTTCTGAAATACGAGAGTAAATAACCTATAAATATTTTCGTATAATATTTATTATACATTCGAGATTGATTAAATGTTGTTCCATGTCTACATAATATTATGACGTGTATAGTGATGTTGGTTTTAGCAATTATATCATAGTTGGCAACGTTCTTAGTGTATCCTACGTGTATCCACCAGACTATTTCAATTGTAGTTTGCAGGAAAAATCAAATTACTTAATTATATTAATAAGGAACATAGGTAAAAGAAAATCAAAACTAATCAAAAGAAAAGGGTAAATGCTTTTACCTATCTATCTCTTGGGGAATGTGAACTTAAATCTGGGCCAAGTCAGCGTTGTAAACTTGTAACTCGTATTGACTGCTACCGGTATGTCCCAGTTTTCCAACATTGTTTGTGCGATGTGGTAAATCAGTACATGTCTCTGCTCTTAGTGCAACATCCTGAAGTTCAGAACAGTTCTACTTGATAAATAATGAAACTACGAGAAAGGCATGTTACGGTAAATAACAATGTTTTAAAATTGTCAGCGTATGACGATAGGTACATGAAGTGCCTAATTATCTCTAAGGTAATCTTTTGATCTGTTCGTGATGTCCACGCGATGACAAAATAAGGAGTGTCAACTAAACTTAAAAGACATCTAAGGGGGCAAACGATGTGGGATTACTGCATGTATTGCAAACAGAAGGAAAACTTGTACAACTCTATACCCACTGTAATTCAAGCGTGGCATAGGAGGGCCTCCTTTTCTAAGACCCATGTTCGACAATGGATTACTGAACTTGGTTAATGATTTGATGTGAACTTCCTAATACTCTCTTCCATGAATGGTCGAGGGTTTTCTGCAGTACACTCCTTGATGTCTGTCAAACACAAGAAAAATATACAGCGGACAAACGACTCCTTTAATAAAAGTTATTGCGTATGGACTGAGTATAGCAAGTGCTGCTTTTATTGTGATTTGATTGGGCATAAAGAGTTTCACACCTACGCGCCATAAAAGGTAAGGCATATTTAAGTCGTAAACTGAGGTTGAAGGTGAAAGCGGTAGCGATAGCGACTTAAAGTATAGTTTATTCTGAATTACATCACTTTTATATTAATGATTGGTGTGAAAAGAAATGTTAGTTCAATAACACTTTTTTGATCTGTTTAGCAACATTGCAATAAATTTCATTTTATTACTATGTCCTACTAATATTATAAACGCGAAAGTTTGTAAGTATGGATGGATGGATGGATGGATAAATGGATAGATGGATGTTTGTTACTCTTTCACGCAAAAACTACTGAACGGATTTAGATGAAACTTTACAGTAATATAGCTTATACATCAGAATAATTCATAGGCTACTATTTGCCGCGATAAACGACATATACGCGGGCGGAGCCGTGGGCAACAACTAGTTATACATATATTGAAAGCGTCGACCGTGCAAGTCAGAAAATGAACTGTTCTTGTTAAGAAAACTATCGACGATGGCTTTTGTGCATCACAAAATGCAGTAATAATTTTCACTCAATTTTGGTTTGGATGGGCGAATTTGACCGAGGCATATCTTCAGTACCTAATAATAAAAATATTGTAAATTGTCTAATAGCTCAATTAAAGAAATAGCTCTAATTTACAGAGTTATTAGGTTTTAATTGCGCTATGATCATCATAATAATATGATCTTGGTCTATCTGATATAATATCAGATACTTCAAAATATCATAAGAGTATTTATTCGATTAACCGCAACCTCTTATTACTTGGGCGGTTTTATTGCAGTATTTTATGATGGCACTTGGTTACTGACTTCACGACAAGAACTGATCAATCTCAATAACCTAACATAGACAGTCGTTACTTTATAAGTGGTACAATATACATATATATATATCATTGTATTTTGTTTTTGCAAACAACATGGTAGGTTTATACTACTGGTTTGTTTTATTAGGATCAATATAACCTGGTTATATTTGATTTATTTGCAATTCCAGAGAGGAATTTTATTGCAGATGTACAGTTGCGATAGTGTTAGAAATTGTCTTTAACGTAGTAGGGTTATCTCCCTCTCTGTTACTATTTGGTAACCATTTATAAAACTGTTATTTACTGATACATGTAAAAAAAAAGTTTATAAGGATTATGGGTTAGGATGGGCTACCAAACTTTTTTTAAATTGAAATCGAAATTGTAATCTTGGGAGTCGATGTGAATGTTCAAGTTTTGTGTTTCCAACGTGTTGAATGTTAAGACTTGTAAATCATTTTTTCTGAGTGAATTTAAATTTATTTACTTAGGTGGTTTTATTCAGCAGGTAGGTTATCTTATATATATAGATTTAAAACCTGCCTTGACGTGCTACATATTAAGGGATCAACAGACGGAAATAATTAAGGAAAGCGGCCAAGTGCGAGTCGGACTCGCCCATGAAGGGTTCCGCAGCAGCAAGTAACATTTTTGTTTGTGTTCCTTGAACGAAAGGTAAATTTTATGACGTATTAAAAAAAATACTTACTAGATTTTGTTGAAACCAATTTTCGGTGGAAGTTTGTATGGTAATGTACAACATATATTTTTTTTTTAGGTTTATCATGCTCTTATTTTAGAAGTTACGGGTGGGGGGGGGGGACACATTTTACCACTTTGGAAGTGTCTCTCGCGCAAACTATTCAGTTTAGAAAAAAATGATACAAGAAACCTCAATATCATTTTCGAAGACCTATCTATAGATACCCCACACGTACGGGTTTGATGAAAAAATAATTTTTGAGTTTCAGTTCTAAGTATGGGGACCCCCAAAATTAATTGTTTTTTTTTTTGTATGAAAATCTTAATGCGGTTCACAGAATACATCTACTTACCAAGTTTCAACATTATAGGTCTTATAGTCTTGGAAAAAAGTGGCTGTGACATACGGACGGACAGACAGACGGACAGACAGACAGACAGACATGACGAATCTATAAGGGTTCCGTTTTTTGCCTTTGGCACGGACCCCAAAAACGAATTTTCTTTGTTTTTCTCATCTTAAAGGAGACAACTTCCACATTAGGAATTAATCCTGTGTCGCGGGGGATTGCAAACATACATGAAATGGACACAAAGAATAACCAGAATCAGAACAACAATTTGTGTATTACACAAAGTGTTATCCCATGTGGGATTTAAGCCCTCAACATTTAGCGCAGTAGAAAGCGGCGTGGTTACCGCTTAAACCACTGCGCTATACGTGCAATCAAATATTTATGCAGAGATATGTATGTGAGAGATTGACGATAAACTACTACGAGTTATATGTTAAAACTTATTTTATTTCTTTACCTAATATGTGGATGAAAGATGATAATTTGTATTATTTACTGCTGTTTAGGAAAAAAATAGGCCAAACAAACAACTATATATCATGTCTGATACTTACATATTCAGAATAAATATCCAGTTTGCAAACTTAGTGAAGAAGATAATTAAATGCTATGAAATATATTTAGCTTTAATTCCGCGAGACAAATATCTAATATATTTCATAGCATTTAATGTCATGGATTTCCGCAAAATAACGCCTGATTCCATAACTTATCAGAAGAAGATAATCTATCTTCTATACTTAAGTATAATAAAAATGTAACAGGTCCAATTCTGTATATTAAAGATATTTTGAAAAAAAAATTTGGAGGGCTGTCTATCATCGATACTGAAGCCAAAACTGTATCTCGGCGCATCACGCCGAAACTACTGAACAGATCGAAATGAAACTTAGCATGATTTGATTTCATACTACGAGGTAGGACATAGGATACTTTTTATCACGAAATTCAGCATGGTTTCCTGGAGAGAGGGGGATGAAAGTCAAAATATGTACTTAGTTGTAATTCAATAACACATAGTCCGATTTCTTTCATTTTTTTCTGCTAGAAAGAAAAGAATAAAAGATAACGGGAAAAGTTTTTTTTTTGTCCGCGACTGTATACTGCCTGTGGGAAGCTGAGACAGATATGTAAATATGGCGGTACGAAGTTCGCCGGGTCAACTAGTTGATAAATATGTTCATATGCGGTTGACATACAAACTAAATGACTGGTACTTCAAAGAAAAACAAAACTCTGTAGATACTTCATTCGATTCAAGAATTTTACAGACAAATCTATTACACTGAAAGCAATATTTGTAGATTGCATTGTTATTGACCCTCACATGTGCGTAAACGTTAAAATAGAGGAAGACAAGCTAATGCAATAACGTAATATTTAACTAGTTTGTGTCCGCAGCTCCACCCGTATGTATATAATATACTAGCTTTTACACACGGCTTCGCTTACGCAGACTTTCATCCCCTGATTTACCCACTTAGGGGTATAATTTCGAAAATTCCTTTCTTAGTTCTCACTTACGCTATATAAAGAACCTACATGCAAACTTTCAGGATTCTAGCTTCAGCGGTTTGGGCTGTGCGTTGATCTCTGGGTATGTCAGTCAGTCAGTCAGTCACCTTCCTCTTTTATATATATAGAAGATTATAGATACTACTGCCTACTACTTTAATATGTGGTACTGTTAAAACTAGAAAGGTGACGTCAATAGGCCATACAAGCGACTCAATTAGGTAGTTCCCTGAAAAGTTAGTAACAAACAATTTTATGAACCAAAAAATGTATAACAATACTATGTTTGTAATGTCTCCAATCTTTGGTTAAACTTTGGAAAACATTCCAAACAGCTTACCTTAATAAGTGACTTCCACAATAAATAATAAAAAGTAACAAGGGAATAGTAAAAGTCAGTTAATAAACATTAAAACGTAATAATATTTAACTACAAAGTAAGGTACATATCACTTAAGTACTTAAACATCATTAATTCTGAACAAAAAATATTCTACCAAAAGTATTTTGAAGAAAAATGCATTACAGCTTTGTAACGTTGAACTTTGGAAATTACCGAGTCTGTAATATGAAAATTATTTCTTGGTAAGAAATTTTGTCATAAAAAATTTGGTATTTTAGTTTTTTTTCCAACAGTCTAAATCAATCGATGCCATTAATTGGAAGAAAATAAAATTGACACTTAAACGTTGGTCATTCATTTATCATTTCATCATAAACCTCTTCTTATTGCCTCGGTGGCGCAGTTGTAGCGTATGCGACTGCTGTGCTTGAGGTCTTGGGTTCGATTCCCGGGGCGGATCAAATGTTTGTATGTTTGTTACATATCCCAAATCAATTAACTGAGACTTCACACATAACTTAAGGACGCTTGGGACGGCGCAACATATGAGAACACTTAGAACGGCGAATGCTGTGGAATGTTCATAGATAAGGATGGCGCCATTGGAACTCCACCAAATATCACAAACATATTTTAAATTCATTCTGGCTTTACACTTCGAGGCGGAATCACTAGGCTAATTAGCTGTAGGTTTTAATATAGTAAAATTAGTTTTTAAGGAGATTCCCGTTTCATACTTTGAATTGGAAATCTCCTCCAATTAGCTATAGTTATTATTTTATAAACTAGTAATTAATTAAATTGATTTAAGCATTATAAATTGCTTTATTTTGGGATCCTCCGGATGCGGCTATCGTAACTTGTTCTGCAAATATTTGTTTTGGAGTTTGGGTGTTTGATATGTATAATATGTATGTATTTACAAAAAAAAAGTATATATATTACTTTTTACTTTGGAACTAGATGGCGTTGTGTGTTAGATGTCCGAAATATTTATTTATTTTATTTTTTATTATATCATCATAAACCTCTTCTTATTGGTCAGAAGTGGTTGATACATTTTTTGTTTCAAGTGTTCCTTTGTGGGCTTTTAAGCTGCGTAGATTGCTCCCTTCGGCTCTTATGACGCCCACATTGGGAAAAAGATCATCCAAACTCAGTAGGTATTCTTAATCCATAATTGCAAGGGCAGTATTATTTATATCTTACAACAATTAAAATCAATTAATGTCATTATTTTTTTCATTAATTTCCAAAATTTCATCACAAGCAGTCTGTCTCTACCGGGGCGGTACTACCCTCTCACAAAATACCAACCTAAAATGACAGCTATCGTGTTTCGTTTGTGAGAGCGAGACGGGAGGCCCAAATGATGCAGGAGCCTTACTGCCTTGTATTGTCTTCGTTTGCCATGAGTATGGTGATCACTACTCTTGAATTTTGGTCATGCTTTCCATCAGGTAGAGTAGAGTCACTTTGGCCGACTCATATATATAAATTTATACATATATAAAAGGTCTATTAAATTAAATGAAAAAGCTTTTTAAAAACAAGCTTTTACTGGAATGCCTCGAGACGAATCAAACGAGTCCAAACTCGATGATGTTGTGACGAACCATCAACCACCCGAACATACAAGCATACATACATACATTGCAAATTAATAAAAAGCTTAATACCCACTTTTGAACGTTTCATAAGATTTGCAAAATCACGTATCCAAAACGTTAATGGATTTAAAACAATCAAAGTTGCCACATATCTCATCGATCCATAAGTAGGTTAATGACAATGTGATAAATGTTACAAATGCATTTGGTTTGATCAAACGGCTTTATTGTTGTTTAAATCAACGAGCGAAATTATGACCGGAGGTGGAGCGGTAATCATAATGTGTTTTATGAAATTCGTGAAACGTTTTAAAGGAAGTTTATCATAAACATACATTCTGAGTGTTTGTTTACACCCAGTACTCGACCTATAATAATATGATTGGTTCTGGGACATCTTTCTGGATAATATTTTTTATAAATAGAAATCTGTAGCTGCCTGCAATGAAGGATGCACTTTATATTGTATACCAGCTGACCCGAGGAACTTCGCACCGCCATACTTTTTTGTTAATATTTTCTAAATTTCCGGTTATTTTCTTTTTAATATTTATACCAGCATCAGTTTCCTACGGGTAGTGTAGGTACTGAGTCGGACGTGGAAAATAACAGTACTTCCAGATTTCCTTAAATTTTCATCTACACAAACCTTGTTCTGACAATAACAAACACATTATCCGTGGTGCTTCCCGGTTTGAAAAAGGCGTCTGCCTATTTTGACTCCATTTTGTCTCCCGCTTTGCTAAGGAGGGAAGTGGACTTATTATATTTCCAACTCCTCCAGTTTTCTTCTGATTAATTTCGTTGCGGGTTCCAAGACAGTTAAATTTTTCCTGGGACTTCCCGAGTGTCATAACTCGGTGTTTTCGTGGGTCACCGCTGTTGATCCTGGTGTACAGGAGTTACAGTGGTGGGCGTGTGGGCGGGATTAGTCCCATTTAAAAAATAACAAACACATAAAAAAAGAATTATCCAATTTGGTGCAGTCGATCGAAAGTTATACGCGTACATACATTTTTGTGATTCATTATTATTTATATCGAAAAATATGAATCCCTACTTCCCTAGGTTACGGCATCACACATAAATGACTGATGTAATTTTACTTTTTAGTATTGTATAGACATATTTATCGAGAAAGACTGTAGGCTATAAAAATTACGCTAAGACTCATAGGAGCCGAGTATCAATGAAAATGTTTCAAAAACCGGTACTTTCTTTTGTAACGACGCAGACTAAGTAGTTAGCTAGTTATTGTATCATAAACGTAGTCAATCAAGAATCAGGAAGAGGGAGATTTGGTTTCATTACCTCACTTACTCGTAAAAAGCAACGACTAACTTCTTAACACCAGAGAGTAAATATGAGTATCAACTTCGGTAGATCGGGCTCATATTTTATCGAAGCAAGCAAACCTTAATATTAGATTAATTAACTAGTTTTTAAATTAAGTGTGTAATTTTGGCAAACGTAGTGTGGGACGCCCTCTGGTCAGAGATGGTGAGATGACTTGCGTTAGAGGGCTGACACCGACTGGATGCAAAAAGCAACAGACCGGGCTCTGTGGTGCTCCTTGGGAGAGGCCTATGTCCAGCAGTGGACTGCAATGGGCTGATAATGATATGATTTTTGATGCAAGAAATTAACATTTGAGATGTTAATCACTTGCATCAAAGTTTACAAATTTCTCATATTTAATTTGTTAAAAGTTAATGTTTTAAATATTTCTTTTATACATCTTTGTTTAAATACAGCTTGTTACCAGAGTATTTCGTAAATAAGTCTGAAAATATGTGTCTCTTTGAAGGTTGATAATTAGGAAAATCTAATTTGCAAGTTGGTCCCTTTTTATGTTCCAGCCATTATTAAAGGGTACAAAGATACTAAAAGAAATGTATACTTACATACCGTTTAGTAAAAAAATGTAGGTATATATTGTAAGCAGGCTATAATTAGAAATTTTTTTTTTAAACTAGCTAGGTGAAGCTAATAGGAGCAAGGAAAAAACTAAAATACATGATTTCAAAAGTCGGTTACGGAGAAACAACCAAACATACAGGTGAAGCTAATAAAAGTGTATTCATATAAAAAAAATCACTGTTTTCTTTTTTTTTAATTTATATCCAATGTAACTAAATATAACCTTAATATATTATAGAAATAAAATATTATTATAATAAATTATAATAATTCTGTCTGTCTGTCCTGCTTTCACGGCCAAACCACTGCACCGATTTCAATGAAATTTGTCGTGGAGATACTTTGATTCTTAAGGAAGGACATAGGCTAATCTTTACTTCGATAACCGACAGACACGTAGGCGGAGCCGTGCGCAAGATCTAGTAATAACTATAAATTCTCAAAATTAAAAAAAAACCCCGACATAATAAACCTGAGTTCCCTTTAAAAAGTAACAAAAACGTTATGCGCTTTCATTTGAGACCCCACTCGATGATATTTTCGCAGACATTCGGTTACTCTTCCCCACTTTCACCCCCATAACTTTTAAACGGCTCAACCGATTTTCATGAAACATATCTAAGAACACTCGCACGTAACTCAGCTTTCATACAAAAAAAACTAAATTGAAATCGCTTAGTCCGTTCGGGCGCTACGGTGCCACAGACAGACAGACAGACATGTGAAACTTATAACACCCCTCTTTTTGGTCGGGGGTTAAAAAATAAAATCAATAACTGTAAATTCCTGAAATATTTTATCATTATCATCAACAGCCTTTAACAGTCCACTGCTGGACGTAAGCCTCTCCCTAGAAAGTAGGTTTTGGCTTTCTATACCACGCTGGCCAGACGGGTTGGTATGAGGCTTGCTTTGATTTAATCTTCTATCAAACGTTCAAAATTTTTCATACATCACTTTACATACTCGTATTAAATCAAATACAATAATCAAATTCAGAAGTAGAGATTATATTTGGCAGAATTCTTATCAAATATATTTTCCATTGTCATCGAGATCTACCTAATCTTTGTAATTTATCTCGCGCGGATATTGACGAAGCCAAAATCTGGATTTACATCTCTCTTAAAAGGATAAAGTTACTTATTTGGATAACTTCATCCTGTGATATGTGATGTGATTCTTATCGTTTTATATTGTAGAACTTAACTGCTAAGTTGTAGGTATGTAGTAACCTACCTTGTTATAAGATCGGCAACGCACTTGTGACGCCTCTGGTGTTACGGGTATCCATGGGCGGCGGTAATCGCTTACCATCAGGCGATACATCTGCTCGTTTGCCCGCTATTCCATAAAAACAAGGAAGAAGCTCTGATTTATTACGAAGTATAAAATACGTTAAACATGTCAATACATTTGTGGCGACTCCCACATACAGCGGTAACAAAAACACATGACAGCGCCATCTACCGAAGATTCACTGAACTACGGAGTAATCTAGTGTACGAGGAAACTACCAATCCTGAATCGCGCAATAGAAATTCTCGCGCCGATTATCCTATGTACAACATCCCAACATCAACCGCCGGGCCGCGGCCCGCCAAGCATGATCACCTCGCCTGCTCGGAGGGTCCTTCCTTTGTGTTGGAGGGACATGACACCCGTTCCTCCACAAATTCATACTTTACTTTCTAATATTATACATTTGAAAGTAACTCTGTCCGTTCATCTATCTGTGCACTGCACCGATTTCAATGAAACTTGGTTTGGAAATACTTTGATTCTTGAGGAATGACGTAGGCTATCTTATAGTGCGATAACCGATATACAAGCGGGCGGAGCTGCAGGCAAAGGCTAGTAAGATTTTAAATCAATTTCAACATTTTAAACATGTTAAATGTAATCTTCTAGGCTGATGTATCTGTATTTATTTATTTAAGGGCCTACCTCCCTTCAGATGCGTAAAAATGGTTGCATTCTAAAGACTACTCCTCCTTAACAGCTGCATCAAAAGATTCGAAAAAAATATATGTTTACTGCAGATTCATGTGCAAGAATATGTAGATTTAATTTTTACATACGATAAATAGTATTGCCATAAAAAAAAATTTAACAACACTCTATTTTGTTCGCTTTTTTGCCTAAAGCTTTTAAACGGCTTTGAAGCAAAAAAATATTTTTACACAGAAATATTGGTGGTTGAATTAACTATAAACTAGGCATACTCATATTTAAATCAATCAATATTTTGTAAAGAAAATGATCAATATTGCGATTCCCAAAATTAAAAGTACAGCGGGTCTCTGTGCGGGCGCAGGCGGCAGTCGTGCGTTGGCATTCAGACGGGAAGGCTGTGTCGCTCGCTGCTCTGCTCACGCTTACGACTAACTATGCTTAGACGTTTGTGTTTGTGTAAGTATTTAGGTACTTTCTGAGTTAGTGTGCATTAGAGACTAACTCGCTGCAAAGGACTCAAAGTGATCGTGCGCTTGGATGATTTTTGGTGTTTTGACTGCCTCGATGGCGCAGTGGTAGCGTATGCGACTGCAGGCTATGCTTGAGGTCTCGGGTTCGATTCCCGGGTCGGATTAAATATTTGTATGATTTGAAAATATTTATTTCGGTATTTGACTGTTTTCTATGCATAATATGTATCTACTTACATATTTACAAAAAAGTAATATATTAGTAGAGAATACGATTAGGAACGCCCTTCACCCATCTGTTTATTAGATGAAAAGTATTTTAATATATCATATTTAATATTATATCGCGGGTGGGTTGGCTAAAAATCCCTGTCTGAACTATTATAATATGTTTATATATCTAATATTTATATAATTATCATTTATTTATTATCATATTTAAATATTAATACGTGTATCCGTGTATGCATTTTACATAGCATTAATATTATTATTGTTACTTATAAACCGATAAATTAAAGTTTTTCTTCCCTTATCTCTTTTTCTTATTACAATTGTATGATAGGATAGGCACCTGCCTTGTCCCTTACTGAACCAACTCAAGGTTGACTGATAATACCATGTGGCATAAAGTCTATAAGTCTTATAAAGGCGGACTTATCGGTTTATAAGTAACAATAATAATATTAATCACTACTTAATATAAAACAGAGTCGCTTTCTCTGTCCCTATATACCTTTGTTTGCTTAAATCTTTAAAACTACGCAACGGATTTTGATGCGGATTTCTTTGATAGATAGAATGATTCAAGAGGAAGGTTTTTATGTATAATAAATGCATAATATAGTGTGGAAACGCTGTTAATTTTCGAGGTTTCTAATGTGATGTAGCAAATAAACACATTTTTTTGCGCTTACATTGCAAACGCTGGTTGCACCCTACGAGATAGATCAAAATAATGTACTACAGTATTATACACCTTAAAAAGATCTACAAAAAAGTCCGCGACGGTATATGTCTATCTCTTAGGGATAATCCACAACAACCATTTTTTATTCCTTTCTTTTTACGAGAAATAATGGCTTATTTACGAAGCGATTTTAAGCAATACAGAATGAATCCTTATACAATTAAGTAAATTAAATACATTGTGCATTTAATATAGATCAAAATAGCCCTTTACAGTATCTAATTTAAATGAATATATTCGAAGATATTACAGATTTAAAATGCACGAATCGTGTCGTCGGCGGGGGCATCTGAAATCCACCCGAGCGAAGCCGGGGCGGGTCGCTAGTGCTATATAAAATGCATACACGGATATACATATTAATATTTAAACATGATAATTATATAAATATTTGATATATAAACATATTATAATAGTTCAGACAGGGATTTTTAGCCAACCCACCCGCGATATAATATTAAAGATGGTACAAGAGTATAGAGGTCTAACTTGTAAAATACACACACTCACATTCAAAGCTTTGAAAATAATAATCAATATATATTTCGGACATCTGACACACAACGTCTATTAGTTTCAAACTAAGTGGAGCTTGTACTATGAAAGCTAGATTGACTGATAGAACAATTATATGCTTTTATTTGTAAATACAAATATATCATACATAGAGAACACCCAAACGAACCTGAGACCTCATGGACAATAGTCGCGTAAGCTATCACTGCACCAACGTACATGTAAAATCTCTACAAATAAAAAAAATGGAGTGTCTGTTTGTAATATTAAAAAAACCGCTTTTAATAAAAGCATATGTATGTATACACGATACATGTACCATTTTTTTTTTTTACAATTTTTGTCTGACTGTTTGTTACGGGTAATCTCTGCAACGGCTGGACCGATTTTGACGGGACTTTCAGTGATAGGTCGTTACCCGCGGCAAGACGATAGCCGCGGGTAACACCGCGGGGTTCAGCTAGTTAAAAATAAATTCATGATAATTATCTGTTCGACACGATTTTATTTCAATTTGTAGACATTGCAGGTGACTTCGGAACCTTATTCTATGGGTGACCTGACACGTAACGCATTTACCTGTTTTTAACCGACTTAAAAAAAGGAGGTTTCTCAATTCGACCGTATATATATATTTTTTTATGTGTGTTCGGGGATAACTACGATTTTGATGATTCCTTTTTTAATGGAAAGGAGATATCCCAACGGTGGTACCATGATAAGGACACTAAGATCTGATTATGGCATCCAAGATAAATCGAGTTGAACCTTGAAGTCGGTTTTATTTTGTTAAAATTTTACTTGTTAATTTATTTAAACATGCTAGAAGTTTTCAGAAATATGATAATTTTTACTTTTTTCTACAAAGGGTAAAATGAATTAATTTATTTTATCAGATTTCTTACCTAATTTAACATACTTTTTCGTATTTAGTACCTACCTATGATAAAATGTGTTAATTTTAAATCTTACTAAACTTTTAGAAATACCCCTTTCTTATGTTAACATTTTAACCATTTATAATTATGTTTTGAAGTTAAGGCAAAAACGTCAGACAAGCGCGCATGTCTGTCTCGCTCCCTAGTCTTTGATCATCGTTTTGAAGTAACGCGTAAGGTACGGAGATATGAATGTGTGCGGTGCAGATATGATACTATGCGTTTAGCTCCGCCCAGACGCTCAAGGTCATTGAGGCTACTATACGCCTTAAGCTCTCTCTAAGAAATTATTTGTTTGATTTTTTTATGTATGGGCCTGCCAAAGTGACTCTACTCCGCCTGATGGCAAGCATAAACAGAATCCAAGAGTGGTGTCACCATACTCATTACCAATGCAGACAATGCAACAATGCAGCATGGTGACCCACACCATGGCGGCTGAGTGATGCTTTTGCATCATTGGGCCTCCGGTCTCGCACTGACTCACCAACGAAACTAGACAGGACGAATGATGTCATTTCAGGTTGACTTTCTGTGCGGGGGTGGGGGGGGGGGGGGTTCTACAACTGCCCCGATTGAGCCGACCCGTTCGTGCTGAAATCAGCGTGGCTCTACTACCTTTTCCTAATAATGTCGTAAAAACAATGAAGTTAAAATCAATAGGAATAATAACATTCACTTGCGTTACAGACTCGGAACACGGAGTATCCAGAGAAGAAAAGTAGGGGAGATATTAATTAGAATAATTTAAGTGCATAAATTCAACCATACAATATAGAATTCACAAATTTATTCTATATACAAATGAATTTTTTCAATTCAAAATCGATCTATCATGTATTTATAATGCTCATAAATTTATATATCAAAACTCGAAATACTTCCTCATATTTCACCAACATTACACTACATTACAGTTGGTAGCTGTGAAAACTAACTCATCACATGTATCTCTTTAAAATTTGTTCACAGTTTACAAGTCAAGTTTAATTTTATAGATTACAAAGCTTGCAAAAAGCATATAAATCTTTGGTCTTGGCTCAATGATGTCGGCGCCATGTTTACATAAGGCCTCACTGACAGCGGGTTCTGTAGTAATTTATTGAGCTGTTCATTTAGATATGTTTTAGAATGTAATTGATGATTCCGAGTTGAACTATCAGCGCTATACGTATATAAATTCGTAGGAGACTTGTAAAATATGAACATTTTGAGGTAAGGCATTTGAAATACTATAAAACATCCGTTACTAAATATTAAGCAAAATTGTTAATGTACTAAACAAACTATGTAAATGATTCTATGTCTAAAATTAATTTAAAGTTTATCTTTGACTAAACTACAATCAGTTAATGTTTTATTTTAATTTTTGCTTGTAGCAATGCCTACTTTATATTTATAATAATAAATAAATAAGAAATAAAAACATAGCACATTAATCTTTTATATGATTCTTTCTTCACAACTTTAATTATAAATATATAAAGTATTATATAAATAATATATAATATAGTATATAATTATAAATATAGAGAGTACTCGAAAAACCAATATATTCAAACTTCTGATCTCAAAAACTAAGTACTAGGATATCAGATACTGTAAAAAAATAATAAACATTTAGTAAATAAATCTCTTTTGCGTTCAGTGGTACTCAACCCACATCAGTCAACATGCTAACGAGTGTTCCACTGGCATGTACCACATTTTTAATGTACAAAATAAATAAAAATAAATACATCAACACGCCATTACGCATCAAATAAAGAAGCGGGATTCCTTTGAGATTCAGCCTTTCGAGACCCGACGATTCGGTACTAATTTAATTTTATATGAAATTTACGTTACATCAAACGTCAACGGGAATAAATGTTGAACAAATCAGTTTTCTTAGTAATCTGAGCTTCCCTTTATAGTGTAATGCGGTGTTTGCGATTATGTGCGAAAAATGAAGGACGATGGATTTATTTTTTAAATACAAGTACGATAATGTCCATGTTAGTTCGTGAATTATTCTGACAGATGAACAATGATACAAAATACACAGTAAATCAATGTATATAATAATCAATGCCACTTTTCGTTGTAATTTTATAACTCAAGAACGGGCTCACCTATCCAAACCAAATGTTTAGGCTTTGTTCGGACTATCTAGTAGATGGTTTATGTGAAGTTTGCACAAAATCGGTCGAGCGGTACGCTACGGGCAATAGGAGACGTAAACGATGTTGCGTGGGTCAGCTAGTACACAATACAAATCAACGGAATACATATTAAGATCACAGAAAGGATAGAACTCTAGCACAATTGCACGGTTGACCTAGTGGTTTAAGCGGTCGCCACGTCGCTTTCGACTGCGATAAGTGTCGTGGGTTCAAACCCCTCATGGAACAACATTCACAAATTTTTTTTCTGAGTCTAGGTGTTCTTTGAGTCTGTCTCATGTATGTTTGTAAAGTACCCCGCGACACATGATGTTTTTTCCTGGATGTATATTCCTAATGCGGGAGTTGTCTTAAAAAGAAGAAGAAAAAATATTTATGAATATAAATATATTTAATAGTTATGGTTATAATCTTTTAAATAATTCTAAAACTAGAAAAATGTTTATATTTAAAATCTCTTTGAGTTTTGGAGTTGATCATACCTGGAATTAAAAACTGTCATAACTTTTAGTCGGGTATTTATCTAATTTCTGTACAAACTTTTTTAATTCTTTTTAAATTTGAATGCCGAAGAATAATGCTGTAAGCCTTTAAAGTTAATATCTTATTTTCTATATTTTATATGAATATGATAGACATATAGCGTAAAAATATTGACCAGGAAAACTTAAATACTACAACTTCACCTCGCGTAAAAACTTTTGTTACAACTTATACAGCCTATGCCGCCTGGCCCATTATAACGAATCAATTGTCACCCCCATTAATTAAAATCGCTTCATTAGCACTATGGTGAACCATACAAACATATATAGACTGCCGAAACTATAACCATTTTTTAGCTTTGCCATAGACGGGTAAAAATAGGCCACTATACTTTATCGAAAATTCAATTTGAGTTCATTGTTGTGTCTAAATAACAAGGCCACGCCATTCAATTCTTACAATATTTTCTATTTTACAAAAGCTGAATCTAATACAATTACACGGATATTTTCATTTCAATAAAAGCCTTTTATCTCACATTATATTCGAACGCAAAGCTATCACATCGCTGTCAGGTAAAGACTTCGAGATTCAGGCGTTTCCCACAATCTCGATTAATATTTCAAAACAAAATTCTTTGACCTCTTTAAAGATTATGTATAAGTTTCCTTTTTAGGGTTCCGTGCCAAAGGCAAAAAACGGAACCCTTGTAGATTCGTCATGTCTGTCTGTCTGTCCGTCTGTCTGTCCGTCCGTATGTCACAGCCACTTTTTTCCGAAACTATTAGACCTATAATGTTGAAACTTGGTAAGTATATGTATTCTGTGAACCGCTTTAAGATTTTTACACCAAAATAAAAAAAAACAATAAATTTTTGGGGTCCCCATACTTAGAACTGAAACTCAAAATTTTTTTTTTCATCAAACCCATACGTGTGGGGTATCTATAGATAGGTCTTCGAAAATGATATTGAGGTTTCTAATATCATTTTTTTCTAAACTGAATAGCTTGCGCAAGAGCCACTTCCAAAGTGGTAAAATGAGTGTCCCCCCCCCCTTTAACTTCTAAAATAAGAGAATGATAAATCTAAAAAATATATATGATGTACATTACCATGTAAACTTCCAACGAAAATTGGTTTGAACGAAATCTAGTAAGTAGTTTTTTTTTAATACGTCATAAATCGTAAACTGCAATTTACCTTTCATTCAATCAACACAAATATAAAAATAAAACAAAAATTATATTATGTTACTTGCTGCTGCGGAACCCTTAATGGGCGAGTCCGACTCGCACTTGGCCACTTTTTAATAAAAAATGACATGAAAAGAAAACAAAAGTCTGTTGTGAAGTGTGTAAATATATACTACTATACCAAATATTATGTATCAACAAATATTAAAATGGCTGTTAGGAAGTTGAATTAATATTTTATATCAAATCAAATCAAAATCATTTATTCATCTAAGACACCAAATGACACTCGTGAACGTCAAATTGAAGCTATAGTTAAAAATCATAGATCGACACAAACAGACCCCACAGCATGTGCTGTATTGTCGAGGTAAATTAGGCGAAAACACCAAAAATCTACTGCCTGCCTGTGTCGATCCATAACTTCCAGTTTCCAAAATGCGTAGAGCTCATGAGAAGAATACTGGCCAAGAAACTCATGGCTACTCTTTTTCAAAATCTGATTTTCAGGTGTTAGTATAACATGTAAGGTAAACAGTATGCAAGCTGTTGCCACCTGAAATTCCTTTTATTAAAAAGCTCCAAAATCTAACGCACAAACAAAAAAAAACACTCAGTGATAACGTTGAAGGTTTGAGTCTATTAAATATATATACATTATCAGTCCCAAAACTTTCATTGCGCGATGCAGAATTATAAGTTTAGGGAACATCGAAGTCAATATACCATATTTCTCCAAAAAAAAATTAATATCAAAAGTAGATTACTCGTGAAAAATTACCAAAACGAAACAATCATACATAGCATATTCTATTAGACTACGAAAAGAAAGTAACATGTACGAAAAATATAGCGCGATGTCGTCGATTTTGATCAGTATGCTGGGGGTTTGCCAACATAATCGAGTAAGGTAACAGTTTAACTAGAGGTAGAGGAGGACAGAGTGGCACGTCTGGCGTTTCATTTATGTATGGTGGATGGTCCAAAGTATAAACTGTTGGATAGACGTATGCACGATTTAACACTTATATATGGTGTGGGGCAAACGCACAAATTTGACATCTAATGATAAATGACTACTGCTGCCTATATATAATTGCAGGGTATTGCTAAATTTGCGGGACAAGCAATAAAAATACTTTAACAGTGATTTTCAGTGCTGACTAAGAGAAACCGAATGGGCGCTATAAACCTAAAGCACTGTAACTCAAGTTACACGGTGTTGGATTTACAGAAAAGTGTAGCCGTTGTATTGAAACGGTGATAATATTGCTCCGGTCGAGATGGTCCATTTATGCCTACAGTAAAATCTAGTAGATAATATAACATATTATGAAATAAATAGGCTAGGATACATTGTGTCCTACTTAATTGGGAAATACAATATTCGGTATTAATACAATGGACAATCCTGCAGCAGTGTGTGATCTTGCAACTACAACTTATGGTGCACAGTAGTCTTATATTTCTTAAACAGGATGAGTAATGGATTTAGTATTATGATACATTTGAAGGTATTCTTATAATCTAAAACAATAGCAAGTAGCTGGCTTACAATCCATATTTGATATATTGCTATTACTTAGTAATTATATCAATATTATAGAGTTCCATAATTTATCTATAATAATGTGATTCTCGTGGCAAGTTGTTGCTCACGATGAACTCCGAAACCATCGAACTAATTTTCACGTTTTTCAAATGTTTTGCTGGCGTGCCTAAGATAGGATAGTTAACATCACGCTTAGACCAATAAGAGCCGAATATAATTAAATAAAGACGCACGCGAAGTTATTTGGGTTAGCTTATGTCATCTAATGCCTTTCATAGAAATAAACATAAAAACAATATTTATTTTCCTCAAAATGTCCTTAATTTTTAAAGCATTACCACTACGTGTGATTCGCAGTGCGTGTAGTCAATACCTAATTTTTATTAACCGACTTCCAAAAAGGAGGAGGTTTTATGTTCCACTGTATGTATTTTTTTTTTTTTTTTTTTATGTATGTTCACCGATTACTCCGTCAGTTGTGGACCGATTTTGAATTTTTTTTTTGTATTCGAAAGGGTATGCTTCCGAGGTGGTCCCATTGCCAGCATATCAGGATCTGATGATGGGATCCCAGGGAAATCGAGGGAAACCCTCATTTTTTATAGGCACATACTATGTTTTTCGTATATTTTTTGAAGGTACACTGGTATTTGCGTCTGGTAGTCATCATTTTATGATGATGAGCTGATGATGTAAGGTACAACTCCTTAACGGTTAGGAGTTGGAGGATAAATCTTTCAAAATATCATATGTATATATATTACCTTTAGTCGTATTCTTTCAAATTATTTAGGTAAGCTGATGATGGAAGATGAAAGGTACGACTCCTCAACGGTTAGGAGTTGGAGGATAATTCTTTCAATTTCATACGTATCTAAAGACCTTCAGTCGTATACTTTCAAGTTATTTAGGTGAGCTGATGATAGAAGGTTAAACTCTTCAACAGTTAGGGATTAGAGGATGATTTTAATATTACACGTACGTATAGACCTTAATTTGTATTCTTGATGATGAAATTTCATGAAATAGTTCAACTTACTACTGACCTACGATTGATTGCACTAAAAACTGAAAAAAAAAACTTTAAAAAAAAAAAAAAACCGACTTCCAAAAAAACATCCAACGAAAACTCTCTGCCAAAAAAACACTTAAAAGCGTAAAATAAACTGGTTCTTCATAAATTGCGTATACCTAATTCTTTATTCATTTAAATAGTAGTATTATAATGTGTGCTAGGTACCTAAAATCTGTTTGAAGTTTGGCAGAGAGTTTTCGTTGGATGTTTTTTTGGAAGTCGGTTTTTTAGCATTACCACTACGTGTGATTCGCAGTAGTCAATACCTAATTATTTTAACTTACACCACACTAAGAATAAGTTAAAACTCAACAGTGCAAAGGAAATCACGAATAGTTGAAAATTACTATGAAACTGACTTATTTTGTGCTAAGTAGTACGTGAGCTTACTTTTAATAAGTTTCGAATGACGTGATCAACACCACTAATTAGTCGAAAGGAACGAATCGATGCATTCATCGATGATATACGATTACTTAAACGATTGATTTCCTGCACGACTCGTATAAAACTCGCATAAAAGCAACGTGTTTCCTTTAGATCGATATAAAACAGAAATTTCTATATGGTTAATATAGTTTTTATGACTGACAAAATAGCAAAAGCGAAGATTTGTATGCTGTAAGGGAAGCATGTCTGTATGTGTAAAATCCATACTTACATACTAATATTGTAAATTCAAAAGTAACTATGTTTGTCTGTTACGCTTTAATGGCTTAACCGCTGCACCGGTTTTAATGAAATTGGACATAAAGATATTTTGATTATTGAGAAAGGACATAGTCTACTCTTTACCACGATAACCGACATATACACGGACGAAGACGCGGGCAAAAGCTAGTTAGTTTTAATTTCCCGTGGATATTGCGTATATTAATTTTATATGAGTAGTTAAGGGGCGCGTCCCTAAAAACGCGCGAAAAGGCACTTGCAGTTTTGCAAAACACAAACAACTCAATTCATATTTGACACAAAAAAAAAAATCTCAGTAGTTTAATAAATCAGTCTACCAATCTACCGAGTGACATTTATAAAATAATTCTTTATTTTTGTGAAAAAAAAGCCTTAACAAAGATCAAAATCATCGAAATCGACCTTTTTAATTAGCACACTCTGTCCTATTTCATGCTCTATTTTAAATGTTTTTTTCTTATTTCGCGAGAAAAAAGTATGGAGAAAAGATTTACCGTTTTAGTTTTTTATTAATTCTCACCAAAAAGCAATAATCTAAGGCTAAACATCATTCATTTTTAGCGACAATAGTTCCATACATTTTAGTACGTAGATATCGTCGCCCGTAAATTGCAATAAATAAGTTTTATCGCGCTCAAAATTTCAGTGCCCGCCGAATATTCAAGGTGACACCACGTCCGTTTGTAGTTCGCACTGAGCTCCATAATACGTAAATGACAAGTTTTAGGGTGGGTTGCCAGTGAGTGTCGAATTGTAACTGTTAATTTGTATTCTTGAATTATTTTTTATTTTTTTAAAGAAAAATATTAGTATTTTTTATTAACACATAACTTATTTTTATGTTTTTTTTTAACTTGCTATGTATGTATATATCTAACTATATTTGTTAAGACGGAATCTTGTAACTCAATTTTGCAGATATCTTCAACCGATTGTGTTGAATTTTTGTAGGCATATATTATGTATATAGCGTGACAATGCTATATTATGATGACATGTAGCTGATCTGATGTTGAAGCTGGAAGGTGGTCGTAGGAACTTTGTAACGACGGAACCTATCGAGTTTGGAGTCGTTTGATTTCTCTTGACGAGTACTTTGAATACACTTTGACAGACCGAGACACTTTGAATAATTGTTTTTAAAAAAGTAAAAAAAATTTTTTTTTATGATTTCTGTTAGAATTGAATAACTACTACTGAAATAATGAAAGACCTTAAAATTACAGTTTTATTTTTGACTGCATGGTTGGTCTAGTGGTTTAAGCGGTTGCCTCGCCGCTTCCTACTGTATCAGGTGTTGTGGGTTCAAATCCCACATGGGACAACACTGTGTGATCCACGAATTGTTGTTCTGAGTCTGGGTGTCCATTGTGTCCGTTTCATGTATGTTTGTAAAGTCCCCCGCGACACAGGATTTATTGGATATATACGGAAGTTGTCTTTTAAAAAAAAAAAACTAGCTGAGCCCCACGGTCTTACCCGCGATACTACACCAACCGCGGTTACTCCTTATATCATTAGCTACCTATCAGTAAAAATCCCGTCAAAATCGCTCCAGCCGTTCTAGAGATTAGCCGGCACAAACAAACAGACAGACAGACAAAAATTGAAAAAAAGGGTCCCATCTACACTTACGTCATTTCCATTATTATTCATCCCTTAAGTTCGAATTTAATCAATTGGTGAATTGTAAAACAATAGATGCCCTATCCCTTACATTATCTCATATCTGTAATCTATATAAATAAAAGAGGAAGGTGACTGACTGACTGACTGACATACCCAGAGATCAACGCACAGCCCAAACCGCTGAAGTTAGAATCCTGAAATTTTGCATGTAGGTTCTTTATATAACGTAAGTGAGCTCTAAGAAAGGAATTTTTGAAATTCCACCCCTAAGGGGGTAAATCAGGGGATAATAGTCTGTGTGGGCGAAGCCCCGTGTAAAAGCTAGTATTATATATTTAAGGAAGTTTCCATTTCAAAGTTTTACACTCTTAATATTAATTTTAAGACAAATATGTAGTTTGTTTTTTAACCGTCTTAAAAAAAGAAGGAGTTTATAAATTAACTGTATTTTTTTTTTTCCCGACCACGGCAAAGACAAAGGAGGGTTATGATTTTGACAGGCTATGTATGTATGTTCATCTGTTCCCTCATAGCTCCTTACCTACTAATTAGAACTGGATAAATGAGGTATCGTTAGAAGTGTCTTGATCGTCCGCTGCTTATAGGCTATATGACGCGTCACTCAATTTAATGTGGCGACCTCTATCCGACATAAAGTACTGTATTACAAAATGAATTTGACATAAATATGCCGTGTTTGGTATCATCGGAAAGGGTGTTACTTGTACATTTCAAATATATATATATATATACTAGCTGACCTGGCGAACTTCGTACCGCCATATTTATATACAATAATTAGCAATAAATTAAAATTGCGACTATAATTTGAGATTTAAACTATCCTATCTCTCAATTTGGATCGAACTGCACATGGTGTGCAAATTTTATTATAATCGGTTAAGTGGTTTAGGAGTCCATTGAGGACAAACATTGTGACACGAGATTTATATATATTAAGATATATATATAGGTATTATTAGCATTTGCTGGTGACTTTGTTCGTATTTATTCAATTTTTTTTATATTTCTATGTTAGGTATTTAAAATATACTTTGCATATAAATTATTATTATCACTACACCAAAACATTTTAATAAAAAAAGTAAAAACTTAAATTAAAATAGAAACGTACCATAACTCTTAAAAACACGTGACTACGGCTTTTCAAAACTTGTTTCATACTTTTTCAGCGTCGTTTTTTGACAAAAAGTGAAAAAAGTACGTAAGTAAGTAAGATCTATGTAGTAAAATTTAGTCAATATGAGCAATAAAATGGATCAAAAATTATATTTTTAAGAAACATTATGTTTCATTAATATAACATATAACATACAAATTTTATTTCATAACATAGCATTAAAATCCGTTGATTACTGTAAAAGATCTAAGCTGACAGATAGCGCGAGCGACTTAATTTTATACTGTGTAAAAATATATTATTTGTCCATGAAATGAATTAAAAATGAATAGGTACACTTGAACCCCATTCTCAGCCGTTGACGAGCTACTTAAAGCCCGCGGGCTTTCCGATATGATTAAGATACATTGCGTGCTTTGTAGGACATTCTAAACATTCTTCAAAGGCGAACAGTTAATGAATATGTAACTAGAAGAAAAAACCGAAAGTAAATTTATTAGTTGCCAGGGTTAGTATGCAACAGTGCCCGATGCGTTTGTGTGCATGTAAAATATGAATGTGGGTGTTCAATCACAAATTCCCACGCTCAAGGACTACAGTCTTAAGACTTGGGAAAGCAAATTGAAAAACATATATTCATAAATTATGATACTTAATAAAAAAAGTGTTAATTGTGTCTTAACTTAGCCCAAATAGTCTAGTCAACAAGTTCCATACTTGTTACCTAGACTAAAAGATGCAGCAGCATCACTAGACCGCCATGGTGTGGGTCACCATACTGCTTTGTCTGCATTGGCAATGAGTATGGTTACCACCACTCTTGGATTCTGCTTATGCTTTCCATCGGGCAGAGTAGAGTCATTTTAGCGGGCCATACATAAAAAAAAACTTATAAAAGATCACCAATTTGTCAGTTGACGTTACGTAACTCAATTACTGAAAATAGTATCGACGTAGTTTTATTCTCAGAAAACAGTTCTTTTACTGGCTATCTCAGAGTGGGGTCTCGTGAGACTTAATGGGTTAACTGAATCAAGGACGACAGTCGCACTCGACACGTGCCTGAACTATTAAAAATGAATTGTTGTGATAAGTTTCGTATTTATTTATAAAACTGTAAATAAAAAGAAGAATTTTTTAAGCTCTTATTCGACCTTAATAGTTGATGTACGAATACAAATAAAATTTTAACAAAAACAAAAACCGACTTCAAGGTTCGACCCTATTTCTCTTAGATGTCATCATCAGATCTTAGTGTCCTTATCATGGACACTAAGATCTGTCCGTTGGGATATCTCCTTTCCATTCAAAAAAGAATCATCAAAATCGGTTCATAAACAACGAAGTTATCCGCGAACACACATAAAAAAAACACATATACGGTCGAATCGTGAAACCTCCTCCTTTTTTGAAGTCGGTTAAAGAAGTGAACGTTTTCTATCAAGAAATGGTAATCAGAACCTTGTCATTTTGAAATAGGCTAGCAATATTGTAATAAAAATTCCACGACGAAAAAATTAAGCTCTGTACTTTATTAACAGATGAATTATGTCAGTGTTTGAACTTAAAATATTGATTTGAATATTATAAAATAAACCTTTACCATAATAATGTAAGTTCATAATCCTAACGAGACTGGTGTGTGGTAAGATAACTATAATATACCATACCTTTTTGCATACCGGATCTGAGATCGGATTACAGATTCAATGGTATTCCCTTTGTATGTAACCCATTTTACGTTGTTTTCAACTGGCGGAAATGAATTCCCGTGAAAATATTCGAGTATGGTTTCTACTGTTATTAAATGGCTTAGTTAGCCAGCACGTAGCAGTTTAGTATTTTTAATATTATTAGGAAATAATACTGAGGTCAGCTAGTATCGAGCAATACAGTTTTTTTCAAAAGTATAAGTAATAATGTCGACAAATTTGTGTTAGTAAATTTCGTATGATTAATAATACAATTAATAACGTGTCTAAATTCTTATCACGATACATTGCTAAAATTAATCATCAATAATACCAGAACACTAGAGTTTGAGGACATAGAATCCCCTTTAACTATCTTTTCCAGTTACAGGTACTATTGGGTCGGTTAACCGTTGCCTACGAACTTCTATTTCATTCTGAATAATCAAATACTCTATGCTTTCCGTTACCTTCCCTTCATACCAACTTTTGCTTTCATTTAAAACTCTAAATTTTCCTATTCAATCTTGAATTCGATCTTAGAATAATAACGCATAGAAAGATAGCTTCATACAAAGCGCCCTGTCAAAAATGCAGCACATAGGTGTGACGATTACGTAGGTACGCGCGGCAATACGCACACATGCAAACGGAATATTGAAACAAAACATTTCTATTTTGACCTACTTATTTACAAAGTACTGTGAAATATTAAAAAATTACCTGTGAAAAGTGATGTTATCGCCTTGAACACTACGAAGCAAAAAAGCCCCGCGTTTGGAGCCATATATGGCTCCATTTCAGGTGCTTCAAAACGGACGCGCGGACTCGCACTTTATGCGTTATTATTCTAAGACTCCGATCTTATTCCCCTTCAATCCGATTGACACTCAAGTCATAGCGGCCAATCTTGTTAAGTGCGTTTAAAAATAAAGTCGCCAAAATGATTGCTATTTAAAATGCCTCTGCTTCCTCTCGGAAATATAGGTATAACTGTTATTTTTTGTGATTTTTTATTTACTCAAAGTTTATAAATTTATATTAATATAGGATATAATTTAATAAAACCTTAAAAATTAAAACACAAAGTGACTGCCTGTATATTAGGAGTAGTTGTAACTGTATTACAACAGTCACATTTATATAATAATAGGTCTTTACCTATGAAATTGCCGTTTTGTATGCAATAAGTGAAAGTACTTATTTTTTCAAACTTTTTTATTTCTGTTATTCGAAGTAATCACCCATGCAATCGACGCATCTTTGCCAACGCATTGGCAGTTCATTGATGCCCTTCTTGTAAAAATCAGCTGGACGGGAGGCAACAAACTCTTCAAAGGCATTTTGTACTGCCTCTCGGGAATTGAATTTTTTACCCACTAAAAAGTTGTCTAAATTTTGGAAAAAGTAATAGTCGGTAGGTGCAAGGTCTGGTGAGTATGGCGGATGAGGGAGAGCTTCCAAACCCAACCCTTGCAGCTTGGTGACTGTCTGTTGCGAACTGTACCAAATGATGTTGTTAGTTCAGACAGTCTCTGTTCAGTCCTCTCACCAATGGAGCGATCACTTTGTGATACTTGTAATACCTATAGGACCCATGAGAATGAGCATTAACTCGCTACTAGTCCATTGGCAAGAAGAATGAACCACGGTGCTCCACCGTGTTCTTAATCTAAACTAAAATCATCAAGCACTTACTGGAGTTGTGTGGCTTCTTTGTTCTCGGCGTTCCAAGAGATCTCTTGGGTAGTTCCTCTCTGCTTTGTCTTGGTACGTTCACACAAATATGCTCCAAAGTGCTGTATATCTTTCAAGGTATTCGAATTACAATAAACTCGTATCAGCTATCACGGATATTCGAATTACAACTCACTCGCTTCAGCTATCGCGGAACGCGCCTACAAAACTCGCGAGTCCAACCAGACCTAACAAAACGGTAAATCACTAAAGGGACCGGGTCGATGTACAATTAGCTTAATATCAATTAATTACGGTTCTCAAAACAACAATCGTCGACCGTTCACAACACGCGTCTTTTTAGTACTCTCTTAACCTCAAACGTCAAAACGTCAAAACACGAAAAAAATGACAATCGAAAAATGTTGCCATTACAATGACGTTCGAAATCCAACAGTCTCCAAGCTGCAAGAGCTGGGGTTGGAAGCTCTCCCTCATCCGCCATACTCACCAGACCTTGCACCTACCGATTATTACTTTTTCCAAAATTTAGACAACTTTTTAGTGGGTAAAAAATTCAATTCCCAAGAGGCAGTACAAAATGCCTTTGAAGAGTTTGTTGCCTCCCGTCCATCTGATTTTTACAAGAAGGGCATCAATAAACTGCCAGTGCGTTGGCAAACATGCGTCGTTGCATGGGTGATTACTTCGAATAACAGAAATGAAAAAGTTTGAAAAAATAAGTACTTTCACTTATTGTATACAAAACGGCAATTTCATAGGTAAAGACCTATTATTATGTACACTAGCTTTTACCCACTTTCGCTCGCATTTAATAAAAAGTTTCCTACGTTACTTCTAATATCTCCAGGAATATGTATGTACAATGTTTCATGATGATCGGTTAAGTAGTTTTCGAGTGAAAGTGTAACCAACAAACTCACATTTATAGTAATGGATTATACCAGGAAAGTGATCAGTTTTTCTTTAACTAAGTAAATATTCAACATATTTACGAATTAGTGTATGTAAGTGTATAAGTTCTAAGTAAGTTTTGCAGTACAACAAGAATTGCGCATAAAACTTTTCTAGTCCCTTAGTTCCGTAGGGAATGTAAAGAAATATATTAAAAGCTTAGAATGTCTTATTGAAATATGTAGTTATATGTTAAAGAAATATTTGGTATACAAACTTTGTCATCGAAACTTTCGTCCTTAGAGACTAGAGACAAAATATACTTTTTTAGCTATAAGAAAGTTGTATTTGTGACCGACTGATGGCGGTATATCCATCCGAAGAGGCGTATCTAAATAAAATAGACCGGTGACGGGCAGCAGCGTCACCGGTGCAACAAGCTACGCCCTGCGATCACCAACCCGCCTGCCCAGCGTGGTGATTATGGGCTCAAATCCTCCATGAATATGCAACAAAGGCCACGGCCCCCAGTTCCCGGCAGTCTCGCTATTCCTGGTCATGGTGGCGACCACGGTAACGGCGGGACAGGGGGTGCTAAGAATCACCGGGTTACGGAAGGCCACCATAAGCAACTGACTTTGGCAACTTTTAACGGCCGCACGTTACGGCTAGACTCGCATCTGGCACAACTTGAGGTGGAACTTGGGAAGATTAGGTGGCATATCCTAGGGTTATGTGAAGTCCGAAGAAAGGGGGAGGATACCATAACCCTCGACTCAGGCCACCTGATGTACTTCCGCGAGGGAGACCAACAATCCCAAGGTGGCGTGGGGTTTCTGGTAAACAAGTCCCTTTCTGACAACGTGGTGGAAATCTCCAGTGTGTCGAACAGGGTAGCGTACCTCATTTTCAGGCTTACCGAGAGGTATAGCCTCAAGTGTACGCACCGTAAAACCCACTACAACGTTGTAATGGGTGACTTCAACGCCAAAGTGGGAGTACAAACTTGCAGCGAATCGGTAATAGGATCCCATGGATTTGGAAGTAGGAATCATAGGGGGCAAATGCTTGTCAACTTTCTCGGGCGGGAGGGGCTGTTCTTGATGAACTCCTTCTTCAAAAAACGGCCCCAAAGGAAGTGGACGTGGCAAAGCCCCGACGCTATGACAAAAAATGAGATTGATTTCATCTTGACGGACATAAAGCATTTATTCAGAGATGTCTCAGTGATCAATAGGTTCTATACCGGTAGTGATCACCGACTTGTCCGAGGCTCTCTGAATATCGATTTTAAGGCTGAACGTGTCCGTTTGATGAAATCCAGGCTCCGACCAACTCTGCTCCAAGTCGCGATGGGATCTGAAAAATTCCAGTCAAATCTGGAAAGCCGATTTGCTGCCATGGGAACCACAACAGACGTAAACCAGAACCTTGAAAATGTGGTTCGGATTCTCAGGGACGAAGGTACGAGATTTTGTGAAATGCAGCATAAAAGCAGGAAGTCGAAGCTTTCAAAGAGGACACTAGGGTTAATGAGGGAACGACGTGAGAACCCCCCTGTCACTTCGTCGGCAAAGCGGACTCTAAACCGAGAGATCAGCAGGCTTGTACGACACGACCTCCGATGCTCCAATACTCTTTCGATCGAAAGAGCGATCGAGCGAAATCGGGGGTCAAAAGTGTTCGTACAATCTCTTGGAAGAAGCCACTTGACGAAGTTGACCACATCAAGTGGAGAAGTAGTTGCTTCCAAACCGGCCGTCCTTTCGGAAGTCGAAGGCTTCTACGGCAGTTTATACGCTTCGCATGCATCTCGACCTGATCCCGAAAATGAGGACCCTAGAGCCACATTAACACGCCACTACACCGAAGATCTGCCAGAAGTCAGCACTGATGAAATCGTGATGGCTCTTAAACAGCTGAAAAATGGAAAAGCCCCTGGAGAGGACGGCGTTACAACAGAGCTGTTGAAAGCTGGGGGTATGCCCGTACTGAGGGAGCTCCAAAAGCTTTATAACGCTGTCCTGTTCGAAGGGAGAACTCCAGAGGCGTGGAGCAGGAGTGTGGTCGTCCTGTTCTTCAAAAAGGGTGACAAGACCATGTTGAAGAACTATCGGCCCATTTCTCTTCTAAGCCACGTCTACAAGCTGTTTTCAAGAGTCATCACGAACCGTCTTGCGCGAAGACTCGACGAATTCCAACCACCAGATCAAGCTGGGTTTCGGAGCGGATATGGCACCATAGACCACATCCACACAGTGCGGCAGATTATACAGAAGACCGAAGAGTATAATAAGCCCCTGTGTCTAGTATTCGTGGACTATGAGAAGGCCTTCGACTCGATCGAGATCTGGACTGTTCTGGAGTCCCTGCAGCGTTGCCAATTGGATTGGCGATACATCCAAGTGTTGAGATGTCTCTACGAAGCCGCCACTATGTCCGTCCAAGTACAGAATCAGCATACAAGACCTATACCATTGCATCGAGGAGTGAGACAAGGTGACGTTATATCCCCGAAATTGTTCACTAATGCAATGGAGGACTTCTTCAAGACGCTGCACTGGAAAGGACGTGGCATCAACATCAATGGCGAATACATCTCTCACTTGCGATTTGCAGACGACATCGTCATCATGGCAGAGACGCTGCAGGACCTACAACAGATGCTGAACGACCTGGCTGACTCTTCTGTACGTATCGGCCTACGGATGAACTTGGACAAGACCAAGGTCATGTTCAATGAATACGTACTACCGGAACCGGTTGCGGTGCACGGTGCCGTTTTCGAAGTTGTTTAAAAATACGTGTATCTCGGGCAGACTTTGCAGTTAGGGAGAAACAACTTTGAGGACGAGGTGAACAGGAGAATTCAGCTGGGTTGGGCAGCGTTTGGGAAGCTTCGTTGGGTCTTCTCATCGTCGATCCCACAATGCCTAAAGACGAAAGTCTTCAATGAGTGCGTCCTACCCGTAATGACATACGGAGCCGAAACGTGGACACTTACTTTACGGCTGGTCCACAAGTTCAAAGTCGCTCAGCATGCTATGGAAAGGGCTATGCTCGGCGTTTCTCTAAGGGACCGTATCAGAATCGAGGTGATCCGGCAAAGTGAGAGTCATCGACATAGCCAACAGGATTAGCAAGCTGAAGTGGCAGTGGGCTGGCCATATTTGCCGTAGAACCGATAACCGTTTGGTTTTTGAGTGGAGACCGCGTCTCGGCAAACGTAGTAGGACGTCCACAGGCCAGGTGGAGTGATGATTTGTGCAAGACGGCTGGCAAGAGCTGGATACGAGAAGCCGAGGACCGAACTAAGTGGCGTGCAATTGGGGAGGCCTATGTCCAGCAGTGGACTGCAATAGGCTGATGATGATTTGTGACTGCCCTAAATTGAGCCTTCCGTCTAACAGTTCAGGTAAACTATTCTATAATCAAAGTGAATAAGAAAAAAAACGGAATGGCCCTTAAGACTTTAGTGTTGACTTTTTTCAGTTTCTGACCTCTTAAACCTGACTAGGAATATTCTAGTATCAAGGGGGACTTTACAAACATATATAACACGGATACAAAGAACAAATTCACTCAGAACAAAATTTTAAGGGTCACACAAAATGGTGTTCCATGTGGGGTTTGAACCCACAATACTTTATATACACAATACACTTCACCGTGGGAGAGCCACACTCCGGCATGAATGGGCTGGCTAGTAGTAGGTGGCTAGGTATAATGCTTGCGCTGTGTTTCACCGAGTGAGTGAGGATACCGGAGGCCCATAACCCAATTCCCCTATCCCTACCTCCCGCCCCATCCCCAAAAAGCCGGCAACGCACTTGTGAAGCTTCTGGTGTTGCAGGTGTCCATGGGCGGCGGTAGTCGCTTACCATCAAGCGATACGTCTGTTCGTTTGCCCGCTTGTTCCATCGAAAAAAAAATGCAGTAGAGTGCGACGAGGTGACCGCTTAAACCAATACGCTAATTGCTATCCGTGCCGTCAAGTCTCTTTTCAGGAGTGTAGAGTACATTAGAATAATGCACCTTTATAAAACTAAACATAACAATAGGTAATAAAAAGTAAAAAAAGTATTTTAAATAATTAAAATTAATTTAAAATCTAGGTAGTAGAGCCACGCTGATTTCAGCACGGATGGGCCGGCTCGACTGGGGCGGTACTATCCTCGCACAGAAAATCAACGTAAAATGACAGCGTTCGTGCTGTCGTGTTTCGTTGGTGAGTGCGAGACCGGAGGCCCAATGATGCAGAAGCATCACTAGCCCGCCATGGTGTGGGTCACCATGCTGCATTGTCTGCACTCGCAGTGAGTATGGTGACCACCACTCTTGGATTTTGCATATGCTTTCCACCAGGCAGAGTAGAGTCATTTTGGCAGGGTCAAACATAAAAAAATAATTGAAATCAATATTCATGCATAAAGCAAATGAAATGCATTTGAATTACAAAGTGAGAATGCGAATATATTCGGATGATTTTTAAAAATACTATACTTTTTCCATTTCTTTATTTTCTCGATGACAGCTCTTTGTGGAAACTTGAACGAGCGTCTTTTTTACATTATGTATACATTTTTTGTAAAAATTTGACGCTTACGCACGTACAAGGTCATAGCAGATGGATGGAAACTCATAGGGATGGAGCTATCGATAAACGTAATACGATAACAGACCCGATATTTTTTTACAAAGTGTTAGAAACTAAACTATTGCCGGATAATTTTGTACAAATTTATTAACTAATATTACATTTCATTTCAATATGTATTTTTTTTTTTTTAAACCAATCCGACGCTATGATGTTTTACTTCCGCACATGCATTTTTTTATGAATCTAACAACTTGTTTGCCGTAAAAGGGGGAGGGGTATTGTTTCGAGCGGCGTGTCCTTTGATTTGTGCCCATATTAGTTCTTTAACATTGTACTGGCAATGATACGGCGGAAGTCGAAGAACCCAATGACCACATTCGGCAGCTATTTCGTCGGTAATATTTCTTTTAGGGAGGCTTTTTTTAGATTTCAAAATATTCACTAATTGTACTTTTAATAAAGTATTATCCACATTTTCCCCATGACGTTGGAGCCAGTCAATTATCTCTTGTTTTTTATTGGCCTGCGTCGGCATTATATCAATTTGTCTGGAGTGATATGTAACATTGTCCATAATAATTATCGACGGTTCTTCCAGAGATTGCACCATTTCTTAGATTGCATCATTTCTTTAACCCCTCGTCTGTGAAACGTAAGAATGTGGCGTCAACAAATTTGGCCATTATCTGTGAAACGCCTAAATTTGGCGTCGAGATTTATACAATTTTTTGGCTAATTTTTGTAATTTTATGGTAGTTTTACCATTAAAACACTTTATTTTAATGTATAGAATAAGAAACTAAAAAAAAAACAAAAGCTTTAGTCGATTATCAAACCTACAAGGAGCAACACTAAAAATATTCCAAAAATACCTTGTCCGTTGACGTCACTCATTTCTTCGTGGTAGTCCACTGTTTTCTTGGATTTAAAGGACAGTAAAGCATCTGACACGAATCCTTTCGTAGACCCTGCATAGCATATGATAAGGCGTTCACCTTTTCCCATTGGCACTGAACTAGTGGAAGCGGCGGTGTCGTCAGTCCAGTTCTAAGATACTGTGTGGTTTGCATTTAACCAAGTCTCGTCAGTGAAAATAACATTTGACCAATCTGATATCTTTATGGCTTCGCTCAAAAATTCGCAGCGAGCCATAGCAACGTCGTGGCGCTCCATCAATATTTTACGTTTGTTCGATTTTTTATAAGAAAATCCAATTTCTTTCAAAACCAAGCTAAATGACGATTTTTGGCCATGGAACAAACCACATTCACGTGAAGAAACAACAAGTTTTTTAAGTGTTGGAATTTCTTTGCGAAAGTAATAGTCATTTAGATGACGGTGAATAGCGACAGCGTCGAAGTTGTCAACCGATGTCACACGACGTGGTTGGCGTTTTTTCTTCGGCGTACGAAGCTTATTTTCCTGTGTGCCCGCTTGTACCGGCAGTAATTTTTGAAATTGTAGGTCCACTAATTCCTAATGCGGCCTAAACACGCTCTCGCACTTGGGACAGTGGTGATAGCGGGCCACCCAAAGTAATTACGAACCTTGATCACCAGTTCTCTCGCCTGCCTTTTCAGAGCAGATCCTTTAGGCATTTTGACATTTGACAGCTGGGACAGTAATGAACACGGAGGAAAACAAAATACACAACGTAACGTATGTATGGATAATGCGAAAAAACTCAGCGAACAGAAATGTAGTGACTTTAAAGCACGACCGTCTTGTTGCGAGTGACAGATTAAAACAAACACCAAATGGTGGTGGGTCATTGAGTGTTCCCAGTTTGCAAAAATATATTTGAATGTTTTTGTTGTATTTGTCTTTGTTCAAAACATAATAAATTTATCCCATCGATATCATTACTTATTTGGTCACAACACTACAACTATCAAATTACAACTGCTATCGAGAAAATAAAGAAATGGAAATAGTATAGCCAATCATATCACTCATTTCTTATGCCGTCTTGTCGGTAGTAAAATCACAAATTATTGCAGTCTGTTGAATTTAAAATTAGTTCTATCCTTATATTGCTCATGGAAATAAAGCAATATATTATCTGAAATTTGTGTTTAGTTCAACAAAAAATCAGAGCTTATGTGAAAAGAAATCCTTTCTGGAAAGAAGATTCTACTTAGTACATTTGGACTATATTGTAATCTTATATATAAAATTCTCGTGTCACAATGTTAGTTACCATACTACTCTGAAACGGCTGGACCAATTTTTATGACAGTTGGTGTGCATATCGGGTAGGTCTGAGAATCGACCAACATCTATTTTTTATACCCCATTTTTTTTATGGCAAAACAACGTTTGCCGGATCAGCTAGAAAAAATATAAAAGTAAAATTGATTTAAAATAAAATTTATTATTTCTTTAGTTTATTACTAACTTGATGCGTTGAGTGACGACGACGACATGCGTTCTATATATTTATAAAACAGATATCAAATCTGGTAAAGTAAAATAATAATAATAATAATTTAAAGGAACGAGTTGAGACGAACCTTTTTCGTTTGACTTCAACCTCATCTATGCTCACATTGTGTTTTTTTTTATTTACAGTTATTTTTTAAAACCTCCTTTAGCATAATAACATCAAATTCACTATCTTCTCACTTTATGTTCACGATCAAAATACTAAACAGAGTAAACAAATGTAAAACAATGAAGTACCAAATTGTTATGAAATGAAAATGATTTATTCATAGCCCACAGAATACAATGCAAAACACAAAATGGAACAGTAAAATAAATAAATAAATATTTCAGACACACAACGCAGATAGCGTTGTGTGTCCCAGTCCCAAGCTAAGCAGAGCTTGTGTTATGGGTACTAGACAACTGACATAAATACACATATACTTTTTTTTTGTAAATACATACATATTATACATAGACATAAAACAATATTATATACATCAGACATAGAAGAATCTGCTTAAAAAATGCGTTCCAGAAAGGGAACCATCTCAGCTAACGGTGTCCGCGCAGCTGATAGTAAGAAGACCTAATAGGTAGTAAAATAGTTCAATATACCGTGAAATATTGTACCAATTCGAATTTATCTTTCCTGCTTATGAAAGACTAACAAGTCAAATTAATAATACTGATTGTGTTCATACATCTGTTCTATTTCCGAAGATAAACTCAGATTGCCAAGACACAATCAATACCCTCATGTTTGCAGAGGTGTATTGGCACTATTGGTAGACAATGGGTTGTACTAGTGAGATAGGAACTTAAGTTATTAATAATGGGATAATGTTTGATCTGTATGTAGGTATGTTATTTTGGGATCCGATTTATGGGGTTAGTAGGTCAATTGAGATACTCGAGAAGGTATCAGGTTACTACTCGTATAACGTTTGCTATTTCATAGAGACATCTGGAAATGTTCCGGTTGTAATTTAAAAAAAATATTTACACGTAATATGTGTGCTACGAGAGTCTTATGTTCACCAGTGGACTGTCAAAGGCTGTTGATGTGATAATGTATGTATTTAAAAATATATGTGGTCCCGCAGTAGTCTTCGATCATACTTCTTTTTTTTTTTAACTTGCGTTCAAATAATCAGCAAGAGCTGGGGTTGGAAGCTCTCCCTCATCCGCAATACTCACCAGACTTTGCACCTACCGACTATTACTTTTTCCAAAATTTAGACAACTTTTTAGTGGGTAAAAAATTCAATTCCCGAGAGGCAGTACAAAATACCTTTGAAGAGTTTGTTGCCTCCCGTCTAGCTGATTTTTACAAGAAGGGCATCAATAAACTGCCAATGCGTTGGCAAAGATGCGTCGATTGCATGGGTGATTACTTCGAATAACAGAAATAAAAAAGTTTGAAAAAATAAGTACTTTCACTTATTGCATACAAAACGGCAATTTCATAGGTAAAGACCTATTATACTATACTATGTTATACTTATACTATATTATACTAGCTGACCCGGCGAACTTCGTACCGCCATATTTACATATCTGTCTCAGCTTCCCAAAGGCAGTGTACAGTCGCGGATAAAAAAAAACACTTCGTAAAAACGGAAACAAAGTTTCTGCTTCACTTATAGATATAATTATAAGTCCGACTATATATTAATTAGTAATCTGGTTACTATAGCAAAGTCTTTGTCTACCACTAAGATGTGTTATTAGACTTTGTCTTGGTAACTACTATTTTAATAAAGATTTGAGAATGATTCGAGTTGCCTAAGTACCATTGCCGTAATTTCTGTCAAATCACAATTCTTAACCATACTCATCGCGATAAATGTAGATGTTGTTGACAGTTTGATTTTGTTATGATTATGTTATTCTAGCGTTCTAGATTTATGTAGAGATTCTATCCAAGAAGAAATAAAAACAAGAAAAAAAATTGTATTTACAAAAGATAATTGAAAATCAGTTGTCTATTAAAAAGATGTCTCTCTCAAACAGGAATTGCTTATAACGCTAAAAGGTTTTTAATTAAATCAATTTTCTGATATTAACTGCTTGTAGAGATCAACATAAATTATTGGCATCGAATGTAAACCAAATTGTAAAAGTTTAATTGGTTCACCTTTGTGATGCCAGAACCACAACACAAATGCTTTAACTTCTGAAACCCGAGTACGGCTGGCCTAAAAAGTATTTAGTTATTAAAACTCATTCGTTATTTACAAACTTTCAGATAGCTTTCTCAATACTCGTTGTTTAACAAATTTGGTTGATAGTAACTAACATTAAATTGGTGGACTAATAACACATTTAGTGATTTAAGAATATGTTTCAGTGAATTAGCAATTCATACTAATATTATTAACTAGCTGACCCACGCAACATCGTTTACGTGTACTATTGCCCATAGCGTAATAATTTTCCCCCGTTTTTGTAACATTATTCATTGGTGCTCCGCTCCTATTGGTCTTGGCGTGATGATATATAGCCTATTCCTCGATAAATGGGCTATCTAACACTAAAATAATTATTCAAATCGGAACAGTAGTTCCTGAGATTAGCGCGTTCAAACAAACTCTTTAGCCTTATATATTAGTATAGATTCGAAAGTAACTGTGTCTGTTACGTTTTTACGGCTAAACCGCTGCACCGATTTCAATTAAATTTAGCATGGATATGCTTTGATTTTCGTAGTTCGACTGTGATACCAGTTTTTGTAATTTTTTTTCCCTTCAATTAGGGAAATCACTTGTTTGTCCAGATATTAGTGAACCTCATTTAATATTTAGGGACTTGGTTTCTAAGCTCATCTGAAAGTATTCTTTGGTGACACATACAATTATTTCTGATAATTATAATCACATATGAACAATTTGTGGATGATTCTACAAATTACTGTTCTGAGTCTTGATGTGATTTATGTCTTCGACTTGTGCTTCACATCACATTCGAATGGTTGAGAATGATCGATATTGCGAAATTTTATCCCTAGGAACTTACCGTATAACTGCAGATTATTAAGAAAAAATATTAATCATACATTACAAGAACTTATTGTTAAAAGGTAAAATAAATTATATTTTACCTTTTTATGATTTTTGTAGTTTGCCGAAAGATGTTGTTTTACGAGATGAATGGGTTTCTAGTTTCTATTATTTGCCAAGATAGGGAAGACAACGATTGGCAGCATTCAAAATTTTCTTCTTCTTGTTAGTGTAAAAGAAAGGTTTCAGAGAGTTTTTGTAGTATGTATCAGTAATTGAAATAAAAATGATAATATTATTTAACAAAGTTTTTTAATGTTAAAATACCCTTTTTTCGATCTTAAGTCCCTATTTTTATAAATAAAGTAGGTGCATTTTATTGTTTTCACATACACTATCTGCTTTTTTTTCTACGTGAAATAGCAGACTATTCTTATCTTACAAACATATGCAATATACATATAGTTTGTAATTCATCACTTGTAAAGGACATTTGAAATAACAAAACAATAAAATCTACATACATTTTGTGCATATATATGCAAATTAAGAAATATATTTATCAATTCGGCAAAATGTACTCATCAATTGTAAGGCCACGTTTTTTTAATTAAAAAGTAAGTGCCATGATCATGCTCCGAACGAAATGGCGTCCGTTTTTATTAAATTTAGCGCACAAATTTAAAATGTAAAATTGGATGGCAAATTAATGCCATTCTCGATTGAATAAAATTTTATCAAATTTTCGGTAGTTAATTGTTGCTTTAGAATTAAATTTAAAAACCTTTCAGAAAAAAGAGTAGCAAATAAAATAGTTAGAAGCATTTACAATAGATTTTTGAAACGAATTACGATTACGAAGAAATTAAGCAGTAATATATGTAACTTAATATAAAGAAATAGTAGAATTCAACTAATTAAATGTTAAGTAAAACTTTCTAAGAGATTTACGGAGGACTTAAAATTAGACTTGTTTAGGCTACAAAGACTCATCCAGATAAAATATGGACTGCCAAATTGACTCTACTCTGCCTGATGAAAAGCATAAGCAGAATCCAAGAGTGGTGGTAACGAGACATATTGCGAATGCAGACAATGCAGCATGGTGACCCACATAATGATGCTTTTGCATCATTGGGCCTCCGGTCTCGCACTCACCAACGAAACACGACAGCACGAATGTTGTCATTTTAGGTCAGTGCTGCAGTCATTCTTCTGTGCGAGGGTAGTACCGCCGGTCGAGTGTTGATTGCTGAAATCAGCATAGATTTCCTACCTTTAATCAATACAAAATAATATACAATACAGCACCCAAAACTAATGGTTGCTTAATGAGTGATAAACGATTTTAGTGCAATTAAAAAATTACACAATAATTCACGTATATTAGGGACTTTAAATATTTTAAATAAATAAATAAATATTTTCGGACCTCTAACACAAAACGCCATCTAGTCCCAAGCTAAGCAGAGCTTGTGTTATACAAATACATATATACTTTTTTTTTGTAAATACATACATATTATACATAGAAAACACCCAAACTCCGAAACAAATATTTGTAGATCATACAAACATTTGTTCCCCCGGGAATCGAACCCGAGACCTCATAATTAGCAGTCGCACACGCCATCCACGAGACCAACGAGGCAGTCGAACTTTATATAGATTACTAGACTATTAGAGCCATTATAATTCCGGATTTATACAGAAAACTAGTTTTTATATTTTCTCAGTCTGTTTAAATATGTACAAAACTTAAAGAAAATTAATAAATATTATTCTGTCTTCTAGAGAAAGTGTGCAGTAGCTAATGAATCGTGTTTATGACGATAAAGTAAGACCTTATTTTGTTAACTTTGCCTTGCTTATTCTTTGTTTTAAATTCATATTTCTCAGTTTTATTACAACAAACAACATCTCAGTGTTTTAAAGAAGAAAATTTTAGCCTTCTTGTCAGTGAGAGCACTAGCTATTAGTCCTTGCCTAATGCCTTGATAAATACACATACTTTTGTGCCTTTTACTGTTAAACTGGTATAAAAATAATAACCTACATTTATTATTCTGCTGTTTCCAGTTATTTAAATTTTGTTAAGTATTCTCCACGTTCTTCCTATATCTAGTACTAACTGACTCACACAACTTCGTCTGAATTGGTCAAGAGAATAAGTTTTTTCCCGTTTTGTCAACATATTTCATTGATGCTCGGGTCCTTTACGTCATAGCATGATATAATTAGCCTTTAACCTTCCTCAATAAATGAGCTATTTAACACTTGAAAGTTTTTTTGTAGGTCCTGAAATAATCTCCTTAGCTTTACATCGTTCATGACATATTTACACAATAGTAACTCATATCGATTGAAATGTTATCGCCTCTCTAAAATTACATGCTCGAATTAGAGCAGCTCTATTTATCTAAGCCGATTGAATGCTCGATCACTTGTAGGTACATATCTATCTCCAGGTCGGGACACATCGCAGGTATATAAACTATCGCTTTATGATTTATTTTCGTTCCGATTAAACAGAAACCTATGTGCGTTCGAGAAATAATGGGAATATAGAATAGAATAAACTTTATTCACCAATATACTGTGGAAGAAACATTTCATTATGTGTCGTAGTCGGGCTTAATCTTTTGAACCTAAATATGTAGTAAATATGTGTTTAAGTATTTATACTTATGTATGCATACCTAATTTATTTTAATAATTGTACCATAACTTTTGGTGGTTCAATAGATTTATTTGTATGGGATTTTGTTATCTGTTATCTTTACAAAATCTCAGGTGACGCCTCAACTTTGGGTGCCTAAATAAAATCGAATCACAGTATTGCTACTTATAACCATAATAAGTCTTTATATATTTTTTAATTCCACTAATATTACTGTTTGATTGCATTGTTATTCTTTGTTTAGGTGAATCTTTTTTTTAACTTCCCCCTTACATGAAATGGACACAAATAACACGTATTCAGAACACCAATTTGAAGATCATACTACAAAGTATCGTCTCACGCCCCTGCGTGAACCCCCTGAACAAACCCTTTTGAACTCACGTTACTCAGTGGCCGCTTCACCACTACACCATATATGCAGTCCATTATGTGAAAGTAAGCTATGTGATGTAAGGCTAATAGATGGAAATTCTGAAAGTGAAAAACGCCTGATTTCTTTCTTCTATGATAGTAGACGAAGATTAATTTATGAATCATTTCTGGATACTATTACAATAAATCAACAATACGCCAACTTCGGTCACCTAAATCATACGAAAATGATAGCTTTATTCTTTTTTTCTTTATTGTAATTTGTAAATCAAAACCAATAATAAGGTTATAGTTTAAAGTTTGTTTGCGAGCCATAACTTGAAAATAATTGACTATCGGTGTTTGATTTCGAAAATCATTCATCAAGTTGTTTGAGTCAACTCAATGATTCAATTAAATTTATATAGAACATACAAATTTGTACTTTGTAGTCAGTACTGGGAAAAGCGTGACATATTATGTACACACGTATAGTACGAATAATATGTTTACAGGTAGGTTTTTCTATTCTATTACAGTTATTATTGTGTTCAATGCACGTTGTGTCAGCTCAGTTCAAATTATTTTTTCGTTGAAAATTGACGAGAAAACTGAAACTTAAAACAATTTTTTATTTCTATGTAAACATGGATACAGTTTTTGTATTTTTTTAAACAAATTGAGTATCACGGAATTCAAGCTTTCAGAAACATGGTAGGTTTAATCATTATTATTTTTACGGGAATTAACGTGGGAATTAACGGGAACGGAAAAATTAACGTCAGCCTGTGACCACGGCCAGTGCAACCTGGTCGAAACGTCAGGCAAAACAGAGGTATGTAGTACCTTGAAATAGTGATCGCGTTAATTCCCGTAAAAATAATTATTATTAAATCATGGAACGCGAAAGTTTAAAAGTTAATATAACATGGTAGATACAGACTTTTATTTAAACTGGAGATTTTTTTGCTACAATCAAACATGATCATGTGAGCGAGTCTACGGTAGACAAATTATTTTGAAGATTAGCATTTTAACGACTTGTACACATCACGAGTTTTTGGGGCGCATTCACGTGCGGTGAACGACTGTCCGCTGAATATGTCCTAAACCATTTTAATTTACTTATTATTTCTATATTCTACATGCGGAAGCTTTTAATTGGCATATAGAGAAGCAACTTTATACGTACATTGTAAATTTAGCTGTAAGCTACCCGAATAAAATAAAATGTCTTATTACCATTTTAATAGTTTTTCTAAATTTCAATAATATGATTCAGATATTTTTATCGTTACTCACCATTTTCACAGTTAATAATTTTCTATTTTTGTATAAGTATTAGTGTGCCCGTAAGCAATAAAACATCAATCGCTTCAGGTCATAAGCCAATGAACTTCTGAATAAATATCCAGACTAAAATTAGAACAATTTCAAATAAAAATCTCTAAACCATTAGCCGTGGTACGAAAAACTATTCGGGCCAATGTCATTAATATTTTAACAGCTCAAGCAGATACTACATAAACTATATTAAAACATTCAATAAATTCATCCCCCAACCGTTTGATTGATTAATTAATTTAATACAAACTTACTGAATAACAAAACCACAAATAATTGACCTTACCAAACTTATAATTTAGGTAGTTGTTTGTATTTAACAGTATTCGAAATAGTTGAGTTAATTTTACAAACTATACAAACCATAATATGCTTGTTAGTTTACTGGTAGTGTATTTAAGGCGCGCGTTTCTGTTACAACGTTCCTAAGCGATCCCACATTACGACCGTGGGAGAGCCACGCTTCGGCATGAATGGGCCGGCCCGACCGAAGTGATACCACGGCCTCACAGAAAACCGGTGTGAAATAGTGCTTGCGCTGTGTTTCACCGAGTGAGTGAGGATACCGGAGGCCCATACCCCTATCTCCCCCCCCCCATCCCCCAAAGGCCGGTAACGCACTTGTGACGCCTCTGGTGTTGCGGGTGTCCATGGGCGGCGGTAATCGCTCACCATCAGGCGATACGTCTGCTCGTTTGCCGGTCTATTCCATGAAAAAAAAAAAAAAACATATTTAAATGATGCCAACACCTTGAAAATGGAGGCTCGTAGAAAAATACATTTTACATGTCTAGTGCATAAAATCGCTTTTAAAAAAATACCAAAATATCTGTATGAAAACCTAGAATGGGTTAAAGATGTGCAAGTCAGGAATACTCGCATAAGAGAAGCAAACAACTTAGTAATACCAGCACAGAGAACAGCTCAATACAAGGGAGGCTTTAAGTATTCTGCTACAAAGATATGGAACGACTTACCTCCACCTCTGCGAAAAAGCATGTCCCAAATCACCTTGAAAAATCATTTACGTTCTAAATTCCTTGCTCAACAAAAATTACTGTAGCAGAACCGTGTGTCTATCGCACCCGTTTTTATAGTATTAAACTCTGTGTATAGATGTGTCTGATTTCTTGCTTTGTTTTGTTTCTTGCTTTTTGTTGTTTTTATGTCATATTTTCCTATCTTTTAGAGTAGGTGCTTATTTGATTTTATTGTTTTTGTTTGAAATTAACGTAGTACAGTAACATCTTATGTTTGATGTGTTGCGTTTTGTCTGTGTGTGTTTCTTTATATCCGCAACTGTTGGCGCAAATGTCAGGGGCCAGCTGAAAATCAGTGCTGTGCTTCAGTACAGCGTAAACTGAGCTGGTTGCCTTTACTGCAACATGCAATTGTTACAAAAATAAATGGTTTAAGTTAAATCCAGGTTGAGTAGTAATTAGGCTTGTGGCGGCCTCCACATACAGCGCAACAATAACATAACATACTACAGCGCCATCTACCGAAGATACGTCGAACAACGGAGTAACGCAGGAAAAATAAGAAACTACCAATCCTGAATCGCGCAGTGAAAGTTCTCGCGCCAGTTAACATATATACAACATCCCAACATCAACCGGCGGGCAGTTGGCCCGCCAGGCATGATCACCTCGCCTGGTCGGAGGATCCTCCCTTTGTGTTGGAAGGACATGACACACCCGTTCCACCACAGTGGTGACCCCGACGTGATTGAAAGCAGCCTTCGATGCAGCATCAGCACGCCACCATCATATTCACTCCCACAGCAAGTCTCACAGCCAGCCAGCAACCTCGGCCTCAACAGGGAAACACCACACGCAGGAAGCGACCGCTCCATCCTGGTTACCCCTACGGCCTCATCAGCGTCTAGGCACAGCACACTGCAGCTACGGTCCATGTAAGCAGAGCATATCTCTCCCGTCTACGCAGCAGCCAGCCATTACGCAGCAACCACCACGACTCACTGGAGACCTCACCGCAGCACCGCGCACCGCACTCAATCCCGACTCACTGGGATCAGCGGACTTCAGCCCCGACTCACTGGGACTAGCGGCATTCAGTTCCGACTCACTGGAACTCACCCCTGGCACTGGCAAGCTCCACAACAGAGCACAGACAGCTGACTCAACAATGTATCGACCTCCGGTCTTGGAGGGGAGTGATGTGGCGGCCTCCACATACAGCGCAACAATAACATAACATACTACAGCGCCATCTACCGAAGATACGTCGAACAACGGAGTAACGCAGGAAAAATAAGAACCTACCAATCCTAAATCGCGCAGTGAAAGTTCTCGCGCCAGTTAACATATATACAACATCCCAACATCAACCGGCGGGCAATTGGCCCGCCAGGCATGATCACCTCGCCTGGTCGGAGGATCCTCCCTTTGTGTTGGTGGGACATTACACACCTGTTCCCCACAGGCTCTTTGATTACGCAGTCTTATATACAATGCATTTGCTTTGAAAATTAATTTGGTTAGGTATATAATATGTTTTCTATATTAATGTAACTTGGCTAAAGAAAGGAACCTTTTGGAAAGTTGGATGTTGTAAATCATGGAAAAAATAATATACCATTTGATTTTAAAACATCTTAAATATGTTTTAGAATATTTTATGTAGCTCTGTTTCCCCTAAAACTATTCAAGAATGCCTAGATTTTTAAAGAGAAATGGTTCTGAATAAGAGTACGATTGCTTCGATAAATATATTTTTTGTAATAGATAAACTTTGGTTAGCTGTTACTGCCTTTCGAAATACGCACCGATTCATTCAAAATCTATATGAGCTATAAAAATACTAAATAGTCACTAGATCGATCAATTAATTATAACTTGCGTGATTTAACGTGTACTGTATATCCTATGTTAATAATTCTGTATTAAACAATTTGATAAAATCATTTGATTGTTAATATTTGAAAAATCATTCACACGAAGTCTGAAACAGGTAAGCAAACAGTTGTACGCAGTTAGTCAGTTGGAAGGTTGAAGGTACTCAAGTTGCAAAGAACTTTATCTTTAGTTGCGGTGCTGGGAAACCTTACAGAAATTAGCGGACTAATAAGGGTTGACAAATAAACAATTGCCGTATAAAAGTATCACAGATGCGGGATACAATACAATTTACTGGACGGGGTGGTAAATGAATTATAGATATTATATACTTGGTTGTGTAACCGATTCCTGTTTAAAACATGACTTATGTTTGTAGATTCACCGGATTATGAAGGTAATTTAAGACGATTAGTGACTGCTGTGCCCTATTTAACGTAAATATGTAATCAGATATAATTTACCTTCATCACATAGATAATAAATAATGACTATACGTAATACTGTAGCTCTTTATGTGGTGGTTTATTATTTAAGTAACTAGCTGATGACCCGGTGAATTTCGTATCGCCATATTTTTCTTTCGTAAATATTTTTTTTAATTACTGAAAAACATGTTTTAGGAAATATGTAGGTAAGAAGGTAGTACGAGTATACAGTCGCGGACAAAGTCAAGGTTCTTCTATTCGAACCTTGTCTTAACAATAGCGAACACATAGAAAAAAATCAAATTTTGTGCAGTCTATCTGAAGTTATGCGCTTACATACATTTTAGCGATTTATTTTCATTAACATAGATATACGATAGACGATAAGAAAAGCTTCTTATAAAGAAATCCGATAGTGGAAAATAATATAGGTAAAAATCCCCTAATAATAAAATTAATAAAAGGAAAATTCATCTCCTATATCCATTATATATATAATTCTCACGTCACGTTGTTGCTCACTATGAACTCCGAAACTATCTAACTGATTTTCACGTTTTTTATTAAATGAGTGTTCTGCTGGCATGCCTAAGATAGGATAGTTACATCACGCTTAGACCAGTAGAAGCAGAGCATGTTTAAAAAGAGACGTAGATGAATTTGTTAGGGTCAGGTAGTGTAACTACAGGTGTGTTATTTGAATAGTTTTGTGTATATAAGTATTTACAAAAAAGCATATAAGTACTCAATCTAGCTTCTATAGTACAAGTTGTGCTTGATTTGAGGCTAGCGTTGTGCGCTGTGTGTCAGTCAGGTGACCAAATATTAATATAAAATGCGCGGAGTCCCTCCGCGCGGAAGAAGTGAAACTTCGTAATGTGCAACAGTGCTTTCATAACCCCCTCCATGGTAGCGTTAAACGTTTGAAAACTTCATAATGTGCAACAGTGCTTTCATACCTCCTCCATGGTAGCGTTAAACGTTTGTAAACTTCGTAATGTGCAACAGTGCTTTCATACCCCCTCCATGGTAGCGTTAAACTTTAAACCGTTAAAAGTTTAACGCAACCTTATCAGAAGTTGCATTAGATGATGATGATTTGATTTACCTACGTGCTTTATGTGTCCATTTTTCCTTTTTACCAAACAAACTTATAGGTACGTTGGGTGTATGTACCCAAAAACTGGGGGGCACACAAAAACTGTACACAAGCCTACGTCCAAAATTTGTATTACTGTAACGAAATCCGATCAAAAGTTCCTTAATGCCTTTTTATCCGTAGGTACGTCTAGTTAAAACTTGTTAAAGCTGGAAAAAATTCAAACAGTCCTGCTATAATTGAATATTCTCGGGGTTTAATGAAATTTGGGTCACGGGACGAAAAATATCCTCATATTCATAAACAAACGATTTCTGTAGACATTATTTTCTGACATGACAAGGATGATTATTAAGAAGCCTGAAGCCCATTTGAACAAAAACAGTCATTATTCCGTTATATAAATAGTTCATTTTGGATATTGTAATAAGATAAGAAAGATATTTTGAGTATTGGATGGCATTATATCCCATTTCATTGCTTACTGTAACAGTTTGGATCTTCTAAGTGTAGTTAACTCTTAGCTAATAGCACACAGACTACTTATATTAGCAGTTTATGAGACAATAATATAAAGGCATTGTCTCTAAATGAAGAAGTTACATACGTAATCATATATTTTTTTATATTATAAGAGTAAACATAAAAATTCATATTAATACTAAAAATAACTGTGTCTGTCTGTTACTCTTTCACGGCTAAACCCCTGAACCGATTTTGATATATTTCATTATAGATAGAGAGAAAGACATAGGCTATATTTTTTCGCGATAACCGATGTATACTCGGGCGTAGCCGCATGTAAAAAGTAGTATTTTATGAACATGATCGTTTTGGCGGTGACGTGATAATGTGGGGATTTACATACAATAAAGAAGTAAACATAAAAATATATTTCAGCAACATGGAATGGGGAATTATGTCTAAGCAGCTTTCCAATCACAACTCTTCTCACTCTCTTTCTCAATCTGAGACTGGAGGTATCTCTTTAACTAGAACCTCACCTTAACAGTATCTTTTGTCCCCTAGTTTGTGGATCTTACAAAGTATTGTCCCATGTAAGATTTGTACCCACAACACTTGGCGCAGTAGAAAGCGACTACGTGGCGACAGCTTCAAAGACTAGGCCAACCGTGCAGTCGATTGTACATTACTTTTTTGTATGATTAAGAGTATCTACCTGTCTGTTGCTAATATTAATTATCGAAAATAAGCTAGTCTTTTATCAAACCTCTAATCAGTGACTTACAAATCCGTGATCAGCTGATTACAAATGATAAAGCATAACGTTCAACAAACTCATTCGATATCTGTTCAAGGACTTGTAACAATTACCCTTTTTATGTTGCTAAGCATCAAAAATAATTTTATCTACACATATGGTTTTGGTGATTATTATTTAAAAAACTGCATGTTAAATTAAATTATATATCAGTAGGTAATTGTCTTTAAAAAGATATTAAGACTCAGTCGAAACATTTCTCTCTACCTGTTTTACCCCCGTGTAAGTTAACTTTCATAATATAGTACAAATGGTTTTTAGATATTCAAAATATTATTAAGTGTTTTCATTCCCGTAGGTTGTTTCAAGAATGACCAAATAGTTTTTGCTCTAATGGGGCAAAAACTACTATTTCAAATAATCATTTGTTATAATCATCAGACATCGGATGTGGAACTACTGAAGAAAATACATATGTCAAAAATAACATCAAATCGATTAACCAACTTCGAAAAACATAAATACTTAGCTTTAAACTCCAGTCAAAACCTGCTAAACTAGTAAAGAAAGTATTAATAAAATTGCAGGAACATTCAAAGTGGAAGAACACGATTTTAGCACGAGTTCATTGAAACGAAATAGTACTTACTTATTTGTTGGAGCTTTAGTATGCAAAACTTAGAAGTGACACTAACATGAACTAAATAAAATATTAATACACAACTTTTTAATATACTTTTAAGTAGGTGGTTTTGATTGAAAGTTTTTTTCTTCTCTTTTCAGTAAATTCTATGTTCCACTGTATGTATTTTTTTTATGGATGTTCACCAATTACTTCGTCAATTGTGGACCGATTTTGAAAATTATTTTTGTATTCGAAAGTGTATGCTACCGAGGTGGTCCCATTGCCACGATATCAGAATCTGATGATGGGATGCCAGGGAAATCGAGGGAAACCCTCATTTTTTTAGGCACATACCATGTTTTTCGTATATTTTCTGATAGTTACACCGGTATTTGCGGGTGTTAGTCATCATTTTATGATGATGAGCTGATGATATAAGGTACAACTCCTTGATGGTTAGAAGTTGGAGAATAAATCTTTAAATTTCATATGTATGTATGTTACCTATAGTCGTATTCTTTAAAATTATTTATGGATGGAAGGTGGAAGGTACAACTCCTCAACGGTTAGGAGTTGGAGGATAATTCTTTCAATTTCATACGTATCTAAAGACCTTTAGTCGTATACTTTCAAGTTATTTAGGTGAGCTGATGATAGAAGGTTAAACTCTTCAACAGTTAGGGATTAGGAATAGAGGATTATTTTAATATTACACGTACGTATAGACGGGGGTGAAATAGGGGTTGAAAGTTTGTACGAAAGTCCGTCATTTTTTTAGTTAGAAACATGAAACTTTATCTTTGGGCTACTGATTAAAATGAGTAGATACGCATTTAAGCGTTTCTGGATATTCTACCCCTAAGAGGGTGAAATAGGGGTTGAAAGTTTGTATAAAAGTTCGTAACCACTAAAGTTATTTGCATCAATAGAAATTTTATGAAATAGTTTAACTTACTACGTACCTACAATTGTTTGCACTAAAAACTGCAAAATAAAAAAAAAAAATATTAAAAAAAACTGACTTCCAAAAAACATCCAATGAAACCTCTAAAAACACTAAAAAAGCGTAAAATAAAGTGGCTCTTCATATATTGATATGTGCCTATTCTTGTCTATACCTAATTCTTTATGCATTTGAATAATAGTATTATAATGAGTTGAATGGAAGGCACAAAATAATAGGATATGCGGATGATCTTGCTATACTGGGGCAATCAGAGGCGGAAGTTGCGGGCATGGCGCAGGTATTGGAGGAGGATGGGAAATTAGTGGGTCTCAGAATCAGTCGTGAAAAGACTAAATACCTCCACATGAAGAGATACAAGGATAATAGAGCTCAGAGAAAAGACCTTACAAATTATGGCACAACATACAAAGGTGTAGATAAATTTAAATATCTCGGGTGCACGATTACAGACACCAATCAGAGGGAGGAAGAAATAAACATCCGCATTGTCAACGCACTAAGATGTACCGCAGCCCTTCACAAGGTACTGGTCTCCAAGTTAATAAGCAGGACTACCAAAATCCGCGTCTACAAAACTGTGATCAAACCGATTTTGATGTACGGGTGTGAAACTTGGACACTAACGATCAAAGAAGAAGAGAAACTCTTAGTCGCGGAACGCAAGATATTGCGAAAGATTCTGGGACCGGCGGTGGGAGGGAATGGAGAGCGGAGACAGAGGTACAACAGGGAGATAGAGAGCCTAGTGTCAATGCCAAACATAATCGGGGAAATAAGAGCTGCCCGACTTCGTTAGCTTGGCCACATCGAGAGAATGGGTGAGGATCGAGCCGTCAAGAGAGCATACCTTGGGCAGCCCATCGGGCGGCGGCCGGTAGGACGATCCAGATACCGCTGGAAGGATGACGTTGCCAGGGATATCGAAGAAATGAAAGTGTCCGATTGGTCTGAGTTGGCACAGAATAGGAAAGAATGGCGCTATTGTCGGAGGCCAAGACACACTTTGGGTCGCTGAGCCAGCGAAGTAAGTAAGTAAGTATAGGTTAAGCATAACTTCCAGTTTCCAAAATGCGTAGAGCCTCATTAGAAGAATACTGGCAAACAAACTCATGGCCACTCTTTTTCAAAGTCAGATTTTCAGGTACAATAGTGTTAGTATTACATGTAAGGTAAACAGTATGCAAGTTGTTGCTACTTGAAATTCCTTTTATTAAAATGCTCCAAAATCTATCGCACAATAGCATAACATATCATTATAATATATCAGAAAAGAAGTCAAGATTTAATATTATTATAAATCTCAAATAGGACATGGAACTCAGACTATAAAATCAACTAGAGCCCAGATTTGTGTTTTCATTATGTCCGTTCTGTTGTCCGTATTTCCAACAACAATAGTCTAAAATTTAGATAACAGTTTACAAACTCTACAAAGTTAACATTAACTTTCGTCTACATTTATGATAAATAATTCAATGCTTTCAAATTTTCTCTCCTCCGTTGTATGTAGCAAACTTTAATTTTAGTGCCCATTTCAATTTCATATATCTAAATCGTTTGTTACTTTATATCTAATTATAAATAGATTTTTGTTTTTTGAAGTGAAACTTCTAATGCAACTTCCAACAAGGTACGTTTAACAGTTGTGTTAGACATTTAACGCTACCATGGAGGGGGTATAGAAGCACTGTTGCACATTACGAAGTTTTCAAACGTTTAACGCTACAATGGAGGGGTATGAAAGCACTGTTGCACATAACGAAGTTTCACTTCTTCTGCGCAGAGGGACTCCACGCATTTTTTTTAAATTTAACTTTATGTCAAAACGAAGCACTTTTTACTGTTGATGTTGTATACAGTTATAACAGGATGACAGGCTTACTGTATTGTACTGTTAAGAGTGTATTTTGTATTTTATCAATATGTGTATGTATCTGTTGAATAAAATAAAATTATGTATTTTAAGTTCAAAGAGTTTTTTATTACCATACAAAAGTGACGTAAAATGTGATGTCTCATTCGTTTTATTAACCGACTTCAAAAAAAGGAGGAGGTTCTCAATTCGACTGTATTTTTTTATTTTTTTTATGTTTGTTACCTCATAACTATCGATTGGGTGAACCGATTTTAATGATTCTTTTTTTATTTGAAAGCTGGTGCTCCTCGAATGGTCCCATTTAAATTTGGTCCAGATTGGAGTCGTTTTTTTTTGTTAATATTTCAATGCATTAAAGACACAAAGCAATAAAAAAGTTATCCATACCTCATCCATCCATTCATCATCCATTCATACCTTTGTGATATTTACATTTTATAAAACGAAATAAGCAAAGAAATATAATAAATAAAAAAGAAGTCAATCTATTTTTGAATGTAAATAAAAAATGCAATGATGCCATAAACCCAAAGAACACTTCCCTTTTTTAATAAAGTGCTGCCGTCTTTGCAACCAAATTATAGTCAACAACGATTAATTGACAGAATGAATAGGCCCTCTCGTCTTAGTTATAAGAAGCGAAATATTTTCCTCCTTCATTGTATGGTCAGCTTCAATTGTTATTTCAAGCGACTTTGCAACAAGAAAACGTTTCCCGCGCGTCTTTAATGAAATATTTCTTCACTGGTCATTGAAACAATTCAATTACTTTGTTCTATGTTTCGTACAAGCGCTTTAAACTATTTTAATAAAGTACCGTTTAAATCTAGTAGGTGTTCCCTTAATTGCGAAAAGAGGGATTTTCTCGGAGTTGGTATATCAGTTAAATATTTCGTTTAATTACGTTTGTTGCTTACTCTGCTCGCTTTAATCGCGCTTCTAATGTTCTTTGGCGACTATTTCTTTAATAGCGTAAATGTCTTGTCTACCATAGTGAACGCATTAAGATATTATTCCTGGAAAACGGTTGTCTCTGTACATGTTTATTTATACGAGTTTTAAGATTTTAAAATTCTTGAAATTTACGTTTTAGTTATGAGGTGTTTATACTAAATCTTTAATATTTACTTATTGAAAGGAAGTCGAACTTGTATTCATAAAACAAGACAAAAGTAAGTTCGTTCGCTGCGTTTTACGCCTATTACTACTCAAACAATCATTATGAAATTTTACAGAATAGATTTCAAAGAATCAAAGTTGATAATAGAGGTTATATCAGGGCTTTCGGGGTTTCTTTCAGCATTTTTTTTATTTATTTAAATAACAAAAACAGTATACATTAACAAAAATGAAACACCCATAAAACCCGTATCCCGTATAGGTTCATCTTTTTTTTTAAATAAGTAATATTTTTAGGAGATATGAATATTTTTAATTCCTATTCTCCTTTCACATAACTGGAACCATTGGCAGAAGCTAGTATTATTATACAAAGTAAATTTACCGTTCCACATCTTGTATTCTCTCTTTTTTTATCTGTTGAAATTAAATAAAACAATAACAAACTAGATGAAAGGTTTATCACAAATAACTAAAATAAAACATGTTTTACGAAATTAAACTAAGAAATATCGGTGAAACATCGTGTTCACTGGCAATGAATGTTTTGTAATACTACAGATAAGAAGTCACTGATTCGGACATTTTATTTATTGTATGTGACACATGTAAAATAACACTAAACACTTTTTAATAGTAAACAGATCAACAAATTTGAATGCAGCTGTTAGGAGTTCATAGACAAGATACTTATTTATTTATTTAAAATTATTTTAAAATAAACTTAATGCATATGAAGCATTGACAAAAAAAGTCGGTAAAATACATGTAATAATTTAGATGTATGGGTTAATTGGAAGTTATAATTTTTTTTTCGAATATAGGCAATACTTGAATCACGTGATGTATAGTTATTGTTAACAACAAGTGTTCTGATCTAATATTCTACAATTTTCTATCGAAAAAAGTTGTTCCTCATTAAGTGAGAAGAAAAGACGTGAAACCGAAAAGATTATTAGGAATATCAATTTTTAATTATAATATTAAAGATTTAAAAGTGATCGTTTTCTAAAATCGATGATATGAATGATCTATATCTATACTAATATTATAAACGCGAAAGTTTGTAAGTATGGATGGATGGAGGGATGGATGAATGAATGGATGGATGGATGTTTGTTAGTCTTTCACGCAAAAACGACTGAACGGATTTGGATGAAACTTTACAGTAATATAACTTTATACATAGGCTACTATTTGCCGCGATAACCGATATAAACGCGGGCGGAGCCGCGGGCAACAACTAGTCTGAAATAAATATCTGCACAACATCCAAATGGCACCAAGTAGGCACACAAAATCAAATTTAAAAGCAAGTCGGTAAAGTGACAAGTCAAGTTGCCTGACATTAAACTGTAATTATAAAACTTGCAAAAATACAGCTCTTAGATTAAAATTAGTATGAACAAAGAACTTTCTTAATTTTCTAGACAATTACTCACTGCTCATAAAAACGTTTACATTTTAAACTTTGAGTTGGTTTTTTGTTCAGCTATATGCTCTTTTATACTCAGTTTACTATTAAAATATTTTCCACCTTGTCACAGTAAAACAGGCAACGGCATTTGTCGACATTTAAAGTGAGACTTTTACGGCGCCCTGTACAATATTGCATTTGTTTTATTCACTCAATGCATATTACACAACTATTTGATCCCTAATTGCCAAATTCGCCTAGGTATTGCATGTTGCATACATTATTTACCTTCCATTGGCGTTTAGTTCGCTTGGTAAACACGACAGTGAAATAATAATAATAAAATAAAATGAAGTACACGAGCATTTTTTATGTTATTTCAAACTCTATATATATTATTAGGGTTATGTTCAAAAGCTTTTTTTTTTTTAATTTAATTTCCATCCGGTTAAAAAATCGGTGAAGAGCGATCTTACTTCGGATCCCCTGCTAAATGAAGAGGAGTCTAAACTATACTAACCATACTACTGATAAACAATGCGTCGCTTATGTACATATATGAAGTCTTAGTAGACATACGTTCTCGTACTCATCGCTTCGGTTCTTCCTTCCTGTGCCGAGCGGTCAAAATCTGGAACTCACTACCAGCGCACGTGTTTCCTTCCCACTATGATCCCGGGCATGATAAGTGGGGCGTGAAAAAGCATCTCACCAGGTCGCCATAGTGTGGGTCACCATGTTGCCCTTATTTGCATTGAAGATAGTGACCACTTGGATCTTGGATTCTGCTCATGCTTTCTATCAGGCATTGCAGAGTCATTTTGGCATACATAAAAAAATACATCACTGAAGAAATGATAAATATTCGTATTTTGAAACAAAGCGGATGGTATGACATTTACTGTTATGTGAACATTTCAGATCTAAAGGATTTACAGTATACCTATAACCACAAAGCTGAAATTACAAACTAAGACCTTGTATTTTCTATTTATACGTAAAATTTACGACTGCTTCTTTATGTAATACTTATATTTTCATGGCCAGTTCCGTGTGCAAATTTGAACATTTTAATATATTATGTTTTTACTATTTTAGTTCGATAGATTTACGTAAGATAAAAAGCTTTTATTATTGATAAGCAAATTAAAAACAGCAGAATAAAAAACATCTTTCAAAGTTTATGATTGTGACCTGAAATTTAATAGAAAATAACAAACCAGCCATTTCCAAAGTCATCTTGGCGCCAGAAGAAAATTAAAAAATGTTGTTATAGGGGTGTTATGTGAAACAAGCGAGACAGTGTTAAAATCATGATCAAATACTGAATACAAATAATACTTAAATGAAGAGAAAGATTGAAACAAACTATGAGACATGCCTAACTTTGTTTCTCTTTGAAATAATTGTAAATTTCATTCTAGAGAAAGTTGTTCGGCAAACAATGGTGGCCCACTTTTGATTTAAATTTCCCTACCAGTAGGTATAGTATGCTGAAGAAAGTTAAACGAAAACAGTTCAGTTTAAACAAAGTGTTGTGGGTACAACACTTTGTTTAAACTGAACTGTTGATATAAATTATTTTAAATTGGATACAACTCTAAACATAGACGTTAAAACTACACAACTTTTAAATTCAACTGATTTTTCGAAAGCTAGGAAAAATAATGACTATTGATTTAAAAAAACGGGGTGATTTAAAATTAAAAATTTGACGATATCTTTGGTTTTGTATCTAAAACGAAGCTTATTACTAAGCATCATCAAAACTTCATTAGAACTAAAATTGCTTGGCAAAACATATTTTATACCTGAGCCAATTTCATTATTAAAATTCCAGAAATACACACAGTATGACTGAATTACACAAACACAAGCTGTAATTCATAAAACAACAAATTATGATTATATTTACGGCTACTATTTCTCGCCACGCCACGCTGATTTCAGCACGAAGAGGCGACCGGGGCGGTCGGTACTAACCTCGCACAGAAGATCAACCTAAAATGACAGCATTCGTTCTTTATCGTCTGTCATTGGTGAGTGCGAGACCGCAGGCCTAATAATGTATCACTATGCAATGGTGTAGGTACCATGCTGCATTGTCGCATTATCTGTATTTGCAATAAGTATAATGACCACCACTCTTGGATGCTGCTAATGCTTGCAGAGTCACTTTGGCAGGCCCTACATATAAAAATAAAAGGATTTTTGGAAAACTTAAAACACGCAGAAAATTATAAAAAATAAATCACGTATATATGAGAAAAAAGATACTTAATTTTTACCATAACATAGTAATGAAAACTAACTTTATAGTCCGGTCAAATTAGACCAAAAAATAAGAGTAAAGTTACCTAAATTCCCACCAAGCTGAAAATCGGTAAAATTGTTTAAAATATCATTAAAAACAAAATTTGAAAGTTCTTCCCCCTGATAGGATCATTTAAAAAATCTTTCCCCTGTAAGGAATTTTTTTTATTCAAGGTCAAAGGTCAAAAAATTGAGTTTTGCGTGATTTTCAGCATATATAAACATATATATTTCAGCAATAAAACGATAAGTTTTATCATAAAAGTAGTTTGAACAAAATTGTAGATTATAAAATTATCTAAAAAATATGTAATTTTTTTTTTCTTACGAGCCACCGTTTCTGAGATATAACCATTCAAAAAGTTAAGTTATTAAAAAAGTTATAAAAGTTGTTTCGACTGCATATTGGCCTAGTGGTTTAACGGTCACCACGCCGTTTCCTACTTCGCCAAGTGGGTTCAATCTCACGTAGGATAACGCTTTGTGTGATCCACAAATTGAGTCTAGGTGTTCTTTGTGTAAATAAATAAAAATAAAAATAAATCCTTACAGGGGAAAGATAGGGAACTTTCAAATTTTGTTTTTAATGATATTTTAAACAATCTTACCGATTTTCAGCTTGGTGGGAATTTAGGTAACTTCGAATATCTAAATTGACCGGACTATTAATCGTTTCTTACACGCGTTTAAATAAAATACTAATGAGTAGGTATACTATATTATTTGCTCAAAATATTTTTACAAGTTACAAGTTCAAAAATAAATACATGATGAAAGCTTTGTTTACAAATTTCAATAAAAATTATGCTGAAACAAAATTTCGTTGTGAACAAAGTGAAATTCGTAAAAGTTCATAAGCGAACAAATGTTGCATTTGTCGTATCAGCCGACAGAAATCGTTCTATAATCAAGACAAACGTGGCGAAAACAGAATTTTCTAAAGCGAAAACTTTAATTAAATGGTTGCGGTTAGTGCAAGCTCAACGGGAATTCTAATTTTCTCATGTGGAAATTACGCAAAACTATGCATGTATATCTCCTTCACCAAATCTTAAATGAATAGTGGAAGGTTCTAGGTGGATGTTTCTAGATGTTTAAATTTTGAACTTCTATAAATTATAAAAGTTTAAATATTTTTTTAGGATATTGCAAATTATTATTGATAAGGTACTAATAGTTGGAGAAATCTGAGAAATAAAGTAAAAAAAATATTGATAAAAACGATTTTTAATTACGGATAAATTTGACGATTCACAAATTTGACAAAACTCAAATACATTAATTTATACTCTCGATTGTCGGCACTTGATGGAACTTGTTATAATACATTTTTGAATTAAAATCACTTGTACTTATTCCACTATTTTATTTTTGTTTACACCTGACCGGTTTCGCCTTATGGCATCATCAAAGGTAACGTTACCTTTGATGATGCCATAAGGTCAAGTGATTTTAATTCAAAAATGTATCAAATACATTATTATCAATGTTTTCAAAGATTTCGAAATTAGTGTAGCAAATTATTTAATGAATTTATTTTGTTACAGAACTATGGAACCTGGTATCATGATTGAAGAAATGGAAGAGCAGACAACACTGCGCTCCTCATACTTGACAACAGTATTCATATCTGACGACAACCAAATAAAAAATGCCACAAACGCTACTACCGAACTTAATATCTATTATTTTTATGACGTAAGTATTGGCTTTTATAGAAATAAATGATCAATTCTTCAGGATTCAATTTTGTACATTCAATGTTTCGATTTAGTTTACGTAATGTGCCTACAATGTGACATCGATTCCATTCAATTTATTTATTTGTGAATGGCTGTTTTTTTTATCTCAAAATAAGAATATTGAGCTTCATATAAACCCAATTAAATTTGGGAATATTCCCAAGTTTGTTTGGGGTCATGACCGGGCCCTCTATTTGACACCTTGAGATAAAAGAAAAATGTAATCAATATGGAGTAATGGATATCGTAAGTAATGGTGTGTCCGTTCTAAGATTAGAAAAGTCACAAAGATAAGGACATCTCAGACATAATGATAGTTCAAAGTCGGAGAAATATTGAACGAAAGCTGCAACACCTACAATATTTAGAGATGGATTATCCGTTATATAAACTGAAAGGTTCTAATCATCTAATGGATATATTTAGGTTTACGTCATCGGTGTTATAAGAGCTTGTCGCTGATATCACTTGTCGTGTTATCTAAACACGAATACTTTGAGCTTTTAAATAGAGTAGTCCTGACATAACTAACATTTTTGATATAAAACATGCTGTGAAATTGTATCTGTTTGAACGCACTTCATTCGCACTTCAAACTGAATACATCATAGCGGCATCGGTTTAACATATAATAAACATATGATATGAAAGGAATGCCGGGATTTACCTTAATAAATGTATGTAAAATAAATCCTGACGTAACTAACTCATGTTTTCTAATGCATAACTCAGATTGATTTAACTCATACCCAAGCAAAAGTAATGTTGCAGTTTTTTATATACTTTTAATTTATCACTTTATCGTCTATTCATATTTTGTAAAACTTTTTTCCTCATGATTTCATAAAACGAGTTCACAGAAATATGTTTCTCGGTCAATATTTTCTTTTGGGTTTCAATGAAGTAAGAATAAGAGTTTTTATGTGACTGTACACAAATTAACTCGGTGTATTTTTGGGTACTGGTGTATAGAAGTTCCAGTGATTGGTGTGTGTGAACAATTAGTTTATATGAAAGGACAGAGATATGAATTGGCTAAGAAAGCAATATATCTATTAAGATATTCATATGAATGTAAAAAAATGTATTGGTACAATTTTGTTTCAATTGACGCAATTCCTGGGCGGTATTTTAATTTTAAAGCAAGAAATTAAGAATATCAACAATCACTTGTTGCTGACTTAAATTACCGTTCATTAATTTTGATTAAAAGTTGAACAATACTTGAGTCAAATGACTTCTATCAGATTGAAATGAATGAATGCTGACTTAAACAATGTAATTTTTAATTAGCAAAAGTAAGGCAGTTATATTTGTACCCTTGTTTAAACTTTGAACTTTTAGTCTTTTGAATGATTTGTAACAATTCTGACCTTTTTTATTACTACTGCTTAATTTATAATATATAGACTTTGGTGGAATATATAGATTTGTCAGGAGTCTCATGCAATTTTTGAAATAAATGTAATCAAAATCTACAATTTATTTTCTACACTAGGAGCTGAAAATAAAACTTCTTTTTGGAATCATTATCTTCATTAGCATTTAATAATCTATTGTTGGACATAGGCCTCTTCTAAGAAAGGAGATTTTGGCATACTATATACACTATACGGCCAGTCGGGGGTGATCTGTGTCAAGATTTAATTTCTTTGCAGTGCTATTATCCTATGTAGCTTACTCTTATAGTCCTTCCAATAATAATATGCTGTTTTTTACACTAGATCTTTGTATTTCAGTCTATCCAGTTCACGGTGATGTGGGTGCTGTTTGTAGCGATAGTGGTCCTTAACACTTCGGTGATCGCCGCCCTACTTTGCACAAACGCTCGGAAAAGTCGCATGAACTTCTTCATTATGCAACTCGCTATTGCTGGTAAGTTTTATTTTCACACACTATTCTTTTAAATGGAATATTTTTTGATGAAGCTCTTTTACAATGGGTTGAATATGTAAACTTTCCCTTTTGTCCCTATTTATTGTTACTGTGTGTACAAAATCTGAAGCCTTTAATTAGCCATTTGATAAAACCCTGACAACTAAATAAACGGAAAATTTCAAGTAGCTACATCTTGAGTCTCTTATGCTTTCGTTATTATGTTCTTGGTGATGGTTCCTTCCTCTTTTCACTTATATAATGTACTTCAACTTCGACACGTACTTTTTAGCGAGTCATTGAGGTTATACCAAGTATAGTCCGGGATCCCCAGAACAAATTTTACAAGTTATTAATATCAAGCTATTTTTTCGTGAGTGGCTTCATTTTGATGAGAGCCCATCTTTCACCTTAAAAAAATCGATTGTGGGAACTAACAGAGCTAGCACAGAAAAAAAAAGTTTTGAGCTTAGGACCGGGAATACCGGGATAACGTACCACGCAATTTGTAGGACAATGTGTCTTTTAAATTATATCAATATTTCCCTGCTAGTCCTGTTAGTTCCCACAGTCGAATTTTTTTTAAGGTTAAAAGTGGGCCCTCATCAAAATGAAGCCACTCACGAAAAAATAGCTTGATAGTAATAACTTGTAAAATTTGTTCTGGGGAACTCGGACTAGTAATCCTGGTCAGGCAGGTATAGTGGTAGGTATAATGTCAGATTCAGGTAGAGTTCAGACAGCGACTAATATATAGCAAGGAAGAATAATTAATTCGTTTGAACAGAATGGTGGACGTTCATAAGAAGTTTATAAGGAATACCAACAAGTATATTTTATTCCAGTTTTATATCAAGGGAATTTGAGAAAAACTTGAAATGAAATTTTAAAAAAAAGTAAATATCTTAGGTTTGAAAAGTGCAAACCTCTATAGTGAGACGTATATAGATTACCGGTGATCCAACTAGTGCGAACAAGTTAGAACAGATACGCTCCGGACACCGAGAGTTAGTGAAGAATGGACTTATACCGCAGATTAAATCACACTCTCGTAATAGTCTCAGTCATTCGCATTCTGTGCATAGCGGTCTAATCCATTTACGAAACTCAAAATCTCAGTTTTGGAATGTTTTTGACGTGACAACGTCTAATAATTGAAGGCTTGAAGTGCAAGCGAGAGCGCGGAACAAGCGACAAAGAGGCACCTATTTTCTTATGACGTTGTCACGTTCAACTATCGTCATTAAACCGACTTTACAGACAACCGATTTTTACAATCTTTTGCTATTAACGTACATACGTACGTCATTTATTTTCATGAAAATTATGAAAATACTGGACATACTGGTACTAAATACTTTTGCAAGTGTTCAATCCTTTCGCCAATGTAGCGTTCACCGTGTGATGTGTTTGACCAAGTTTGTAATGTCTGTAGGGCCCATATGTACAGGCATTCAATCGCTAAGCTATTTCACTGGCAAAAGAATTCAACTCAGGGCGATTCACCCTGTTATTATTCTAAGCTAATGTAATATCAAGCACTTACTGGAGATATGTGAATTCCTTGATATCGGCGTTCTGAGGGGCCCCTCTGGTGCGCCCTCTGCTTCTTCACACATTCACCACTCCTAGTGGTAGTACAGGTTCCAAAGTATTCTAATTTATAATACACCCGTTTTAACTGTCGCGGATCGCGCCTAATTGACACGACTACTAATCTCGCGTTCCCAAACCAGACCAATCATAACGGTAACCAACGAAAAAACCGAGTCTGATGGACAATCAGCTAAATTTCAATTAAACGGCACTCAAAACCCACACTGGTACACCGTTAACCAAAAGCCTCTCGTAAGTTCTATATTTTAACTTCAAACGTCAAACAAAAAACATGACAATCAAAATGTTGCCATTATAATGACGTTCGATTTCTAACTGCAAGGTTATGCAAAACAGAGAATCTTAAAGTTATATATTTTTATATATGAGTCTGCCAAAGTGGCTCTACTCTATCTGATAGAAAACATGAGAAGAATCCATGAGTATTGGTCACTATACTCATTGCGAATACAGGCAATGCAATAATGCAGCATGATGAGCCACACTATCGCGGCCTATTGAGGTGCTTCTGCATCATTGAGCATTCGGTCTCGCACTCACCAACGGAGCTGGACAGAACGAATGGTCTTATGTGAGAGGGTGGTATCACCTGAATCGAGCTGGCCCTTTCGTGCGAAATCAGCGGGGCTCTATTATCTTGAATCATCGTGGTTTAGCCATATACCAATAACCTTATCTTGATTAACAATAAATATTTTTCGTGTGGCACTATCGTCAGATTGGTATTATAGTTTATATCTGACACAAACATTGATTTTTCCATATGAGTATCTAAAAATACCTAAATTACCTATTAAACATGGTATAAGGATAAATAACTATCATTTATATGATTAATTATGTCTCGACACGACAACTCAGGTAAATCTAATTAAATTTAATATCATTCCTTTCGTCACAAAGACACAAATAGTGTTATTGTCACACTCTATTTGTATATTCATCATAGTTTCAATGTATTTCTATTGCTGGTATTTATGAAACTACATTTCAATACGACAATAGATCTGACGTATTTTACTACTAAAATATTTTATTCGTAAAAAGCATTTTTATTTTATTCTTGAATTCTTGTTTGGAGACGGCGTTTAGGCAAAAGTATGGTTGTACACCCACAGGCCGGGACTGACCTGGCTTACAATAGACCTAGCAGTGTACTATGATAGCCTGATGATAATAATTATGATATTGCTACATACATCGAATAGAGTAATTATTATTTAAAATCAAAATCTTTTTCAGATTTGTATACTTTCAAAGTGATTAAACTCTTGAAGGTTTTAGTTTTCTCTTTTAACTTTCTTAAATTGATTTGTAGAATGGGTATTTTCTCAATGAAAATGGCAAATCGTGATCTAAGTATTGCCGACACTAAAAATAAAAACATGCTTCTAAGTAAGATGTACTAAATAAAAAAATAACTTAACAGCTAGTAAAATATGTTTAGTGAAAAGAAAAGATATATTCGAAATAAAATATATGTATTATTTTTGAAGCAAAGTCAACAAAACGGCAGTCATGTACCCTTTGACCTTTCCAGGAAAAGTTCTGAAGTTCATAAATTTAAGCTACCCGCACGGAAAGGGTTAATGCCGGCAAATCGGTTTTTCATACGAACCAACCCGTAATTAGTTGAGTTGAAAGTAAGTTAATTTATATTAAGCAGTGCTGACATTGGGCTGTGTGATTAGTGTTTGTGTTTTTATCACAATTCCTACAGCTACACTCTCTTTACATTTTAAAAATTGACAATTCATCGTGCTTTTAAGTCTATATATTTATAACTAGCTGTTGCCCGCGGCTTCGCCCACGTGTATGTCGGTTATCACGGTAAATAGTAGCCTATGTGCTATTCTGTTCTATAAGCTATATTACTGTTTTTCATCCAAATCCGTTCAGTAGTTTTTGCGTGAAAGAGTAACAAAAATCCATCCATCCATACTTACAAACTTTCGCGTTTATAATATTAGTAGGATTATTCGAATTGAAACATGTTTATTTGTTTAATTTAACATCATGTTATCAATGAACTTGTGAAAAATTATATCTATAAAAATGTCTTTGAATCTAATGAAGTCATACCTAAAAATCTTAAGCTGACATCCCCAAATACTTTGCCACATGCCAGTGTATCTATTTGTACTGTTTAAAAAGTTATGTTTTTCCAGTGAAACTTGATCTGTCATCATATAGACTTCTTATTATAACAGAAAAGAAATCAGTTGGCTTGGCAATACTTAGCGACATTACATACTTTTCACACGTATTGTTTCAAAACATATTTAGCTTACATTTCAGTTATAGCAGCTTACACTCTGTCATTTAAGTTTAAAATTCGGGTACAAAGGATTTTCTTCACGAACAAACATATGAATATTGCCTTTTTTAACTCGATAAAAATGGTTACAATAGCAAATATACTTTAAATATTTTACGCCCATTTACAATGTATTACCCTTCTCACTGCCGACTTCAAAAACAGACAATAAAGATGACCATTTATTCTCCTAAGGCCTAGAGCGGTATCAACACACAAATGAGTTCTGAGAAATTATAGAATAGCCGGAAATCTGTATAAAAACACCTCAGAACAACTCTCCACCGGCTGAAACTTAGCTTTTTTGAGAAATAAGGAGAAATTGCGTAATACATTCACTTTTATATTATACAGGAAAAGTATTCCAGTTATCCCCTTATTTTTAAATTTTGTGATAATTTTTATTTGTCTCATAAATATACTCTCATGGCATAATCATAGAATCCTTTAGATTATATGGTTATTCTATGAGAGTAGAATAATACATAAATTTCAAGAACTTTAGTGCAAGAACTATTTTAAAAATTCTGACCATTTCTCGCTCTAAATGTGGCAAATTCTGTAAAGAATTTAATTGTTTTTATAAAACAAACTTTTTGAACATATTTTGGAAAATAACTTGCAAAGAAGACAAATCTTGATACAAAGTTTTTAAAACTTGCGTAAAGAAATTTTGATATTGAACTCAAAGAGATCTAAATTGGATTCTATTTAGAATATTAACAACAAAGACATTCAATAAATTGATGATAAACGTTTTAGAAATATCACTAACTTTCTAAAGAATTCATCCACATCTCATAATGTCCTGAGCTCGGGTCTCCTCACAGGAGAGAGTTATGGCCATACGTAATAATTAAAAAAAAAACATTTCTAGTAATTGCAGAAATCTCTAGTATATAATGTATCATAATATCTAAAATTATACTATGTCCAGCAGTGGACTGCGATAGGCTGATAATGATAATGAAAATTATAAAATTGAAGAGTCTTTCAATTGTTTGGTTGGATGCGCTGATCTCAGGACCGACTGATACGAATTGAAAAAAAATGTATGTTGGATAGCCCATTTATCAAGGAAGGCTATAAAACGTCATGCTTAAACTAATAGGAGCACTTTTAAACAGAATTACTTTATCTCAAAAAGTAGTGGAAATTCAACAAAATATTGTTATAACTTGAGATAAATCTCACATAATCAGAATACACCTATATTATTAAGTTATTTTAGGACAATGGTAAGTAAACAACAATTATAACAATATGTAGTTTGCTAATTACTTACAAATATTTGCTGTATAATATAACAACCCACAACACAAGACACAGTCTCTTGATCATTTAAACCTCTACCAATGTAATTTATCCGACTCGTTGCTCACATATAATTACACATTTCTCACACATATAGTGTATGAACGGTAAAGATACCTACTGTAGTTAAACACATGTAGATAGTAACTATAGACCAGTATAAATTAAGCAGTCATTGTATAGACTTTAAGTATTGATATTAGGAATTTGCCATTAAGGAAATTTAAGAATACCATTAAATCTAAGTTATCCGCAAAGGGGTATTACAACATAGCAGAATATCTTGATGATGATACCGCCGGCGATTGAGCTTGCTATTCTGCATATGCTGTTTATTTTAATGTTTACATTTATTTTGATGTGACGATAACTTATAGTTTGAAACAAAGTCATCTTAAATGCTACTGTTGACATTTTTTTTTAATTATTATCTTTATTGATTATTGTAATTGTGACTCAAAATGTAATTATCGCTTTTTTATTGAAATAATGTCTTTTGCATTTGAGAATATTGTCTGTCTTAAAAAAGACGATGATCCCTGAGTTTGTTTCGTCCTTTCTTCTCAGGGCTGCAGGCCGCAGTCCAGTTAGGCCGAACTAATCTGCTCAAAAAAAGTTTAACTTGCAAAAGTGTTCATGTAACCTAATTGCAGAATAAATGATTTCATTTCAGTAGTCGAAAGCTGCACTCACGACAAACACTTTCATTTTAACTTCATATTATTTACACAGCCTTCCATTGATTTTTTTCTGCGTGGGAATCCTCCCTGATACCACTCACTGCTGGTTTTGTCAGACCCGAACCGACTTAATACTGCATGCCGTCCCGGTTACTAGTACTTGAGAACCAGGTGCATCTTAGTAAAGAAATCTCGCGAATCCCAACCCCGAATACTTCGAGACAGCTACGGCTAGTACATGCCCCCTTCCGTGTGTAATCCCCAATGTTCCCTTTTTGCCAACTTGGGACAGGAGCCCTAGCCAAGTTGACGTTCTACAAACTTAAACATAATTAAAAAAGTAACAAATGTTTGGGAATGACATCTCTCATGTTTCTAAAACAAAATATTAATACTACATAAGAACAGAAGCGTAAGCGATTTGTGAAAGGCTAAGTATATAAAATTAATTATTTGAAGAGACGTAGACACGAGCTGACTCGAGCAACTTTGTTCGGGTCAGCAACTTTATCATACATTTATTATTAGTAAAAGCTAATAATTTATCTCTAGTAATAAGTAGAGCGGGTTGAGTTCTTATTTCTAGTAACAAATTACATTCATAATGATTGACATCATGACATTTTTTTAAATATGATTAACTTAAAAAAATGTTACAAATATGTACATAAATAACAAACACTTCTGTCAATTTTACTACACGTAGCAAAAATTCTCGCCGAACATAATAAGAATGAATTATTTGGTCCATTGACTTTTACCTTGTTAAATTCTGAAAGGTTTGGGTGCTAAAAATGCCAGTTAGAGAAAATTATCGGTTTCCATTCTATATGTTTTTACGTCAGTTTCTTAATAAAGTTGAAATATATTCGGTTTGTTAGAATATAGTAATTTGAAGAATTTAAAGAATTCTGTAATGCTTTGAATCTATTTCTAGAAAAATACCTTGAAAGTTTCTGCACATACTGTAAGTTTTGACCTCCTCGGTGGCGCAGTGGTAGCGTATGCAACTGCTGTGCTTAAGGTCTCGGGTTCAATTGCCGGATCGGACCAAATGTTTGTATGATCTGCAAATATTTGTTTTGGAGTGTGGGTGTTTTCTACGTACACAATGCATATATTTACAATAATTACAAATTTAAAAAAAAAAACCGACTTCAATCTGGACCAAATTTAAATGGGACTATTCGGGAAGCACCAGCTTTCAAATAAAAAAATAATCATCAAAATCCCAGTCCAAAGTTATGAGGCAACAAACATAAAAAAAATAAAAAAATACAGTCGAATTGAGAACCTCCTCCTTTTTTGTAGTCGGTTAAAAACAACAGAAAGTACAAGCTCTGCTTGGTTTGGGACTAGATGGCGTTGGGTGTCAGATGTCTGAAATATTTGTTTTCTTTTTATTAGTATTCAATATACATCAAAACATAATCAACAGTTCACTCCTGGACATAGCCTTTTTCTTAGAAAGGTTTTGACCTTGATATACTAAAAATTTACTTATTGCAAAAATACATTCAAAAATGACGATTTCAATAGAATATCTTTTAAATAAGTTCCCACTAGCCTACCTACCTAGGGTTTGTTATCCTTTATTTATTAGTAAAAATATAAATTAATAAATATTTTGATCCCACACTAAACTCATGGCATAGAAATCGTATTGCACGAAATTTTCCAGATCATTGAAAAAAATTGACTTGAAATATTTTACGGTTCGTTACTGGTCTTTTATATATCTAATTCGAAATTCAAAATTGTACGGAGGGGAATTCTGGCCCATAATATTCGATAACATCAACTGTTATTGTGTGTATGATGGAATGTTTTACGTGGATCTTCGTGAACTTGTGTCCTTAACATTTCTAACGCGAGTATAAATTATTTTATTTTTCTATGTATGTTGTTAAACTTCCTCGTTTGTCTAGCGGTTAGCGCAAGCGACTGCCAATCAAGAGGTCCCAGATTCGATTTTCGGGTCGGACTGCTGTTGAGTTTTTCTTACAAGGAATTCTTAACAGCAGCCCGGAGTATAGAAGATGGCGGTGTTTCCCGCCCGTGCCTCGGAGAGCACGTTAAACCGTTGGTCTCGGTTGTCATGAACACCTATGACAATCGTTATTAAGAAGTCAGTGCCCTTAAATATACTGACAACTAGTTCGACCTTGGAATTCAGTTCACCCTCAGGGTTGCGGGGGTCCGATGCCAGTCGCTCCGTGAAAAAACTGATATTCAGTTAAAACCGGTTGAACTAGTAGCCGACCCCAAATCTCGGGAATAATAAAGGCTATGAAGATGAAGTATGTTATTAAATGTTGGAAATAAACATAGACTTCTGAGATTCTTTATACTTACAATACAATCCCTCACATCAATCAAAGAGTTTTACACATCTATTTCAGATGATTCTGACTTGGTTTTAAAATTAACTCTGCCGTTTTTTTTTAAAGAAAATCAATAGTTTCGTTTAAAAATGTAATGTCCCTAAATCAACCTTATTTCTTTTCGGTAAAAACATAAGATAAAAAATCCATAAGTGGATTTTGCGATAAAAAAGGCTTATTACACCGGTGTTCGGACTGGACTTATTGTTTTGAAAATGAATACCCAGTTCACTTGGGAATGCATCGACTTAAATCGGATTTCAACCGACCAAATTAAGGGGACTTACGGGCTCAGAAGAATATTGCCTGCTAAAGCCAGCTGAAAGCAACGTTATTTGCATTCCACTATTTATTCCCATTATTTTAAATTAAAATTTCTCTTTAAATACGAAGTAGTGCTTAGTTTATTATTAAATTTGTTAGATTTAGTTTACCCAGGTTCTTCGTACTCATATAAAACTAGCGTTAAATGACATAAACAATAAAAGTGTACATTCTGGGTATGCCTTAAAGCCTATTCAAAAATGAACTCTGTTTTTGAGATAATTGAAATTAGTCTTCATGGGATTATACTCTGTTTAGTATGAAGCGAAAATAACAGTTTCGATTGTCTTTAAAAAATATCTTTCAATACAATTGGCTTAAATTGGTGGCAGAGCAGATTGTTCTAAGTAACAGTCTTTGTAGATGTACGGATGAATTTATATCGACACTACAGAGAAGGACGTTCTTGCATCTAGTTTACGCTTTTATTATAGCACTTCAATATTACATTACATTAGCTTAAAACTCTAAGTTCCTGAAACGCAGTTTGACATAGTTCAGGCAGGGAACGATTAAAGATTTTAAAATTAATGTTATCACGTACCGTCGTGTAAGAAAAACTATATAGCTAAAATTTTGTACGCTTCGTAACCTTGTTTCAACTAGTGTTAATGAGGGATGCATGAAGTTAATATTTATCCTACTAATATTATAAACGTGAAAGTTTATAAGTATGTATGGATGGATGGATGTTTGTTACTCTTTCACGCAAAAACTACTGAACGTATCTGGATGAAGCTTTACAGTAATATAGCTTATACATGAGAATAACACATAGGCTACTATTTGCCGCGATAACCGACAGACACGCGGGCGGAGCCGTGGGCAACAACTAGTTTTTAATAAAAGGTCGAACGCTCTAACAATATGTTGGTAAAAAAAATAGTTTTTAAATACTTAAAGCACTAAATCTATTGAAAGCATATATCACATTTGCTGCATCACAACGAGTTCACTTTTGCTAGATAAGATCTAAGTCTACAAAAAAGTGGTATTACTCCCATAAATTACATAAAAGAGGGTTAATCTCAATCGCACGTTAAAATCAAAGCTCGGCCTCGTTTGCCTGATATCTGCGTTCTACATAAAGCTCTATGCTCACTACAAACGAAATGGGATTTCATTATACTGTATAATGGATGCATGTATGTCTCATATAAGTGAATAAAGGTTTTGAATAAAGAGTTAGTAACGTGTCTGCTTATGTTTTCTAAATCAGAGGGGACAAATACCTCTCTAAATGGTAAGATAGAATATTGTTGAATTAACTGCCAAGTCTGCTGCAATAAAGGTCTGCTCAAGCACAGAATAATTAACAGTACTGTTGTAGCTCAAGTTCACAAAGATTTTCTTTGACTGTGGCGGAATATAGTGTGGTTTTTGTCTTTTCTTTTCTTTAAACCCGCAAAAAAAAGATAATGAGAAATTCGCCTTTACTTAGGTCCTTGTTTTCTTGTACTATTTTTTCCAGCCAGGCCTTTTAAGGAGTAATTTCTTCCTACCTTGCCCTGAGTTCCTTAAAATAGACTCCAGACTGGTAACATTTAACAAGGTCAATTGTAGTAGACAATATGTAATTATCATTTATCATGTGTCTAGTTATAGTTTGTTCTATATATTTTAAAATATATATAAATGTTCACCATAGTCTGGTTACCATAGGTTTGCCCAAGTTTGGGATCAGCCGTGTGCGAAAAGTTATTATTCTTTCTTTGAAGGTTTGTTACGTAAACGTTATAGGTTAAATTTACATTATTATCAACGGAACTGTATTATAATTTAAATATTATTCAGCTGGGGACGTTTTATATCGTATGGGTAATATGGGTATATTGAGGGATTTGTATCTATAAATAGAATCTTGTCCTTTATCGCTGGAAATAAAATTTATAAAAATAATATTGAAGTAACTGATAATTTTATTTAAACCTCTTTCAGATAATTGATTGCTAATTAGATCACTATCTATTATATATAATTCTCGTTTCACGCTTTAGCTAACTTCGAAACTATCTTACCGATATTCAGGTTTTTTAATTAATGTTTTACTGTTGTGTAAAATCACACGCCGCACTTATCAACTCATTACACTTAGACAAAGAAAAAAGGCCGACTGAAAAGAGCGCAAATGAAGTTCCTTGGGTCTGCTAGTGTCATAATTAAAAACAAATATTATTGATACTTTAGCTTGTATAAGCTACTCAATTTACTAGTATGCTCGTTTGCGGATTGGCTCTCATAACTACACAATAGAATCCGAATAATATTATTATTTACTATTTGAGGAAAAATTACCAATGTGTACGCTTCCCTACACTGACGCAGATTTACGTCGTAGATACTCGACTATGTCATCGTCCGGCTTGCTTGCAGTGTTTGTGCCAAACGGCCGAATTAGGAAGTAAGTAACTGTGCGGCATGTAAAAGTCTGATATTAAACTTTACTTCAAAATGTTTGAATAGATTAATGTCATTTACGTTTAAATTCTTGAAATAAATCTGACAAAGTTTGGAGCTAAATCAAGTTTAGTATTTTTTTTCTCTAAATACTTGGACTGTTTTAAACTTCTATTTGTAAGTATACGCAGAGTATTACCGTATAAATATACAAATATAAATTACCGTAATCAAAGCGTGTATATTTTGTATAATTTTACTTTAATTTAATTTCTTTTTCGACCTATGTCGAAAGATCAATATGTCATTTTTATCAGTTCCGTACAACGTCTAAATAACGTATTAAAACCATAAAACAATACTCTCTTCACTAATTCTCCATATCTCTTTGTTTTCCTTTACAACCCAGTAACCGTCTCATTCGGTCAAAAGAAAAATACAGTATTCAAAACTAAATATTAACAAAATCTAGTTTAAAACTCAGTCAATTATCTTTTAAAAAACCATTAACAAGAAATTTAAAAATGTTGAAATTTCATAACAATGATTCTCTGTGATATTCGGCTTCTAGATAACAAGACAATGATTAATTAGTTTACGTCACAAATTGTTTTAACACTCGTTAGATATTCTATAAGCACATTAGACGCTTCTGACACTCGAATACTGATTTATGTTCGGTGAATCAATTCAATATACAAACAAAACAATGCACGTAAACTTAACACATAACTATTCATTAATTTACAGCGAAGGACGCTGCGCCATTAGTCATCCGCGAAATATATCAAGGCATCGGGCTGTCAGGCTTACGTCAGAAACAGAACTAAGCACCATGCTGGCTGAATAGTTTCCGCATATTCCTATATTTGTCTCCCTCTCTCTTTGAACAAACAATCAAGAATCTTGTTATAAAAATGAAACAACCAATGTTTATTTATAAAAAGATTCGCGTGTTCACAAATCTTGGGAAAAAAATCTATTTATATTTTTAAAGTATGGTTTCTGTTCTATTTTCAATTTTATTACCTTGTTTATATAGTTTTTTGTGTATTCTTTAAACATACATGTTCAATGAAAGATTAATGAATCTCAGTCAATTTACGTGTACTACATTATCTCTTAAAATAAGGAGTGTAAATTTAATTTCAACGGTTTCATGTAAAAAGGCTTTTCTGATGTCGTAATTCCTTTATGCTATACTAATATAATGTAAAAGTTACTGAAAGGAATAGTTGGGAATTGTAAAATATGTTTAAAATTTTATAATAAGCATACAGTAAGTTCTCATTGTTGTACAAAATTTCAGGCGAAAATTAATTGCGTAATTAATTAAATACTGAATTTAAAAGCTTGTTAATGTGTAGTAAGTAATGGGTTAATTTCGTTTGTGTTCTTATTGAAACAGACTTAAATCCTTTTACATAAAATTGTGATGTAGGTTGTGAATTTCAAAGTAAGCACCGATAAGAGTATAATTTTAAGAAAAATATAGATTTTTATGATTTCAATGAATTAATTTCATGACTTGACTAACAAATACGCGAATGCTAAATCACTATTGATTTATGACAGTATCTAGACTCTTAGTTTTGAAGTCTTTTAGAATCCCCAAGAAAAAAACGATCTTTTGATTCGATAAATTCTGTAAAATTATTACTCGTATTAACAATACTTGTACTATACAATATTTACTTAAAAGTTTTAGACCCCTCAGATGTTTTATTACTTATTAAAGCACAGCTCCCAACGTTCATGTGAAACATACCGTGTAGTCCATTCAAAGGCTGTCTGTAATAGATCACAGTCTGCGATAAAACCACCAACCAACTCATGTCACTAGGCTCCCATCTTATTTCTAATTATTTTCATTAGATTAAAGTATTAGGCAAATCGTTAGTGCATTCAATATGATTGGTATTTGTAGGTAAATGTTAATGTTATTGCAGGTTCTTTTAGTAAAAATGAATAAAAATAAAATAATACTCGTTTATCTCATATCAAAATTGTGTAGCGTTAATAAACGCGCAATAACTAATTTTAAAATATTACATTTGTTGAATGGATAACTTCGCCTTCTTATTCTTTGGAGTATATAAACACATATGGATAAAAGCTTGTCTTCAGATATGCCTCTTAACAACAGAACTCAGTTTGGCAGTTCGAAAAATAGGGATGAGTACAGAAAACTTATCTGAAGTTTGTGTAAACGGCTCTGAAAAGAAGGGCAAACGCGTAATATTTCACACTTTTACTGGATCGAAAAGCTTTTGACATGTGAACATAATTACGCTTAAGTGCTTTCAATTATTCCCTAATTTTATTTTTTTATTAACGAGATGAATTTTCCTATTTTTCAGTGATTTTTACTAGAGATGGGCCGATCAGTACTTTGGCCGACTAGCCGACTAACCGATTAGTCGGTCCTAAAAAGGCCGACTAGTCGGCCGACTAATCGGCCAAACCGATCGTGGTCTCTGACATTTCCGTAACTCTTCGTTTGCAGCTGATTCGTGCCCCAGTCGCAAACACCGCCTGCGAACCTTGTTTCTTCATTTATGCTTCTGTTATGGTCGGAGTTGGAGCGGTGTTTTAGTGTAATAAACATTTTTGTGTAAAGATATTATTATTATTGTTGATTGAAATGAAGAGTTAAATGAAAAAGAAAATTACTTGTGCCGATGTTTTTTTAAACATGGGGACAATGTTTTTTGTTTTTTTTTTATTTTTATTTGATAGCCTGCCAAAGTGATTCTGCTGAGCCTGATGAAAGCTTGAGTAGAATCCAACAATCCAACACCATACTCACTGCGAACACAGACAATGCAGTATAGCGTGACTTCCAATGCCAGTACGTGCTGTCCTGTAGAAGATGGGAGAAAGTGGGATTAGTTGGAAGAGCTCTTCAGAACACTGTCCATGGTAAACACGCTATAGGACTGTCACGGAGGCGATATCTCCCCGCAAGTGCAAAGACTCAAGGGACTCGGTGGCATCGGGACTGTTGATAATGCGGACTGCTGGGCGCTGCAACCGATCAAGAGCATCAAGCAAATTCTGCGTGGATCCATTACAAAGATGAGAATAGTCCTCTACGAACTAGCGAACTGGGTTTTATAAAGAAGACACAGATGCTCGGGCGCAAAGAACCGTCTCACCCTATTCAGTACGCTAAGTTTCCGCGAGGCCGCCTTGATGAGTGATGAAGTGAGTGATGCTCTCAATTTCTTTTATGTATTTGCTACCAAAATGACTCTGCCCTGCCTGATGGAAATCATGAGCAGAATCCCAGAGTGGTGGTCACCATCCTCAATGTAGGTAGTAGGTAGGTAATAAGGACAATGCAGCATGGTGACCCACACTATGGCGGTCTGGTGAGAAGCTCTTTCACGAACCGCTGAAAGGACCCGGTATCATAGTGGGAAGGAAACACGTGCGCTGGTACTGAGTTCCAGGTTTTGACCGCTCGGCACAGGAAGGAAGAACTGAAGCGATCAGTGCGAGAACGTATGTCTACCACTCTGAAGCGGTGACTTCCGAGGCCGGCCTGTGTTGTCCTGTAGAGGAGAGGACCAGTTGGAAGAGCTCTCCAGAACACTCTCCATGATAATGGCGATAGAGGACTGCCATGGGTGCTATATCCCCTAGATGTGGCCACAACGACCCTTTAGCGTCGATTGGGGAGGTAGCGGCCTCTACCGCAGTCCCTTCGTCGCCTCCTGCGAGCGGGGACGGCCCTTTCCCGATCCCGCTCTGCGCCTACTTCTGAAGCATTACGTCTGCACAGAAGGAGACCACGGCCTCGCATCCCTCACTACTCGCCAGCATTGCCGCGATCAATGCTGGTGGTGACAGGTTTCGTCCGATCTGTTCGACCAGGAGTCGACATTCGGACTCCCACGCAGGGCAGTGCTCCAGCGTGTGCTGGGTGGAGTTCCGGTCGGACCCGCAGTGATGGCATTGTGCCATAGCCTCACGTCCGATTCTGTTCAGATACTCTCCGAAGCAACCGTGCCCGGTGAGTATCTGAGTGAATCGGTAGGTGACACAGTCGGTCCTCCCTATCTAAGCTTCTCAGCTCGGCAGAACGGCTTCGACACACACGAGTGAACCTGGGTCTTGTAAAGAAGACACGGATGGTCGGGCGAGAAGAACTGTGTCACTTTGCTTAAAACACCTAGCTTCCGCGAGGCTGCTTTGGTGACACTCTCAACGTATTCGTGTGGGTTAACATCTCTGCAGAAATCCATGCCAAAGATATCGAGCTTACCTTGTAATTGCATTTGAGTGTTCTGAAAAGTGGAAGTAGAAGGAATGGAGACTTTTTGGCAGATAACGCGAACACCTGTTAATCTTGGCATTGAACTCGACCAGATTCTGATAGCCCCATTGACAAATGCTGCCCAGAACATGGTTGAGCTCAGAGACAAGCTCCTGTCGTTTTTCCTCAACTTCTGCCAGCTTGACTGGTTGTCCAAAATATCGCCCATGGACTGTGCTGTTGTCTGCTTAACTAAACGGCTAAAGAAGAAACAGTGTGGGCGACAGGACGGAGCCCTGAGGTACGCCAGCGTTTACCTCTAGAAAATCAGAGGCCACGCCGTCGCATTGGACCCTAATGCTGTTATGTGTAATGAATGTCAATGATTATTTCTCGTGGTGTAAGGGAAAAAAGTGAAAACACTACAAGCAAACATTTTTTTTTTATAAATGTCAGATATGTTTTTTATCAGCAAGTAATTTTAGAATCTGGTTACCAAAAGAAAGATTGCTTTGTTTTACATTTCGAAATGACTAAAACTGATTATAAAATAAAAATTGACAAATATATTATTGAGAAATACATACAAAGTAATAAGCCGAATAGTCGGCGCTTTTTGCCGACTATTCGCCGACTAATCGTCGACTACGATTGTTGCCGGATAGTCGGCTTTACCGACTAGTCGTCGACTAGTCGGCACATCTCTAATTTTTACTCTTTGTCTGTTAATAAAAAACATTTTTTATTATTAATCTTTGCAAGGTCGTGTCTACACCTTGTTGATTGTTAAATGACTGAACTATATACCTATTGCCGTTTTGTCTGCGTTTGGAAAGGTCTTTGAATACATTCTAAACACCCACATCGCCAGACAAATAAAGCAACAACTGAGCGAGTGTCAGCATGGGTTTAGAACTGGTAAATCCACCTCAACCAATCTTATGAACTTTGTCGACTACTGTGTTACTGAAATGGACCACTGCAGATAAGTAGACGTGGCGTATTTTGACTTCAAAAAAGCGTTCGATCGTGTCTATAATGAAGTACTTTTAAAAAAAATTGCAGCCTTTGGATTTACTCCAAATCTATTAAAATTATTTTCCAGCTATTTTACCAATCGTAGGCAGTATTTACAGTTAGGTAATCATCGACCGGACGCATACGAAACTCGTTCAGGTGTAAGTCAGGGCAGCATATTAGGACCGACGCAGTTCCTAGTAATGATCAATGACTTCCCGACGTAGTTAAATCAGCCTAGTCCTTGATATTCGCAGACGATCTGAAGCTGTTCTTGGGGATCAGTAGCTCGGATGACTGTGAAGCGCTCCAGCGGGACATTGATAATGTTATGGTCTGGGGTAATCACAACCGGCTAGAATTTAATGCATCTAAATGTAAAACAACGACATTCACCCGATCTCGCTCTCCGTACACTCACAGTTACAAATTATCGGGTGTCCCGTTGGATCGAGTCACAGAAATACGTGACTTTGGTTTGACTCTGGACTCGACACATCACTAATATATGTAAAAAAAGCTTTAAAACCCTAGGTTTCGTGATGAGAATGTCTTCGCCTTTTCGATGCAGGAACACTATCATCGTGTTGTACTTCTCGTTTGTTCGCAGTACTTTGGAGTATAACTCCATAATCTGGGACCCGCACGAAGCGAGGTATAATACGATGGTAGAACGTGTCCAACGCAAATTCGCACGGTTCTTGTACAAAAAGCTATATGGGTTCTACCCGTATTTATATCCATCGCTTTTTGTCCTCGGCATGGTAGGTCTGGCTACACTAGCACTGAGGCGTAAGTGTGCTCTAATGGTACACTATTATTTATTGCTAAATAATCAAATCGAAAATTCTAATGCTTTGTCTCGTTGGATGTTGTGGGTACCAAACCAGTATACCCGGTTACGCTCATGCCGTCTCCTCACTGCGCCGCAGGTACAAACGTGTACGGCACAATACGCTCCTACTAGCCAGGCAGTTAGTCTGCTCAACTCCCTGATTGCTCAGTATCCCGATGTCGACTTATTCTATACCAATTTGGGTACTTTTTTTAAACTCTGTATCATTTTCCTAAATGGTAGATTTTAATATCCATAAATATATAATAAACATAATCATCTATTATTATATTTGTAACACCATATTGTTGTAATGGCTCGCTGTACGTGTTGGGCAAACTGTAAGTGCAGCGAGCAGTTGATTGATTAAATAAATAAATAAATAAACTGATGACGTCGATGATAAAGAAATAATGTTTTATCTTACTTCAAAAGTAGCTTAAGCTTCATCCACGCCCAAACATTATCAATTGGATAGGCATCAGGGGACTGTGAGAGCCAATCCAACATGTTAATACCATGTTATGCTTTCCAAGTGGTGCAAAGCCGACTTCGGTGTTTAGGATTATTTGCTTGCAGAATCCAGAAATCATTTTGGTGTGTAAACATCTTCTTAGCCGACGGCAATAATGATTTTTCGTAAAATTTCATCATCTTCTCAGCATCCAAAGTACCGATAAACAAGTGCAAATTTCCGAAACCCTTTTTTGAGAAGCATCCACAAACTTGCACCTTTAAAGGGTGTTTCAGGGTTCGTACTATCAGTTTATTGTCAGTCGTAGTCCAAGCTCGAGTCGAGTGTGCTCTTATCCCAATCACGGTCTTTGTTTTCGCACGCCCAATGCAGCCTTTTTTCAATATGCGTTTCAGAAAGGAGAGGTTTTTTCACAGTATTTCAATATTTCACGCCATTGACAACTAAATGCCTTTTGATATTGTCAAGTGATATAATTAAAACCCTTTTCTTCAAATGTTCTTGCCCAGAGCGAAGTGATAATACTGAGTATAAAGGATTTTTGGCAAACAGCTGCACAATCCGTTTATCCTTAGCGACAGTCGTCTTTTTTGATTTGCTACGATCTGATAAGTCATTGACAGTTTTTATTTGTGAATATCTCTTCATCCACTAGCTCTTATTTACAATAAGTGCCGCGTACAAGAAAAACTGGAATGTTTTTATTTTTACAAATTGCTTTCCAAAATCAAAAAATATGCCGGTCAAGTCCTTGTTAAATACACTGTATTTATTGAATATCAAGAGTCAATTTCAGACTTTACATATAAACGTTGTCTCCAAAATATCATCACATGGCTGAAAGCCATTAGTCCGTCCAATTGCAAACCTTGACACATAAGTCTGAATGTTTGTATAGACTTCTATCTAAACAACAAAACTACTGTGCCACTCAGATCTAAATCTTAACATACATGTGTTTATAAAACTTATATTACTAACAGTTGTGTAATGAAAGAGTGAAACATATATAACAAAACAGATATATGGTTCATCTTTATAACACAAGATGATAAAATACATCACTTTTAAGCGACTGCAGCGTAATGGCTGACACGCTTTGCCTAACAACGGTTGCGGGTTGCAATTCAACCTTAAATGCTGTACCTACTCAGTTTAAACATCTTTCTTCTTACTTCTACCTAGCCTTTATTATTCCCAAGATTTGGGATCGGCTACTAGTTCAACCAGTTTTACCTGAATATCTTTCGACTTACTAACGAGAATAATTGCCATGTATAACATACATTGCAAGTATTCTTCTCAAAAAAAGTGCCAATGATTATCACCTTGTCACATTATATATTACACACACAAGGTAGTAGAGCCACGCTGATTTCAGCACGAACGGGCCGGCTCGACCGGGGCGGTACTACCCTTGCACAGAAAATCAACGTAAAATGACAGCGTTCGTGCTGTCGTGTTTCGTTGGTGAGTGCGAGACCGGAGGCCCAAATGGTCTAGTCAACAAGTTCCATACTTGTTGACTAGACTAAAAGATGCAGCAGCATCACTAGGCCGCCATAGTGTGGGTCGCCATACTGCATTGTCTGCATTCGCAATGAGTATGATGACCACCACTCTTGGATTCTGTTTATGTTTTCCATCAGGCAGAGTAGAGTATTTGGCGAGCCAAACATAAAAAAAATATATATATATATCATACACATCACCAGGCTTCAAGACTCTGCTGTACTGGAAAGAAGGCTGGCTGAAAGAAGGTTTTGGCCGGGTATAACACGCTACCATAGATTTTGTTTCAAATTTTCTTTCTCTTTGCAGTGGAGTTGTCCTTAGTATGTGTGCGTGCGTGCGTGTGTGTGTGTATGCTACCCTAGTCAATTATAAATAATAAATATTTCGAACATCTTTCGATACCCATGAGATGAACTTTTACTATACTTTCTTGTACTAAGCATGAATTCATTTATTTTAGTACTAGCTGACCCGGCGAACTTCGTATCGCCATATTTACATATCTGTCTCAGCTTCCCACAGGCAGTGTACAGTCGCGAACAAAATAAGACATTTCCCATTTTCTTTTTCTTTTTTTATTTCTAGCAAAAAAAGAATAAATGAAATCGGACTATGTGTCATTGAATTACAACTAAGTACATATTTCGACTTTCATCCCCTCTCTCTATGAAACTGTGTTGAATTTCGGGATAAAAAGTATCCTATGTCCTACCTCGTAGTATGAACTCAAATCATGCCTAGTTTCATTTGAATCCATTCAGTAGTTTCGGCGTGATGCGCGACCAAGATACAGACAGACAGACAAAACTGAAAAAAATTACAGTTTTGGCTTCAGTATCGATAATAAAGAGCCCTCCAAAAAAAAAAATTCAAAATATCTTTAATGTACAGAATTGTACCTGTTACATTTTTATTATAAGTATAGATTATCTGTTAAAACTGCGCCAAATATTGGTCGGCTCGACCAGAGTGATTTACAGAAAATCCAGGATTATAAATTATTTTGATGCGTTTCACCGAGAGATTGAGGTTTTCGAAACTCAAATCCGAGGTGGCTTATTTCTTTCTCTAAGAGCAATTCGTCTCCTTGTTTCCTCTTACACTTTAAAAAGTAATGATGTTTGCTAATTGACTATTTTTTATAATAATTTCATTTTCCACAGATCTCTTCGTTGGCCTGATTTATGTGTTTCCTGACATCATTCAAAAAATCACCATAGCCTGGTTGGCAGGCGAATTTATGTGCAAGACTGTCAAATTTCTACAGGTAAGATTATTTTCTACACAATTACTTAGTAATGAGCGAGCACTTGTATTAAATTAAAATTGTTTTATTTTTATTTATTTGTTTGAGTTACTTTGTTCCAAAATGATCAAAGATTTAACTGTTTTATTGTATTAATATCTTTCAGTATTGTTATTTAGTTCTAGTATATACACTTTATATTTTTTTTAAATATTAAGTTAACAATGCGACCAATCCCTATTTTTCTTTTATAAAATTCAATTGTCACAAAATATTCTGTCCTTAGGCATTTGGGTATATAAAATAGTTCTGAAATTCGAACATTCGAAATAGGATTTAATAAAAGTTTTGTGGAACTTCATCAGAACGAATATTTTATCCAATATATCCCGGGTAATATATATATATAATAAGTCCCGGGTTCGTTTGGAGATGAAAGGATACCATCTGTGACCAATAGACGAAATTTGAATATTTCACTTTCTTGAAAATCGTATATTTATGATCCTGGGAATATCATATCGAAGTATATGTTCACAATGTCTGATAACCACATACGTAGTTAGATTTAAAAAATCAACAAGAGCAGTCTTTAAGAGAAAGTTTATGAACAATATAATTGGATACAATTGGTTTTTAATTCTTTGAAAAAACAAAAATAAATTTGTGGTCTGGCAATAGTAAGTATGATACGAAATTATGGTAAATATGGCCCAATTAAATATTGCACCATATTTTTATTATATTTTCATAATAGTAATAGGCACAGTTGTGAAAAATGAGCTATTACATACCCTATATTATATTAACATAGTTTTTATATTGAGTATACTTATATTTGAACATTACTTTTTACCGTGGGAGAGCCACGCGTCGGCATGAATGGGCCGGCTCGACCGGAGTGATACCACGGCCTCACATAAAACCGGTGTGAATCAGTGCTTGTGCTGTGTTTCACGTGAGAAGTGAAGATACCGTAGGCCCAGGACCCCTCCCCATCCCCCAAAGGCCGGCAACGCACTTGTAACGCCTCTGGTGTCCATGGGCGGCGGTAGTCGCTTACCATCAGGCGATACATCTGCTCATTTGCCCCCATATTCCATATAAAAAAAAGTTATTAATGACATACAAATGAACTATGATCATGCTTAATGCAAAGGTTCAAGAGAACCTTCTCTTACCGTTGACTCTATTGATCTTTACAGGCTGTGGTGATGTACGCGTCCACCTACGTTCTAGTTGCTCTAAGTATAGATCGCTGTGACGCCATTACCAATCCTATGAACTTTTCGGGCAGTTGTAAGTATGAATTTTAACATTAAATAAAGAAAAGTTAATTTATTTTTATCATGCATCAAAAACAAGTGTACTTGTAGTGCTTGCATTTTTTTTTTTTTTTTTTTTTATGTATGCCCGCCAAAATGATTCTACTCTGCCTGATGGAAAGCACAAGCAGAATCCAAGAGTGGCGGTCACCATACTCACTGCGAATGCAGGCAATGCAGTATGGCGACCCACACCATGGCGGCCTAGTGATGCTGCTGCACCTTTTAGTCTAGTCAACAAGTATGGAACTTGTTGACTAGACTACTTGGGCCTCCGGTCTCGCACTCACCAACGAAACACGACAGCACGAACGCTGTCATTTTACGTTGATTTTCTGTGCGAGGGTAGTACCGCCCCGGTCGAGCCGGCCCGTTCATGCTGAAATCAGCGTGGCTCTACTACCTACTGCGTGGCTCTACTACCTACTAATTATTTTTCGTTTAACATTACTATTTAATATTTGGCTAAAATTATATCCCTATCTCTTCTTTCGATGTTTCCATTTGCATAAGGTTATAAGTGGTCATTCTAAATAAACGTTTATTGTGAACCACACCATCAACAACCCATAATGTCCCACTGCTAGGCTCGGGTCTCCTCTCAGGAGAGGGTTAAGGCCATACATCCCCACGCTGGCCAAGTGCGGGTTGGGGACTGGCACACCACGTTGTGGCTACGTAATCTTGCCGTTGGATGTTTTTAAGCCCCCCAAAGGCCTCCAACTAAGCTTCACGACTATTATCCTATGATAACAACCGACTGCTTGACCGACGTGATCTCCGAATCACGGAGACGCTCATGGTATTATGCTACCAGCGGTCACCCATCCAGGTACTGACCGCACCATCGTTGCTTACCCTCGATGATTGTTTCTAATCACCAAGTGCAACCGGGCTATGAGCGCTTCAAGACTCATTTTTTATTTTTTTTCTTGTAATTCCAGGGAATCGGGCAAGAGCTCTCATCGTATCAGCGTGGTTGATAAGCATAATTTTCTCTATTCCACTGCTCATTTTATACGAAGTTAAAGAAGTTCAAGGTAAGTAACTTGAATATCATTGACGTCTTTTACTACGCCATCAAAAAATGTATTACAAAGTTTTTTTTAAATAAACGTTCAAGAGCAAAGTTATTATAGCTGGATCATCACTGTGGTATATTCATAACATGGTAAATATAACGTTTAAAATATCTTATCGAGTGAAAATTAATATGGAAGTTTAAATCAGAACATTGAAGTTTTCAATCCTTTTTGTGTGTAAAGAACTGTGCAAGACTTTATACTATAAACTATTTTTATTTGTGTTTATTATATTAGGTACTGTATCATATTGCATTGCGTAATTTTTTGTGTACATGCACTCTACTCGTAGAGTATCTATCATTATTATTCATTTCTTAGTATAGGTTAAAATGATAATTTCAGTATTTATATTAATAATTTCTCCTACTTCAAGCTTTCATTTCGCTTACAAAACAAAAACCATTTTTGAGCTAAAAAGTCTCACAGTATTTTAGTTAAAAATAATGAACAGAATAACTTGGACTTTTTGATTTAGCTGATATCTTCTCAATTTTATTAAATTCAGCTCCAGATGCAGCATTAAGGAAAATTTTATGTGAAATGGGTCATTTTTTAAGGTGTGACCCCGAGAAGATCCTAACAGCTTGGGTAATGTAAAAAACTGATCCAGTTTGTAATCGTGACCCACTTTTATCTGGACCAGGAAAAGAATTGACTTAGTTGACTTCGATTTTCCTCAATGAAGTATTATCATTTATAAAAAAGCTATTTGTTTAACTGTTAATTGGGTCGTTTGTTAACCAAAGAAAAGAAAATTAATGAATAAGGAAAAAAGTTTCTTTTCCAGATCATAAATATTCATTCTTATGTCATCGCTACTATGTTTACACATGACTAAATTCAAATTCTTATTGTTTCTTCATTAACATAAAAACTGGATGAAAAAAATAAACGAACTTTCGATAGCTGTATAATAAATAAATATTCCTTCTTCAATAGTGAGAAAAAAGCTACAATTCCTCAAGCACATGAGATAGTGGCAAAATTAATTACGTTAACTGTATAGTTCAACGGTCATAGAGTATACTTCTAAAAATTCAAGAAATTGATGAACGACATTAGTAAATGTTTTCAAAATTCTAAATCTCTTTTATACGCGGATGATTTAAAAGTCTTCAAAGTCATACACAGGTATTCTGTTTGCATAGAATTGCAGCAAGATCTCGATAGGCTTTCTAATTACTGCACTCTTATCAAATTTCACCTTAACCTACCCAAATGTCATAGCATTAGCTGCAGTAAAAAAATACAATTAAATGTAATTATCAACTTACTAGTTGTGCCCGCGATTTCGTCCGCGTGGAACAGTGGCTTTGGGTAGCAGTTTTAATTATTGAGGCTAATATTATTTTAAAAATAAGGCACACACGTTTCACTGTTAAAAACTTTTTTTAATCCATACTTATATTATAAATGCAAAAGTAACTCAGTCTGTCGGTCTGTCGCAAGCAGCAAGTAATCTGTGGAAAACGTAGCGGGTAGTATATTTATTAAGTTATTTTTTTTATTATAAACCCTATGTACATTTCTTATACTACTGTTTGTGTTCCCTAATTGAATAAATTAATTAATTGTCTTTGATAAAAATATATTTAAAGTTAGTGAAATTATCATTCAGAGTCTTTTTTCTTTCTTGTCTATCTTTATCTTAGAACTTATTGTCAAGTTCAAAGTACAGAGAAACTTATCATCTTAAAAAAAATACAGTATTTACTAAGTCTAATTTTTTTACAAATAACTTAAATACTTTTGCAGGTCAAGTGCAATGTTGGATAGAACTGGGTACTCCGCGGCGGTGGCAGATTTGGATGACACTAGTTTCTATCATGATCTTGGTGCTACCAGCGCTAGCAATAGCTGCATGCTACGCTGTCATAGTACTTACGATATGGACCAAAAGCAAAGCTGTCGTCATGAGCCCTCCTGTAAATTCTAGAAGAACTAAAACTCTGAGGAATGGTATGTATCTTACTGACATTAAATAAGATAAAATTTATATATATGTTTTTGGTAATAAGTAAAATAAACTTTTGAATTATAACTTACCCTAAAATAATGGGGCCACGAGAGACAGTGCCTTTTATGTTCAAATCTAATTTTACAGAACGATTTATATATTTGCTACCTTCTTCTTCAGTTTATTGCCGTAAGTCATAAATTAAATAAAAATATTATTTAGAGCCAGACAAGATATAGGTATTTAGGTATTTTGGAAACTCGTTACGTGTTATTTATTTAATCTTAGAAAATAAATACTGAACTGCACGAAACCAATGAAGCTTAAATAGTAGAAACATTTTATTTATCATAAAATGTAACAAGAATCAGATACATCTGACAGCCGCTAAGCAATCTTCTAAACAACATTAACTGGTTTTGGCATTAATAGGTTTGTATAATTAACTTTTTCAGGTCAGGTGGAAAGTGACCCGGATTCACGACGAGCCAGTTCTCGGGGCTTGATACCTAGGGCGAAGATCAAAAGCGTCAAAATGACATTTGTTATTGTTTTCGGTTGGTATATTTACCTAGAATTAAGGTGTTTTACGTTTTACTGACAAGCTCAAGTTTAGTTTAAAATTATTATTTCAATGGTAATATTAATTCTATTTTCTCAGTATCCAGATCAGTTCAGAACAATTGTGGTAATCCTTTGATGTGCATTGAACTATTTTCTATTTGAGAAATATTTTAGACAGTCCGTCTTTATCCGTATTTTTTTATTTACAGTATTTGTGATGTGCTGGGCTCCATACATCGTATTTGACCTTCTACAAGTGTACAACCATATACCTCCATCGCAGTCCAACTTTGCTATAGCAACTCTCATCCAAAGCTTAGCACCGTTAAATTCGGCAGCAAATCCTTTAATATGCTGCATGTTCTCTCCGCATATATATACAAGCTTAAGGTTTGTATGTGTGACATATTCTATTAATAATTTATATTGATGATTTCATAATCTTTTAGCCTGATTAAAACAAACATGTAAATAATATTGGCCAAGAACTGGAATCACAATGACATAACTTTCTACCATAAATAATTTCTTATGTTTAGCATAGTAAATATTTATTTATAACATTTATAGTTCTTATTATTTATCTCACAATGTCTCGTATTATAACAAAATAATTGTAGTTCTAAACCGCATCACGCAAGTAGGTCCACTTAAAATAGGTTTACATAGAACAAAGTTATTCATAAGTTCATTATCCACAAGATCATGTTACTCTCACAGTCAGCACTGACATTTTACACTTCACAATAACTCATCACAACAATAATGACAATTTCAGACGAGTAGCTCCGTACAAGTGGGTATAACTTTGATTGCAGACGAGTACCGCCATACAAGTGGCTGTGGTGGGGAAAACGGATGAAGAGGCATGCGAGAGGAACTGTACGCTCAAGGTCTGACTCCACTGCCAACTCGGACCTGCTGAGTTCTACACACGCAAAGAGATCACATTCAGTCGCAACGGTATTTTTCTATTTTACTAAGATCAAATTTTAGGTGTAACAAATTTATTCAGTGCTATTGTAAGAAGTCTATCATGTATTTTTTTTATTTGACTGGATCTACTTTGGTACCTGCTAACTTCGAGAAAAAAAAACTATTACTACCTTGTTGGAAATGTTTCCCTAATTTCACACCTCTGATTCCTTATTTACTTAATTGTCGAAGTTATACCTTCACTTCGAAGTTTTACATATCTCAATGATTTGCATTGTCAGTTTTACAGATATAAATGTTATTTGTTAGAAATCTTTCACTTTCAAATTGTGTTCTATAATAATAAGAGTAGTGCCTTAAAATATTTTATAGTGTTTCATTAGATGGTTGATACTTTCTTCTTTTTTTAGACTTTTCCACTTTAAGTAGGGTCGGCTCTCCTGAATTCATGGCGCCAAGACATTATGTCAAGAGTTGTCCTCCTTCTTCAGATGTTGATTATACTGGTCCACCATATACAAAGAGTTCGTACTCGGTTTGTTCGGTCTTCTGGAACGCTTAGCGCCTTCCTTCTCTTGACATATCCGTACCACCTCTATCTCCGTTCCGTTAACTTACTCTTGACTGAAACTACCTTAAAAATGCCACAGATGTATTAAGGACGGCTGATACCATACTATTTAAAACTACTTTGTAAGCTTTTGTAAATACCATTTTAATTTAACTTCAGATACTCAACCGCACCCGAAGTAGCAGTGTATCGCGGCCGTCGCAGCCTGACCCACGCCGCACACAACTGCTTGTTATGGTGTCAGCACGCGACTGACAGCGAGCCGTCAATGAGCCTCCTCGTGACGTCATGCTCTAGCGCCAGCATTCGGCGTGTACGCATATGCACGCCAGGTTTTACGTCTAATTTAACTACGGTTAATTGCGAACTGAAATTATAAAAGGACATTTAATACTGAAAAGTGATTTTTCTGTCATTTTTATGTTGACTAGTTAAGTTAAGTAGAATTTTATAAATAAATTAAATAAGTGTAGGATAAAATCTATAAAATTGAACCACGAAAGGCATACCATGAAAGGAGATATATGTTGGGACTCTGTTATAAAATGTACAGTAAATATTAAACCCCCTGGATGACTTCAATAATATAATAATGTCCTTAAAGAACTTTCTGTAACTTTAACCGAGATGTCAAAGTAGCTATATTTTTTTTGTTTGTGTGTGTAAGTGGTAACAGTAGAAAGTGCCAAGTATGTATATGTAGTATGAGTAACTGCAGATTTAAAAGTGCCGACTGAACTATAACATTTCGGCGTAACGTAACAATCGTGGCGAGCGTGCGAAAATACCGACAACCGGGTGGAGCATGCGCCGCTCGTAGCGAGCGACTCGGCTCACTGTACTGACCTATAACATTTCGGCGTAACGTAACGTTACGTTACTCCGAAATGTTTTAGGTCAGTCGGCAAGAACAATCTGTTTGCAGCATACCACAAGTTTATAAACAGTACAGTACGAGACAAAAATATCCACTGTTCATTTATTTTCAATAGTCATTATAAGTTAGTTAGGATATTTTTCAAGGATTAATAAATAAAATTCTAGTCACACTTTATATTTTTTTTTAAACTTGATCATTTTTTTTTATGTCAACAAATACAATCTTTTAAGAACAAACTTTTTAACCATTTTGAAATCCCAGTTTAATATTGTGTTTTAAATAGTACATTGATATACGGCCTAAATAGGGAATCACCTGAAATAAAAGCTAAAATACCGTCCTTAACAAAATTATCTCGATTTTTTATAGCATGAAATTAAAAGATCGAAAAAAATGCGAAATTGTAAAGAAAAGTTTCATTATTTGTAGACAATTTAAGTCAAGATCTGAAATCGAACTCCTTGGTATAAAGTGCGTAAAAATAAAAAAATAAGAGATTATTATTAATAGGTATTTAATATTGTAAAGAACTGAAATATGCTTAGAATATCGTGTGTAAAATTTAAGTCTATTTTACAAAATTAGTACCCGTTTAAAGTAAACTTTGTATTCATAATTAAGAATATTGTAAAATATATTTATAATAAGTAAAATTTTACATAGTAATTAAATATTATTTTGTACATTGTAAAGAGGCTTTTTATCTAATCATGTTGCTAAGGAATAAAATGTGTACAATATTTTTGTACTGTGAATGAATATTGTAAAAACGTGTTTGCATAATGTCATATTTATATAGAAGCTATTAAATGTCGTGCAAGTGTTTTGCTTATTTTTTTTAGAACAAAGTTCCTTATGGGTCGTTGCGGAAAAGTACCCTAGCTGTCAAAAAGTGTCCGTAACGTTAAATCTTACGTTAGTAAGATTGATTGCATCGGTTGTGCAATGGTAGCGTATGCGAATGCTGTGTTTGAGGTCTCGGGTTCGAATCCTGCGTCGAACTCGTCGTGTTTCTATGATTTGCAAATATTTGTTTTTTCGGAGTTTTGATGTTTTCTATGTATAATATGTATATTTTTACAAAAAAATAATAATTAACTTTTTCTTCACGCTTTTTAATTTAATTTATAATAAGGAACTTCGTTCCTATCTGGTGTCGCAAGACACCACACGGTTTTCGATATCGAAACCCTTTATTCAGTCTTTAGTGAATTACGGCCCAAAGTAAGAAGACAAAAATATTGTGGTTGTTGAATACGAAATTGAGTTAATTTAAACAACTGAGGCAATTGTTTAGATGGTTAGCAAAACGAATGAATACTAATATTCTGAATTTGAAAGTAGTTCAGTCTGTCTATTACGCTTCCATGGCTAAAACACTGCTGCGATTTCAATAAAATTTGGTATGGAGATACTTTGATTATTGAGGAAGTCCTTCCTCAACTACTTTTTAATGCGATAACCGACATACTCGCGGGTGAAGTCGCGGGCAAATGCTAGTAATTTATTTATAAACAGGAATCTGAAACTTGATTTTGAAGAGATCCGAGAAAGCGAGTCTTAAGCACATCACAAAGTCTTAGCTTATTTTTGAGAAGTCTCAATAAAATAACCAATATGTTTTAGGTGGCGTGTCTAAGATAGAATAGTTTTTATCTCGAATTTTTAATTAATTAATTGGCAAAACAACGTTTTTCGGGTTAATTAGCGTGATCATATTTTTTTGAATTGAGCATTTTTCTGAAAGAGGCTATTAACGCCATCTCTCCCACTAGCGTTAAACTAAAACAGCTTATAGTAGATTGACATTGTTGGTATTTTCTCTTGACACCGTCGCGTCGACAGCGTCACACACTTTTCATCGTCTTCACTATGATAATACTGGATGGATTATACAGATAAATAAAATGACTTCTCATTGAACTATTAATTCATATTTAGCTAACTTTTAACATTTGGGTACATTTGTAATTTTTGAGAATATTTTGGGAACGATGAACTTAGATAGAGAATAAAACAAGTGCAGCCATGGTACTTTTAAAGATATTGAGACGCAAATTTGAAATACAATGATCCTAACATGATTGAGATCCACCTACAAATTGTTTTAGTTAAATAGGTACAACATTTACAAGAACAATGGTACAAACCTTTATAAGTGCTATCGTATCCAGACGGTAAGGAAGAAAATATATTACATTTTAAGGTAAGTAAGGGCCACTATACTGCAATACTTCAGATTCAGAGGCTCGAAGAGACCGGCACTACCCAAACTCAGTCTCTCTCTCTCTATACTCCGATCACGCTTTCCGCCCGTTCGGCTGCCCCTTGATATATTGACTGACTGATTGTCAGATCTTTTTACACTAAGAATTTACACTCGTTATCTAGCAAAAAAATTAGAATTATTATACCTAGTTTAGAATAATTAAACAAAGTTTGTTTCTTTTAGGGCCGGTTTTTCAATAGTCAGATAAACAGTCAAATAGCATTTATTCCTCAGTTAGCGTAAGTTTGGGTCTTTCAATAGTCAGACATCAGTTATCAGACTGTGGCGACAGAGCGCCTGCGGTGGCGCCGTCCTGTCGCGCCATGCGTACGTACGTCCATCCGCTGCCCTAGCAAACAAATTATGAACGGAATCTCAGCGCGCGCACGTATTTATATAAACTGTCACTAAGCGATAATCGTTCTCTCTCACTCAATTATATCACTCTCTCACTCACGCGTAAATTCAAGCTCGCTGGTACAGCCACGAGTTGTATGCCAATTTTGTGTATATATTAAAGTGCATTTTAGCAAATAAATAAGAAAAGTCGTAACCTCCTCCGAGTTTCACTACTATCCTATCTACGGATCAAAGGCTAACAGCTGGGCCGGTTAGGATAGTGAATCACCACCTCTCCCTGGTATTTAGGCTACGGATCAAAAGCTAAACAGCTGGGCCGGCCACATACCTAAATCCCAGTACCTACACTCTCAGCCAGCTGGCATAGCGTGTAGGACCAAGTTATAGGCAAACTATACGGGTCAGCAAGCACACAGCTGTCCCGAAATTGGTGACCCCGAACCCAAACAAACGCTCCTTCGCATTCACGGCGACGACTCGGCGTACCTACTGGCGAGACGTCGTTCGGCTGACCGCGTGTACATACCTATCGCACAGCCGACGCGTCGTACCTACCTTCTCGCCGCTAACGACGCATCAAGCGCAGTATCTACCACTACTGTCCACGTGTACCTACAGCCATGACGAATGAAGCGAACACAGAATTTAGCGATGCCCAGGTAGTTACAATTCAGAGCGACGTAGCCACAATCTCGCTGCCTGCACGTCTACCACCATTTTGGCGCCAAAACCCACGACTATGGTTCGCGCAGTTTGAAGCCGCCGTCGCTGCAAGTAAAATCGGAGAAGAACAGAAATTCAATTTAGTTGTCCCGCTACTCGGCTGCGATGACCTCGAACAAATCGCCGACATTATATTAAATCCACCTGCTACAGGGAAATACATAACGTTGAAGAACAGACTTATATCCACGTATCAAGAATCAGACCATCGTCAGTTACAGAAACTACTTTGTGGTCTAGAACTTGGAGACTCAAAACCTAGCCAATTACTACGTAAAATGCGTGAACTCAGCGGCAAGTTATTAACAGACGAGGCGTTACAAGTAATATGGCTTAATCAATTACCTACACAGATCCGCGGCATCCTAGCCATCAACAAAGAATCTTCACTTGAAATCCTAGCTGCAATGGCCGACAGAATGTTAGAACACTTCGAACCCGCAATCACTGCTGCCATTACAACCACTACGTCGTGCCAAAGTAAAGAAAATAATAATACGGAAACAGGAAACCTCCAAATCAACCTACTTACAAAACAAATCGAAAAATTGTCACTAGAAGTAGCCGAACTAAAATCAAACCAGCAACGCTCAACGTACTTCCCGCCTTACCATCCACCACACCGTTCGCGCTTTGAAGGACACTCAAGAGCGCCGAGTAAATATCGTGCGCCGTCGCGTTCCCGCCAACGCGGGCCCGACGACGCCGATTGGCTATGCTACTATCATTACCGCTACGGTGACTACGCTCGTAAATGCGAATCACCATGCTCGAAGAATAAGCGTAATTATATTATTAATACAAGAAAACTAACGAAAGCACCGACTGTGGCGGGCGTCGGTGTGAACCATGGAACCCACCGCTTATGTATTATAGATAGCAATAACAAAGAAAAGTTTCTAGTCGACACAGGAGCCGACATATCCGTACTGGCCGCAAAGAAAACGAGATTTTTAAGACCTACAGAAAACAGTTATAAATTATACGCTGCGAACGGAACAGAGATACGTACCTACGGCGAGCGCACACTAGAGCTCAACTTAGGCTTACGTAGAAGTTTTAAATGGACATTTATGGTCGCCGACGTAAAAACTTCAATATTAGGTGCAGACTTCCTCGCAAAATATAAGTTATTAGTCGACTTACACAACAGAAAATTAATAGATTGTGTCACCGAGCTCAGCATTAACGCCTTTGAAATATGTAACACTGAAGAATCCGTCTACCTAATTAACCGTAATCACCCTTATCATGAGATACTGAAGCAATATCCTGACTTGTTACGACCAATGTCACTCAAAACTACAGCCAAACATGACGTCACACACCGCATCGAAACGACGGGACCGCCTTTATTCTCAAGGCCGCGTCCGCTCCCGCCCGATAAATATAAAACCGCGAAGATTGAGTTCGAGAAGATGATAGAAATGGGTATATGTAAGCCATCAAACAGCCCTTGGGCCAGCCCACTACACGTCGTAAAGAAAAAAGACGGTTCACTACGAGTGTGTGGTGATTATAGAAGACTCAATGCCGTTACAATACCAGATAGATATCCTATACCAAGGATTCACGACTTTACCTACCAGTTACACGGAAAAACTATATTCTCGAAGCTTGATATGAAAAATGCTTTTTACGCTCTGCCATTAGAAAAAGAAGACGCCGCGAAGACTGCGATCATCACCCCATTTGGGCTCTTTGAATTCAACCGCATGCCCTTTGGTTTACGTAACGCTGGTCAAACCTTTCAACGATTTATGCATGAAGTGTTAAGGGGACTTGATGACATCTGTTTTTCTTATATGGATGATTTAATCATATTCTCAAACCTCAGTGACCATGAAAAACACTTACATAAAGTACTCGAACGCCTTAACCAGTATGGAGTCACACTTAACATCAATAAATGCGAATTTGGTAAAAACAAGATACAATTTCTAGGCTACGAAGTATCATCAGACGGAATCAAACCCACGGAAGAACGCGTCCAAGCGATAAAGAATTACCCGAAACCCACTACGATACAAGAACTAAGAAGATTTTTAGGCATGATTAACTTTTACCGCAACTGTTTACCTCATCAATCAGAACATCAATGCCTACTCAATAAATACTTACACAACTCTAAGAAGAATGACAAATCACCAATTCAATGGACTCCTGAAGCTGAAAAATCCTTTGAGCAATGCCGCCAAAGCATACTCGAAGCGACTACACTCACGCACCCAATACCTAACGCGCCACTGTGCTTATTAACTGACGCATCCGACACGAGCCTTGGCGCTGTACTACAACAAAAAGTTAACAACGTATGGAAACCGCTTGCCTTTTACTCGAAAACAATGAATGACACACAGCGCAGATACAGCGTGTACGATCGCGAATTACTAGCTATGTACACCGCTGTTAAGAGCCTACGCCGGCTGATTGAGGGTAACGATCTCACTATATGCACAGATCACAAACCCCTTACCTACGCACTTACGAGAGCACCGAATAGCAGTGATACACCGAGACGAGAACGACAACTACACTACATAAGTCAATTCTGTTCAAATATTAAATACATTCACGGAGATCGAAATGAAGCAGCTGACGCGTTATCACGAATATCAGAAATAGAAGTACTTAATCACACAATCGACTACAATAAATTAGCAATAGAACAAGAGAACGACACAGAACTACAAGCCTGCATGAAACAAAGTAATCTCAAGTTTTCACACATCACACTACCCGGGGGTCAACGACCGATATGGTGCGAAACGTCTACAACGAACATTCGACCATACCTACCACTAAGTTATCGTGTTGTAGCATTCAAAGCGCAACACGAACTAAGTCACCCCGGCATACGAACAACAAGAAAAATAATGACTACAAAATTCTTCTGGCCGTCTATGAACAAAGATGTAACTACATGGTCAAGGTCATGCATCGGCTGTCAACGCGCAAAAATACAAAGACACGTAATTAGTCCACTCGGAGAGTTTCAACAATCATCGCGTTTTGAACACCTACACGTCGACATAGTTGGACCGCTACCACCATCAAACGACTATAGGTATTTAGTTACAATGATCGACCGCTGTACTAAATGGCCTGAGGCAATACCTACCCGTGACATTACCGCTGAGACAGTAGCGAAAGCTGTTTACGAAGGATGGATAACAAGATTCGGTTGTCCATTACGAATCACAACCGACCAAGGAAGACAATTTGAGTCATCACTATTCCACTCACTAATGAAGAAACTCGGCGTCACTCGCATACGCACCACTGCATTCCACCCACAAGCAAACGGACAGATAGAACGATGGCATCGTACTATGAAAGCAGCACTAATGGCAAGATGCGCGAGTTGCAGATGGAGCGAAGAATTACCTACTGTGCTACTAGGACTACGTACAGCACTTTGTCAAGACTCTTCAGTTAGCCCTGCCTTAATGACCTACGGTTCTACACTGCGCATCCCGTCGGACTTCTTCGTGCCTACAAAGCCGAACATAAACGACGCAGAGTTCGTTCGTCAGCTGACCGAAACAATGTCGTCATTAACACCTACAAAAAGATCGCATACATCGAACCTGCACACATTCGTACATAAGGACCTACAAACATGTACACATGTGTTTGTGCGAAACGACACCATCCGCCGTCCACTTACACCGCCATACGAAGGTCCTTACAAAGTTTTACAACGTAGCGCAACTGGCAAACAATTCACCATTCAACTACCATTACGTACGACAGTAATATCAATAGATCGACTGAAACCAGCCTATACATATAGCGACGAACAATGTACATCACATCCTCAAACATATCCCAATACGACAATGCAAGCAACACCGCCAACTTCGAGTACCAATACTACGAGTGCAGCCGCCGCGACGTCGAGCAACACAGATGAGCCAGCCACGAAACGCAACACCTACGTCACCCGAGCCGGGAGGCCAGTTAAACCCAACGTACGCTTCGCTTGAGGGGGAGTAATGTGGCGACAGAGCGCCTGCGGTGGCGCCGTCCTGTCGCGCCATGCGTACGTACGTCCATCCGCTGCCCTAGCAAACAAATTATGAACGGAATCTCAGCGCGCGCACGTATTTATATAAACTGTCACTAAGCGATAATCGTTCTCTCTCACTCAATTATATCACTCTCTCACTCACGCGTAAATTCAAGCTCGCTGGTACAGCCACGAGTTGTATGCCAATTTTGTGTATATATTAAAGTGCATTTTAGCAAATAAATAAGAAAAGTCGTAACCTCCTCCGAGTTTCACTACTATCCTATCTACGGATCAAAGGCTAACAGCTGGGCCGGTTAGGATAGTGAATCACCACCTCTCCCTGGTATTTAGGCTACGGATCAAAAGCTAAACAGCTGGGCCGGCCACATACCTAAATCCCAGTACCTACACTCTCAGCCAGCTGGCATAGCGTGTAGGACCAAGTTATAGGCAAACTATACGGGTCAGCAAGCACACAGCTGTCCCGAAAAGACGAATAAACCTGTAATCTGACTGATAACTTTATTTGTGCTTTCAAACCTCAGTTAGTGTTTTATTCTGTAGAATAGTGATTTGACGTTGTGTATTTCTCTTGTACCTATTTGTGGTAAAGTTTAAGTACGTTGTCGTTATTGAATATTTGATAGATTATGGATGTTTTTGAATCGATTTACTTTTTGTTCTGAGGTAAAAAGGGTTATTAGAGAAATATAGGTTATAGATACTATAGAGAAGATGAAGAATTTTTATTTCACACACTGCTATCTAGTTCGAAACAAAACAGAGCTTGTACTATTGGTAACAAGAAGATTTCCCTAGTGGCCGTTTGCGGAACTAACGTATGACAGACACTTCTACCTGGCAGTTTAATGTACAGAGCGAGTGCATTGTTATTGTTTCATTGATAGACGTCTACGGAGAAGTAAAAAATACGTATTTTAAAAGTGGAATGTTAACGTGTATACGTATTTTTATCTGTCATACGTTAGTTCTGCGACTTGCCGCTAGGGAATCTGCTCGTCACCATTTAAATTCTTTCTACAATGATTTCATTGATAGACGTCTACGGAGTAGTAAAAAAAATACTTTAGGACCACTTCGTGAGGGTAAACAGTATTCTAAAAGTGGAATGTTAACGTGTATACGTATTTTTATCTGTCATACGTTAGTTCTGCGACTTGCCGCTAGGGAATCTGCTCGTCACCAATTGGTACAGAGAACTGACATAAATACAAATATACTTTTTACTTTTAAACACATATTTATTAAACGTAGAAACACCCGTTTAAAAAAATACTATGCACCACCCGCAAACCCGGCATTTCATTTTTATAGATTTTGATTTCAATAATTGTTATGGACTCTACTACAGGAATATCATAAACGAATTTTTTAATAAATTATTATTTACTACATCTATTATAGACAAATAATAATTATAATCGAATGCTTTCATTTCATTTAATTAAATATCCCAAACCACCAATCATAAAAAAGACAAAAAGAAATAGAAAAAGAACAGTCAACTTGAATGTTGTCTAAAAGTTTCTGGTCCTTATCTAACGTGTGACTACCTGTATAGCTGCATCTCACTTGCGCATGATTACAGTGAACATAGCTGTGAAGGACCATCAAGTAACTATCTGACTGTTTACTCCCGATTGAAAAACACAAAAAGTTTATTCGCTTGTTAAAGAGCTGGATACATTTATTCCCTTGTTAGTTATTAGACCGTTTAACTGCGGATTGAAAAACCGGCCCTTAGTTGTACAGCTTTATTGAATAAATTTTAATACCTACTCGAGTTTACGTTGGTCTCGTTGGTTTGTTTGTTCTTGAATTGATGGGAAATAGCTAAAATATGTAGAATATTTAAAATTAATTTGTCTTTCCTTTTAAAATCCAAAAAGGGTTATAGAAGTTAAACAGCTTATTATTAAAATGAAAAAGCTAATTAATAGTTATAATAGTTAGCTTTTTAATTACTAGGGTTTTCAATTAAATGTCTGTTTACAACATCTTTTTAACCGACTTCAAAAAAAGGAGGAAGTTTAGCAATTCGACCGTTTTTTTTTAATGTGTATTCGCCGATAACTTCGTCGTTTATGAACCGATTTTGATGAATCTTTTTTTAATGGAAAGGAGATATACCAACGGTGGTATAAGGACACTAAGATCTGATGATGGAATCCAATAGAAATCGAGTCGAACCTTGAAGTCGGTTTTTGTTTTGTTAAAATTTTGTACTTCTTTGACAAGAAGTTTACATTTCCGATAAGAAAGACTGATTGATTTGTTTTCCATACAAAGTTAACTTTGTTCAGAAGCGATAAATTATTGATATTGATGTTTTGCTCTGGTTTATTTCTGTTATTACATAAACATCATTATAGAGTGTCCCCAGTAGCGAATATCGATTATATTCTATTCTTTAACATTTCATCTTTTACTTGTATTCTATGCATGTGATCTTATTATCGGATCGGATTTATATAGGTATGCATAAGCACATATTCATTATATTGTTATATTATTACTTACTATATTATAATGAAGTAACTGTATATAAACGTGAATAGAGTTTGTCCAACTTTATCGTCTCTCTATAAGGCCCTTCTTAGGGCTATAATTTCGCTTTTTTATGTTTCACTAGGTAAACAATTTTTATAAAGGTAGTAGAGCCACGCTGATTTCAGCACGAACGGGCCGGCTCGACCGGGGCGGTACTACCCTCTCACAGAAAATCAACGTAAAATGACAGCATTCGTGCTGTCGTGTTTCGTTGGTGAGTGCGAGACCGGAGGCCCAATTAGTCTAGTCAACAAGTTCCATACTTGTTGACTAGACTAAAAGATGCAGCAGCATCACTTGGCCGCCATGGTGTGGGTCACCATACTGCATTGTCTGTTTTGTCATTCGCAGTGAGCATGGTGACCACCACTCTTGGATTCTGCTTATGCTTCACATCAGGCAGAGTAGAGTCATTTTGGCGGCCCATACATAAAAAAAAGCTGATCCGGCAAAAGTTGTTTAACCATAAAAAAATTGGGGTATTAAAATAGATGTAAGTCGATTCTCAGACCTACCCGATATGCACACCATATTTCATGAAAATCGGTCCAGCCGTTTCAGAGGAGTATGGTAACTAACATTGTGACACGAGAATTTTATAATAAGACTAGCTGACCTTCGCAACCTCGTTTGCGCCCAAACTACCATCCCCCGTTTTAACCCCAAAAGGGGGTCGATTTCTAAAGATACATTATTCGTACACCTCCACACCATATAAAGAGCCATTTTAAATTTCAAGTCTCTTACTTCAAAAACATAGGACTTTCATATAAACTTCCAACCCCTGTTTTATCCCCTTAGGGGTGGAGTTTCGTAAAATTCGTTCTTAGCGGATGTTTACATCCTCTAAGGAACCTACCTGCTAAATTTCAAGTTTGTAGGTGTTATCGTTTCTGAGATTTCGTGATTAATAAGTGAGTGGTATTTCGCTTTTATATATATATAGATTTATGTCAAAATTACTTCTGGATAAAGTAGTAAGTTTACTAAATCGCTTTTCCAATGTTTTAGTGAATTAACTGATAGGTAACATTCAAAATATTGGGAATGTTGGTTTGTTATTTTACACATCGAATAGAATTGTCTAAACCCGGATAGTGATTTACTTATTTTCTTTGTTATATAATTTCCAAAATAATCTCTCAGAGCATAGCCTCTGATATAGAATAGTAATTGCAATATGTTTTAGTTATATACCATTGTGGACTGAATTTACTTGGAGACTAAAAATATTTCTCTTTCCATTCACTTGAAACAGCATTCCTCCCCGCGTGGGTCACATATTCACGTTGCAAGTACTCACTCATTAATATTTATATGTTCACTTACTTCGCAAGCTTTCTAGCACGGAATGCAAGTCGGTGGTGCACTACTGAATGTAATGCCGTTGACTCCAAGAAACTTTGTAGTTATATACTTAAAAAGAAGGTAAAATGGTGACAAATTAGGTAAATTTTGTATTTTTGGTGTCTACAAGTAACTGAGATAGACGTGAGTTTTGTTATTATGTTTCGTTATTATTTCTGTTGTTATAATTAGCGTGTATTCATAATATAATCAAATGGCATCTAATAATGACCGAAATAAATCTTATATTAAATAAGTGAATAAGTGTTGTAACAATTGAAAACATTAGTGTAGAAAGCTTTAGTCATTAGTACAGACACTCAAACTTGGTTGCTCAAATATACCTACTCAAATTTACATACGATGATGTTGTATATATTTAAAACTAGCTGTGCCCGCATGTGACATTTGGATTTTCAAGTAATGTTTACCGCTTAAACCTTCCCTGGACATTTCGAAGAAACATTTAAAAACCAAAATCAGCTAAATCGGCCGAGCTGTTCTCGAGTTTTAGCGAGACAAACGAACAGCAATTTATTTTTATATATAAAAGATGATTTACAGTTGCTCCTAAAACAGTCTACTTCATGAATTGGTTCAGTACAGTTCAGATGACTTAAATTGTAAAATATATTTCACAATACATGTATGGAAAAGCTTGTATTTTCTCAGTGAAAGATAAATTGCTCACATACAATGCTGGCAAGTTCTGGAGCGATGCCATAGTTATCCGTTATTATGAATGACGACATTGTAACCCCGATTTTGTGACACATACCACTTTTGTGACGATACATACATTGTTTTGTGTTTTATGCATACTGACGTGACTTTGCAATGTATAGTAAAAGTAAAAAGAATTAACTGAAAAAGAAAACAACCATAATGTCATTTTTTTTTCAGATGCAGAGAAAATCATGATCATAATGAAGGTACATTACAATTACGAGGAAATTTTAGAAATGAAATAAATCACTGTGTGCAGTGATAACTCTTCATAGCGATCTCTAAGTTCTAAAAACTCTTAGTTATGATTTGTTATACAATACATTTTTATGGACAGGGTAGTACAGACACTATTACACCGGGAGACAGGTTACCGAAAACCCAACCTCTATGACCCCTTTAGCTTTACGTGGACACTTAAAGGGCGGCGATACACTTGTGTATCTTGATTTAAAGGTACCTGTGGCGACTTCCACATACAGCGCAACAGAAATATACTACAGCGCCATCTACCGAAGTTACACTGAACTACGGAGTAACGAAGGAAACTAAGAAGCTACCAATCCTGAATCGCGCAGCGAAAGTTCGCGCGCCAATTAAGATACATACAACATCCCAACATCAACCGTTGGGCAGTTGGCCCGCCAGGCATGATCACCTCGCCTGGTCGGAGGATCCTCCCTTTGTGTTGGTGGGACATAACACACCTGTCCCCCACATACCCATGGGTTACGGTATCAACTTACCATCAGACGATTCGATTCGCTTAACCCTTAAAACAATATTATTTTAGAGTGCTAGCTTCAATAATTACCTACAAATTTTAACAAAAAAAAACCGACTTCAATCTGGACCTAATTTAAATGGGACCATTCGGGAAGCACCAGCTTTCAAATAAGAAAAGATTTATCAAAATCGGTTCACCCAGTCAAAAGTTATGAGGTAACAAACATTAAATAAAAAAAAGAATACAGTCCAATTGATAACCTCCTCCTTTTTTTGAAGTCGGTTAAAAATGAAAGCAGTTTTAATATTTACCTGCTGAAATTCCTCACTTAGGGACACTAATTTATAATTATACTGTCGTTCCTTTAAACCAAGTCATTGTAATAAATATACAATGACTTTAGAAAACAATCGTAACTAACATTATAAATCAGAATTTGAGTTTGTATATTTCTCATCACACTTTTAGGTATTTACTAACGCGTAGCTAGATACACTATTAGCGAGGAACATAGGCTGCTTTTCTCGACAAAAACCGCAATACACGCGGGTATAGCAGCTGCCAAAAACTGATATTAAATATTAAGAATTTAATTTTTGCTGAAGGATAAAGACTGCAGTTAATTAAAGTTAAATTACAACGAATATAGTATTAATTTAAATATTCTATGGGCCTACGACCGGTCTTTGAAATAGAAAACTGTCTAAATGAAAAGTAAAAAAAAATAAAGCTCCATTGTACGTTGATAGCCTCTGGGCAAGAAATGTCTAGCTAAATCTGAAATTCCTATATACATGGATTAAAAGCATACTAATAACACGAACTAGATACTCGTTACTGGGATAATGTCTAGACTTTAGCACACAATTTAAACTGGATTACAAGGAAAACTATCAAACAATAATACTTTGTTTTGCAATAGAATTCTCACCATTATAGGTTTTTGGTATTATAGGTTTTTTTTTTTTTTTTTTTTATGTTTGGCCCGCCAAAATGACTCTACTCTGCCTGATGGAAAGCATAAGCAGAATCCAAGAGTAGTGGTCACCATGCTCACTGCGAATGCAGACAATGCAGCATGGCGACCCACACCATGGCGGCCTAGTGATGCTTCTGCATCTTTTAGTCTAGTCAACAAGTATGGAACTTGTTGACTAGACTAATTGGGCCTCCGGTCTCGCACTCACCAACGAAACACGACAGCACGCTGTCATTATACGTTAATTTTCTGTGCGAGGGTAGTACCGCCCCGGTCGAGCCGGCCCGTTCGTGCTGAAATCAGCGTGGCTCTACTACCTCTAAATAAAAATAAAATTATATTTATTACCGTTATGGTTTTGGAAAATATCGGAAGGTATATTTCATTATTATCTTTATTTCAATTACATAACATATTAATTACATTTTTAAATATACACATAATTTTTTTTTTTAAATATAAAAAATAGTAGACCACCGACTTCGGGTACAGGGACCAAGAAACCGGTGGTTAGGGCTCCAAAGACAGGAACTTCCTCACTATACGTGCCGTGTCTAGTAGGACTGCTTTCTGCATCAGACGCTTGATTCAAGCGTCCAACGTAAGCCACTTAAGGTGTTGGTCGAGGCTCTTGGCTATTAATCCGTGGACAGATACAACTATCGGAACAATGATCACCGAATCCACATTCCACATATCGACAATCTCGTGAGATAAATCCAAATATTTCATTTGTTTTTCATATTATTATTCGTCGTGCAGTCAGTCACGCGGTCGATTAATTATTATTATTATATTACTACTGTAATATAATAATAATAATTAATCGACCCAAATAGTCGTACTGGTATTAATATATGACATTACGTTTTATTTTCTAAAAACGGTTACTGTTAACTGCAAGCTTTTGAAACCACTTAAAATGCTTTATACGTGAAAATTAAGTCCTAAGACGTATTTTATGACCTAACTGTAACTGTCTTATGCTTAAGACCATCAATGACTATCTTAAATAGGTCAAACAATAAAATACTATAATGTAGGTAGTAGAGCCACGCTGATTTCAGCACGAATGGGCCGGCTCGACCGGGGCGGTACTACCCTCGCACAGAAAATCAACGTAAAATGACAGCGATCGTGCTGTCGGGTTTCGTTGATGAGTGCGAGACCGGAGGTCCAAATAGTCTAGTCAACAAGTTCCATACTTGTTGGCTAGACTAAAAGATGCAGAAGCATCACTAGGCCGCCATGGTGTGGGTCACCATACTGCATTGTCTGCATTCGCAATGAGTATGGTGACCACCACTCTTGGATTCTGCTTATGCTTTCCATCAGGCAGAGTAGAGTCATTATGGCGGGCCAACATAAAAAAAAAAAAAATACTATTAAAAAGAACTCCGAACAAAATTTTATTGCAGTTAAAGAAGATATTTTTGAAACTATGAATTGAAATTATACTTCAAATTCTGTGTAAAGTATTCTTTAAGTTATATTTTATTACTCCGAGAATCACTTTTATTATTACATTATTTACTATGTAAAGGAATTTTTCATTTACAACTTTCCACATACGGTTACAAGCTTTATTAGAGTTTATAAACTTCACTTTAACGTTCACTAGATGGCAATGTGCGCTACTAAAGGCGTCTAGAAGCTATCAAGCAATTAAAAATGTAAATTCGTAATTTAAAAATGTAAATCCCTAATCATCACTACATACAATACATACTACATACATATATCAAGTTCCATACTTGTTGACTAGACTAAAAGATGCAGAAGCATCACTAGGCCGCCATGGTGTGGGTCGCCATACTGCATTGTCTGCATTCGCAGTGAGTATGGTGACCACCACTCTTGGATTCTGCTTATGCTTTCCATCAGGCAGAGTAGAGTCATTATGGCGGACCATACATAAAAAAAAAAAAAAAAAAAAAAAAAAATATAAAACAAAGTCGCTTTCTCTGTCCCTATATCCCTATGTGTGCTTAAATCTTTAAAACTACGCAACGGATTTTGATGCGGTTTTCTTTAATAGATAGAGTGATTCAAGAGGAAGGTTTATATGTATAAAACATGCATAATATAGTAGAGAAACATTGATAATTTTAGAGGTTTCTAATGTGATGTCGTAAATAAATCCATTCTTTTACGCCTACTTTGCAAACGGTGGCTGTACCCTACGAGATAGATCAAAATAATATACTACAGTATTGTACACCTTAAAAAGGCTATTTTAAACAATACAGCATTAATCTTTATCCAATTGAGTACATTAAATACATTGTGCATTTAATGTAGACCAATATGGCTCTTTACAGTATTTAATTTAATTGAATATATTCGAAGATATTACAGCTTTAAAATGCACGAATCGTGTCGTCGGTGGGTGCATCTGAAATCCACCCGCGCGAAGCCAGGGCGGGTCGCTAGTTCATAAATAAAATAGAGTTTGTAAAAACTAGATTAAACGCATTACAAAAAGTTTTTATTTTAATTTTTTCGAAGCGACAGATGTGATGCCTCCGTCTGATTCTCTGGGCTAAGAAAAAAAAAAAAAAATCAAGTCACTATTCACTAAGTCACAATGTATACAGACTGTTATAAAAAAGAATTTATGAAGCCATTTAGCATATTGTAATATTCTATTCAAATTTGTAACTGTTTGGTTCTGAAATGATGAAATATTTTCTTCTTGGACAAAATATTGCTTTGCGCATTTAATCTGTTTTATGTTCTTGGTTAAATTTTAGGTGTTTACTGACACTATGGATTATTTAGTGTCACTATCTCCTTTCTAAGGAGAGGCTCATAGGCCTTAGAAGAACTGATTGCAGTTTGTTCTGTCATAGTAATACGTCCTTACTCCTAGTTTGAGTGTTTCTAGATTTATGACCTAAGCGAAAAGTCTTACGGGATAGATTTCAATGGACAATTTCAACTTTTTGAATAACGAAACAAAATATATGGGAGTATCTTGAGCTCATAAAACATTATGTCAACGTGAGTTGAATACTAAATAGAGCGGCTGACATGATTTGTATTACATAAAAGTCAGAACAAACATTTTGAATCGACCAACTCTTATAGAATATCTTAATGTTTGAGATGTCACTTTATATTGTGTTAAATATAAATTGTGTATCTGACCCCACACACATGTTTTTAGTTTATTCCAATAACTTATAGCATTATATTCTAAAATATTTTTACTTATTTATTAGCCAAAAGCAAAAGTATATTTAGTATCAAACTTAACCAAGGTTTAAATTTACTATATTATGATGATCGTTTAGTACAAAACGGGTCTTTGATGTTTGTAAAATATCTTAAGGTTTCATTTTATTTTACAAAATTATTTTACACTAGCTGACTCGTCCCCACTTCGTTGGGTGGTAGATAAACATTTTTTTCTCCGACTTACTTTTTTTTTTATGTTTGGCCCGCCAAAATGACTCTACACTGCCTGATGGAAAGCATAACGACTGCCTCGTTGGTCTCGCGGTTGGCGTGTGCGACTGCTGATCATGAGGTCTCGGGTTCGATTCCCGGGTCGGACCAAATGTTTGTATGATCTACAAATATTTGTTTCGGAGTTTGGGTGTTTTCTATGTATAATATGTATGTATTTACAAAAAAAAAAAGTATATATGTATTTGTATCAGTTTTCTAGTACCCATAACACAAGCTCTGCTTAGCATGGGACTAGATGGCGTTGTGTGTTAGATGTCCAAAATATTTATAAATTTATTTATAAGCAGAATCCATGAGTGGTGGTCACCATGCTCACTGCGAATGCAGACAATGCAGCATGGCGACCCACACCATGGCGGCCTAGTGATGCTACTGCATCTTTTAGTCTAGTCAACAAGTATGGAACTTGTTGACTAGACTAATTGGGCTATTGGACTAGTCATTTTACGTTGATTTTCTGTGCGAGGGTAGTACCGCCCCGGTCGAGCCGGCCCGTTCGTGCTGAAATCAGCGTGGCTCTACTACCTTCTTCTACTACTTACTTTGCAAATTCAGCTACCATGAAAAATTCTTTCCACTTTTCGGGTTATTATATAGCCTATGTCACTCCCAAATAACGTAGCCTTCGATTGGTAAAATATTTTTTATAATCGGTTCAGTAGATCCAGAGATTACCCACTACAACGTCACAACGTCACAAACTCACAAACTTTACCTCTTTATATAATAGTATAGAAAACGATTTTTATCATAACTCTTGTGATATCTGCCTTACCTTTAAGAATAATTTGAAATGCAAGCTACCCCAATTCAATAATCTTCTCAATCGTAGCCTAACTGAAACTTCAATGCATCACGCTGTTGACACGATTACATATCACGTTCTTATCTCAAATGTCGAATACATGTGAATAGTTCATTTGAAATTCTAAAGCGTTAAGGGAACTAAAGTTGAGTCAAGTCTTCCAAAGTTAGTTTACCGACAACGTGATGGCGTATTGCGGAAGAATTTTCAATTAAACACCGCATATAGTTTTGCACATCTGGCAAATTATTTAATTAAAGCATATGTATCTACCTACAAAAAAATTGCAATGGTTAAGTTAATAAATCTTTTTTTTTTCGCCTAGAAGGCAGTAGATATTTTTAATTTTATTATTATTATTAAACTAAAGAGTAGTCCATTTAAAATTCGTTACATCCATTTCAGCACATGAAAATCAGAATAGCCCTCTAATTACTTCTAAGCCATAAAATAACCTAAATTGGATAATTAGAACTGAATTTGTTAGGTCAGACAAGATTATAAGGAGTGGTTCCAAGTCATTTAGTTGGTAATTTTGTGAGGATACTTAATTACATTATAACTTTCAATTGTCCTTTGACTTCAAATACAAATTTTAATTAGAATTGCCTTAATAATTTGATGTTATTGATGTTGACATTGTAGGGCTTTATTGGTCTTATATTTCATTAATTTGGCCCATAAATATGTGTGCTATTTTCATAGAAAAAAGATGATGATACAGAAGCATTTCAATAGGCCGTCACAGTGTGGGTCACCATGCTGCATTGTTGCATTGTCTGCATTCTCAATGAGTATGGTAACCACTATACTTGGATTCTGGTCATACTTTCCATCAGGCAGAGTAGTCACTTCGGAGGGTCATATTTATATATAAAATGAATACATACAAGCAGACAGTTCAACCAATGGTCAACCGCAACTTAAGTGACAACTGCGCTATGCCGCTTTTGTGTGCTCCCAAGAATGATTTTATTTTTGTATTTTTTCATTTATTTCAGACCATTTTAATATCAAAATAAATGTAAAAAATTAACACTTAAAATCAATTAATAAAAAAAACCCGATGAAATTGAGAACCTCCTCTTTTTGGAAGTCGGTTAAAAATAGAGTATTATGTTGTATATACAATATGAGCAAAAAGTTTTACAAAATGTCTGCTGAAGCTCCGAAGAGGGTCCGTTCAATAGCACGCTATAAAGACCTTTCATCATATTGAAAAAAAATATTTAAGACAGTGAAAAAATATATAAACGCTGCAGATAAATCAGTTTCCTTTAGATGTTTTAAATAAGGTCTGATTAATGTAGGTGAACGTTTTTGTTTGCTATTAAGTCTTGATTAAAAAGAAGTTGTACAAGATATTGATAGAATCATCGGCACGCTTAAGCTGAGGAGGCCAAATCAATATCATACTCACAAAAAGTCTTTGCTAAGGAGAGATCTATGTCAATCAGTGAATTATTAAAGATTGTTGATATTGGTGATAGGTATTCGAAAATCATTTGTGATTTCGCAACAGTAAAAAATCTATTAATTAGTAATCATTTTTGATGACCTGGTTATTGATACATTTTGGAAGTAAGGAACTCTTTGATCAAACCATAAATTTTTTAGAAGAAATATTTGTTTGCATAATTTATTTAATTAACAATTTTCTTAAGATTTAATAAAAAAACTCACAGTAAGTATTAAATTTTTAAGAATAATCAAGTCGACATACTTTATCCCTGCTAATGGTAAAAATAGACCAGGAATCCTGGACTATTTACATTCCCTGGTATACATGCTAGATTATGTATTAAAAAAAACTTCGTTTAATAAAACCGACTTCAAAAACTAAAAAGTATAAAATAACTTAATTTGTATGTGCTACCTATTCATAGGTTTGAATTCGGCGCCAAGCCAAATGTAATAGTAGGTACCACACTTTAATAAAATATTAAACATTTCTCTTAAATCTTTTCTCTATCGATTAAAACTGTATTAAAATCTGTTGCACTATATCTAAAGATCTACGCATACAGGAACAAACGGCTGCTTTATTTTCTAATATATAAAGAATACAAAAAAAAAACATGAAATAAATTCGATCCTGATACTCTTAATAAAATTGATTTACTTTCATTTAATTCTATTAACATGAAGGAAAAAGGAATAAATCAAACGGTTTTATTGCCTCTGCTCCATCAAACAAATAAGTCTTTGTAATTGAGATACAAAATGAAATCCCGAAAACGAATCCAAACATCAATGAATCCTTTTATCGGTTGAACGGGATCTATCTATAGATAGATATATGGCTTTGGGCAACTATTCAACGAAATGTTTCATCCAAGCCAAGAAAAATTAGTCCAATTCACATTTCTGCAGTTGATCAAATTATAAATTTGAAATCAAATCATAATGATATTCTTGGAAAATATTCCTTCTTCCCGTTATTTCATTGTATTTATTTCTGAACCTTCGTTCTGGATCTTGGCGTATGTGAAAATCCACCATTTATTCTGGGGTTTAGCCTCTGAGTTTTCCCTTTCAACCTTTCTTATAAGTAACAATCTTTCGAATTTCTTGACCTTTGTAGGTGTGGGATCCAAAATTCTGATAAGGCGTAATGGTGATATTCAGCCAGAAATGAGTGTTTTTTTGCTTGACTTTCAACGTTCTATAACTTCCCTTCAATTACTACTCTCTCCAGATTTTTTCTACAATAAATTGTGATTGGCAGTCCACAACTGTGTGCTTTTCTAAAAAAATTCTGCCTCGCGCAACAAAACTGTGCAATGAACTATCGCCTGAGGTATTCCCGGACCAAATTGACTTGAAGGTCGAGAGCTTCAAGAAAAGAGCATAGTCCTTCTTAAAAAGCCTGCTACGCACTTGTGACGCCTCTAGTGTTGCGAGTGTCCATGGGTAGCGGTCTTCGCTTACTATAAGGCGATCCGTCTGCTCGTTTGCCCCTTATCCCATAAAAAAAGAAAGAAAGAAGAAAGAAAGAAAAACATTTATTCTGACATACACAGGACAGTACATGGTTTGAAATAGACGTACGACGAAAAGCAATTTTACATAGGATTAGATCCTGTATAAATATAGACGTCAACTTCTAAGCCCAGAAATATGACGCAATAAAATACTAAACTACATGATAATATCCATAGCAAATACGTACTTCATATCTACGTCCGATTTCGAAAAATTTACGAGGGAAAAAAGATAATTTCCTCATAAATAGATCAAACACAGAAATGGGATCCATTGGGAACGAGATACAAACGATTGAAAGTAACGATATTGGAACAGAAATGTCAATGGAGATTGTTAACGGAATCCTCTTCAAGATGATTCTATCGACAACAATATCTGTCCTTTTTGAATGCCAATATAAAAATTTATGAAGAAATTATTTCGACTTTTGGTCTTTCGTATTTTTAACCGACTTCAAAAAAGTAGAAGGTGCTTTCAATCAATTCGACTGTCTTTTTATGTTTGTTACCTCATAACTTTCGACTGAGTAAACCGATTTTGATGATTCTTTTTTATTTGAAAGCTGGTGCCATTTCGATTCGGTCCAGTTCTTGAGGTCGTTTTTTTTTGTTAAATTTGTGATTATTATTATCTTTTTACAATACAAATTGATTTAAGTATAAATTTAAAATAAAACAATGACTAATAAAATAATGCATTTAGTCATAAATGTTTTTCGTCTTTTAAATCCTTCTATTTTGTGTTGGTGTTACCGATGGACCAGTATTAGTATTAAAGTAATAAAAACCTGATTTAGGCACTATATCATTATTGTTATTTCATATACCTTATTTTTAACATCTCATATCGAACACGGCTGTCTGATTATAACTACTGTATTAGATAAGGCTGCTATTAAAAATTTAAATACAAATTAATTAGTTTTAAACGTTACAGATAAATTTTACTCACACACACATTATCACAATAAGTGAAAATCGAACACACATTCTGTGGCTCGGCCAGGATCACTAATTGTCTTTATTAGTTCATCTAATACAATCACTTTTCAATGAACTCCCTAAGTTAAGAAATCCATTTGACAGCTTCTATGGAAAAAGTGTATCTAAAGTACTATCAGAATCTAATTGAAGTTACGTAATAAGTCGCTGCTACCTAAGAAAATATTTTCTTTCAATATACTCTTATACTTATAAGTTGGAGCTTTACTCTCAGATTTTATATTGATGTCAATAGTAATAGAAATACGGTTATTGGTACTCCGAACGCAAATAGCGTCTCGCCCAAAAATAAACTTGTATATAATTTGTTTTTCTTCGGTTCTTATATTATCAAGCATCAATATCCATTCATTTTTTACTTATACAGAGTACCAAGTTAAACTCATCTTATAGATTTTTTTGTATATTTTTAAGCTATTGCATAGCTTTTATCGCGGGCTTTGAGGCCTTTGAGCGCGGTGACCGAATCAGGAACTTTCGTAACGTAACGTAACGAAAATAAAACCTTACACCCGAATCTCGCACGGATCGAGACGAGCTGCTCCGAACAACGAATAAACGAATCTATCTGACAAATCTAACAGACAGAATATGTCAACAGCCGGCCTCGCAGGCGTATTGAAATACGTCAAGGAAGATTCGTTGCCTTGGACACGTAGATTTGTTATGTCATATAATGTATAAAATTATTCATGGTAGCTATAAACAACTGCATAAATAAAAAATAAATATATAATTATAATTGCATAAGTTGATAAAAATGCTATGCAATAGCTTTACCGCGGCAGACCCCGAGTGCCACACGTCTTTTTAATTTTATGAATGAGTTTTATGAAGTTACTAATTCATTCGCAAATTCATATGAAATGATAACCTTGGGAAAAGCGATAATATTACGCAATATTTAACTAAAGGTTAAACAGTTCTCCTTATACATTTAAATCAAATCCGAATAATATAAAGGACTACGAAATTTGAAAATATTGGAGAAACTACGGACCCCTGAAAAAACTAATAATATGTAATTAATGTAAAAATCAATACGAATTCGAATAAACGTAGCATAAAACTATGAACCTTCAGTTCAATATTTAAAAGAACTCCTTATTTACCACAATGAGTCGTAAATAAATGTGATTATCCACATTATATGAGAATTTTACAAGACTCAAAGATTAAAATGAGATTATACCTATAATACCAAAGCAGGAAGTAAATGCTGAAACAAGCCGTTCTCCCTAAACAGACCCTTATCAAGCGATCCCATTTCATAATACGTAACCAAAGTGTCAAATACTCAAATCTGTTCTACAAAAAGTTCAATGTACGTAACAAGGTTGACCTTCATATGACCCTGTGCCCTTACGAGGACTGAGATATCCGGGCCCCAGGCTATATCATTACAATACTGTCTGCTATGCAACGAATAAAGATATCCCTGGTCCTTTCTCGTTGTTACAAGTAGGTATTATTACGTCCAGTGTTGGTTAGCACTCTTGGAATAAAAGTTTGATTGTACTAAGACAATTCCTTTCAATGATGGTTAGTAAATGTTTTTACCAATAAACAAAATGTTTTATGTAGTTAGAATTGAATTTTCCCTGACTTAGTGTTGTCTCTCCAATCGCCATTTTAGCCTTTTCGAGTTACCACACTCTTGAACCCCATCCGAAATTTATGATATTCCTTACCCGCTGCCCATTTTTTACATGTCAACAGTAATAGAAATAAACTTATTTTGTAACCATTAAATAAAGCTATGACAGTTGAATAATGAATAGAATTGGCTTTTTAGTTCAGGAGAAGTCATTCACGACAAAAAATATTTTGCTACTAATTTGTCCGGCGGGTGCTAATGGCTATCACATAATGAATGTTCACTACTTGTCTTATAATATGAGTCACAGTTGGGACTGGTTAAAAATTTAATATGCATTTAAGAAAAGTAACAAGGGTGAATATATACTATTATTTATACAATACTCAGGCAAAAAATTGTGTTGTTTGAATTCTCATCAATAGGCATTATATTTTCACTGGAAAAATCAAGTTCAAAGTTACTTAAATACTGTCACAATAATTATTATTCGTAAGAGATGTGTAGCTTTCAAACCATTTCTCACACATATCTAGAATACTATAAAAGTTTCTAATTAGGACATTATTATGTCTTCAATATTAATATGCGGTAAAATAATACATTAAACCAAATACAAACGCATCGAAATTCTAGAAGGAATATATCTTGCAAACAGTTGTTAGTGGCGATGTACATACAAAATATAAAATTTATAAAAGTTTTGGTTTTGTGACTAAGTTTCTTGCGAAAAACTTTACATAAATATTGAAAGAAATAAAATATGTTTACGGTTGACTATATAAAAGATTAATAAATTTGATACATTTTATTGCCTCCACAAAGACGTATTGGCGAAGCAAGTGGCACAAACAAAACGATTTAAACTCTTTATTGGCTCTTGGAATGTGTTTTATTTCTGTTCGTAAAATATTACAGACACTTTATTATTGACTTAGTGAAATTTATTTGTTACTTATTAGTTAATGATTATAACAGCAGTTCGAATTAAAAGTACGTTACAAATAAATATAATAAATAATAATAAATATTTCGGACATCGAACACACAACGCCATCTAGTCCCAAGCTAAGCAGAGCTTGTGTTATGGGTACTAGTCAACTGATACAAATACTTGTATACTTTTTTTTTGGAAATATTTACATATTATAGATAGAAAACACCCAAACTCCGAAACAAATATATGTAGATCATACAAACATTTGGCCCGACCCGGGAATCGAACCCGAGATCTCATTCTCAATTAAAAATACGTTACAAATAAATATTTATAAACCATTAGGTTTTCTTGAATTGTTTCTTTTCATATCAGTATCGATTTAGCAAATTGTAAGCATACGGATTCAGTTCTTAGTCTAAAAGAATTATTGGTCATAATAAGTTTGCCAAAATTAATCAGACTGGCGTGCAATAGGTGAGGTTTATGTTCAGCAGTGGACTGTAATAGGCTGATGATGACGATATGTAACTTTTATATTTAATGTGCGTAATTCTAACAATTGTTGAGACATTTTTAATAGTCACAAATAAAGTCTTCAGCTTTATTAAAATAAAATAGGTTTTTGTTATACAAGCGCACTGTTTTTGAACTATATTTCTATGTTGACGAACTATGATTTCTCTTAATTTTAGAGAACAATTCCTCGCTAGCTTCTAAGCACCATATAGCAAGTCACGTCCACAAGATTATTTTCTACAAATGGGTGTATAAATGCGGAAGGTCATGTATACTATACGAGTAAAACAATTTAACTTCAGCTATATTTTAAACTGGTGAACTTGCTACGTTTTAAAGTTTTTGTCATTTATCAAATACAGATGAATATCAGCGTCGTAATTCTTAAGTGATTCTGTCTAATGGTATTTTATTTCCTATAAATTTGTAAGAGAATTTTAAAGAGTGTTGTTCTGACAAATGGTTCTTACAAATACTTTTGGCTCGTTTGCAAACAAAGTTTTTAGTGGATGTTGTAAATTATAGTCTCTAAAGTTGCTATCACAACGTCAATTGCATTTATTCTTTAAAAACACGGTTCTATAAGAGTAGAAAAGATTGCGGGTGTTACCAGTTTATTTTACATTAATTTGCACAACTGAGATTTGTTTATCCTTCATACTAATGATATAAATTCTAGATTTTAAAAGTAGTAGAGCCACGCTGATTTCAGCACGAACGGGCTGGCTTGACCGGGGCGTTACCACCCTCGCACAGAAGATAAATGCATTGTCTGCATTCGCAATAAGTATGCTGACCACCACTCTTGGATTCTGCTTATGCTCTCCATCAGGCAGAGTAGACCTCAGAGTAGAAGTCACCTTAGCAGGCCCATACAAAAAAAAATCGAATGGAACTATGTCTGTCTATCACGCTTCCACAGCTAAGGCACTACACCAAATTTAATGAAAATTAGCCTGGAGATACCTTGATTTTTGAGGCAGGTTAAAGGCTACTCGTTTACTATATTAACAGACATACACGCAGGCGGGGCTAGAGGCAATAGCTAGTTTAAATATAAAACTTATAGCAAACTATATTTGGTGACACCTAATACGTTTCATTGAGTTGCTCAATTATCTTAATGCACATCTATTACTATTACTTACTACTATTAATTATTAAAGCTGAAGAGTTTGTTAGTTTGTTTGAACGCACTAATCTCAGGAACCGCTGGTACGATTTGTGAAATTCTTTAAGTGTTAGATAGTACATTTATCGAGAAAGGCTATAGGCTATATATCATCACGCTAAGACCAATAGGAGCGGAGCGCATCAATGAAGAATGTTACAAAAACGGGGGAAAATTATTACGCTACGGGCAATAGGAGACGTAAACGACGTTGCGTGGGTTAGCTAGAAGTAATTTATTTATACAAGAAGGATAAACATTTAATGTAAAAAAATCTTCAGAAGCCGACTAGAAGATCACTAAACATATTATTACTTAGGTCAGTCATTTCAACAAATGGACACCATTATGATGTAAAACTTTGTGGCTTAAGTCCAATTCAGTTTAAAGTGAGCTCCGTGTCGGTGCACAGTAAAGCCGGTAATAATTCGTTGAGATTTTTATACTTACGTAAAACGAGCAGTCAGGATCTACAGGATAGAACAGAGCCAACTTTTTTGATGTGCTTTCATTACTGTATTATAGAAATTATCAAAAACATTAGTAAAAATATATTGAAATATGATTGAATATTTGTAGCTTAAGCCAAATATATATTTGCTATCATTCTTACATTCAGAGAATTTAGTAAATAACAAAATAAAAACCGACTTCAAGGTTCAACTCGATTTCTCTTGGATGCCATCATCAGATCTAAGTGTTCTTATCATGGTACTACCGTTGGGATATCTCCTTTCCATTAAAAAAAGAATAATTAAAATCGGCTTATAAACGACGAAGTTATCCGCGAATACACATAAAAAAACATATATACGGTCCTCCTTTTTTGAAGTCGGTTAAAAATCATAATGTTTTTTTCATTTTCACAACATTGTCGCCAGGCTAAATGTGGCGGACGTGCTCTACATATATAGCATAGACACATAGGAAACGAATACAAAGAGGAGTATTCCGAGCTTAAAGCTTTTAAGAAGAAATAAAAAAGTACCAAGACCTAGTGCAGTTAATGTTAAGTTTAAAGTCAAGACTGTAGACCATATATTTACTGTATTGACTACTAGTCATTGTTTCTTTATATCTTTTCATTTATTCTTCATTAAAATCGAAATTTCTTAATTTTTATCATAATAGAAGTAGTTATATAATTATATATATGTACTTTCAATTTATCTCTGCAACCAACTTGGAGTATGCCAAGTCAATACTTTTGTATCTATCATTATTATGTCATTTAATCTGTTTAAATTTCTCGCTGTTTCACTCTTTTTTGCACACATTTTTTTAACCCTCGGATTTACTTATAAGTCACGTCGCGCCCGAGTACTTAATGGCACAACACTTATCTAAATACGTAGCCAGGCCAGGCCAAGCCTTGCACCTGGTATTATTACCTGGCATTGGCAACAGACACTACGTAACCTGGACAATAACTTCGGGCCGAAACTGCACTGAACTAAACTGAAGGTCGCCAATCCTATGCTTAGATAGAAGTTTTCTGCGAATATTAGGATGCACACATTTCTTTTAACTCTCGGTTTTAATTATAGGTTACATCGCGCCCGAGTACTTAATGTCATAACACTTATCTGAATACGTAGTCAGGCCAGGCCAAGCCATGCACTGGTATTATTACCTGGCATTGGCAGGAGACAGTAGTGTCTCCTGCCAATGCCAGGTTATTATCGAGTTATTGTCCAGGCTACGTAGGTAGCCTGGACAATAACTTCGCACTGAAACTACACTGAACTGAAAAGGCCGCCAATCCTATGCTTAGATAGAAGTTTTCTTCGAAAGTTATAAGTCTTCATTCTCTAAACAATTGGCCAAATACTTTCGCTCTTTCGAGTTATATAGTCGGGCAATCTAAGAAAACGCCATTTGACGGCGTGCCAGAATTTGCGATGTCACTAATGTATGGCATCGCAAATTCATATACTTTGTGATTTTCTTAGAGATTGAGCTGATATTATAAGGGGAAATAATATACGAGAAAATTATAAAAGCCAAAATGGAATGAATTTATATTGCAGCCAATTTATCACTGTCTCTTTTGGAAAGTCCAGATTTATCGAATGCTTATATTCCTCAAGATTGATATTTATGTTAGTATGACATGAAGATGCACGTTATGTAATTTTGCTAAAGTAATAAATGCCTAAATGAGTTTATAAATTTGTTTCTACTCTTTCAGGTCTAAACTATTTTATAAATTATTCTGAAAAAAACTACCTATTATGTTAAAACTCAAATGAAAACATTGTTTTATAAATACATGGGCTACTTACTTTAATGCGGCTATATTTGTTATCTAGAAAACTTATTTTAAAATATTTTTACTTTTTTTTTAAAGACAACTCTCGCACTAGGAATAAATCCTGTGTCACGGGGGACTTTACAAACATACATGAAACGGACACAAAGAATACCCAGACTCAGAACAACAATTTGTGGATCACACAAAGTGTTGTCTTACGTGGGATTTGAACCCACGACACTTGGCAAAGTAGGAAACGACGTTGTGACCGTTAAACCACTAGGCCAAACGTACAGTCAAAGCAGCAAAGCAGTTTTACTTCAAGTTTTCGAAGTTCTTCATAGATCGTATGCGTCTCCTGTTGTTAATATTTACAATTGGTTTATTTAACTAAAAGTACCTTCTAAAGTAAATCAGGTCTATAGAAGCATTTTAATCATAAAAAAAACTAAATCATCAACCTTTATTCTTTCACACATCACATCAAAACTGCTACACCAAACTCAGTAAGTTGCCTTTTAGGCAGTAGTCCGACCGTCGGCGAGAAAACAACTAACTATCGGCGATTTTCTCTCTCAAGAAACGTACAATAAATATAAATTCCATGTAAACGAAAGAGATGCATATAGTAATACTCGTAGTTGCTCTCCGACTGTTCACACTGCCGGCGATGACTCACGTTACTAGTTTTGTCGCTGAGCGATAAAAGCTTTCAAAGATAAACTTGCTCAACCATACTCGCTCAGCGATACTCGCTCGGTGATACTAGCTCGGTGATACTCGCTCAGAGATGCTCGCTCGCTTGATCATTTCAATACAGTGCGGTTTTGAAAGTACACGTATGGATATGACGATGATGTTTTTTACGATAGAGATATTGTCGGACACATTCAATAAAAAACTCATCCATAGTGTCTTGGAATGAGGTGTTGGCGCGAGTAATCGCTCATCGCACTTGAACACTTGCTTATAGTCCAGCGAGGAAACTATTGAAGCTACACACTCGCTGCTCACTGATCGCCAACTCGTTCGTAGTTTCTAGTTCTACTCGTTTCTCGTTTATCGTCGGCGGTGGGACCACTGCCTTACTGGATGAACAGCTGTGGTGATGCTCCATCCGTCACTATATCTTCATAAATCAATATATATAAAAAACTTGTGTTATAAAATTACACTTTTCGTTGTAATTTTATGACTCAAGAACGGGCTCACCTATCCAAAGCAAATGCTTAGGCTTTGTTTGGACTATTTTGTAGATGGTTTATGTGAAGTTTGCACAAAATCGGTCGAGCGGTTATTCATTTATCAATTTTTTTGTAATTTCACTCTATACGTAGCTAAACACGTACCGGGCCGCTAGCAAATTTAGAGCTTTTTGGTCAATGTATCTGAAAGTATACGTACCTATATCTCTGGAACGGCTTGACCGATTCTGACGTAACTTTCACCGGCAGATACCTGACGCAGATACTTTTATTTTGGAAAAAAAATGCAATACGCGGAAGCAAAATTCAAACCAATCATCATCATCAACAACAACCCATAATGTCCCACTGCTGGGCTCCCATACAAACCAATGAAATAGATAAATACATATTAGTACCGCGGGGAGCACCAAGACAATAATATTAGCTACATATTCTAGAGAGTATGTCTTAACTTTAATAGTGTATCTATACATATAAATAAAATTGAAGGGTCTGTTTTAAACATTAAAATAGCCGCTTTTTACTTAATGCATAGTATACACGGTATATATACCAAAATATATTTTTTTACAAATTTTGTATGTCTGGTCTGTACGTCCGTCTGACTGTCAGTCTGTCTGTTTGTTCCGACTAATCTCTGGAACGGCTAAACGGATTTTGACTGAACTTTCACTGATAAGTAACTGATGATATAAGAGCAGTAACTTAGGCTACTTTTTTTTAGACAAACTTCGCCCCGCGGTGCTACCCGCGGTACGACAATAACCGCGAGTAGCAGCGCGGGGTTCAGCCAGTTAACAATAAACTGATTAATAGTCTTGCATATATACATTATTATAACGTCTCTCCATTAAACATAATCCCAGACGCCAGATGTAGATATCTACTGAGAGGATTATACCCGGATAATTGATTTTATTGCTCCTGTTGTTTCGATGGAAATTGTTTACATAGAACACACCAAAGTAATTGTTATGGCGCGGAATATGGTTATTCCTTACCATAACAATTAACTGTTACTTAGTTGAGATAATTGAATATAGCATTTTATTTAAGTTGGCAGATCATAATAAATTACATATTAAATTATGTTTAATATACATATTTATAACTAACGTATAGGATATCTACTCTTCGATTTTATTTTAATGAGGACTTAGTTTTATTTTAAAACAAGTCTCTTCTTTTTTTGAAGTCGGTTAATGCTGAAGTAATATCAAACTCTAAAATAGGAATCTACGGGATTGCTACCATGTACCTTTTTGTTTGTGAGTATCCGATATTTCGGCGCTGTTGCAAGCGCCATGATCACGGAGTAACTGAAGATCTTGCGGGTGGGATGTTATTGGCCGACATATCGGTCTACCCTCTTTCGCAGTCTTTTACTACGATCGCCCCCGGTACCACTGTTCACTAACTCACTATTCACTCGTAATTGTTCTCGACACACAACACTAACAGTATCTGATCGCGAAACTAATTTCGCCGGTTTTTTCACATTATAAAACAATATAATATCAAACCCTGTTACATAATATGTGAAGCGAAATAATTTCTTAATATATGATATTTCACGCGGACGTTTTACTGCAAATCTTCGTACTTGCATTACTTTTACGCTTGGCGGAGCTGAAGCTCAGAATATATTTTAGTTTCCCGTACACTACCACTACCACCAACGTTCGGGGTAATAAAAAATAGAGCTTGCGTCGTTGAGTAGCGTGCCCCTACAAATTTGCTTCAAATTTAAATAAATGGGAAAATTTCAAAAGTAGCCCAGATATTTTATTTTATGTATGGGCCTGCTAAAGTCACTCTACTCCGCCTGATGGAAAGTATGAGCATAATCCAAGATATATGGTCACCTTACTCATTGCGACCACCCACACTTTGGTGGCCTAGTGATACTTCTGCATCATTGGGTCCGGTCATCACCAAACCGGGATACAGTGATTGTTTTTGTGTACTGATCGGTATTCTAAACCCTTTTTTTAAGTTGACTGGGTGGAAAATCCCTTCGGATATCCGGCTCTTCAGGGACTGGGGAGCCAGAGATCAGTATGTTGTGATTCCACTAAAAACCATCCTGGCGGCCGACCTCGGGCGCCGTGCACTGAGGTTGACCCGGACCACGTTATATCCCCTCCCAAGGAGTAGCCTTAGCCCTTTAGAAAGTAAAGAATCCAACAATAATATAACAAACAGAGCTACTATCGAATTTTAGTTATTAGCATGGTATTTTTGTTCCAAATCTGTTATCACTTAAACATTATTTCTTATTATATACTTTAACTAATAATATATCAAGTTTATTACATTCAAATACTGCCTCGGTGGTGAAGTGGTAGCGTATGCGACTACAGTGCATGAGGTCTCGGGTTCGATTCCTGGGTCGGACCAAATGTTTGTATGATTTGCAAATATTTGTTTCGGAGTTTGGGTGTTTTCTTTTCTTTTTTTTATGTATGGCCCGCCAAAATGACTCTACTCTGTCTGATGGAAAGCATAAGTAGAATCCAAGAGTGGTGATCACCATACTCATTGCGAATGCAGGCAATGCAGTATGGCTACCCACACCATGCCGGCCTAGTCTACTACCTAGTATAATATGTATGTATTTACAAAAAAAAATGTATATAATGTATTTATATCATTTGTTTAGTACCCATAACACAAACTCTGCTTAGCTTGGGACTAGGTGGCGTTGTGTGTTAGATGTCCGAAATATTTATGTCCGAAAAAATATTTAAGTAAAACCTAAAGAAAAATATTGTACAAAAAAAGTATTATTTCTTCCGATGAAAAACTCTTTACTTGAATTCTGTTCAAATTTTAAATGTTAATTGATTGCTTCTGAAATTGATAAAGTTACTATTGCTGACTTCGCCCGACTATTCTAGTTTCCATAAAACATGCAGCTCCTACAATTTACTACCATTGTTAGTTCAGTTAGCAAAGAATAGGCGATTCCATTAGTCACGCGAACATTCGATCAACAAATAGAACCTGTTTACATTCGTAATGAACTCATAATTCAAAATCTTTAGAAAAATAGTATAGACCTATTTCTTAGCGTTCCATGGATTCACCGTGCGGGTGCCGGGTCCATCGCGTGATAGATGGGGGCAACACATGCGACTTCGACAGTGCCTGGGAATTGCGACCCAGGTTTAGGTTTAAGGAGCACTCCTTACGACGCGTCAACGCTCACCTCCACTGTCCGCTGTGTTACCCCCTCTACCTAACCATATTTGAAGTGAGCCTAGCAATGCCGCTTTGGATATTCGTTCAAGAAAAGAGCTTACTGAAGCTCTTGGCAATCCAAGGTCTTTAAGCAGGTTATAGAGGGATTTCGCTGGTATACCCCTCGCACCCACTTCCACGGCATACAGCGCAACGACATAACCATTTTTAGTTATTTCGTTGGTTAAGTCAAAGTACTTGTTTCTTTTTAAAGCGTGGTCTTTAGGGATGTTCGTTTCCCACGGCACCGTGAGTTCTACTAGTACTACACGCTTAATTGACATTGCATAAAGAAATATGTCCGGTCTGGACGCCGATGCACAGATATCCTCCGGTATTCTGTAGTGATTTTCATACGTGTCCACTAATAATGTCCAGTCACTGGCGCTATTTATAATTGAGTACGGCTTTTGTGTGAGTGAAGTCTTTTTTGTTGAGCCTTCCTTTACAAACGCGATGTTAGTTTTTATGTTTGTTGTTATTCCTTTTTTCGCTCTCGCCAGTGATAAACTCATAGCTTCGCGTATGATGAGTAATACCCTATCATGGCGACGTGAATAATGACCCCGGTCTAATAGCGCCATTAGACCGGGAAGTATATAATAGGAATATTCAGGTAAAACCGGTTGAACAAGTAGCCGACCCAAATATTCTTGGGAATAATTTAAGGCTAAAAAGAAAGGAAGTGTCTATGGAATTTAAATTGTGTAGCCTCTTTCGTGAAATAATTGACGGATAGAGGCTAAGGCGTTTTTTTTTAATAGCCAAAGTAATCCAGAAACAAGCGTGCCTAGCTGATACTAGCCACTTATAAAGTTCTAAAAATAATATTTAATGTACGAAATTTTTGGCTGGCAATTTTTACATTAGTTTTTTTTTTCCTGTCTTATCCTGCAGAAGTTTGGACTAACTTGAAGTAATATTTTCTTTTTCAACAGATCCATAACCGACATTTTTTGATGATTCCTGTTTAAATTATATAGCATTATATTTAAACGGCCTACTTTGTACGAATTTTAACTAGAAATAGAAATTCGACACAATTATAGTACGCCGTTATAAATAAAGAGTATTACAAATGATCAAAAATTTTCTTCATTGTATTTATAAGTTAGTTATGGTTTCAACGGGAGTGCCACATCCCGCTGGTAGGCGTTAACTGCTAGCCAATAGATGGAAAATTCATTTATTTACTGTAAGTTTAAGTAACTAAAGAGTGAGTAAAATAGTGATAAGAATTAGGCAATTTCAAATTTGAAGTACGGGACTCTAAGGTACTTTTTGCTTTATTTTCGTAATTCCTTTCTGAAATATGACTAATAATTTACGATTTAAATTATGGTTATGTACATAGGTTTCTATATTATGTAATAAATTTCTATTTACGATAGAGTCTTTTGCGTTTATAAAAGGTAAAATCTTAATTTGTTATAACCTTTATTAGTTTAGTAATAAACTGCAAATTGACTGTAAAAATTGTAATGTATTTACAAAATATAAGTCCGGTACTTTATTGCGATGTAGCCATAGTAGTTTGGTTAGCTTAATTAATTTTGAGGTTACCCAACTTTTACGGTCAGATCCTTAATGCTGGGAAAGATATATGAGTTTCCTGACCTTAGAAAAAAATATTGGGTACAAACTGCGAGCAAGGAATCTTGGTTAATATATTAACAAAAATATGGTGTTTTCTACAGTGATTTGTATAGAAGTTTACGCGTTATAGAAAACATGTTGCTAAGTCTGGAAGTAATTACGAAAAACTTTTGGTATTCTGGCAGCCTGATACACGAACATAGTTATGGAATGACGAAAATACTAATTATATTATCTCGGTCGGGATTATGAACCGATGAACCTCCTGCTCGTTTATTCTCAAATACCATAAAAGTTACCTGTAAGTTAATTTAATTTTATACCATCGTTATAGAAACACGTTATGACGTAAATATTGGTAATTTATATAAAATACTAAGCGGGATTATTATAGAAAATTTGAAGTTTTGTAGAGCAATAATAATAACTTTGTTGTACAGCAGATAATTACACTAAGGACTTAGAGCTAGGTATGTAGGGGCAAGTGGCAGCCTTATCGCTTGGAGGCAATCTCTTACAGGCAACCGTATATAGAATGCATATAGGTCTGTATAATATTTTGTTGATTATATTACTTTAATAAATATTGCGTCTCAATATTTCTATCAATTTCCTAGATATCTCTTTCGATTTGACATAAACAAAGCGATAAAGAACCGTTAAAATTCTAACAGTTATAACCACCAAACAATTGTTATTTCTAAAGAGATTTCTATGCAAATTTTGGATATAAATAACTTATGGGACATCCCATCCCATCCCATAATCGTACACTTACTAGTGTACGATTATGGGATATTATTATAAGTCGTTATTTAAGTTTTATTGTAAACAAACAACAACCGACTCTCGTCTAATATACTGAAGGATGTCCACAGGCCTGCTCGAACAGCTACGTGGCTGGCAGAACCTGGATGCAAGAAGCCGAGTAACTAATCAAGTGTCATGCACTGCCTTTGTCCAGCTGTGGACTGCGATAGGCCGATAAGGATTTATATAAAACACAGTCACAATTTTATGAGGTTTTATTTAATTTCTGCAATAAACAGTTTGTCACCTATTTTTACTTTAGCGGTTGTACCATAATTGTATGTAAAGCTTCTTTAGACAGTGTTTAAGTAATATTACATGGGGGCTTATAAGCTCTGTGTCAGTAACGAGCGGTTAACCCATTGATTAATTGCAGAGTTTTGTCAACGTCACCGTCGACTACAGCTTTCACGACTTTATAACTAATAATATTGAATAGAATAGGCGTTCATATACTGCAAGCTTTACGGTATAGTTTTAAGGCATTGCTAATTAATTCTTAAATACATTTTCAATATTCAAGAACAATAATAAAAAATAAACATTTTTTTATATGGAAACTAGCTGATCCGGCGAACTTCGTACCGCCATATTTATGACCCACGTAACATCGTTTACGTTTTTGTGAATCTAAACCATTCCCAGATCCCCTTGAACACACACAAAAAATTTCATCAAAATCGGTCCAGTCTTTTTTGTGAATCTAAACCATTCCCAGATCCCCTTGAACACACACAAAAAATTTCATCAAAATTGGTCCAGTCGTTTAGGAGGAGTTCAGTCACATACACACGCACACAAGAAATATATATATTAAGATAACAGGATACAATTTTATGTTATTGGTTATACAGCATGTAAATAAGTATAATACTAATTTTGCGCATACGCATGAACTAGATTCTACTAATATTTAAAAAAAAGTTTACAAAACCCTTATCAGAAAAGTTGATTTATTGACACGATTTCAAACCCTATTTGACCCTAGTAAGAGTTACCAGAACCTCTCGTCATAAAGGGGAAAATTTTAATCCATAGTAGCTTTTGCCTACAAATCAGATCAAAATATTGCCGTCCACTGCCTAACTGAAGTCTCCGCCACGCAACGCCAAATATCCGTACTTTAATATCCTGTTAGTGTAAATTACGAAGTCCATTGTCTGGATGTAAGAAATGCCAGCATTCAGATGAACATCAACAGCGCTTATCTTGCTGATTGAGCAGAGAAAATGTTTTTTTCCAAAAGATATCAATACAAAACTTTCCGAAATAGCTTAGCCGTTAACGGAAAATTTGTGATACACATTTGTTAGTAAACTTTCATATGTAGAATAAACGATTAATCGCGAAGGATGTCCTACTGACACTTAGCTTTACGTTTATGGAACTTACAAGTGCTTGTTTTCTGCTCAATTTCTTATATGGATATTCAATTGTTAGACTCGGAGTTCAGAATTTTCGGCAGCAGTCATTAAATACATGCAATATCACCTTCTGAACTGCTGCAATTTCGATATACTCTCAATTGACCCGTGTAAGGTGTGGATTGGATTTTTTTAATATTTTATATTTTGTACATCTAACACACAACGCCATCTAAGCTAAACAACGCAAGCTAAGCAGAGCTTGTGTTATGGGTACTAGACAACTGATACAAATATACATATACTTTTTTTTGTGAATACATAGGTACATATTATACATAGAAAACACCCAAACTCCGAAACAAATATTTGTAGATCATACAAACATTTGGTACGACTCGGGTATCGAACCCGAGACCTCATGATCAGCAGTCGCACACACCAACCGCGAGACCAACGAGGCAGTTTAAAGATCGACGACAACTTATTCTTTAGGTCAGTTCCATTCCATTGTAAAGTTGCCCGCTACGCAGTATAGATTCACAATGCGAGAGTTTTTTTTTAATACATGAAGTTGTAGAGTCAAGAAATAAGATAATCCTAAATGGACCCTTCATGAGGATCCTAAATCTTAAAAACTAGATTACCCTATAAATCGACTTATAAAAACGCTTAAATGAGTGAATTTTTAATTGAATCATAAAAATGCCGTAAATAATAAATTGTTGGGTTCATTGCGCTCCCTTCTGTAATTTGCAAGATTTTTACGACTATTTTCATCAGTATCTTGTTTCATATATATCAGGATCTTGATTAATTTGATCTAGCGTATATCAAACGACCAAACGTTGATGCCTGGCGTCTCAAGACATTCTTCAAATAAAATTAGATATTTTCGCTATAAATGGTACTTTGAAACCAAATCTATAGTACCTATTGTAATAAAATTAAGCTATAGAATTGTTAGGGGGATGATGATGTTGATGATTAAAGTATGAACTCAATTGTCATAGAGACTGAACTCAAGAGACCTTGCTGACGTTGAATGGGCCCCCTCTGAAACCAGGTGGACTTCACTTGCTTGGTGAAAAGTATCGTAAGAATTCCTGTTCAGTTTTCTGGTATCAGAAGTTTTCCTTGTCTGAAAAGGTAATTCCTTTTAGAATCAGCTTTGCTCGGCGTTACATTTCCAAATATAAAATTCAATTTTTAAACCAATTTATAACTCCCAGAGTATAAAACATAAAAGTCTTTAAGCAAAGTAAAAACATAAATGTGCCAACTTTATCGATATTGATTACTTGAATGTGACAGTTATGTCTACAGAGTTATCGGTTGACGAAATGGGTGGTCGACCTTGGCCGTCCTTGACGCGCCATCAATTTTGGGATGTCTTGGATACTTCCGTACAGACTATCAATATAATCGAAGAAGCCCAAGATATTTCAGATTATTTGTTGGGAGACAGAAACCACTGAACTGTGATTTATTTCTTTTATATCGCTTTGTTATTGTCTTGAAGATGTACTAAATAAAATATTGACAATATTTATTATTCAGAGAGCATGAGACTAAAAAAGTATGTAAAATATTACAAAAAATATATAAACACTAATCAAAATAAATAATATGTGTGTATGGTGTCAAATAATCTAAAATTGATGTGCATGGGTCTAAAGCCCAGCATAAAGCTCACAAAGCTTCCAGAACTCGATAACGTAATATAAGGAACCTTAATATTATATTCGAAAACCGAAATCACGTAAGACCCCTAATGGAATCGACTTTGATACCAGGAATATCATATTTTATACCCCTCAGCATTATCTTAAAGAGAAAATGTGGGTCTGTAACCTTGGCCGTCCTTGACTCACAATCAATTTCGAAACGGCCTGGTTACGTCGCCAACAGGTTTTACGGCTCATTTTATTGCCAGGATTTGCCCCGGTCGTGGATATCCTCGAGTTTCCTAGTCGCTACGACAAAAACAAGTTTTCAATAAATAAGAAGGTTAGGGCTGTGTTGATACGGTAAAATTGTCGTGTAATGTTAGGATCTTGGCTTTGGGTCCTCACGACTTTATAGCACTAATAAATCGAGGCATTGAAATTCAAAATGGGACAACCCACTATATGTTAGCCATATAAATTAGGGATTATAGAAGAAAGATAAATATTTTTAACGTGTTCCTTCTTTACAATCTGAACCGTTAAAGATGTAGGTATATTTTTAACCCTTACATATTTTACATTACTTTGAACCTTTTACTTTTGAGTAGGCCATTTCACTAAACTTTAACAAAGATAGTCTTACAAGAAACATGAAGCCCTATATCGGCTAAATTGTGACCTTGTTACTTTAAAACAATTTTAGGATGTCGACCCAGCAGTAATTTAACCCTGCAATAACGTCTTTAAACAAACCAAAATAATTGTTGTGTCTTGAAGTAAGAGAATTAATACTGTTTATATTTAATATCAAGTAACTATCCTCCTGTATGTATTCAGTGATGATTTAATTATAAAACATAAGGGATCTAATCAGGATTAAAATTAAGTCTATTCGAACCTTCATCTGATAATCTTGACAGCCAAATTCAAACTGAGTGTAGGAGTAGGTACCTAACAAACTAAGTTTGTCCAATTCTAGCGTCGTTTTCTTGAAAGGTGACAGATCCCTCATTACGTCAACCTTACCCGAGACTAAATCAATTTAAGCTAGTTCAGGCCAGGGTAAACTAATATATTTTACAATGATCCTGAAAAGATTGCGCCTAATTTATTAAAAAAGTGTGATTAGATTTTTAGTATCCTGTGATATACTTAGGGATTTTTTTCAAAAATATCACTCATCATCATTATCCTATAAGGATGTAATCTAGATTGCGGAAATGTAAAATAAAGAATTCATTCCCGCAGAAGCGGAAAAAACGTAAATTAACATACTAACAATATTATTATATTTCATTACGCTTTATATAATTAATGTCATCCGAGTCATTTTTAGCCAGCCAGCGACGCTGATTTCAGCATGAACGGGCTGGCTCGACCAGGGCAGTACTACCCTCGCAAAGAAGATCAACGTAAAATGACAGTGTTCGTGCTGTCGTGTTTCGTTGGTGAGCTCGCACTCACCGGAGGCCCAATTATGCAGAAGCATCACTAGGCCGCCATAGTATGGGTCACCATGCTGCATTTTTGCATTGTCTGCATTCGCAATGAGTATGGTGACCACCACTCTTGGATTCTGATTATGCTTTCCATCAGGCAGAATAGAGTCATTTTGGCAGAGCGTACATAAAAAAATACCCCATTCGTTAAAATCGGTTTAGCAGTGTAGGTGCTACGGTAGAACATACAAACATACATAGACAGTCAAAACTACCATTACCCTTTCTTTTAATTTAACGTAGTGGGGTACTTACTAAGGTAAAAGAGGATAGACCTATTGTCGCTAGTCGGAAACTTTAGGAAGTAAATGAGAAATTAAATAAATATAAATAAATATTTTGGACATCTAACACACAACGCCATCTAGTCCCAAGCTAAGCAGAGCTTGTGTTATGGGTACTAGACAACTGATACAAATACATATATACTTTTTTTTTGTAAATACATACATATCATACATAGAAAACACCCAAACTCCGAAACAAATATTTGTAGATCATACAAACCGACCCGGACCGACATCCGACCCGGGAATCGAACCCGAGACCTCATGATCACCAGTCGCACACGCCAACCGCGAGACCAACGAGGCAGTCATCAAATTGCGAGTTTAATATGAAAGAAAAAGGAGAGGGAGGCAATTATAAGTTAATATTATTTATAATTATTTATGTGAAACAGATTGCAGACTTAAACAGGACAAAGACGCAAACTTGTTCGAATAATGATTTGTCTTATTATAGAAAAATAGTTAAAAAACAAAATTGCGATAAAAACCGATTGTTGTTAAATAGCACATTTTTTGTACCTTTATATCTATTACCTATTTCTTTATTATTCAAACATTATATGAAAGAATATGACTTCAGGCTTTCCATTGCGTAACGTATAGGTATATAAAGGTTGCGTTATATGTATTGTATTTATTACCATTGTTCCTTTCTTTGTCGCAAATGGTAGTTAGGCGTTGTTAGAAAAATTTATTGTATTAGTTTTATCGTTCATATTTCCAAATTATGTCTAAGTTGATGAACATGGGAGTTTTTGTTATTTATATTAGTTATAAAGCCCATAAAAATGTATGAACCACCTCCGTGTAGTAAGCTGTAGAATGAAAGAAAAAAAATAGACTGGTTTTCCTTTTAAACCTTCGATAAATAATAGTACCTACTAGATTAAGGGTCAGGAACAAAAATAAGACGCTCAAGTGGTCACGTTTGCAGTAACGAAAACATCTTCATTTTTTAGAAAAAAGTTTAATAATGTTAACGACTTCAGTATTATTAATCTTAATGCTTAAACATAAAGTTTAATTACCATTGCAAAATATATTTATTTAGGACCTTTCGTCAGAGAAAGGATATTATGGAATGAATTTAAAATGTCGCTTGAAAATAAAAAGTCATCAGTACAAAATTATTTATTCTAAAATGATACTTAAAATCTAAGTTACAAGGTTAAAAACATTTTGTTTACAATTTCGTGCTTATTACATTTCAATACACAAGTAAATAATACAATCATACGTATTACATTTCAATGCTCAAAACACAGTAAGTGTAGAGTTGCAGAATATATTTGTTTTAGGTTTGTTTAGTAAGGTGGCAAATTTTTTGACCGATTCAAAAAAGTAGAAGATTACTATTTTACATTGCCGCTATTATAACAAATAGGTAATAAAAAATAAAATTTAATATAGTAAAAAAATGAAATTTTTCTTAGTTAGTCGCTTAATTGCTTTTTGTAAATTATTTATTTTCTTAGATTTAGTATCTATAATTCTGCGACATGTTGTCAATTTCTTTTTTAAGTACCCTTTTTTTGGAGTGTCACAAACAGACATTAACTCTGATAATGATGCATCAGGAGACTTAAAACCAACGGCATCAGCCCGAGGCACATCACGTATTACCGCAGTATCCTTAAAACTTAAAGTTGCTGAAGATGTGGCCTGTAAAGAAACATACGCAGTTTATTAAAACATTTAAAAACAAAACCTATTTAATGAAATAGTTTATCTACATCTACACTAATATGATAAAGAGGAAAGATTTGTTTGTTTGTTTTAAGCTATTGCATAGCTTTTATCGCGGGCTTTGATCGCGGCCGAACCAAGAAATTCCGTAACGAAAAACCTAACACCCGAAGCTCGCACGGATCGAGACGAACTGCTCCGAACGACGAATCAATGAATCTATCGAGGGTATATATGTAACTGTCATGGTTGAGTCACAATGACCGCTTTTTGGTCAAATTATTCTATCAAAACCCGGGTGAAATGGAGTAGTGGTGATTTTAGTATCATTATATTAATTCTTATCTATTTAAACTATTTAATAATTAAGGTTAGTTATTTACAAGTAAATTAAACTTTAAATTATTCATATCGGACCTTTCGTTTAAAAGTTATTATAGGTATAAAAATACTCTAAGTAAGAAAAATTTTGCAGTCTGCGCGAACGACATGAAGTTCGTAGAGTATTAACTAAACCCACGCGAACGAAATCGCGGGCGAAGTGCTAGTTTGTTTTTTTTTTTATAAACTTACCTGATTTAATAAATATTTCGTCAATTCTGAAGTTATAGCTGATTGCACTTTTATTGGTTGGTGAATCTAAGAAAAAGTCATAATCAACTAACTATTTACTCAAAACGTTATCTTACACCAACTATTTTAATACTTAATGATAGTTACCTGCAATTTGGGAACCGCTGTTTTTAGTAATCTACGCCTTTGCGTATTTCCAGTTATGTCGAATCTGTCAAAATGATTCAAACATATTCTAGATTTTTTATAAGGGTTGTATATTTCTTCTTCTCTTTCTTTCGCGACAATACATACCCATTCTGCACAGCGAAATAAGTCACAATCTGCAAACAAAAATTACATTATAAAATAACAACACTACTCCATGCATTCACTGTTCAAGAATAGATGATGTTTGATACAATAGTTGGTGCATTGGCCAAATAATTACAATATTAGTTATTTAATTATATTTACTATATAATTCTGTTTATTATTTTATGAAAAACACTTAATGATATAAACCGGCCGGCTCGACCCTGCTGGTACTAATAGAGTAGGGCAGACATATGGCTGCCTGTAAGTGGAAACTTCCAACGGCTAGAAAGAGAGAAAAGATCGCGGTACCCCATCTGTCTTTCTCTACTGACGCATGCGTAGTAAAGGTCTAACAACGGTAATCCAATCACAACAAATTACCTGTTTTTCCGCGCTAACTGCGCATGCGCCAGTAGTGAGAGACAGATGGGTACCGCGATCATCTCTCTCTTTCTAACCGAGAGACGGTTGGAAGCCTGGCTTCCCTGCTCTATCTATTATAACTCTATGCTGGTACTACCCTCTTACACAAGGCCAATCTAAAATGACAGCATTCGTGCTATCGTGTTTCGTTGGTGAGTGCAAGACCGGAGGGCCAATGATACAGAAGCTTCTCAATAGTCCGCCATAGTATGGGTCACTATGCTTCATTGTTGCATTCGCATTAAGTATGGTGATCTCTTGGATACTACCTATCCATAATACTTTCTTTTGAACAGAATAGTGTTACCTAGACTGGCTCATAGAATTATGTAATAAAACATGCTTAAACATTTCTCGATATTAATCATTTACAAGTGTCCACGGACTTGATATTATATAACTTCTAGACAAATTTAAAGCTGATATATACATAATGCATTATGACTATGTCAATGCCCGATGTCACCAACAATAAATTAGAGAAAATAAATACATTATCTAACGCAATTAGGTAACATCGAAATGATTAAATAGGTATTAATACATTTCATCATAATCAATCCATTCACATAGATAAAGATTTAAAAGGTCTTGTGTAACATAACGTTCATTTGTTGTTTTTTTTATTAATACTATTCTAAAAAATTTAAAGGAAGTAGGTATTCTACCTTTGTAGAATTCCTACTTCCTTCATTTATAATAGGTATATTTATAAATCTTTATTTTTTTGAATAAAATATATTTTCTAAAAATGGGGTATAAAAATTGATGTTGGTCGATTCTCAGACCTACCCGATATGCACACCAAATTTCATAAAAATTGGTCCAGCCGTTTCAGAGGAGTATGGTAACTAACATTGACACGAAAATTTTATATTTAAGATAGTATAGTAATGTGAGCTTAATAACAGATTCAATCAATCATCAATCAACAGCTTTTAACAGTCCACTGCTGAGCATAGACCTCTCCAATTACAGGAGGTTTTGGCATATTATATCTACCTACCACCACACCTTTATCACCACACTCACAACAGAATTTTTTTATTTAAAAACTTTATGCAAAAATGTACAATGGCGGACTAAATGCCACATTCATTCTCTACCAGTCTTTCGTCGGGTGGTGCGGAAATGAATAAGAAGATGCACTACACTTTGGTTAGGAATTCTAAAATAGACATAACAAACTTAAAATTAAGAAACAAATGAAAAAAGAGAAAAAAAATACCAATGGGATACGATAAATCTAAACAACCATACAAAAATACATAATATAAACATACACACATACAATTATGCATAAAACACATACATACATATACATACCAATATAATAAATATCAAGTTTGTGATGATTCCGCTAGGAGGCTATTTGTGGAACGGAGGGTTCTGTCATGATTGGATCCCAGGAACTGGAAGGAGGAAGTCAGGCATGTAGGTGAGTAAGGGGAGTTGAGAATGGTGTAGAGAGAGTTAAGGCGCGTAGGTGACGACGCTGACGAATAGGTAGCCAATTTAATTTAAGACGAAAGAAGGAGACATGATAATATTTACGGAGATTAAAAACGAATCGAATGCAGTTGTTAAGAAGTCGGTCGTATTTGTTGAGAAGATCTGCATTCAGGTCGTTACAAGTCATTAGTCTGTGTATACGTAACTACAAACGGAGCATTCGAACATACCATCGCTTGCGTGAACACGAGTATAAAAGCGATACAAAAATTACAAATGTTAGCATTATGCACTACCATCTCGTGGAGTAAGGTGCACGAGTCATCAGTTGCAGCAATGGAGTACCATGTGTGTAATTGTGTTTATACCACTGTGATACATAGTGTCTAAATATTTAATTTATTTAGTGCATGTTAAATTCCATCGTAGTTGATAATACCGCAGTTGGGCTGAATTAAAATGCTTATGGGTTTGTTTAAATTTAAATTAGGTGAATATACTTATTAATAATTCTATTTATTACTAATTTATAAACATATGCAGTAAAGCAGCTATTTCTGTAATTCTAGCTGTTATGTGAAGTTGTTTGTGTTATTTAACTCTTTGTGTTATCGCAAACTGGTTCGACTATAGTAGGCTGAAGCTATAAAATTATTCATTGATAGGTCAATATCTGCTACGATACGATATTAACTAGGCTTACTGATGATCACATAACTTATAAAATTAGTGATATCTAGGTTTGTTCAGTACACACAACTTGGTTCTATATTTTGGATGCATTTTTTTCTGTCAACAGATTTTCTTGGGATTCCTCGCCGTAGTTGCGGCTTACCCGAGAGTCATACACGACGAACCAAAGTTGGAGAGGCAACAGGACTACGCACCTATCGGAGAGTCTGTTCACCACCAGCAAATAGAGCATGAGCACGCTAAATCACATCAATCGATCAAATTCGAGCACTTCCACCCTGTCCCTGTTTACGTCAAAAAAGAACACAGCCATTTGCTGAAACACCCTATTGAAAAGGGAAACTCTAAGTCCAACTTGAAGCTAATCCATCCTGAGACTGAGCACAAACATGGCGGTGGTCTGGTCCTTGAAGACGACAGGCACAACTCCGAACATTTTGCCGCTCATCTGGAACATGATGGTTTCGAACAGGGAGGCTACGAGCATGGAGATAAGCATCAACTTTCCAGCGGCTTCAAAGGTTACTATAGTGGTGAGGAATCAAAGGGCTATGCTCAGTTATCTTATCAGCCCCAAGCTGAGGGACACACGCTTTAAATTAGAAATGACAAAAACTTCTAATAAGCGTTAGAAAGTGTTGTCTTCATGATATACATGTCGATCGACTCTTATAAATGCTCTCTTATTGGTGATTATTGACTGAGTCCCAGTAAAATTGTGATATTAAGTTAATAAATGTTCGTTATTAAACCAACAACACTTTTATTTAAAATGAAAGTAGCGTATAATTACGAGGATATTGATACACCTCACAAGACCATGTTAATCATTACATTGACAAACCATGTAATTATTATGAGGAATACTAACTCCCAGCGCACGTGTTTCCCTCCCACTATGATCCCGGATTCTTTAAGGGGTGTGAAAAATCATCTCACTAGGCCGCCATAGTGTGGGTCACCATACTGTATAGTCTGCATTCGTAGTGACTATGGTGGGTGCCACTCTTGGATTCTACTCAAGCTTTCCATCAGGCCGAGTAGAATCACTTTGGCAGTCACTTTAAAATTAAACAAAATGCAAGGAAAAGACGTGTTACGTAATTTATGCAATTATTGAGTTATACATTTGTTTTTAATAAAAAGATATCATTCATTTTACGGACGAAACCTAGCATGCAAATAGTTTGTGGAAGAATAGGTATCATGACACTCTAACACAAATGGAAGGTTCCTCCGACCATGCGAGGTGATCATGCCTAGCGAGCCGCGGAGAAACAGTTGATGTTGTAGATTTGGTAATCGGCTCGATAATTTCTACATCGCGATGCAGGATTTGTTACTCTGTTTGGTATATTTCGGTAGATAACGTTGTTAATTACTATTATAAAATGAATAAGTATCTTAGCTTCCCTTAATTAACTAGTACTTCCATAAAATATACATCTGGCTACTAAGTCTGGGCATCAAGCAACACAATATGATAGGTCTGCTCGTTTGCTCCCTATTCCATAAAAAATACTTTAACTGCAAATATCTAAGAAATTTTAGATGAGTTCAAAGTAAAATAAAATTATAAGAAAAAGCTTTTGAAGCCATTTGATGAAATGTCATAAATTTATAACTAGTCTGCTAAATGCTAAAACACCATTCGATCTTTCTAAAATGTTTAAAAGTTAAGATTAATGTAACTTGGAACTTAAACTTTAATAAATCATAACTTTTAGAAGACTTTTACATTACAAAATTGATAACTTTCAGGACTTAAAAAGAATAATTTTAATATAGATTTAAAGATAAAATCTAGACGTAAATAGTAAACAATTTTAAAGAAGCTCCACGCTTTTTTTGTGTCATTATATATTTAAAAAAAATATTTGACTAGCTAAAATTGTTTTTGATTTTGCATATAAATTGTGACAGTGAATATGATGAAAACCATTATCATAATTTTAATTTTTAATAGCGTTGAATATTCATCAAAATCGGTCTAGTACTTTAGGCGCTACGTAAGAATAAATATTTTTTTTTACCCTTCCTTTTGGCTTCACCCTAGTCGAGTAAAAAACAATTTGGCGGGCAGATATTTGCTCTAAATATTTCAATAAAGTTTAAAGTATTTTCTCATACTGGTTGTCATTTCAACGTTTGTAAACTTCGGCACTTCATGTTTCGCTACAGCACACAGTTGTACACATCAGGAAAGCAGTTACATAATAATTGACAGCGGGTCTGTACAGTTTCGAAAATAGCTCCGACTTTAACCCTTTTCTTGACGGTGTATCTGCATAGATACAGTCAACTTGGAAAATTTGTTTTAAAAAAAACCTTATTTGTGGAACAAAGCGTTATTAATTTTTTAAAAGTGACACTATTTTTGAACGTATCTACGTCAAGTTGACGTTTGCTGAAGTTACGGTTACTTCTTATTAGTTCAAAATGCCGAACGGACTGAATGCAATTCCACGTAAAAAGGTAAGAATAATTTATTTTTTATTTATTTTGTTCAATGGAGTGTTTATTTTACATGGCATGGTAAACTAGAATATTTGGTTAGTCTGAGCAAAGAGATTTTTCGAGTAAAAACGTAATCATTTTATTGGAAACTAACTCTGAAATGTCATGTATCTTGCAGTGCACACTGCAATGTTCGCTAATTATTATTTTTCCAATGAAGTGTATCTTGTAGTGCACATTACCAAATGTACTATGTAAATATTTATAAACTAAAAAAAAAACATTTTATTATATAGGGTGCATGTGGTTTTCGTTATTATGAACTTAAAATGTAAAAAAAATCAAATTATTTATTTTGCTGTAGTAAATACTTACTTTTGACTAAAGGGGATTATAAAAATCTTGTTCAAACCTTATACTTGTATAAGCTTGGGTAAATGATGAATTTGTGGTCAATGTTGCTTTGTAAGAAGGGTGAGCTTTGAGTGTTTGTTTCGGGGGGTTTTAACAGCAAAAGAGCAAAAAAAATTGAGCACTTGTTCCAAAATCAGGCAGGCAATCAACGGACGATGAATCATCTCCCGAGTCTGGAAATGAAATGCAGGACTTTCCATTTTTACGTAGGGTAGACGATGATTCGTACCCGCGCCCGCATTACCATCATCATTGGAAAACCTGAATTTACTCTATGGTGAAGAAATGATTCCTGTTCAAGAAGCCGTCAGTGCATCTCCGTTGACACCACGTCAACAAAATCAATAAGCATAAGAGCCAAGCTGAAAAAATATTACGTACGGACAAGAACCTGAAGAAAAAACCAGGAGGTACAGGTGGTACTATACAATAAGAACAAAGTGTATGTCATTAAGCGGTAGGTATGACAATAAATGCGTAACTACTGCAAGCAGTTATGTCGGTGAACATCCTGTATCAACAATCCTGTGATATAATAAGGAAAAAAAGAAGAGATCCGCAGTACCTTGTCCTGAAATAATAATATTTTTGTTTTTACAAGGAATAATTCACTATTTTATGCATTTTCAAATTTCAATAATAAAAAATAAAAAAAACTGAATTTTTAGATGCATTTTATTTATTTTCCTTATTTTGGCAATGTATCTTATAAGATACATTTCCCCATGACAATAATTTGTTACATACTAGGCAATGTATCTCACGGGATACATTGAGTATCATCATTTCATCATACTGAATTTTTTCTCAATTTTTCCTAGCATTCTGATGTATACATAAAGCGAATTTTCATAAAAAATACATAAATTCATTTTTTTTTTGCCAAGTTAAGGGTTAAAGGAAGTTTAAAGACGTGTTTTGTTCCTGTTTTAAGAAAAGTGACTTACTCCTTTCCTTCTGTTAACAATTATGCATATTTATACTCTTTGTGCTGTAGCATGGTGCGGGTGATTTTCATCGTCTCGTTCGTTTCACTCTTGAAAGTTGCCGCGATTTACAAATTATGACTTAGTATTTCAGCTGTACCACATTCGCAATATATTAAATCTATATACTTATAATAAAAATGTAACAGGTCCAATTCTGTACATTAAAGATATTTTGAAATTTTTTTTGGAGGGCTCTCTGTAGTCGATACTGAAGCCAAAACCGTATTTTTTTTCATTTTTGTCTGTCTGCTGTCCGTCTGTCTGTCTGTCTGTCTGTCTGTATCTTGGCCGCGCATCACGCTGAAACTACTGAACGGATTCAAATGAAACTTGGCATGATTTGAGTTCATACTACGAGGTAGGACATAGGATACTTTTTATCCCGAAATTCAGCACGGTTTCATGGAGAGAGGGTATGAAAGTAGAAATATGTACTTGGTTGTAATTCAATAACACATAGTTCGATTTTATTCATTCTTGTTTTGCTAGAATGAAAAAAATAAAAGATAACGGGAAAAGTGTTTTTTTTTGTGCGCGACCGTACACTGCCTGTGGGAAGCTGAGACAGATATGTAAATATGGCGGTACGAAGTTCGCCGGGTCAGCTAGTCATTAATAACTGTAGTAAATTAAATTAAACCAACCAGAATCGTTGTACAGGCAACTGTCATCCGCACCATGTTACAGCGCAAAGAGTATAGTATATTTAAGCATACACTTAAATAATTATAAATGTTATTTTGGAACAAGAAATAAATACCATATAATCAATTTTAAACGATGATAACAGCAGTAGTATAAAACTGTGTCGAGGTTACAGTAAATAGTGTTTAAATGTTACTAGTGCTTATTTTGTTTACCTAACTTTGATGATCTAGGTACATCATAGTGAGGTAAATTTAAATTTTACACCAACATGTTAATAGTAATAATTTACAATTTATACAATAAAATAACCGACTTCAAGAACGGGACCAAATTTAAATGGGACCACATGGGAATCATCAAATTCGGTTCACCCAGTCGAAAGTTATGTGGTAACAAACATAAAAAAAAACAGTTGAATTGATAACCTTCTCCTTTTTTTGAAGTCGGTTAAAAAGCAGTTCATTACTTTAACCTAAGTGACTAGATTAAGTTTGAAACAAATTTTTGTCCACAAATTATTTTGTACACAAACAGAGCATTACACAGTATGCACGTTTCGATGATGGCATCAGCGTTCGCACATGTCTATTAACTTTTCACATATCATAATTTGATTTAAATATATCGACGGCACATCACATCGATGATTTAACCAAATAAAATACGACGCATTACCCATTCCGTTGATTCTAAAAATACACCGATGATATCCAGACAAAATAAAATTACTGTCGTTTGTTAAAATGGGGTCCGCCATTTTGGCTGGCTACGTCAATTTCTCACAAATGTATTTCTAGATGTCACAAAAACAACGGATCAGTGGCGGTCAGTTATTACGAACTTTTTTATCAGAAAAGCGTTTTCATTATTCATAAGATGTTGTGTTGTTGAATCTACCCTCACATTTTGTAATCTGAATATTATATGCAGTAGGTTTTTAGTTGGTATAATAGGTATTTGCAGTCTATAGAAAACAACAATTTATGTTATTAGTTCACATGTTTGTTCATTATAAACTAGCCCCGAGAACGATTATATAGGCTTTATTAAATTTAGGTTGGAAACCTAATTCCATCTCAATTACAGTAAACCACTTGAATTGTCTACATTGGTCAGATAGAGTTCTATTTGGGAAAAACTTTAATAATGTCGGCATAATGTGTGATATAGCTGTGTTGTAAAGGGGTTTGATTTATTTCTACTATGGCTAACCGCGAACCTGCATCGGGAATGAATTAGTGTTCAGACATGGTTAACAATGAAGTTTTGTTTAAATAAGTGTCAAACGGGCAGGCATCAGTATCACTTGTATGGATGGGGAAGTGATTCAGGCGATCGACATATCGCTTTTTACTGCCCTGAGGGTTGTGAGTTTAAACCCTACGTGGGATAATAATTTGTGTGATCTATAAATCTGATTTTGAAACTAGCCACCCAGTTTGTCTTAGTTTCATCTATGTGTTAGTTTTATATATGTTTTTAAAGTTCCCCGTGAGTCAGGATATATGCTTAACGGACATTGTTTATTAAAATGAAAAACCAAAAGCTTTAAGCCGCAAACATGAACTAGCAACTTGTACCAAAATTTACGTGAATATTTCGTTTCAAAGTAAGTCAAAACAAGAAGCTAATGTAAGGAAATAAATCAATCTTACTGAAGTTCAAATCAATCATTATTTTATAAACAGCCTTTTGTATGGGAAGTATTCCTTATGAAATAATGTATAATGTCGTTTGTATTGACAACCAGTCTCGAAGAGGGTGATTGATTAGTACAGTTCAGCCTAACAATTAAGGGGTTTTGTGTTATGTATATTCTATAGTGTAATACTTCCATATACATTTAAACATGTTTTGTGAAAGAAATAATATAATACAGCAAGTCACGATAAATGTAAACTAAACCGTTTCTTATTAAAAACATATTATTTCATTTTAAATTCCACCCTTTATTAAAACTGTTTCTTATCAGATTTTTTTTACTGGATCAAGTTTAATTGTTAATAGGTACTGTGCGTTTTATACACTAAAAATTACACTTCTTGTACAAATATAAAATCCAATGAGTTCTTCTAATAAATGACGTCAAAAGAATGAGAGCAAAACTACTTAAACATTAAGTGAGAACGTTACAGTTTAAGCATCTGGCTTTTTTTTTTGACAAAAATTAAGATGTGTTCAAATATATTACAATGTTACATCAATAAAAAACTAACTACTCAGAATTTTCATAGCTCACGTCAAGCACACTTTAGGTACTTATTTTTTATTTCTGCTAAAAATGAAGTGGCAAACAATAAATCTATATTTAATTGATGGAATAAAAAAGAGATGAAAACTGACTAAGCAATTAAAACATCACCATCTATATATAAATAGATGCTAAGATTTATGAAGTTCTCTTCCCCACTGAAACAATAACATTATTTCTGTAGTTAATTTCAACTACAATATAAATATGTTTAGCAAGTAAATAGAGGTAATTTTTTTTGCGTATTATCTAAATAATCTCACCACTATTTGTTTGTTTTCAATTTACGTGGCAAAACATCCAGATCGTTATGAGCTAATGGGAAATTTATTAACATTGCTAGTTAACGAGCACTTTGACAATATTTATGACTTGACGCCCCCAAAGATGGTCGCCCACAAGACTCAAAACTTGACAATAAATCACATTGTAATTTGATTTCTTTTGTGATATTTTTCAGGAAGTGGGAGAGTCAATTCAGCGCTGTGTGGTTTTATGACCACCAGTATTTATAAGGCTCGTAGGGCAGGGTTAGTTGCCACCAAAGGGATTATTCACCAATTGATATAGGGCTGGGTCGAGGCTGAATTTGGTAGGGCAATCCTGAAATTCAAAATATTAACAAAAGCGGCCAAGTGTGAGTCGGAGTCGCCCATGAAGGGTTCCGCAGCAGCAAGTAACATAATATATTTTTATTTTATATTTTTATATTTGTGTTGATTGAATGAAAGGTAAATTGCAGCTTACGATTTATGACGTATTAAAAAATACTACTAACTAGATTTCGTTCAAACCAATTTTCGGTGAAAGTTTACATGGTAATGATGTACATTATATTTTTTTTTTAGTTTTATCATTCTCTTATTTTAGAAGTTCCAGGGGGGGGGACACATTTTACCACTTTGGAAGTGTCTCTCGAGCAAACTATTCAGTTTAGAAAAAAATTATATTAGAAACCTCAATATCATTTTTGAAGACCTATCCATAGATACCCTACACGTATGGGTTTGATGAAAAATTTATGGGGACCCCCCAAATTTTAATGCGGTTCACAGAATACATCTACTTACCAAGTTTCAACATTATAGTTCTTATAGTTTCGGAAAAAAGTGGCTAATGTTTTAGCGATATTCACATAAAAAGCTATATTTAATTAAGTGCACGTAGAAGCGGTTTCTTATTACGAGTAGGTATTTTTACTTGTAGGACATAATATAATGAAGTAAACTCTAAAAGTAACACGTATTTCCGTAAAGAGAAAATTATGGATCGCAAACGATAAGTTATGAAATTGGAGTGACGCTTTTTCCATGATGGCGATATGTTGGTACATGCGCCACTGAGTACTGCGAGTAATTACTGCCATTTCTTATCATTTTAATCGTAAAATTAAAGAACTTTAATTTTACACTAGTTTTTGCTCGCGGCTCCGCCCGCTTGCATGTCGGTTATCGCTGCAAATAGTAGCCTATGTGTTATTCTGATGTATAAGCTTTATTACTGTAAAGTTTCATCCAAATCCGTTCAGTAGTTTTTGCGCGAAAGAGTAACAAACATCCATCCATCCATCCATCCATACTTACAAACTTTCGCGTTTATAGTGTTAGTAGGATATAATTACAGTGAGCGGTAAATAAACATTCAAGTCTGCCGAGGCCCCATGGCACCGATTCTATAGAACACTGTCTATTATTTGTAAAATACACATAATCCATCAAAATAAATTCTACCTTCAATACCTTGCCACTCAATCATATTTTCGTAGCTATTAGATATTTCTATGGTGTCCGTATGTGTTTGTGTATTTGTTGATATTTGTAGTCTTCATATTCGTCGTCGTGTTTATATTTAACTATCTTCAAAAGCAATATTTAGTTTAATATATTATGTCATATGTTATACATACACTAGCTGACCCGGTGAACTACGTACCGCCAAATTTACATATCTGTCCCGGTTTCCCACAGGTAGTGAACAGTCGCGGACAAAATAATTACTTTGCCCGTTATCTTTTCGTTATCACATAAAAAATTATTATTTAATTTGGTGCAGCCAATCGAAAGTTATGAGCGTACATACATTTCGGCGATTCATTTTATAGGTATATTTTTTATTATTTTATATATTAGTAGTAGTAGTTAGTAGTTGACTTTCCATACTGTGATAGCACAACATATGCACGGACGAGAATCTTAATATATTCATTCACGTTCATTTTCAAAGTTATTAAACTTTGAAAATGAACGTTTTAGCAATTTTCCTCCATTAGAAAGACAGAAATACAGTTATTAGTCATATAAGGTTGCAAACATCGCTGACAAACTCATGGAAAATCGTCTGCGGTGGTACGGACATGTTATGCGGCGCGAGAAAGAGCATATGACAAGTTACGTCATGGACATTGAGGAGCCTAAGCGAGGTCGAGGTAGACCGCCGACTACCTGGATGCGGACTATTAAAAACGACCTAAAGAGGACGGGACTGCAACCGGAAATGACACAGTTGCACCTGGAGTGGCGGAGGAAGACTAGGAGGGCCGACCTCAAAAGACACGGGAAATAACGGCATGGACAAAGAAGAAGTCATATTCACACAAAATAAATATAAAAAGATAAAAAGAGTTTAGAAAGACCAAACAACAAACAAACATAATACAAAACAAACAATATATATATAAGTATAGTGAAATAATCTGGCTGTGTAACTAAAGGGCCACAGCTCAGCTTATGCTACCGTACTGAAAGTGACGACCGCGCTGATTTTCAGCAGAAGCCCAATATGGACCTCATGACCTCATTGACGCGTGCACAATTTTAACAATTAAAACATTTAAGTAATATAATTAAAAACATACGTTAACCACATAAAGTATATATACGATGGTAGAATATATACAGATAAAAACTATTGCAAGAGGAACGTATTTAAGACTACAAACTACCGGATTTTTGCAATATCAAAAACAACACCTTACTTTTGACTTAAAACATTATGACTAACTATTATGACTAAAGCTTTTATTATACACTTAAACTTTAAGCCCTTGTTTCACCGGGTACAGATAAGTTCCTGAAATCTTATCTGACAAATAGTTTGACACAACTTGTATGAAAGATACATCTGTAGCGACTACCACATACAGCGCAACAGGAATATACTACAGCGCCATCTACGGAATATACGTCGAACTACGGAGTAACGAAGGAAACGAAAAAACTACCAATCCTGGATCGCGCAACAGATGTTCTCGCGCTGATTATCATAAACACAACATCCCAACATCAACCGTTGGGCAGTTGGTCCGCCAGGCATGATCACCTTTCCTGGTCGGAGGATCCTCCCTTTGTGTTGGAGGGACATGACACCTGTTCCCTCTACACGTCATATTATATTTTATCAAATAAGCTATCCGAAATTTATCTGTAATCGATGAAACTGGGCATAAGTACTCCAAATTTCACATTTATCCAGTGTCCAATATATCTTATCAGGAACAAATAGTTCTTTCACGTATTATTATATATAGAGCAAGCCTACGAGCGTGCGAATAGTATACCCTCTTAGGGTAAAAGTCCTTTAAAAAAAGAGAGAAAAAAAGTACGAGCCTTCAATGTATTTCCTTAAGATACCTTGACCAAAATTCATGTTACACAATTCACCGCCGAATACAAAACATTAGCGTAAGTGTCCATCCTCTGTCTCGTATTACAAAAGTACACATTGTAGCACTTAATAACATGCGCCCTTTATTTTGATTCATAATATTTGTTTATTGGAAACCGTCCAAAAGAAAAGACACGTCATTTACTCCTGTCCAGTAAATAAAGACCTCTCTGTCGCTCTTATCTTCTAAATCGTGATACGTTTGAATGATTTTGTGTAGAAACACAAAGGTCACTATATTATGGGTGGATAATAAAAAACCACAATGATGTAAAATGAAAATATTTCGAACAATATCTTAATATATATAAATCTCGTGTCACAATGTTTGTCCTCAATGGACTCCTAAACCACTTAACCGATTATAATAAAATTTGCACACCATGTGCAGGTCGATCCAAATTGAGAGATAGGATAGTTTAAATCTCAAATTATAGTCGCAATTTTAATTTATTGCTAATCTTAATATATATATTTCTTGTGTGCGTGTGTATGTGACTGAACTCCTCCTAAACGACTGGACCAATTTTGATGAAATTTTTTGTGTGTGTTCAAGGGGATCTGGGAATGGTTTAGATTCACAAAAACGACTGGACCGATTTTGATGAAATTTTTTGTGTGTGTTCAAGGGGATCTGGGAATGGTTTAGATTCACAAAAACGTAAACGATGTTACGTGGGTCATAAATATGGCGGTACGAAGTTCGCCGGATCAGCTAGTTATTGTATATAAATATGGCGGTACGAAGTTCGCCGGGTCAGCTAGTACAACTATATAATTGTTTATCTGTTATAAACTGCAATGTCATTTAGGGGAACAATGCTGAAATGGCGAAATGAAATTAGAATTGAAATATTAATACTACAATTGCTATAATAATATCTAAAATTCGTTACACTTTCACGGCTAAACAGCTACAGTGAGATGGTTTGACTCTTGAGGAAGGACATTGGTTTTTTTCCGTGATAACCGACATTCACGCCGTCGGAGCCGCGATCAAAATCTTTCAAAATGCTTCAAAATATACGTTAAAATATACTTCACTTTAAAATATGTTATTTTTTAATATACTGCTATCAAAATTTTAAAAGGGTAATCCTGAAGTGGAATTAAGCACATACAGATTGAAATAATTAAAATTAAACAAAACATACTTATCATGCAGACGTAAAGCCCAGACCTTGTCCATATTGGTAATGTTCTTTACAGGCCGGAGGTCTTGAACCATAGACTCTCAGACTCTCTGACAGTCGTGTAATCTGACTGCACGTTTGGCCTAGTGGTTTAACGGTCATCACGCCGTTTCCTACTTCGCCAAGTATCGTGGGTTCAAATCCCACGTAGGACAACATTTTGTGTGATCCACAAATTGTTGTTCTGAGTCTGGATGTTCTTTGTGTCCGTTTCATGTATGTTTGTAAAGTCCCCCGCGACACAGGATTTATTCCGAATGCGGGAGTTGTCATTATAAAAAAAAAAAACTTGTAACAGTCAGAACTAATTGACCACCATTGCATCTACGAATTGCGAAAGTTTGAAAATTCATCCTTAGCAGTTTTAAATTATAATAGTTCAAACAGTACGATAAATTTTATTCGCGTTACTACTTGTTTGATTTGTTTAAGTTATCAATTAGACAAATATTGAAGACAGCGCTTGAATACATTTCAGCGAAATGTTGTGAATTATTCAATCAGTGAGTTTGTGTTCAAACATATACACATTATTGTTCTTGTCGTATGAGTTAGCGTCTGTTTTGGTTTTTTTTTTTTTTTTTATGGAATAGACCGGCAAACGAGCAGACGTATCGCCTGATGGTAAGCGATTACCGCCGCCCATGGACACTCGCAACACCAGAGGCGTCACAAGTGCGTTACTGGCCTTTGGGGGATGGGGGGGAGATAAGGGGAGGGGTTGGGGTATGGGCCTCCGGTATCCTCACTCACTCGGTGAAACACAGCGCAAGCACTATTTCACACCGGTTTTCTGTGAGGCCGTGGTATCACTCCGGTCGAGCCGGCCCATTCATGCCGAAGCGTGGCTCTCCCACGGTTATTTTGTAGATAAACACATTTTATTATTAATTCTCTAAAGATGCTAGAAAGAGTATAAATTCGGTTGTATTATTTTAAATGTTTTACCTGAGATATTGTGTACGCTTTATGTTTGTTGACATACAAATTTAATGATAAAATATAAACTTAAGAGTCTAAAATATTAAGCCTAGATACTTAAATATACCTGTAAGAAAATGTATCTTTAACACAAAGTGTTTATTTATATGAATATCGAACCCACAACATTGGGAGTGGGAAGTGGTAGGGTGACCGCTTTAATCACTACGTCATTCGTGCAGTCAACAAATTTCATACAAATAATAAAAATTCAAACTTACATTGAAGAAACCATCCAAAAACATTCGTTACCTTGTCACGTTAAATACGATAATGTTAGCACAGAATGCATTTTCATCCCGTCTATTTTCGTACCGCAGTTTGACTTACTGATTCCGAGAAAACATTTAATTTGCTTATCGTACATTGTTCAAAGCGTTTTTCCTTAACAACTTTTAATGCGTTTTCCTTATTATTTGTTTTACATTAACATTCATGAATCTTACTTTTTTATTTCTACTTTTACTGTTTGAGATAAAAACATAATCTAATTTAAATAGTTTTTAAGATTTTATGCTTTTTCAGATTTTTATGGATCTTTAAATTTATAAACAAACTGTTGTATTAAGATTTGTTACAGATTCTTCTGTAATTTTTAGATAAAAACAGTTGTATACCTTACATTTTATTTTAAATAATAATTTTAATCTATACTAATATTATAAACGCGAAAGTTTGTAAGTATGGATGGACGTTTGCCACGAATACCATAAAAAATGGATGGATGTTTGTTACTCTTTCACGCAAAAACTACTGAACGGATTTGGATGAAACTTTACAGTAATATAGCTTGTACATCAGAATAACACATAGGCTACTATTTGCCGCGAAAACCGACATATACGCAGGCGGAGCCGCGGGCAACCACTAGTATTTAATACCATTTTTAAATCAATTCTAATTTGGGTTGAAGACACAGACATAAATATAAATAAATAAATATTTCCGGACATCTAAAACACACAAAGCCATCTAGTCCCAAGCTAAGCAGAGCTTGTGTTGTGTACCAGACAACCGATATAAATACATATAAACTTTTTTTTGTAAATACATGCATATTATACATAGAAAACACCCAAATTCCGATACAAATATTTGCAGATCATACAAACATTTGATCCGACCCGGGAATCGAAACCTAGACCTCAAGTACAGCAGTCGCATACGCTACCACTGCGCCACCGAGGCAGTCACACACATGTCACATTTATTTGCTAGTAGTATTATATTACCTGAACCTGTTCAAAAAACTGTTTTGTAACATGTAAATGAGCATAAAACACGTTGAAAATATAATAGATTATGTATTTATAACATTTTCCTGGTCTCTTGGCTACAAACATCGGTCGAATGAAAAGTTCAAAATTGAAATTAATCAACTCACTGCTATTGCGGTTTATTTCAATTTAAGGTAAGATACGAAAACACACCGCACGCCACTTGCTTCGGTCGTTGGATGAAAAAATATAATGAACTAGCTTTTATACGCGGCTTCGCTCACGCAGACTTTCATCCCCTGATTTACTGCATTAGGGGTGGAATTTCAAAAATTCCTTTCTTAGTGCTCACTTACGTTATATAAAGACCCTACATGCAAAATTTCAGGATTCTAGCTTCAGCGGTTTTGGCTGTGCGTTGATCTCTGGAAATGTCAGTCAGTCAGCCACCTTTCTCTTTTATATATATAGATGGTGACGATGAATCGGTCTATCTCCAGCAGCGGACTGCGATAGGTTGATGCCGAAAAATACTATCAAGATGAATGATCAAATCACATATCTTTTTTGTTGTGCATAGTAAAATAGATAATCAAAAATATCCCTAATCTCTGAATTTGTACTAAAAATTTCAATTACTAGTATTGAAGAGTGATGTTCTTACGGATCATGTGTTGTATAGGGCAGGCCTTAATGAGAGGCTATAAAGCAATAATAGGCCTGTTTATGTTATTGCTTCTGTAGCGAGTTCAACCTCTTTCGGTTTTTTCCTTAGCTCAAGTAATTGGATTCTCCCATTACTGTGCGCTCTATAAATATAATTCGGAACTTATTAGTATTAATGGAGTTCAATGAACCTTCTTATTTAAAATATATTGTTCTTTCAAATTCACGTGATGATGCAGAAACATCTCCATAGGCCGCCATAGCGTGGTTCACCATGTTGCATTGTCTGCATTCGTCATGAGTATGGTGACCACTTCTCTTGGATTCTGCTCATACTTCCATCAGACAGAGTAGAGTCACTTTAGCAGGCACATATATATAAAAAAAGATATTGGTAGAGTGTAAAATGTTGTGGTATATAGCATTTTGCATGACAATAGGGTAGTTTCGGGAACGTAAATAAATACCGATGTCTACTTCATTAAAACGAATATTACAAAACATTACGGAAAAAATAATTATTACAGCTTTTCATTTCTATTACAAATTTTAATTAAATAAACATTGTAATAAATTGCTCAATTGAGTAGTCTAAAACAGTGACGTCACAAGTTAGTTTTTAGTACATTTTTCATACATAGTTATCGTTTTGACAGATGATAAAAAGTAACTGATTTGACTAAGGTGTCAACTACCCTATTGAAGCGATGGAAGCGATGACAATTAAAGTCTCAGTAGGATCATCATCATCACCATTAACAGCCTTAAATCATTCACCGCTGGAAAAAGGATTCTCCTTAGAAAGGAGATTTTGGCCTACCACAATACAATATGACTATGACATGTATTCTATGTATGATTACGTATGTAATGTTTTTTTTGTATTTTTGCGTGTAGTCTTTGTAGTTAATTTTATATTCCAACCTCTGTGCACAACCTACTTTACAAAATTTCTACACCACCCTAAGGTTGACTGGAAGAGAATGCCTTGGGCATTAAGTCCGCCGATGTATAAAAGTGCATAAAGTTTAAATAAATAAATACTTCTGCGTAGGCCAGACGAGTTGGCGTAGGATTCACTTCAAGTCTTTCTTCTCTTTGTAGTGATTTTTTCCTACGCAGTTTATCCCTTAGTCAGCTGTTGCAACACCCACGGGTTAAATAGAGATGTCATCATAAAGACTATTACAGTTGGATCACATTCAATCAACAACCCATAACGTCCCACTGCTGGCCTCGGGTCTCCTCTCAGGAGAGGGTTAAGGCCATACATCCCCACGCTGGCAAAGTGCGGGTTGGGGACTGGCAAGACAACGTTGTGGCTACGTTATCTTGCCGCTGGATATTTTTAAGCCGCCCAAAGGCCTCCAACTAAGCTTCACGACTGTTATCCTATGATAACAACTGAGACCGACTGCTTAAGGGCCTACCTCCCTTCAGATGCGTAAAAAAGGTTATATTCTAAAGACTACTCTTCCTTAACGGCTGCATCAAAAGATTCGAAAAAAATATATGTTTACTGTAGATTCATCTGCAAGAATACGAAGATTTAAATTTTTGCATACGACAAATAGTATTGCCATAAAAAAATATTAACCAACACTCTATTTTGTTCGCTTTTTTGCCTAAAGCTTTTAAACGGCTTTGATATTAAAAAATATTTTTACATAGAAAAATTGGTGGTTGAATTTGCTATAAACTAGGCATACTCATATTTAAATCAATCAATATTTTGTAAAGAAAATGATCAATATTGCGATTCCCAAAATTAAAAGTACAGCGGGTCTCTGTGCGGGCGCAGGCGGCAGTCGTGCGTTGGCATTCAGACGGGAAGGCTGTGTCGCTCGCTGCTCTGCTCACGCTTACGACTAACTATGCTTAGACGTTTGTGTTTGTGTAAGTATTTAGGTACTTTCTGAGTTAGTGTGCATTAGAGACTAACTCGCTGCAAAGGACTCAAAGTGATCGTGCGCTTGGATGATTTTTGGTGTTTTGACTGCCTCGATGGCGCAGTGGTAGCGTATGCGACTGCAGGCTATGCTTGAGGTCTCGGGTTCGATTCCCGGGTCGGATTAAATATTTGTATGATTTGAAAATATTTATTTCGGTATTTGACTGTTTTCTATGCATAATATGTATCTACTTACATATTTACAAAAAAAGTAATATATTAGTAGAGAATACGATTAGGAACGCCCTTCACCCATCTGTTTATTAGATGAAAAGTATTTTAATATATCATATTTAATATTATATCGCGGGTGGGTTGGCTAAAAATCCCTGTCTGAACTATTATAATATGTTTATATATCTAATATTTATATAATTATCATTTATTTATTATCATATTTAAATATTAATACGTGTATCCGTGTATGCATTTTACATAGCATTAATATTATTATTGTTACTTATAAACCGATAAATTAAAGTTTTTCTTCCCTTATCTCTTTTTCTTATTACAATTGTATGATAGGATAGGCACCTGCCTTGTCCCTTACTGAACCAACTCAAGGTTGACTGAGAGATAATACCATGTGGCATAAAGTCTATAAGTCTTATAAAGGCGGACTTATCGGTTTATAAGTAACAATAATAATATTAATCACTACATAGTATAAAACAGAGTCGCTTTCTCTGTCCCTATAGGTTTCTAATGTGATGTAGCAAATAAACACATTTTTTTGCGCTTACATTGCAAACGCTGGTTGCACCCTACGAGATAGATCAAAATAATGTACTACAGTATTATACACCTTAAAAAGATCTACAAAAAAGTCCGCGACGGTATATGTCTATCTCTTAGGGATAATCCACAACAACCATTTTTTATTCCTTTCTTTTTACGAGAAATAATGGCTTATTTACGAAGCGATTTTAAGCAATACAGAATGAATCCTTATACAATTAAGTAAATTAAATACATTGTGCATTTAATATAGATCAAAATAGCCCTTTACAGTATCTAATTTAAATGAATATATTCGAAGATATTACAGATTTAAAATGCACGAATCGTGTCGTCGGCGGGGGCATCTGAAATCCACCCGAGCGAAGCCGGGGCGGGTCGCTAGTGCTATATAAAATGCATACACGGATATACATATTAATATTTAAACATGATAATTATATAAATATTTGATATATAAACATATTATAATAGTTCAGACAGGGATTTTTAGCCAACCCACCCGCGATATAATATTAAAGATGGTACAAGAGTATAGAGGTCTAACTTGTAAAATACACACACTCACATTCAAAGCTTTGAAAATAATAATCAATATATATTTCGGACATCTGACACACAACGTCTATTAGTTTCAAACTAAGTGGAGCTTGTACTATGAAAGCTAGATTGACTGATAGAACAATTATATGCTTTTATTTGTAAATACAAATATATCATACATAGAGAACACCCAAACGAACCTGAGACCTCATGGACAATAGTCGCGTAAGCTATCACTGCACCAACGTACATGTAAAATCTCTAAAAATAAAAAAAATGGAGTGTCTGTTTGTAATATTAAAAAAACCGCTTTTAATAAAAGCATATGTATGTATACACGATACATGTACCATTTTTTTTTTTTACAATTTTTGTCTGACTGTTTGTTACGGGTAATCTCTGCAACGGCTGGACCGATTTTGACGGGACTTTCAGTGATAGGTCGTTACCCGCGGCAAGACGATAGCCGCGTGTAACACCGCGGGGTTCAGCTAGTTAAAAATAAATTCATGATAATTATCTGTTCGACACGATTTTATTTCAATTTGTAGACATTGCAGGTGACTTCGGAACCTTATTCTATGGGTGACCTGACACTTAACGCATTTACCTGTTTTTAACCGACTTAAAAAAAGGAGGTTTCTCAATTCGACCGTATATATATTTTTTTTTATGTGTGTTCGGGGATAACTACGATTTTGATGATTCCTTTTTTAATGGAAAGGAGATATCCCAACGGTGGTACCATGATAAGGACACTAAGATCTGATTATGGCATCCAAGATAAATCGAGTTGAACCTTGAAGTCGGTTTTATTTTGTTAAAATTTTACTTGTTAATTTATTTAAACATGCTAGAAGTTTTCAGAAATATGATAATTTTTACTTTTTTCTACAAAGGGTAAAATGAATTAATTTATTTTATCAGATTTCTTACCTAATTTAACATACTTTTTCGTATTTAGTACCGTAGTAGTAGTAGTAGTAAATTAACACATTTTATCATAGGTAGCTATGATAAAATGTGTTAATTTTAAATCTTACTAAACTTTTAGAAATACCCCTTTCTTATGTTAACATTTTAACCATTTATAATTATGTTTTGAAGTTAAGGCAAAAACGTCAGACAAGCGCGCATGTCTGTCTCGCTCCCTAGTCTTTGATCATCGTTTTGAAGTAACGCGTAAGGTACGGAGATATGAATGTGTGCGGTGCAGATATGATACTATGCGTTTAGCTCCGCCCAGACGCTCAAGGTCATTGAGGCTACTATACGCCTTAACGTGACTTCCGAATCACGGAGACGCTCATGGTGACATGCCACTTACGGTCACCCATCCAGGTACTGACCGCGCCGTCGTTGCTTACCCTCGGTGATTGTTTCTAATCACCGAGTGCAACTGGGCTATGAGCGTTGGATCACATTGAAAGTGCCATAGTAAAAATATACTCTATAAAGTATTCTAAAGCTTCACGTCTATAGTTATCAATAACGTTATTAACGAAGTAAGCGATAAACATTTTTATCGACTTGAAGATTTAGAAGATTAACCGTGGGAGAGCCACAATTTGGCGTGTGTGCCCTCTATTCCATAAAAAAAAGATTAAGGGCCAGTTTCACTACTTGCTGATAAAGTCCGTGATAGACTAAAGTCAACTTATCTGTAAAATAAGTACACGGTTGCAGAAGTCTTGGATGGAGAATTAAATGTCTGTTAATCATATACTTATCAGCGAATTTTATCTATCAATACTGTTATATGGTAGATAATTATCTGAAACTTTATCAGGTACTAGTGAAAATGGCCCTAAATAACAGATTAAGAGAAGTATTCTCGACACACATACTAGATAAAACTCATTCAAAATAATGTTACTTAAAGATGTAATAACAGTATTTCTAAAGCGAATAAGTACTACGTTTTGCGTAAGTCATATATGGTTATTTTCTTAGTTTTTCCATGCAATAAAGCAGTAGTATTTAACGTTGGTATGTTAACAAAAAAGCAACGGTTATGGTTATTGGGGGTGATAAGTTTTTATGTAGACACCATTACGATCCTTTCTCTTGGCTGGCCTTGACTTTCCGCCATGTAAAACGTATATTATCAGGATGCCAAAGGTCAATGGCTCGTAGTACAAGATAGCGTAGTATTCATGCTTACAAATTACTGAATCAGTTTTGAGTTCTATACGAGTTGGAAAGTTTTCACATTCGAATATTTACAATCTCATAAATGAATATCATATTTCCTTGACTATTTTCTAAAAGTATAGTTTAATAGCTATGGAGAAGGATTTAATAATGTGGGATGAACTGCTTCCAATTGAGAAGCCAATTGTGTGCCTCTACTTTTGGCGTATAGCCAGACCTATAAGAAAGCATTACGTTAAAATTAAAGGTATATTTGTGTTAGTACTGTACGATATCTTTAGATTTCCTTAGTTAACAAACACTAGTATTAATACGTATATATTTGAATTGAGAAACCTCCTCCTTTTTTTGAAGTCAGTTAAAAACAACTATTTTTATAAGTAAATTTTTCAACATATACTTTAAATTCGTTGTACTACAAGCAAAATTTTAACAAAAAAAACCAACTTCTAGGTTTGACTTGATTTCTCTTAAATGGCATCATCAGATCTTAGTGTCCTTATCATGGTACCACCGTTGGGATATCTCCTTTCCATTAAAAAAAGAATCATCAAAACATATATTCGGTGGAATTGAGAACCTCCTCCTTTTTTTGAGTCGGTTAAAAATCAAATACATCGTTTTGTACAACTTTCTACCAAAATGAGACGCAAAATTAAAAATTATTGTAATAGTAAGGTAGTACATAACTTTTAAATCTATATATATATAAATATTAATTGCCGAAACGTATGTACGCGCATAACTTCCTATCGATTGCACCAAATTGGATAATTCTTTTTTATATATCTTCGTTATTGTACATTAAAATTTTAACATACTTTGACTGCCTCGTTGGTCTCGCGGTTGGCGTGTGCGACTGCTGATCATGAGGTCTCGGGTTCGATTCCCGGGTCGGACCAAATGTTTGTATGATCTACAAATATTTGTTTCGGAGTTTGGGTGTTTTCTATGTATAATATGTATGTATTTACAAAAAAAAAGTATATATGTATTTGTATCAGTCTAGTACCCATAACACAAGCTCTGCTTAGCTTGGGACTAGACGGCGTTGTGTGTTAGATGTCCGAAATATTTATTTATATTTATTTATTTAATAAAAATTATAAGCATTATAAACTTACTTTACAGAAAACATACTAATAACATTCAAATAAAAATCCAAAGGTTCTTTTAAATCCAAAAAGTTATGGTTTTGTTTGTTTGATTTCGAGGTGTTATAAAGTAGTATGATGTATTTAGTTTCGTAATAGTTTATATAGGTATTTTTTGCAAATGTGTTGTTAATATCTGTGACTGAACATTTAAAACTTCTTTCACTAAAAAAACTTTTTTTTTTTTCTAAAATGCCTTAAAGTTATTTAAACATACTAATTTCTAAAAAAGTAAAAATAAAATTTTAACAAAAACCGACTTCAAGGTTCGACTCGATTTCTCTTGGATGCCATCATCAGATCTTAGTGTCCTTATCGTGGTACCACCGTTGGGATATCTCCTTTCTATTAAAAAAAGAATCATCAAAATCGGTTCATAAACGACGAAGTTATCCACGAACACACATAAAAAATAAAAAAAAAACAATCGGTCGAATTGAGAAACCTCCTCCTTTTTTTGAAGTCGGTTAAAAATACAAGAATAAACGTAATAAAATATCATTTTACTGATACAAAAATATATTTTAATTGAATACGTTTATCTAAGATATGTACCTAATTATGCTACCAACCAGAACAAATGATAACAAGGTAACATAAAAAATAAATTTTACTGAATTATACTATTAAAAATCCAGAAAATCCAGCTGAAACATCAAACCTACGATCAAATTCTCCAGCTTCGAAAAAGTCAAAACCTATCTTTGGAAGCATCTAGAATACGTCACAACTTCGAATAAAACTAAGTGAGAACGCGGATCGACATGATCCCAATTTTATTACGTAGTACTATTGGTTGCCGACGACCAAATAATGCTTGGTAGACCGCCCTGTTTTAAGACATGGCCATAAACCAAAGTTCGGCTTGACAGACAATAGAATGTTTATTGCTAACGATTTTAAGTTTTACAGGTCTGTTGACCGAAAGTGGTTGAGCATTCTAAATGACTTGCAATAAATTGTTATTGATAAATTGAATAAGTTTGACAGTTGATTTGTTTTTCTGCTTTGTTTTTAGTAAAACAATGCTTTCAGATTCATATTTTTGCATTCATGAATTTATTTAAAATATAATCCTTCATTTCAATCAGTCTTCTGTCTTCTTTTGTATAAATCTTAAACTTTTCAGACAAATAGTTTAAGTTATTTCTCTGAAAATATTGAACAGAAATGACAAAGTTATTCCAAAGTATAGGTGTTGTTCTCAACAACAACAAATATATTCTACATTCTTTCTTTTAATGATAAGTTTCGATAACAAAACATCAGATCAAAACGCCTTAAACGACATATCATGTTTTATAAATTCTTGTCGAACTACTTTCTATACTATATTATTTACGCTAGAAATAACAAAGAATCCAATTACCCACATACTCTTACATGTTTAATATTTGATGTAACTAATTGAATATTCGGTTCATCGCCTTGAGAATCTGGGACAATTGTTACACAAAAACTGTTCATTCGAAATATTTGGATTATGTGCGGTATTACGACCAAATTAATTTTAGGGCTACTGACACAAAGGTTCAGTCGTCTGTATTCTTTTTCTTTTTTATTTTATTTTTTTTATGTTTGGCCCGCCAAAATGACTCTGCTCTGCCTGATGGAAAACATAAGCAGAATCCAAGAGTGGTGGTCACCATACTCATTGCGAATGCAGACTGTGCAGTATGGCGACCCACACTATGGCGGCCTAGTGATGCTACTGCATCTTTTAGTCCAGTCAACAAGTATGAAACTTGTTGACTAGACTAATTGGGCCCCCGGTCTATCATTTTTTGGGTGTTTCTTAGTAGGCACACCCAAAAAATGATCCTAGGTGGAGGTAGTCCTCCACTTGACTCAGTGATGGGGGAATTTTCTCTCCAAGACTAACACTGTACTTGGATTCGTGTTACAGATATCCATGGGCGGCGTTAGATTCTTACAATCTAAAATCATACGGAACCAAGACGTGGACACTGGACACTCACCATCCGACAGCTCTACCAATTTAAAGTATCTATGCTTGCAATGCGTACGAGTCTGGATGTCTCTCTGTCCGATGAAATTCACAACGAAGTTATTCGATAGATACTGGAGTAATCGACATTACACGGAGAATCAGTGCGCTGAAACGAAAAATTGGCAGGTTTTGGCTCCATATAAGCTGTTGGCCGCTGGAGCCAAAATGTGCTAGAGTGGAGACTGCAATTAAGCACACGTAATGTGCCCTGTGTTTTAATGGACCGACAATTTGAGAAAGTAACTGGCTGCGAATGAATGCGGACTGGTTTCGTTCCTTATGAGAGACCTTCATTCAGAAGTGGACGGCGACAGGTTATCACAATTATTATATTCGTGTTAATTTAAATTTGATTACCGTGAGAGAGTCATGCTTCGGCACATAGAGGGCGATTCGACCAAAGAGATTCCACGGAATTCCAGAAAAAGCACGTCGGTGCTTAGTAATTCTCGTTTGTAAAGCACTACTAGTGTGTAGCAAACGAAGGGCAGGAACTTACTGGTGTCTCTTCATTGGTACCACAAAAACAAATATGTCTATAGAAAGTTTTCATTAAAAACAGACCAAAAGTTTGCTACGCTACATTATTTATAACCAACAACATTCAATAAATAACATAAGAAACTCCAAAAACATGACAAACTTTCTTCAACAGTCCCGTAGAGAATTCTCCTAATATAATAAGAAATAGGTAGTAGCTTTTATCGCGGGCTTTGGGGCCTTTGTGCAGAATTTACGTAACGTAACAAAAAAACCTGACACCCGAAGCTCGCACGGATCGAGACGAGCTGCTCCGAACGATGAATCAACGAATCTGTGTTCGAACGACGAATCCAACGAATGTTTCTGTCCAATCTGTGTCACGTTCACGCACGAACATATTGCTTAGAAAAATATAATTGCATAAGTTGATAAAAAATGCTATGCAATAGCTTTACCGCGGCAGTCCCCGAGTGCCACACGTATTTTTTTTATTTAAGCAAGTTCAACGAGTTCATGTTTTACTGTTACTATAGATTTAACATCTTTAATAATTTTTCCTTAATGAAAAGCATTATTGACTATTCCTTATTATAATTTATCCATGTGCCATATTTCTTTTAGGTCCGTTCAGACGTCTTGGCATGATACATTTTACTAAACTTAATAGAAAATTATAAATAAAGAATATTTTGAAGATTGATCAAAACTTATTTAAAGGTTTTAGAGCAAATGTGGTTTAAACGGAAAGAAATCATCAAATGAATTTTAACGAAAGATAGAGAGTTATTATGAGAGATACAATTAAAAATGTTTTGTATCATTTAAAACAAACGGAATAGTGAACGATTTGAATTATTTAACCAGGAAAGTTTTTATTAAACGTTTTGAGACCTGTGAGACAAGATTGAGGATAGTTTGATAATTATAATGTTTGATGCAATCCATACTAAAATATAAATAATTGGAAAGTATCTCTGTCTGTCTGTCAATCTGTCTGTGAAACCGCTGCACCGATTTCAATGAAATTTCGCATCGTATATCCACGCTTTGCTCTTTTATTCTTGAGAAGGACATAGAATACTCTTTACCACGATAACTGACATACACGCGGGCAATCGCCTTCGGCAAAAGCTAGTATTCTATATATTACAAACAAAAAAATTTCTTCACGGGCATATTTACTCAGGAATCATTTTGGTTTCAAAGGCGAAGGTCAACCGCTTGACATTGATGATCATTAATTGTTTCCTGGTTAGAAATTGTTTCGGAAATAAATAACAATATAGCGACTGTTCATGATTAATTATGTCCTCTAGGACAGCGGTCAAGGGCTTTATTTTCTATTTGTATCACTATACCAATGGTAAATAAGGTATTGTTTCAATACTGAAATGTTTCAATGAATGATTGGAAGGTTTTGCTCCATTGTTTCAGATATGAATAACATTTGATGGCCAGTCTCCGCTCTGCTTCTTTTAGCAAGAACTACGTCATTGTCAATTAACCTAAGCTTTACAATTTTTGGTGGTAAATATAGATTTTTTATGTGTTATAAAATAACAAGTATACAATAACGGGGTAAATAACAAGTCTGTAACTGACCTTTGAATCTACAACACCCACTTCTGGGTAAGAGAACAACTAAATAGGGTTTGTACTCAGCACAGCATCGAAATAATGCAGGATGGATGAAGTGGCGACAGGTAACAGAAACTATTTGCGATCCTAAGTTGTCTTTAACGTTAAAGTGACAAATAGTCCTGCCGTCCTGCATAGATTTGATTGTTGGTCATTAAAGAAAACGGATGAGAAACGCCTGCATATAGCTGAAATGCGAAATTTGAGATGCATGTGTGTTGTAACTAAAAATGAATAAGGTGAGGAATGACTCGATTAGAGGAAGCCTGAAGGTAGCATCAGTGGTTAAAAAGTTGAGGAGCAACAGATTATCCTGGTATGGACGTGTGATGCGTAGAGGTGACCCAAATGTGGTTAAGAAAGTTTTTGGTATGGAGGTCGACAAATATAATGGTAAAGGATGACCAAAGAAAAATAGATGAACTCCGTGAAAGAGGCAATGGCCAGGACGGAAGTATGCAGCTCTGACGAGTGAGAGAGGAGAATGGAAGAAGCCAATTAATCGTACAAACCTCAAATAAAGTTGGGGAAAGGGTAGGGAAATAAATGATGGATTGTTTTAAACTTTCATGGTCAGTAACATTAAAATAGAATTCTGCGAGATTGCTACCATGTACCTTTTTGTTAGTGAGTATCCGATATTTCGGCGCTGTTACAAGCGCCATGATCACGGAGTAACTGAGGTGAGGTGAACTCACTAACAAAAAGGTACATGGTAGCAATCCCGCAGAATTCTATTTTAATAAATGATGGACTCAAGCAAACTAATACTTTTTATTTGATTTAAGTATTTTATTTATTTCAATTTATCACGAATTTAAATTCAATGACTTTATAGTTTTTGGTTTTTAGTATCGCTATTGTATAATATTGTATTCAACCGCAACCCAAAATCCTGTATTAATTATATCCATATAGGAAAATTTTAGCCATGATGTCGAGCAGAGATGATTACCTTAAATTGATATTTAAGTTCAGCGATAAAATACGTGTTTGGCACTCGCTTTTATGGCAAGCTCTGAAACCTCCTGTTTCTTAGCATAATACTTTACGTGATGATAAAAAGCTGGTTATTAACACTTTATGGTACATAATACGTGCCTAGTGCTCACGAAGTATGATTACAGCTCATCATGGTTGAAATTCTTCTGAGAATTTTTGGTGTGTTTTTATTTATTTTTTACTTTAAAAATACAACTCCTGGGCTATTAATGTTCCTGTTGGACTTTACAAATATACATGAAACGAACACAAAGACCACTTAGACTCAGAACAACAATTTTTTTCGTTATTCTCATGCGGGAATCGAACCTAAAAGTGCACTCAGCGTCATAGAAAATGACAGGGTGACTGCCTAAGCTACTACGCCATTTGTGCAGTTAGTAAACGTGTCTCTTATTTTAGTTTAGCTAACCTCACTGCGTAAATAAGTATGTTTATTCCGGCTATGAAAGTTTAAATTTTGACATTGAGTTCTGCAAGCGATGGCTCTTTATTATATAATCATGAATACTAATTTCTATAGATGTAAACTGGAATGAAAATGAATAACATTTGGCAAGTAGGCATCAAGTGTATTGATATGTTTGAGGTCATTTAATTTTCGATGTTAATAGCTCAGGCAGCTCATTTAATTAAGAGACTTAAGACCAAGATTAGCTCTAAATGGTACATTAGTTTGACTACGGATCGGGTAAAATTATCCATAGTCACACTAATGTTGCTAGTGATAAATAAAAAAAACATAGTCACACCAGTGTAGCAATTTCTTGTCACTATAGATCGGTTTCACTAATTTGTTATAAAAATGATAGCTTTACACTTAATACACTGCGACATGTGTCGACCCATTGACCTTGGGCCCATCTCAAGCTAGGTGAAAATTGTGGAGCAACAGCGTGTCATTGCCGGAGCCTTTTGTGGTGCCGGCTGAGTGCCTACCGCCTGGACACAAATTACCGTGGGCGACCTGGAGGTCCTAAAACTGACTTCGGACTCAGGTCGGCCGGAGCAAGGAAAATATGTCGAGGTGGAGATTTGCGGACGGTGACAACCTGGGTTGTTTATGCGGTGAAACCCAAACGATGTCCCACCTTACATCATGCCCTGCCTGCCCGGACACCTGCACGAGGGAGGATATGATGGCTGCCATCGACAATGCAGTCAGAGTGGCGTTCTGGTCTGCTAAGATCTAACTACACTGACACGAAACGTTTGCCGTCGAAACGCTAAGAAGAAGGAGAATACACATACAGCATTCCAAAGTAGTCAGAGCCTATTTCATGGTAACCAGATTCTTGATAAATTTACTTAAACATTTCATATACCTTACAGATAAATTTACACCTAGACACAGAACAAAATGATCGTGCTTATTTCACAATTATTTATTCTATCTTATCACAAACCACTAGATTAATAGACACGTAATTAAAATAACCAAAAACTTGCGAATGAGTCTGGCCTGATTTTTATACATAACTAGCTGCCCCGACAGACTTAGATCCACGCTTAGTTCTGTCAAAAGTTATGGGCCTGCCGGAGAACAATAAAAAAATGAATAGGTGTTTTTTTTACTATTTTCCTAGTAATTTTTACGTTTTTTCCCTTCATGTACCTTCCTTGTAGCTTAGCGAATCTGTTAAAAAACCGAATTGGTTGAGTGGTTCTCGAATTTTGAGATTAGCAACACATTTTTCCATTTATTTTTATTTATATAGATATTACTTTGTATTTATATCCATAGCATAATAATAAATTTGACTGCACGTGTGGCCTAGTGGTTTAACGGTCACCACGCCGTTTCCTACTTCGCCAAGTGTTGTGGGTTCAAATCCCAGGTAGGACAACACTTTATGTGATCCACAAATTGTTGATCTGAGTCTGCGTGTTCTTTGTGTCCGTTTCATGTATGTTTGTAAAGTCCCCCGCGACACAGGATTTATTCCTAGTGCGGGAATTGTCTATTTAAAAAAAAATGTTTTCAAAGCGACCTTATAAAGGTTTCCTAGCCTGACTTTAGTAGTACTATTTTAGTACCCATTTTTTATTTCATGACCATTAAAGTTTGTGTCACGTACTGAGATAGTGTTATTTTTCCGTTTCATACAAAGAGCTTATTTACTTCTTTGGGAAAATTACACGTCACGTACAAGTAGAATACTGTGTTTGACGTAATTGAGCGCAATTAGACATAGATATTATCGCAATATTCAGGAATATTGAGGGAAGGAAAAATTCAATTTTCATAAGTTAAACCTAAACGCGGTGGTAATAAGAGCCAAAGTAAGTTATTAATTTATTTCTATAACCTTTAAAGGAAATTGTGTCCCGCAGTCTGAAATATTAAGCTGATATACATTTCATTACTTTTATTGAGTCATGTTGCGTAACAAACTTTGTGTGGTAGTTGAAGCTGGGGATTTTAACACATTTTCACACTTCATCAGTAACAAACGTCTAGGTAGGTATAATGTTTATAGCTGCTGAAGAGTATATAGATTTTTTCTTTTTCTTTCATTTCAGTCTTTTTTTTATTACATAAGACTAATTAATTAATTGTCTTGCAAAATCGGTAAAATTTTAATGAAAGACGTTGTTCTAAGAAGTGTTGTTCAAAATCAACAAATTACTACGATAAGACCTGAAGATTTAGATAAAGAAAAGCATGAGAAACGAAGAAATTGTCCTTAAAAATAGTGACTAAGCTGAAAGTTACGATTTCCAATACCTGGTTACAAATCTATGTTCCAATATATTTTTTTTTATGTCAAGACAGGTCAATACGAACGCTAAATGGGAAATTCTGTCAGATTCTTAATGATTTTTTAAATTTATTGTTCTCGTGTTATTTAAGTTTTTCTTTTCTCTTTGTTTTGTTTATCACAGCTAGGTCAGGTAATTATTGTTTCTAACATCGAATATTTCTTAAAGTTTATAAGGAATTTAAACTATAAACTTTTACCATGCCTTGCGATATTTTCTTCTTCTCAGATTTCGCCATACCATAAAAGTTGAATAAAAATTTTACTTTTATCTTCCGAAGTTTAATTCTTATTCTAATTTTTTTTCTATGTTTAAAAAAAACAAATCCCGCGATAAGAAAAATGCATACTCATAACAAAAATTTATGCATCACACAAAGTTTTGTCATATTTGTGGATTGCACTCAGTGCAACAGGATGTGGCGAGAAGAATTACTTGAATACAGAATCCAGAAGAAAATGAGAGGAAAGAAAATGGCAGTAAGAGAGGGCATGGAAAATTTAGACTTTTGATTTTATTAAATAGGAAATGATAAGTGGTCAGGCATGCCTTAAATGCGTTCTAAAAAAGGTTGTAACAACCAAGCTCGTCTTTATTTTTTGCTCAACTCGGTGACCCTATAGCCGCGCCTTTAAATCTCATATAGAGCCCAGACTGTACCATAGATTGGCTAGAATTTATACCTCTTTGTCTCAATACTATAAAACAGCATAACTAGTTTTTAAGCAATTGCATAGCTTTTATCGCGGGCTTTGAGCGCGGCGACCGAATCAAGAATTTCCGTAACGAAATTAAAACCTGACACCCGAAGCTCGCACGGATCGAGACGAGCTGCTCCGAAATCTGTCTGCGTGACAGAGACAGACAGACAAAACAGTCTGGGTTTGAGAAAGTATATAGGTGTATAGGTATCTATCATATCTTTATAATGCCACACTCACCGCATGTGCGCCCCGTAAGTATGTGTATATGTTCAAAGAAAAAAAAATACTGCATAAATAAAAAAATAAAATATATATATAATTGCATAAGTTGATAAAAAGTGATATGCAATAGCTTTACCACGACAGTCCCCGAGTGCCACACGCATTTTTTTTATTAGTTTTACTTACATATGACAATATATTTAAATACATAAGAATACTGGTCTTTTGCGTATCGTTGTAACCACAAAATAGATAGTAGTATACACAGGGTAATTATTACAAGGTTAATTTATATTTAAACTTGTTTGCAGTTTTAGTAAAATATTGTTTTAAATAAAATAAAAAATATAGAAATGTGTAAATAATGCTTATATTTTATCTATATTTATTTGCGACTGGCTGAAATCCGCGGTGTTACCCTCGGTTATTATCGTACCGCGGGTAACTCAGCGGGACAAAGCTAGTATAAAAATAGTAGCTTAAGTTACTCCTTAGATCATCAGCTATCTGCCAGTGAAAGTATTGTCAAAATTGGTCCAGCCGTTCCAGTGATTAGCCGGAACAAACAGACAGACAGACAGACCGAATTGAGTATATTTTGTAACGTACCTCTGAATTATACGTTTGATATCCGGTATATTTTAACATTTTAAATTCATTGGCCACTATCTAATTTTAGGTATATTTGAGGTCTATGAATACGTTTTCTTTGGTTAGAATAATGTTATGCTTATTATATTCCATGTATAGACATAAACGTTGATCTATCAATATTGTACCAATAAACGAAAGTAACTAGATCAACAGCCCAAATACAAGCAATATTATAAATTACAAACACGAACTAAATTTATGGGATGTAACATGAAGCTATGATTACTGTCGTTTATTAATGAATATGTTACAACGAAATTTATAATAGGAACTCCAATAACCATCAATAAAATCCTTTCAATATCAAATGTTATATTAACCAATAAATTTTCACGCACGTGTAGACCCGATATGTAAAGCATTGCCACAAAATTGTGCGAAGGCGTCTTCGTTGTCTTCAGTTTTCAGGCGACTCTGAACCCGGCATTCGAGGGTAGCGCACGGCTGCGCCACCGAACACCGCGTCGATTTCCCCGAACACGAACGAAAAACTTTTCAAATGAATTTTATTAATTATATAGCAGTATTATATGAGTACTTTATAATTGAATATTAGTTGTGTGTGCAGAAGATTTTACATGTGTGTTTGTGAAGTGTTTAGTAAAAGACAGTTTGTGTAGATATCAAATTGAAAAAGTTGAGAGACAACATTGTAAGTAATGCTTATCTTTTACATAATATGCTTTAACTAAGTATTAAGTCTTTAAATTTAATTAATACCTGTAATAATTTAATTCATTAATTGGTTAACAATTTGAATCTACTTTCATTGTTAAAAAAAATAGGAAACCTTATACACCGTCGGAAAACTTAAAATTCTTTTTGAGATTTTAAAAATAAAATTATTGTTCATAAATAACTGTCAGTATTAATGTTTATGTATTAAAAATATTCACTACTTAAAATTTTGTTTTACTATATTTGAAGCAGATTATTTTAATTTATTATATATACTGTAAATACAACAAACTAAGGCGGCATTTTCTTCCAGTTTTCGTTTGGGTATTAAAGAGCTACATAAATAAGCTCAATATATTTAGGTACTAGCAAAGTGCAGATAGAAATTATGAAATGATATTACACAACTGTTGATAAATCAAAACTAAAATAAGTTGTAAGCTTTTATAAAATGGGCAGTTGTACGGTATTTATCCACAGTTTAAGGTTATAATATTAATATTACACGAAATCTTGTATACTTATACAGTAGCATGACTGTTAACATACAGAATTTTAATTTCTTAATTAAAATTAAGAATGTTATTACATTTAGGTAAACTTTTTTTTTGTGTGGAAAATCCTCATGGATATCCTTCACCCATTGGGAAGGAGCGAAGGGGTCTATTGGACTCTTACCGACTAAAAACAACCCCCGGTGTTCCCTTTGCTTGCCTTTAGCCAGGGGGGCAATTGCATTTTTTGGCCAATATTTAGGTACACTTGAAACAAAGGTACCTTTATTTGAACTGTAGGCTATTTATCTCTTTTCTTTTTGTGTTGTACATGGTTTAATTCTTCTTGATAGTTTTATTTTTATCCCCGTTGGATAATATGTTATTATGCTGTTGTGGCGTGCAATTGGAGAGGCCTTTGTCCCGCAGTGGACTGTGGTAGGCTGATGATTACTAAGATGAAAATATTATTAAACATCATTTAATTATTTTACGTATGGTGTACCTTACTAGATCATAATTATGTATAGTCACTACGAAAATTAAACAAAATTTCAATCACATAAAATCCGTGTTTTCCATCAAGTCAAAGCAATAACATTTTAATTTGTTTTTTAAGCTTTCAAGCCTAAACCACTAAACTGATTTTTAAAGTTCTTTCACCAATGAAGAGCAACATTTTCAGTAAGTAGAATAGTCTAAGCTTTACCGCAGATTAACACGCGGACAGACCTGCGGGCTAAAGCTGATTTAACATAAAACTTTAGTTAAAAGTGGTAATTAAGAAAGGAAAAAGAAAAGTACTTACTCCTATCTCAAATAACGCCGGTAAATACCGGTAACGCGCTTGCGTCCCGTGTTACAGGCGTCCATAGGCAGTTTGTTCAACTCACAAATCATAAGCAAGTTAAATGTTAAAAAACTATGACCCAACTACGTAAAAATTTTTGATAAAATTTATAGGACTATGTCACCCGGACTTATATTATAAATCTCGCTTTCTTTTTCCAGATTAGTGCCACTAACGGACTGTCAAAATATGTACACTTTTTTTTTGGATTTTGAACGGAAAACGAAAACATGTAACAACATAGTAACGCTCTTGCATCCCGTATTGTAGACGTGCATGCGTAGTGGTAGTCATTTTAAGTTAGGTAACCCATTAACTTAGTTACCTTGTGTGTAATGAAAAAATCAGGCAGCCATACTACACTATATATGCCTTTATCAACGGCCCAAGCTTTCTATTCCAGGCCTAGAAATTTTTGTTCTCATATATACAACATAAAAGTCTATTTCCTTCATAAAAAAACATATATTTACATAGTAAACTCGTAATTTTCTGCTTACAAGTAGAGTTTGGCTCGGCAAATGCTGAGGAAAATTAGGCCATCAGCAAGTTTTGCATATTATCAAGGTAGTAGTTGTTGTTGAAAAATGTTGATGAAGCTGACAAAACATTTTCCTACATTTAAAGGAAATCGAATTATATGACACAAAAATACAATAGGTTTATACAAATTTCACTATGATATCTAAATACATAAATTAAGTCATTAAAATTCACATCATTCGTATTAAAAGTTGCATTAATCATTAATCAGCATTATTTTGTAATTTGTAAGTAAATTTGTGAAGTTGTAGACGTAATGTCTGGATCTCATCATTTATTGATATCACTACAATTCGTCAATAGCCACTACATCAAACAAAAATAAAGAAAATCGATTGGCAAACATCGTAAAAATCACTCGCATAATGTATTTCATTTTGCATATTTATACACAGACTATACAAAGAGCCCCTTCAATTTTCTCAAGACTGTATTCTAAATTACTGATGAAGGTATACTACCAATATTTTAAATGAACACATTGATCCAATAGCGTTTAAATGAAGGTGATCCCTGAAAAGGTCGGCTGAGATATCTTATCAGAATCTCGCACTTTGTTAATGGACCTTTTATGTAACGATGTTATAGTAAGTAGTTAAGTCTTTTCAACGAGTATTTATTGAATAGAGTATTGGCTAGACATACGAGTAGTTCAATTAAGCGATGTGTGTTGTGGAATTTAAAGTAGGTTACAACTTTTTAGTTAAATAAATCGTGAGCATTGTGTATGTGTCTGGTCTATAAAAAATATATATATATCTCCTGCGTAGTTGGCTGGTCTCTGTTGAGACTGGCTGCCGTGGCCGTTATCGGCTAGGAGAACATTATATAAAATAAATTTTCGGACATCTAACACACAACGCCATCTAGTCCCAAGCTACGCAGAGCTTGTGTTATAGCAGTTATAGGTACTAGACAGCTGATATAAATACATAGATACTTTATTTTCTGTAAATACATACATATCATACATAGAAAACACCCAAACTCCGGAACAAATATTTGCAGATCATACAAACATTTGGTCCGACCCGGGAATCGAACCCAAGACCTCAAGCACAGCAGTCGCATACGCTACCACCGCGCCACCGAGGAAGTGATTTTTATCATTCATTATTAATGATATGTAAGTTATAATCTATACTAATATATAAATCTGAAAAGTTTGTTTGTTTTCTTCAACGTGCTAATCTCAGGAACAACTGGTCCGATTTGAAAAATTCTTTCAGTGTTAATTAGTCCATTTATCGAGGAAAGCTATAGGGTATAGTCAGCTAGAAAAAGTATCTCACTAGACCGTCATAGTGTGTGTCACCGTACTGCATTGTCCGCTATCGCAATAAGCATGGTGAGTGGTGAAGTACTCTTGGATTCTACTCATAAGTTTCATCACACAAAGTAAAATATTTTTAATGAATGATAAAAATAAGCGAATTGACTACCATCCTAGAATTTAACTTGTACTCGTACCAACTCTACAAATAATATGAATATGCCAATTCCTTCAAATTTACTTTGAATTTCCCCCAAAATTACTTAGGTAGTGTAACAAGTTAACAACCTTGTAATAAATTAATTACTTCGAGAATAAGCGTAACTTCGGGAATTAATAACTGTAATATGCTATTGAATTAACCGAATTTGCAATCAGTTCGAGTCGAGAGTTCCGATCTGACTCCGTACCGCCCGTAAGTGCTACCTGCTTGAAGTAATTCTTTAATATTTAACTCAAATCTTAGGCAACGTATTTTAGTAAACATGTTACCTAATAAAAAGTTGAAATAACCTTATCTAATAAGTGGGTCCATTTCCAGTTTGTTCACATTTAGTCAAAAAAAATAAGTCAAAATGAAATATACGTTCTAACTTAAATATACAAATACCAAGTTAAATGAAACATGAATGACCCATTCTTCGGCTTTCTTCATTTTACAGCCACACCTTAATAAAATTCTGTGATTACCTAAACCGGATAAAAAGTAAGGAAGTTGATACAATTAAACCTTTCAAGCTCTGCCATCAATCTTTGTCAAAACATTTCGTAGTTTATTTTCATTACAGCATTGATTGGGGGAAATTTGTTTTATTTTGTAATTGAGTAAATTTAGCATGGGCGCAGTTATTCCTAGGGTGTGTTCTGACTATTAGAATTTTAGCATAAGAAACTAGGAATTTGTTCTTGCCGTCGCATGGGTAAAAACTGTATAATGATAACGAATAATCAGTATTATACAGATATTTTTAAGATTTTGTTACATATTGTTACATACTCGACTACGTAAAGTTTCTGACAAAATTTCAATAGCCTATGTCATCCGGGTTATTATTACGGATCTATTCAGACCTCATTCATTAAAATCGGTTCAGTAATTTAGGCCTTACAAACATGCATGGAACATACAAATATTTCCGTTGGATATCCACGCTTTGGCATGAATGAGCCGACTCGACCAGGTGATACTACGGCCTCACAGTAAACCGGTGTGAAATAGCGCTTGCGCTGTGTTTACGCGCATATCCCTATCCCATCCCCCTCCCCATGCCCCAAAGGACGGCAACGCACTTGTGACGCCTCTGGCGATACGTCTGCTCGTTTGCCCCATAAAAAAATAACATACATATACTGTCAAAACTACTATCTTTCATTTTCAATATATTAGTCTTCATGATAACACACTTAATCCTTACTGATTAACCTAAGTTACTGGTTATCCTACGTCAGATATGAACAAAATACTGACATGCGGACGTCTTAATTGGAGAAAGTTGAAATCTGGAACGTAAAAGTAGAGTGAAAAGATTTCTATTGAATTGGCGTACACAATAGTCATCTTACCTTTTTTTCGGAGTTTGGGTGTTTTCTATGTATAATATGTATGTGTTTACAAAAAAAAAAGTATATATGTATTTGTATCAGTTGTCTAATACCCATAACATAAGCTCTGCTTAGCTTGGGACTAGATGGCGTTGTGTGTTAGATGTCCGAAATATTTATTATTTATTATATTATTATAAAAAAGTGCGTGTAGTCCCTCCGCGCGGAAGAAGTGAAAATTCGTAATGTGGAAATGAAAATAGGAAGGGGGTGGAAATTGATTGTTAGTGAAATCATATTGTTTCTTTCAGTTCCCCAGGAGCGTTGAACGTTTAACTCAACAGTGTTTTCATACGCCCTCTATGGTAGCGTTAAACGTTTAACGTAACCGTTAAACGTTTAACGCCACTTCGTTGGAAGTCTCATAAGAAGTTAAAAGTGAATTGATATAAGAACATTATTATCTAATACCTTTAAACGTGTGATTCTTGTACATTTATATAATCTGAATCTCGGAAACGGCTCCAATGATTTTCATGAAATTTAGTATGCAGGGGGTTTCGGGGGCGATAAACTGATCTAGCTAGGATTTATATTTAAAAAATATACTAAAATAAAAAATACCGAGCAAAGTTCGGTTATCCAGTTACTGAGCCAAATTAAAGAAAAAATCGTCAGTAATTCGACCAGTCTCCAGCGAGAATATAAAGAAAATAAATCCGGTTTTAACGTCTTAAAGACTATTTAGATTATTAAAAGAAAATAGGTACTAATAGATTATCCAAAAAATCTCAAGAGCTTCGTGAAGAATGCTAAGTTATATTCTAAAGGAATTTTAATACTTCAAATTAGTAATAAAACATTAATAAAAAGTTTGTATTAAAGCTGGATTATTTGTTTAACGAGTTGAATTTTCTACTGAAGAGTACTTAAGTAAGGTTTTATTAAGTTTTTATACTTCGCAGGTGTCTACGATAGATATTTACATTAATTCAGCATTTGTTTACTTGCTTAAAATTCTTTTACAGGGAATATTAAAGAAGATTAAAATCACGTCTTCAAAAATTACTCTCTGAAAATTCAATAATTTTGTCATTGCAAATCCAATTCCTTAAGATATGTATGCATGTTACCACAGAATATTTACTATTTCTGAATAATGTATGAAATTAATTAACTTATTAGAAAATATTGTACTTGTAATATGACATTATAACATTAAAATTATATTTATGTGGTCGTAAAGTGACAACATAAATTAACACGACTATACTGTATTACGGGTGTCACACATTGAACTTAAAGAAACTAGTAACATAAGGGGAAATATATTTATATGTAATATATATGTTACCGTCAGATTGTCAAAACCGTTAAATTGGAAAGAACAGTCAAAAGATTGTGAAATGGTATCGATGAATCGCAAGTCGCGCGCTGATTGGTTTAACAGCATATGTCCCGCGCCGCCATATTTGTTAGTTAATTCGTCTTTGTTGCCGAATGTAAAGTATTTTTGTGATTGTAAATTGATTTCATGTTGAAAATACGTCGCAGCTCTAGAATTAGTAATATTAAATTGTTGTGACAGTAAAATTAATTTGTGATTAATCAAAGAATTTCTAATCTAACCTAACTCTATGGCTATTGAACGGCCTACTGTAAAACCGGCCAATCAGGAACAGTCAGCAATATGACGCGCGTAAGCAGTATATCACAGTTGATAATCTATCGATAGTTTGCTATCTCGCTAGGTAGATTATAATCTAACGGTTTTTACAATCTTACTGTGACATATATAACATTATAACATAATGTCACCCTTTTTCCGAGAGGGCTAGGTAGAGGCGATTGATCTTCCCTTACTACAGTACTGTCACATCTATTTTGCTTCTCATTCATCAATCGCTGAAATGTATAAGTATGTTTATCAGCATTTTGGTTACTATAGTACAAACTCTGCCCAGTTTGGGATCACACTGCAGCATTATCAAGTTACTATTACGTTGTTGGAACAAGGGATTAAGAAGTCAAAGTCAGGTTTCTAAGTTTCTTATCACTCACCGATTCAGTCTGAACGATATTTGCGTTTGTTCTTTGTTCGTTTTCATGTAAAATGTTGCTAAGATGACTGCTTATGGCTTACTCTGTGAAAAAGATATCAGCTCTCATGCAAAGCCAAGTTTGTAAATCTACACGCCCTAACTCCACCAACGCTATCTTCACAAACTCTACATCTCAGTAAAAATGTATGGCTTCGCCCTCGCGCTTCGCTTTGCTCGTCTTGGCGGAGGCACGACCGTGGCCCCAGATTAAGACGAGCAAGTTAAGGTGTTCATATTTTTTAATTAACTATCAAGAAGTTGTTATATTAATATGTAGTTGAGATGTGGTATGTAATATCGAGTGTAGTTTTTTGTCAAAGGCAAACGTTACCGTTAGGTGTATGTTTACTTGTATTATCTTGAATTACTTGAAATAATGAATGTGTTGTAAAAATTATCTCACCTGGATAAAACATTACTTCCATTGTACCCTCGTGCTAAGTTTAATAGTTGTCAATAAAATTGGGACAAAATAAATTTTAAATAGATAATTAATTTAACATATTCGCATTGTAAACCAATTCACAAAAAGTAAAACTATCACCTACATTTTTATTATAAATTATTATATTATTTATTACCACTTTTAAAGTTTTTATGCTAAAAGGTTTGAATATTTTCACAAGTTGTTTGCATGACAGAAATCCTTAGTCTCGTTCTACGCTCTCATCGTTTCCCACTTACAAATCTGGATGTCGATAACATGCCTTAAACAAGTACACTTTGCTGATTCAATTTTAAATTTATTTTCTTTTTGAATAGAAATCTGTAATTTTTCCGTAGCCTTGTTAGGTTGGGTGTAGTGATGTGTGTAATACCTTTATGTTCGTTTTCTTAAGCCCATTTCTGCAGATAGATTTATCCTTTATAGATTTTAAGATTTATATAACATTTCTGTTAATCTCATTATTCTCATTTTTAAGCTGATTTTACATTAGGATGTATTTTTATTTTAACTGTTCAGAATTTGATGTATATATTTCCAGAGGGTGGTTGTGGTGGTGTTTCTTTTAAGGCATTTGGCACGTTTCATTTCTGTACGTGTGCTTTGACAGCCCAGTGTAGATTGCTACGCATTACACATACTACAGCCCATCCTTGGATGTAGCATGTGTAATGCGTTTTTCGTTCAGACAGTTAACAAATAATAGGTAAAGCGTAGTGATCTGCAAACGAACTAAACAATTTTAAGAAAGTATAGATCAGGTATCTTTTATAAGAGTTCTTTATAAGCAATGCCTGTTGTGCGTCACTGTTGTATTCAAATGTAGTATTTGGAGAGAGCTTTTTTGGATATAAAGAGTGTTGTGCAATATGTCCTAGAAACTATCAGAATTCTTCTTGAACCAGTCGATTTAACCATAAAACTTGGTATCTGTGGCAAGGCAGATGACAAAGATTCTTTGTTGAAAACTTTAAATTAATTCAAGAACTAAAACGATCAATCCTCTTGTGCCCATAAAATGAGTGTAACTTTTAAATGGACTGTTACACTTCTATACAAGATAAATTGCAACTATAACTGAGAATGGCAGGTACGTTAATAGTTGTTACCGCACGCAGAGGATGGTATTTCTTCACTTCACTCTCTTCAAGATATCTTCACTCGGTGTGAAATATATTTGTTACTAGTTTTTGCTCACGGCTCCGCCCGCGTGTATGTCGGTTATCGCTGCAAATAGTAGCCTATGTGTTATTCTGATGTATAAGCTATATTACTGTAAAGTTTCATCCAAATCCGTTCAGTAGTTTTTTCGGGAACGAATAACAAACATCCATCCATACTTACAAACTTTCGCGTTTATAATATTAGGTAGTACGATTGCAGTGAAGGTGCAAGTTTAGAACTCTTGTTCCTGTGTGCTAGTCAGGAGTGACAAAAAACACTATACGCTCATATACATATCCATACTTATATTATAAATGCGAAAGTAACTCTGTCTGACTGCCTGTCTGTATGTCTGTCTGTCTTGCTTTCACGGACAAACCGCTGCACCGATTACAATGAAATTTGGTACACAGATAGTCTAGAGACTGAGAAAGGACATAGGCTACTTTGTATTGCGAAAAAAAGGAAATTAGGGGTTGAAAGGGGGGATGAAAGATTGTATAGAAGAGTGGTTGTTCACTCGCCACACGCCTGCGCGTTGCCTTGGTGACACAGGGCGTCTTAGCAACGAGTAAACAAGGATGTCAAATTTATTAAAAAGATTGACTTGACTGACATTGACTTTTTAAAAGAAGACTTAAATTAATTTTAATAATCTAAGATTAATACATACATTCACAAATCTGATTTGTATGTTCATTATATTAATATAAATAAATGAGACAAATTACAAAAAAGTGTTTCTAAACTTCAAAAATCTCTACAAATGTATTGTCATTTTAAGATAAAATCTTAAAATTTATTTTTTAGGCTGTTGATTAGATATAAATAAAAACGTCATTTAAATTTTATAAAAAATTTACCATCAAGGTCGTAAAATAGCAATAGGGGATGAAAGTTTGTATGGAAATATGCAAGGTTTGTGAAAATGCTTCATGAGTTTGCGACACGAGACAAAATATTAGAGCTATTCAGATGTAAAATTTACTGAGTTATAACAATATGACTAAGTGTGCTTACCCGAACGGGCAGACACGTGAGGGCAGACGACTGTGCCGCATGCGGATGTTGAATTTTGTAACTACAAATTCGTGTTTCAAAACTACAAATATGCCGCAAGATGAAATAAATGCCTGTATGAAACATAATGGGTACATGTTAAAAAGTTTTGTCTTACTACAATTATGCGAGTACAACTTCACAATGATTTATGAGCAGTGTCAATATGCAAATAATCATCTAAAATAATGTAAAATCTGGTCTTGGTTGCCGCGACACAAGCCTCGAGCTTAGTGCGGAAACCGTCGATAAGTTCAAATTGTAATTTGTTTATGTACAAATAAATAAATCAATCAAAAAATAGGAGAAGATTGTATGCCCAATGACAGTAAAGACATGATTACACTGAGACGGGAGTCCTGGTATATGATAGCACACATGATCTAAAAATAATATCTATTCAGATCCGCCGACTAATGCGACAGTTATCAAATAAACGAACGGATCATGTCAGATGTGGAGGAAGATGTTATCGAATACCTCTCAGGAAACAATGCAAGGGAAACTGAACCAGTCATATGCATAAAGTTTCTCAACTCTTTAGGAGCTTTCCCATAAGTTGAGACTGAAAGTTAATGTTAAAGTAATATTAATAAAAAGTCTTGAGCGCCAAAGCTATGTAATGGTACACGACTACAAAATACACATCTGGGGTACAACATTGTAAAAGAAAATGTTTTAATTCCCCATATTCCAATAATTCAAACTTATCTGCAATTTCAATTTAAAAGAATGCATTTTCCCCTTAAAACAAAATTTACAATAAAAATTATCAAAGCCCAAAGACAGACGGTTAAAGTTGCAGTTCACTTAGAAAAAAACATGTTTTTCCAATGGGCAGCATAATCGCGTGTATCTAATCAGCTCAATCACTATATTTTGACAAAAGATGGCAAATCAAAAACGTAGTATTTTAAAATTCAAAAAATTGAGAAGAATTTGCTCAGCCTTAGGGAAAACTCAAGAAGAAGCTAACAGTTGAGGCAACCATACTAGCTGAAAAAGCAGACAATGCAGAACCAAACCGTTTGTTTCGAGAGCGTATTTCTAAGACTGAGGCGGTGACTTCCAAGACTAGCACGTGTTTTTCTGTAGAGGAAGGGACAAGGTGAGATCAGTTGGAAGAACGCTTCAGAAAACGTTTCATGGTAAAGCGGTAGAGGACTGCCATAGAGGCGATATCTCTCCGCAACTGCAGAGGCTCAAGGGACTCGGTGGTATCGGGAATGTTGATAATGCGGAATGCTTGCCGCAAAAGATCGAAAAAATCAAGTAAATGCTGCCTGGATCCATCACAAAGATGAGAACAGTACGGACGAGCGAACCTGGGTCTTATAAAGGAGACACAAATGCTCGGTCGCGAAAAACCGTCTAACAGTGTTCAGGCTGCCTTAGTGGTGCCCTCGATGTACTCCCGTGGGTTGAGGTATCGGCAAATATCCATGCCCAGGACACCGAGCTTATCCCGTAGTGGCAGTTGAGTGCTCTGAAAAGTGGGGAGGGGAAGAAAAGGAGAGTTTTTGTAGAGAACGGGCACACCTGTGTTTTCTTAACGTTGAACTCGACCAGATTCTCATCACCCCATTGTTAAATGCCATATCGATTTTCCTAAAAGTCTACCATCTTGGCTGCAGGGTATAAATAATATCGCCCATGCACTGTGCTATCGTCTGCATAGCAATGTATATTGCCAAGAGCTAATATGACATTGACATGCAGAAGAAACATCTTGGGCGACAGGACTGAACCCTGAGGTACGCTAGCGTTTACCTGCAGAAAAACAGAGGACGGGCCGTCCGTCGCAAAGAACCCTAATGCGAAGGCGCTGATGAAGAAAAGCGTCAATCTAGAGACAAGTCTCGGAGGCAGACCGAATGCTTAGAGCTCGGAGAGAAGCGAACAGTGCAAGAACAGGTTGAAAGCCTTGGCCATGTCGAATGTCGAAATAAGCTCATATAAAATACTTTTTATTTTATGTACTTAAATAAATACTTAAATATATTTTTAACAGTGAAACGTGTGTCTTATTTAAAAAAAAATATTAGCCTTAATAATTAAAATGGTACCCAAAGTCACTGTTCCACGCGGACGAAGTCGCGGGCACAGCTAGTATATATATAAGAAGCACAGAAATCTAAATAAGGTAATTGGTTTCTCCGATTATGTAAAAGGAAAAAATATCTATCTATAGTAAGTAATAATAAAATGTCTCAAGTATATAAGACGCACTATATAGTAAAGTGAGAGAATAGATTGAACAGACTTCATTGAGTATGAAGGCTCTTGCGGCAGTAATGTTAATTTAAGTCAAACATTACCCCAGATGAGATGAGAGTAAAATTTATGCCATTGTAACTTTTGTACTGTCACTGTAATGACACCAATAAAGTAGAATTCTTTATAGTTTATATGCTTAAATGTCGTAGCCTTTATTTGACACCAAGCACAGTCTGAAAGTTGGACAATAGGCAAGTGAAATTATAGGTTAGTATTAGGATACTATTATAAATGCGAAAGTTTGTGGAATGGATGTTACTCTTTCACGCATAAAACTTTTAAACGAATTTAGACAAAACTTTAAAAAAAATAGATTTTACATCAGAATAGCTAGGCTAGGCTAGCATAAGCTATTATTTATGATCACTAATATAAACGTAGGTGAAACCGCTGGTATAAGCTAGTATTTATACAAAAATGATAGTTTTTTTATTAAGTTGATTTGTATGTGCTTCAAAAACTTAAAAAGTTCTTCACCGATTCGCTCAAATTTTGACACGACATAGAAACCGCTTTAAGCATTGTTATTATCATTGACCAACACTGTAAGGGGTACTCATACGCAGACGTTCCCCTCTGTCAAATTATTAGCCCACTTGGGGTCACGCATTACACTGTTATGACACAGTATGTATTTATGTGTGTGAAATTCTGAATGATTTGTTATAATTATTATCTGCAAGTTCGTAGTGACAGGCTATTGTTTTTTGAAAGTGAGTCTATAAAGTGTGTGTGAAAATTTTCAACCGCATTAAAATACAGACTGTTTTGTATAGGAACAAGTAAAAATATTTAATAAGGAACCCAAGTGCGTCAATATATGTCATCTTTATTAAATTCAGTTTTTTTTTATTAAAACATATAATCAACGTTTAAAATTATTTATTTTGATACCACACTCGATGTATTTTGAAAACATTTTTTTTAGATTACTTCTTGGCGCCCAAAATCCTTAGTTTTGTTTTTTTTTACTTTTGATATACCCAGTGTCACTCTCACGACTAAGACGTGTCTATTGACACCACTCACATAAAAATACGACTAGCCGTTTAGGCTTTAGGGCGTGCCAAAGAAATATACATACATACATACCTACACTCGAAAAACATAACCCTCCTTCTTTCGCAGTCGGGTAAAAGATGCTCCGATCTGCCTATGTTACTCTATGGTTTTTATTTTCTTTATCGAGTCAGTTTTGCTTCTTATTTAATAACAAAGCAACCACTATGTGCTATAGCGAAGTATGAGAGGGTACAGGTAGTAATACATTAAACACAGTGATATGTACAAGATCATATACATATAACTGTGTACTTGTACTGCCTATTCCAATTATTCTAAATTATGGAATGTTCACGCACCATGTATTATCAGTCTTTACGTTATACACCATTGGCATTAGTCCAATGTCTACCTATAACTACGTATCTGTAAACTAACGACTTTCCACAGGAAACAAGATGTATAATGTTGTATTCAGAAATATATAATGATATGATTTGTAGCACACGATTATTGCGGTTGAAATCGTTCCAAATTTCTGTTAAACACGCAACGCTTTGTGCTCTGGGACAGTAAAAATATACAATGGGTAACTTTTTTACATATTATGTACTTAAATTAATGCCGTTTAGTATTCTATTGGCCAAAAGTTAAATAAAATCATTATTAGGATATTTTCATCATTAAACCAAATGCACTAATTCAAGTTTTCATACTATATTTTATTGTGCTCTGTAAAAACAATGAATTAATATAATATCTAACGCTTAGTTTGTATCGAAATTGATCATAAATTCGTATATAATGTAATAGCAACCTGCCCCGGCTACGTACAGGTTCATTACGGAAAATATAATATAGCCTATGTTTTTCTTAGACGTCTTCAACAAATATATCGTTATATTTTAGCCAATGTACTCAAAAAATTCAACATTCGCATGCGGCACAGTCGTCTGCCCTCACGTGTCTGCCCGTTCGGGTAAGCACACTTAGTCATATTGTTATAACTCAGTAAATTTTACATCTGAATAGCTCTAATATTTTGTCTCCTGTCGCAAACTCATGAAGCATTTTCACAAACCTTGCATATTTCCATACAAACTTTCATCCCCTATTGCTATTTTACGCCCTTGATGGTAAAATTTTTACAAAATTTAAATGACGTTTTTATTTATATCTATTCAACATCAAAGATTTTATCTTAAAATGACGATACTTTTGTAGAGATTTTTGAAGTTTAGAAACACTTTTTTGTAATTTGTCTTATTTATTTCTATTAATATAATGAACATACAAATCAGATTTATGAATGTATGTATTAATCTTAGATTATTAAAATTAATTTAAGTCTTCTTTTAAAAAGTCAATGTCAGTCAAGTCAATCTTTTTAATGAATTTGACGTCCTTGTTTACTCGTTGCTAAGACGCCCTCAATCACCAAGGCAACGCGCAGGCATGTGGCGAGTGAACAACCACTCTTCTATACAATCTTTCATCCCCCCTTTCAACCCCTAATTTCCTTTTTTTCGCAATAAAAAGTAGCCTATGTCCTTTCTCAGGCTCTAGACTATCTGTGTACCAAATTTCATTGTAATCGGTGCAGCGGTTTGGCCGTGAAAGCAAGACAGACAGACAGAGTTACTTTCGCATTTATAATATAGTAAGTAATAAGTATGGATAATCAATTGCTGTTCTTTTGTCCTGCTAAAACTGGAGTACGGCTGGGCCGATTTAGCTGATTTTGGTTTTGAAATATTTGTCGTAGTCCAGGGAAGGTTTAAACGGTGAAAAATTAAAAATAACTTGAAAATCCAAATGTCACACGTACGAAGTAGCGGGCACAGCTAGTTAGCAATAAATATGTCAGGCATATGACACAACATCAGGACTGGACTAGAAAAACATCACCAATTGAAAGAGGCTGCTCATGATCGCGAGGGATACCGTCTGCTGACCTCCAAGCTTCATGTTGAAGATGGCACCCCATGATGATGGTGATGAGTGATGACACAACACTATTGAGTTTCAAACTAGGCAGAGCTTGTACCATGACAGCAAGATTGACTGATAGAATACGTTTATGTATTTTTGTAAGTACATACTTGTTACACAGAACACCCAAACCCCGGAACAAACATTTGCAAATTATACAATCATTTGGTCTTGGGAATAGAACCCAAGACCTTAATTACATCAATCACATGCGCTACTACTGCACCACCACAACATAGTTTCTTACTCGACTGCAGAATACTATATTTTCAAATTAGTAATTACCTATGAGATCTTACTTTTACAACCACCTTTTAAGATTTAAAGATGACATTAGTAATTAAAAATAATACTTTTCTGTGCTCTTAAGGTTTGGGATATTATCTTATCCAATTGTGAAGAACCTTACCTGACGAGAACTTTAATGAAAACACTGTCTGGAATTTACTGTACTATAATATTATATCATCAACTCAATCATTGCAGTGAAAAAGAAGAGGTATGTCAGTAGTATATCAAAACAATTACATGAAAAACACCCACGTCGACGCTTCATAAATCATGCACGTATTCTTAATCTTTCTAGAGATTTAACATATTTGTAGCAGGTAGAGCTTTACAATACTTTGGAGACTTTATCCATGCATACTAAGTACACCTCTCGCATTAGACTTATGTAAACACCTTACATCTCGCCCGTAAACACTTTTTAAATAAATAAAAGTGACACTCTATCTCAGATCTTTAATTTCACATTTCAAACTTTCTAATCTCTGTTTTATGACTTTCAAATTAGGTACATAAAAGGTATGTGCCTTAGTTATTTGCACAGGTACGCCCGTCTTTCAGTGTCATAACAAATTTTATTTAAATATTCCTGTAGCAGACTGAATGTAAACATACAAAAGTTTCACTCCTTGGGTGTCAAAGTGTAATCACCAACTTCGTTACATCATGTCATAAAACAATGTTTTTATGACGTCAAACTCATTTAATTTCTTAACCCTGTTCTAAAGCTAGAAGTAAGATTGAGACGAATAAACTGATGAATTTATAATTTAAATTCTTATCACAAAAGATTTTTGTCAATTATGTCTACTTTGTGGGTTCGATGGCCATATTTTTTAAGTGAAAACTTCTTTAGCGGCGTTGTGCACTTTTCAAAAATGTAATGGGATAGGTTAAAATTGTTAAACTCACGTCACTCACGTGACGTGACCTAAGACGACGAGTCAACAAGGCCGTCACTTTCAATAAAAACATTATTGTTTCTTAGCGAAGACGTAAATTAGATAATAATAAATCCGTTTCGTATGTTCAATATATTTGTAAAATAAATAAACGTTTAAAATATGGAAATTGAACAAAGTGCATCTTTTAATGAAATAAATACGAAGAAATAGTGAAAGAAAATGAGTGAGTACTTAAAATACTAGATGAAAACTTGGCTTCGCTCGGGTAATATGTTTATACTGTATAGCATTAATCTATATTTTTATAACATCACAATAAGCATTTTTATCGTTATCGGTTCTCAAGGAATATTTTACTTCTTTTTATCGCGCATTTTACTTAAAGAGCAAGGAGGTTCATTTCAGGTGAGCTTAGACAACTGTTTGTTTATAGTTTTGAGTTTTCACTTCTGTTGGCAGTCCTCATGACTGCTTTGTGTTTTTTTTATATATTTAGACACCACACCATCTAGCCTCAAACTAAGCAAAGCTATAGCTATATATATATTCCATAAAAGCTAGATTGACTGATAGAATACTTATATCATTTCTTATTGCAAAATACATACATATTGTATAGGTAAAAAACCCCCAAACTTCAAAACATTTTTTTACAAATCATGTAAAGATTTGGTCTGACCCGGGAATCAAACCAGAGATCTCAGGACAACAGGTGCATATGCTGACTGAGGTAGTCTAACCATACATACATCGATATCCATGACATACATATACTTTATGTGATTCTAGAATAGAGTATTACACCCATTTTTGAAAAGTGTCTTAATCAGATTATTATTATTATTAATTATATATTATTTTTTAATCAATCGATAAGTGCTAATAAAATGCATTTAAATTTAACATTTTCAAATTTCGCGCGTAAATTGTCAAAAACGCTGGACACAGTGGACGCAATTTTTCTCTGTGGTATTGACGTCAGTTGGCTTTGTAAACAAAAACAAATTTGAAGCATACGCTGATCAGTTGACACTTTAGTTTACAAAGCCGTTTGACGTAATAACATGGCGGCTACTATTTCATGGTGTTAAAGAACAGATTAAAAACTGAATTTGAAATAAATTAATTTTTTTGATTATTATTTTATGAACTAAAAACTAACATATGCAATTTTTTTTTTTTTTTTTATGGAATAAAATATGTCTAAAGCATCTCAATAATATATTTTTAGATTTTTTCTCATATACAGTAAAGTACCCTATTATATTGTTCTAAGCTAGGGTCTTCTTTATATCTGTTTCATGAATGTTTGTAAAGATCCCAAAGATACAGGATTTAATATGTCTAGCGTGAGAATATTCTTTATATAAAAAAAAACCGGCCAAGTGCGAGTCGGACTCGCGCCCCGAGGGTTCCGTTCAAACCTGCAGGTATATAAGTAAAAGTTTTCTGAATTTTTCTGTTACCTGTTCTGTAAAGCTATTGCTTCTTACCAAATTTCAATTTTCTATGTCAACAGGACGTCGTATTTAGGTTTTGATTCCCTTGCGAGTAGTCGCGAGTTTCAAAATATGTGGTATAAATGGTTTTACTTTTGCGTTTTGGGTTTTTGCGTTGATTTAGAAATTTGTTTTTTTTTCACAGCTTAAAGGCAATAAGACCTAAGTATTTGACATTGCTTCATGCCAAATTTCAAGATTCTAGGTCGACTGGAAGTATCTTTTAAGTTTTAATTGCCTTGCGAGTAGTTGCGAGTTTCAAAATATGGGGATTAAATAGCTGTTTCTTTTGATTGCGTTGACATAGAAGTTTGATTTTGTTACAGCTTAAAGGTATTATAGATTTGAGTAGTTGACATGAATTTCAATTTAATACCTCTACGCGTTCATAAGGAAAAGGGTTGTAAGTTAAAAAAAAAAAAAAAATTGATTGTATGATGTAACCAAAAATTTATGCTTTTTGCAATTTTTCCTTTATCTGTACTATAAGACGTTGCTTTGTACCAAATTTTAAGATCCTGGGTTCACGGGAAGTACCCCGTAGGTTTTGATTCCTTGCGAGTAGTTGCGAGTTTCAAAATATGAGGCTCAAATTGCTGTTTCTTTAGATTGCGTTTACATGGAAGTTTGATTTTGTTTGGTATGAATTTCAATTTAATACCCATACGAGTTCATGAGGAAAAGGATAGTAAGTTTTTTCTTTTTTAAATATTTTTATTATATGATGTTGCTAAAAATTATGCAATTCGCAATTTTTCCTTTATCAGTGCTATAAGACTTTGTTTCGTACCAAATTTCAAGATACTGGGTTCACGGGAAGTAACCTGTAGGTTTTGATTCCCTTGCGAGTAGTTGCGAGTTTCAAAATATGGGGATTAAATAGCTGTTACTTTTGATTGCGTTGACATAGAAGTTTGATTTTGTTACAGCTTAAAGGTATTATAGGTTTGAGTAGTTGACATGAGTTTCCATTTAATACCTCTACGCATTCATGAGGAAAAGGGTTGTAAGTTTAAAATAATTAAAAATATTTTTATTATATGATGGACCTAATAATTTATGCTTTTCGCAATTTTTCCTTTATCTGTGCTAAGGAGATGTTGCTTCGTACCAAATTTCAAGATCCTGAGTTTACGAGAAGTACCCTGTATGTTTTGATTTCCTTGCGAGTGTCGTAAATTTGCATAATAAACGACTTATTTCACGAAGTAACTAAAAAGTTACACTTTTCGCAATTTTTCCTTTAGCTGTCCTATAAAATGTTGCTTCGTACCAAATTTCAAGATCCTGAGTTCACGGGAAGTACCCTGTAGGTTTTGATTCCCTTACGAATGTCGCAAATTTGCAACATAAACGGCTGTATCTTTTGATTGCGTTGGCTTAGTAGTTTGATTTTTTCACAGTTCCGAGGGACAGTAGACTTGACTATTTCATATGAATTTCAGCTAGAAACCTTTACGTGTTCCTGAGAAAAAGGGACTTGAGAGACAGACAGACGGACAACAAAGTGAATCAATAAGGGTTCCGTTTTTTCCTTTTGAGGTACGGAACCCTAAAAAGATTAATATTACTTCCAATGTCCATATATTAATATAGCCCAACCACTATATTAATAATCACAAATTTTAACAAAAAAAAACCGACTTTAATCTGGACGAAATTTAAATGGGACCACACGAAAAGCACTAGCTTTCAAATAAAAAAGAATTTTCGAAATCGGTTCACCCAGTCGAAAGCTATGAGGTAACAAACATAAAAAAACATTCGAATTGAGAACCTCCTCCTTTTTTGGAAGTCGGTTAAATAGCAACAAAGCTAACTTTATTACATGGTAACTACACGGTAATGTTCCGAAAGTACAACCGTTTACCATTGATTTATGATTTAATCCATTAATTTATATTGATGAAAGTGGCATGCGAGGTAATTATCCTTCCATTAGTAAACGAACGTGATTAGTTTGGTAAATAGTACCATAATAGAAGGTCAATGACAACAAACAAGTCACGTTGGGACACTCACAATTTTTATACCTAAGCGTATTGTAGGGGATTGGAGAATACAGTTCTATTTTTATCCGACTACGGGCAGCCAAAAGGAAGGATGATATTTTTGGCAGTCAGAACATACAAACATTCAAATGTTTGTATGTTCCACCATAATGCCTACGTCATTGAGCTGCTTGTATTAAAAAGAGGTGTCAATCGATTTTTAATCCGGCACAAGTAACATAGGCTTTCTAAATTGTGCCAAAGTTTTTGTCGTATTTTAGTTTTTAAACTTTTTCTTTTTACATTAGACTCACTAAAGAAGTGCATACCATTAGTATTATACTCGTTACGCGTCTTTACGTAAAGTGTTTGGCTTTATTTTTGAATGATAGGTTTATTTTTATACACAAAACTTTAGCGCTTAATAATGTATTTCACATTTGAAATTAATAACACGATCTCTCATGTATACTCAACTGTGTATAAGGAAACTAAAGGATGTGTAATAATAAATCAACCTCGAAAGTTCGCTGTTCACCAGAAAAGGAGAAAAACTATTTGCCAAGTCGTTTAATACTGCTACACAAGATAAAGTATGTCCTGTAACGCCATCCTGTGGTTTTTCTTACGTCACACTGGACAGTAATGACATTGGGGCTCAAAACGTTCATGCGCCCTAATTTGTTTTTAGGACGTAGGGTGCAATGGATAGAAACATATGTGATATGACGTTTATAGTTTTAAATTTAAATAAATGAATAATTATAAATATAGTACTATAAAATATTTCGGTCATCTAACATTCAACGCCATCTAGTCCCAAGCTAAGCAGAGCTTGTATTATGGGTACTAGACAAGTGATACAAATACATATATACATATTTTTTGTAAATACAAACATATCATACATAGAAAACACCCAAACTCCGAAACAAATATTTGTTGATCATACAAACATTTGGTCCGACCCGGTAATCGAACCCAAGACCTCATGATCAGCAGTCGCACACGCCAACCGCGAGACCAACAAGGCAGTAATAATGATTGTCGTGATGCATGTTTTTAGGGTTCCGTGCCAAAGGCAAAAAACGGAACCGAAAAACGGAGCCACTTTTTTCCGAAACTATAAGAATTATAATGTTGAAACTTGGTAAATAGATGTATTCTGTGAACCGCATTAAGATTTTCACACAAAAATAGAACCCCCCCCCTGTAACTTCTAAAATAAGAGAATGATAAAACTAAAAAAAATATATGATGTACATTACCATGCAAACTTACACCGAAAATTGCTTTGAACGAAATCTAGTAAGTAGTTTTTTATAATACGTCATAAATCGTAAACTGCAATTTACCTTTCATTCAATCAACACAAATAAAATAAAAATTATATTATGTTAGTTGCTGCTGCGGAACCCTTCATGGGCGAGTCCAACTCGCACTTGGCCGCTTTTTACTTTTGTTTTACTTTTTACAAGACTAAAAATAGTGTAATTGGCAGTCTACGTATGTTTATATGTTCCGCCATGGCTCCTAAACTACTGTAAGTGAGTAAAACGAGCGTATATGCTCCAGACAATAAAAAAAACCCTGTGTGATTAATCAACAATAGCTGATGTTACAATAGATTTAATATTGCCAGCATTGAAAATGTACCCCAGATGGTTTCTAGATCTTTGATGTTAGTAGTCTAGGAAACTTTGACCAAAATTGAAATATTTTTGGTATTGTCTTCTTGGTGTTCTTGGTCATGATCCTTGTTGGCAATATTCAATTGCCTCGTCGACAATTTTGACATAGCCTAGACGGTTTCTAGATCTTTGATGTTGGTAGTCTAGGAAACTTTGACCAAAATTGAAATATTCTTGGTATTGTCTTCTTGGTGTTCTTGGTCTTGATCCTTGTAGGCAATATTAAATTGCCTCGTCGAAAATTTTGGCAATTCAAAAGTATGTAACTTAATATCTATCGAAAGTGAGCGAACCAGAAACATGAATATTAGCGAAAGTTTGTAAGTATGGATGTATGAATTGATGTTTGTTACTCTTTATCGCAAAAACTACTGAACGGATTTGGACGAAACTTTACAGTAATATAGCTTATACATCAGAATAACACATTGGCTACTATTTGCCGTGATAACCGACATATACGCGGGCGGAGCCGCGGGCAACCACTAGTATATATATATAATTCATTCCCGTATTAATCTTGTAGAAAAATTGAGACAGCTACATACATATAACATTGATAGACAATATTACTTGCTCTAAGCATGATCAACTTTGGCAATAAAAACTAACTACTTCTCCCTTGAGAAGTTATTATTACAACATTATTTATGACCACGTTAACCAGGAAAAAAATAAGATCCTTCTGAGTCCTTAATTAAAACATGTCGAAGTAACATTGTTTCCATCCTCATTTTTGTATTCAGAAAGTGCCTTTAAATTACTTTGAGAACCCAAATTTACAAAAGGCTCGAGGGAAAACACAAAAGAGAGTATTTCTATGGAATTCCTAATCATCTTAGGCATAAACATCTTATCTCAAAACGGATCATCCAAAATTTTATGATGTTACATTGAAATAACGTAATTTAGTATTCAACTAGACTGTTAGCACGTTTTGTATTCGGTAAATAATGAGGACGTCTGTTTTCTGATACCTATTCAACTTTGGTTATACTGATTTATTTTAATTTTCTCCAAAATAAAGTAAGTGTTATTTTTACCCGACTACGGCAAAGCCAAAGGAGGGTTATAATTTTGACAGGCTATGTATGTATGTATGTTCATCTATTCCCTCATTACTGTTTCTTTTTAAATTATATAACAAATAATATAATTTAATATATTCAAGTAATAAAACTTATTGTGATAGTATAAATTTAACTTACATTTATGTTAGTGAAATTTATGTTATTACGCTGTAGTTACAGCAGATAGTCAGTAGCACGGGCTTACAATCGTGCAGTCCAGTCGGCTGGAGGTCATTTTAAGGATGCTATTGGTGCCGCCCCGCATCCTGCGTACCAGTGATGCGCATCTTTTTTTTTATGGAATAGGTGGCAAACGAGCAGACGTATCGCCAGATGATGAGCCATTAAAGCCGCCCATGGACACCCACATCACTAGAGGCGTCACAAGTGCGTTGCTGGCCTTTGGGGGATGGGGAGAGGGATAGGGGGAGGGGGTATGGGCCTCCGGTATCCTCACTCACTCGGCGAAACACAGCGCAGGCGCTGTTTTACACCGGTTTTCTTTGAGGCCGTGGTATCATTACGGTCGAGCCGGCCGAGCTCGGCCTGCCGAGCGGCATGCCGAAGCGTGGCTCTCCCATGGTTAATCTTTTACGCATTACACTATAAAAGCAGTCAACGCGGGCTTCTGCAAACATCTCATAAATAATTATTAAAATCAATCTAAATTCTGTTTTTAAGAATCGTTTGCCTTTTTTTCAGTTTGGAAAACAGTAGAACAAAACCTATACCAGTATTCACTAAAATGAATAATTAATTAGTAAAAATTTGGAAGAACAACATCCTACTAACATTATAAACGCGAAAGTTTGTAAGTATGGATGAATGAATGGATGTTTGTTACTCTTTCACGCAAAAACTACTGAACGGATTTAGATGAAACTTCACAGTAATATAGTTTATACATCAGAATAACACATAGGCTACTATTTGCCGCGATAACTGACATACACACGGGCGGAGCTGCGAGAAAAAACTAGTATGTCAATACTGATAAGTCATGTACAAACAGATATCGTTTCGGTCATAAAAATCTTCAGATGTTATTGCGGACGGAATAGGCAATTACTTTTGTTTGTCAGGTTCATCAATAGGCGTCTACTATATTTGCCATACTAATGATAACAATTTACTCGTTCAAGCTTCTGGTACAAGCAATTAGGTACATTATTATTATTATTTCTCAACCTTTAGTCGCTATACGAACTCAAAATAACTAAAGTTGAGCTCGCTGTCGGTGTAAATTCAAGAACGGATACGTATTACCTACAAGTTTCCTCTCTGCAGATGTTGTCGACGACATATTCGTACCTGTTCGTCGTACTTCTGTATCTGTTCCGTTGTAGTTATGCTTAAATCTACACTCACATTATAAACGCGAAAGTTTATAAGTATGGATGGATGTTTGTTAGTCTCTCACGCAAAAACTACTGAACGGATTTGGATGAAACTTTACAGAAATATAGCTTATACATCAGAATAACACATAGGCTACTATTTGCCGCGATAACCGATATACACACGGGCAAAGCCGCGGGCAACAACTAGTAACTATATAAATGTGTTACGGTACAGGACTTCCGCGTTTACTTTATTTTACAGAAATTGTGAAAGAAAACGTAGCCATAGTTATCTGCACCTGCAGACAAATATCCATATATTTCTTAAACACCTTTATAATCCTTTTTGATAAGAATTTATACTTGGTAAGAAACGGTTAACCAGCAATTGTGTACTTCGTAGTTTAATCTTTATACCCCGAGATCTACTTTTATTCGCATTGGATTTGTAAAAGCTGTGCAAGTTTGTAAATAACTAACACAGTGAACATGCATTACCATAATTTGTTAATTAATGATTTTGTGAAGTATTACGTAAGAATCAAGAATATTTGCTGAGAGACGGATCACAGGTTCAAACCATGAACTCACAGAATACCCGGGTTAAGCAATTATGGAGTTGCTTTTCACCGAGTGAGCAGGGTAACCAGAGGCCAAACCTTCGTTCCCTTAATTCTGAGGAGAGAATTTCAAGGGTACAGTTGTTACTTATCAACAAAAGAGCCATCTATATACACATAAAAAAAAACTTCGTTTAAAAAAACCGACTTCAAAAACTAAAAAGTATAAAATAACTTAATTTGTATGTGCTACTTATTTATAGGTTTGAAATCGGTGCCAAGCCAAATGTATTAGCAGGTACCACACTTGAAGGTAGGTACCGTTTTTGAAGTCGGTTTTTTAAACGAAGTTTTTTTTTTTTTCGCTTTTTAGTCTTTTTCAAGGCTCTCATCATAATTTCACCTAAATAACTTGAAAGAATACGACTAAAGGTAACATACATACACATGACGTTTAAAAATTTATCTTGCAACTCCTAACCGTTAAGGAATTTTATCTTCCATCATAGCTTTAGAAAATATATGAAAAACATAGTACGTGCCTAACTAATTTGAGGGTTTCCTTCGATTCCCTTGGGATCCCATCATCAGATCCTGATATGGTGGCAGTGGGACCATATGGGGAGCATACCCTTTCGAATACAAAAAGAATTTTCAAAATCGGTCCAAAATTGTCGGAGTAATCAGTGTACATACATAAAAAAACCGATGAAATTGAGAACCTCCTCCTTTTGGAAGTCGGTTAAAAATATATAAAAAAGAAAACAACAGTGAGTACTAAAAGTATTAATAGTAGAAATACTATTAGAGTACGATGTAATAAAAGGAAACACAGTACTTTCACATTCAAACAAAGGATAGCTTGTATTCTTTATTCTTGATATAAAATATATACATAAACATATATCATGTATGAGAACACTCAGACCAAAGTAAATAGACATAATCATACAGATAAACATTTTTCCTCCCCATTGTTGCCGTCGAATAGTCTACCGCCGCGCGTCAAATACATTTGAATGTGTTTGCAAAAGCTTTTTATATAAATTTGGATTTTAATCTTTTAAAACATTCCATGTTAACAAAGACAGCAGAAATTTTCAGCCAGCTACATGCTACATTCCAAATATTAGGTCTTTACCTATGAAATTGCCGTTCTTCAGTACTGGTCATTTCAAATAAAAAAAGTTTGTAATGGCTCTGTATTCTAAATTCAAATTAATTTTGTTTTAAAACCATGACATTCTATTTACAAACTCAGTCTTTTGTTTTCTGATTAGCGTTGTATTTTCATTACATTTGAACATTTTTCGTCATAATGGATACTTTAAAAATTCGTGTAATTATGGAATATGAGTTCCGTCGTGGCACCAACGCGACACAAACGGCACGTAACATCAAAAACGTTTACGGAGAGAACTGTACAAACGAACGCACAACCCGTTATTGGTTTTCCCGGTTCCGTTCTGGAAATCTTGACTTGAAAAATGAAGCTCGTGGTCGTCCGGAGACTTTGGTTAACAATAATGAATTAAAGGCGATTGTGGAAGCTGACGAAACTCAATCTACAGCTGAGCTAGCAGCAGCTTTTAATGTAAGCATCAAAACAATATTGATCCATTTGCGACAAATTAGCAAGGTAAAAAAGCTTTTTAGATGGGTGCCCCACGCCCTTAACGATCGCCAGCGCAACGTACGCGTCGAGACCTGCCTTGCGCTGCTCAACAGGCAAAGAAATGAAAGAATTTTGAAAAGAATTGTTACGTGCGACGAAAAATGGATTCTGTTCGACAATCGAAAGCGCTCAGCAAGTTGGTTAGACCCTGGTTCAGCACCAAAGCAATGCCCTAAACCAAAAATGACCCCTAAAAAGGTGATGGTCACTGTTTGGTGGTCTAGTGCGGGTGTGATTCACCACAGCTTTTTACAAAACGGCATGAGCATTAATGCAGATGTGTACTGTGAAGAACTGGAGAGAATGATGGAGAAGCTTGCACATCTGCAAGCAGCTTTGGTCAATTGGTCGTCCCCACTGCTCCTTCACGACAACGTGCGACCCTATACTGCGCAACAGACAGTCTCCAAGCTGCAAGAGCTGGGGTTGGAAGCTCTCCCTCATCCGCCATACTCACCAGACCTTGCACCTACCGACTATTACTTTTTCCAAAATTTAGACAACTTTTTAGTGGGTAAAAAATTCAATTCCCGAGAGGCAGTACAAAATGCCTTTGAAGAGTTTGTTGCCTCCCGTCCAGCTGATTTTTATAAGAAGGGCATCAAAAAAATGCCAATGCGTTGGCAAAGATGCTTCGATTGCATGGGTGATTACTTCGAATAACAGAAATAAAAAAGTTTGAAAAAATAAGTACTTTCACTTATTGCATACAAAACGGCAATTTCATAGGTAAAGACCTATTATAATACTATTACACTTTGGATAACCCAGTGAATGAAAATGAATTATTTCATAAAAATATTACTGAATAATATAATGATACTAGATTTATAAAACAGATTTATTGTTAATTTTAAAGGAAACCAGTAAATACTTAATTGTGTTTGAAACAATGCATTCTATAATTAATAACCCATAACGTCCCCCTGCTGCGCTCGGGTCTCCTCTCAGGAGAGGGTTAAGGTCATACGTCCCCATGCTGGCCGAGTGCGGGTTGGGGACTGGCAAGACAACGTTGTGGCTACGTAACCTTGCCGTTGGATGTTTTTAAGCCGCCCAAGGGCCTCCAACTAACCATTACAACTGTTATCCAATGATAACAATCGGGACCGACTGCTTAACGTGACGTCCAAATCACGGAGACGCTCATGGTAACATGCCACTAGCGGTCACCCATCCAGGTATTGACGTCGTTTGTCGTTTGTCGTTGCTTACCCTCGGTGATTGTTTCTAATCATCGAGTGCAACTGGGCTATGAGCGCCCCCGGCATTCAAACTGTGATTAAAAAAAATATTAACACAAATAGATATTAGGTCAATGATTTACATGTGACAATATTTTATGGTATCTAAGCGCTCAAGGTACAAAAACTGAGTCCTTATCTGGGCAGCCTGTGTTTTAGGATACAGTGTTCAGTCGTAGTGATTATTGCACTAGAGTGAAATTAGGTAGTATCTCTCACTGTGCGACGTGCTTATACATATGTAGATAATTAGACAGTTCCATCGCAGAGTTTTGTAGAATATACTTATGTTGCTAATTTCAACTTTGAACATGACAGTGTAGGCTCTAATTAAAAGTCGTAAAGGAGCTTGAACCGTAAATGATAATACTGAATATATGAAAATACTGAATATTCGAATTAAGCAATAATGTATTCGTAAGCTGTAGAGACAGGCACATATTAAGAAGCTTATTCAAATTAGGCTTTCATAATTAGATACTCCAAGTTCTATGCAAAGGTGTGTATAATATAGCGATATTTTGATATCATTATAAACTCCTACTAACCTAAAATACAAAACACGTTCCTCAAGGATACGATAATCTCTGAAGTTCGTAGGGAGTGTTTGCAACTACTTACTATGATTTTTGTAGCAGCGTTAATGGAGTTACGATGATATATAACCCACTACTCTTTGGCAAACAGTATGAAGTTGAAACCTACACATTTTTTATGGATACTATCTAATATACGAGTATATATATTTTGTCAGTAAGAAAGTAGTACAAGTAAGTGGTACAAGTTAGCTTTACTGATTTACTGCCCACACAGATTTTGTCGTCATAAGCAAATCATTCTCTTCTGGACGAAGGTATTTTCAAAGAGCACAATTATCGTGGTCAAAGACATATCATCATAATTATTTATCACGTAATGGCTAAGTATTGTTTTTTTTCGGATGATAGGATGGGCAGGTGTATCTATTAATACGTTGTATGATCTGTACATTTTTTATTTTGTATCGGAGTTTGAGTATTTTCTATAATATTATTACTACATTAACTGCCTCGGTGGCGCAGTGGTAGCGTATGCGACTGCTGTGCTTGAGGTCTCGGGTTTGATTCCCGGGTCGGACCAAATGTTTGTATGAATTGCAAATATTTGTTTCGGAGTTTGGGTGTTTTCTATTTATGATATGTATGTATTTACAAAAAAAAGTATATATGTATTTATATCAGTTGTCTAGTACCCATAACACAAGCTCTGCTTAGCTTGGGACTAGATGGCGTTGTGTTTTAGATGTCCGAAATATTAAAATAAAATGTATGTATTTACAAAAAAGTATGATATGTACCTATTTATTTATATCAGTTGTCTATTATACACAACTGATATAAATAATTTTAGGACTAGAATGAGGGCGTCGTGTAAATGTGGCAGAAAAATAGTAATATATATTTTCTAGAACGCATAGCTCTATTTAGTTCGGATCTGAATACGATGGATTAGTAGATTTAAGAAAAATAATAATAAAAAAAACAAAATTACTAGTTAGTAATTATCATAGGGATGGATTTGCATTTTGTCCTTAGTATAAATAAATAAATAAATATTTCAGACATCTAACACACAACGCCATCTAGTCCCAAGCTAAGCAGAGCTTGTGTTATGGGTACTAGACAACTGATACAAATACATAAATACTAAATTTTTTTTTGTAAATACATACATATTATACATAGAAAACACCCAAACTCCGAAACAAATATTTGTAGATCATACAAACACTTGGTCCGACCCGGGAATCGAACCCGAGACCTCATGATCAGCAGTCGTACACGCCAACCGCGAGACCGCCAACAACGAGGCAGTCAATATATATTCAAAGTTCGCGTAGCTTCTTTGCACGGTCTCTGTGTGGGCTTGTAGTTTGACAGACAGATCAAGAACCTTCTGTTCTTGATCCAGTCCTGCTAATACGTGACTCACCTTCCTTTGATCGCATCTGTGTAATTATTTGTCATAATTAATAGTTTTCTATACTTATGAATACATTTTTCCAACAAGAAGTGAAAAAGCAGATGGGATCTCTATTGATGAAATACCACCTGCCCGGAGAGGCCACCCATTGTCTATGCAATTCAAGAAACCGTGGGAGAGCCATGCTTCGGCATGAATAGGCTGGCTCGACCGTAATGATATCACGGCCTCACAGAAAACCGGTGTGAAATAGCGCTTGCGCTGTGTTTCACCGAGTGAGTGAGGATACCGGAGGCCCATACCCCAACCGCTCCCCCCATCCTTCTCCCCATACCCATTGGAAGGCCCATTCCCACAAAGGCCGGCAACGCACTTGTGACGCCTATGGTGTTGTGGGTGTCTATGGGCGACGGTAATCGCTTACCAACAGGTGATACGTCTGCTCGTTTGTCCCCTATTCCATAAAAAAAAGCATCTCAAGTGCATGCAAGAAAACTTCTAAACTCCATTTTTTTGTGAGGTCATGGACAAAGTTCATGTTCGTGTTGTTCAAGCTGAATCAATGTGGTTGTATCAACCCAATACCTATTAAGTATATATGTGATCGTGTTAATTCCCGAACGTGTACAATTATTGATCATGAAATGCGAGAGTTTCCTAGTTAGTACGGGTCATAGTTTTAATCGTAACTAATACTTACGTATCTTAGACTAGAACATCTAGACTAATCTCAACTTAAATTCATTTACTGATTTATTCAGTTTTAAATTCCTTAGGAAAAATTCAAGTAAAACGCTTTACTAGATTTTAATACAAATAAGTTGAAGAGTTTAGGCGTCGCGTAAAAATTTACGCTTGTTGTAATATATTCAGTATTTTTTGCCAACAAAAGCTTTTATATAAAGTATTTACTGCTAAATCTCGCTTACAAAGTACTAGACTAAAGGTATGTTTTTCTCCAAGTCAGGTAAACACGTCGTAGATCATTCCTTTAACTTATGTACCGTATTATTCACCGCTAGTTTACTGAGATTTTTATTTTCTTTGGAAAAGAACATTAGATAAGAAGACATTAGATAATTCTGTCTGATTTTAAACTTTGACTTTTTTATTACTGTTTTTAGAATAGTGACTTTTACGGTTTTATTGTATATCGGAAATTATTCGCTTCGACATCGTCATACCGATCTTAGTACCACGAGTGGTATAACTCGTTTGAAAGGTCAGGAAATAGAAGGTGTAGAAATATTTTAAATAATTGTATCGCGTATAAGTCCCGCTACCAACAAAAACTATCTTTATTTGTCTTAAATTATGAAACTAAACTATCAACATCGAATTTCGTAACGTTCATAATTTATTGAAAAACAACTTCAATTTGGACAGACACAGGAATACTAAAATCATCCGCTCTGACCTAAAACAGCCAATGCTGAGAGTGATCATCATTTTATCAAAAAATATATTGATTGTCTGTAAAGTCGGTTTCGGGGGATAGTTTAACGTGACAATGTCATAATAAAACATTGATGAAATGATGAGAGATAGTGATATCTCCCATACAACTACGTACTATAAACGTAACAGGACAATGAACATAACGGTAAAAGGACACTGAGTCTTTCTTTTTCGTGCATGCAGCCGGCGTTCATCAATTTATTAGACGTTGTCACGTCAAAAAAACGTAATGAGAGCTACCTATAGCGCCTTTAGTCAATGTTTCCTTGCTAATTTTGTTACCCGCCTACAGCGATGCCAAAAGGAATGGTAATAGTTTTGGCAGTCTATACAAACTGTTAAACTGTAGTGCCACAAGTACCGAACCAATTTTTATTAATGCCGTGTCAATAGATTTGTAATAATGACCCAACTTTTTTAAAAAGTTGTGACGTAATCGGTATATAGTTTAAAAAAATAATATTGCCGTTTCTCGTATTGTAGTATCAAATGCCATATAGTATGTGGTACTTACAATGTCTTTTTAACCGACTTCAAAAAAGGAGGAGGTTCTCAATTCGACCGTATATTTTTTTTTAATGTGTGTTCGCGGATAACTTCGTCGTTTAAGAACCGATTTTGATGATTCTTCTTTGATGGAAAGGAGATATCCCAACGGTAGTACCATGATAAGGACACTAAGATCTGATGATGGCATCCAAGAGAAATCGAGTCGAACCTTGAAGTCGGTTTTTGTTTTTTTTTTTCTATATCCAAAGACATACAAATGTATTGCCAGCGTAACAGTTTACTACTAAGCATTCTAATGACCACGATAAACACAAACGGTTAAACCGTATATAGGTTTATATAAATAGGGTTGATTAGAAGTAAAATGAAAATAATACAATTATCAAAGTTATGCGGATCCTTTTGCCTGTAGGCGGCCATTAGCGAGCGATAAAGGGATACTTTTATCTAGAATAATAATATTGTGGGGAATAATACAAAGTGGTTTATAGATCCCGAATAGTCCATCTGTACCATAATATTTGTTACCTAATTAAGTTTACTTTGCACTCTGTATTAATCTTCCATAACAGTATTAAATAGAAAAGTATTCAAAAAATTCCTAAAAAAACATGTTAATGTACTTTGTAATTTATGTATACCGGTTTGCCTTGGTTATACCAAATGTATGTATACCAGTTTGCCTTGGTTATACCAAAATTTCACTTATTAACCGACTTTCAAAAAAAGGAGGAGGTTCTCAATTCGACTGTTTTTTTTTTATGTTTGTTACCTCATAACTTTCGACTGGGTGAACCGATTTTGATGATTATTTTTATATTTGAAAGCTGGTGCTTCCCGTGTAGTCCTATTTAAATTTGGTCCAGATTGAAGTCGTTTTTTTTTTTTAACCGACTTCCAAAAAGGAGGAGGTTCTATGTTTCACTGTATGTATTTTTTTTTTTTTTTTTATGTATGTTACCTGATTACTCCGTCAGTTGTGGACCGATTTTGAAATTTTTTTTTGTATTCGACAGGGTATGCTTCCGTGGTGGTCCCATTGCCAGCATATCAGGATCTGATGATGGGATCCCAGGGAAATCGAGGGAAACCCTCATTTTTTATAGGCACATACTATGTTTTTCGTATATTTTCTGAAGTTACACCGGTATTTGCGTCTGGTAGTCATCATTTTATGATGATGAGCTGATGATGTAAGGTACCACTCCTTAACGGTTAGGAGTTGGAGGATAAATCTTTAAATATCATATGTATATAAGTTACCTTTAGTCGTATTCTTACAAATTATTTAGGTAAGCTGATGATGGAAGGTGGAAGGTACAACTCCTCAACGGTTACGAGTTGGAGAATAATTCTTTCAATTTCATACGTATCTAAAGACCTTCAGTCGTATACTTTCAAGCTATTTAGGCGAGCTGATGATAGAAGATTAAACTCTTCAACAGTTAGGGATTAGAGGATGATTTTAATATTACACGTACCTTAATTTGTATTCTTGATGATGAAATTTGATGAAATAATTCAACTTAGTACTTACCTACGATTGTTTGCACTAAAAATTGTAAAATAAAAACTTTTTATAAAAAAAAAAACCGACTTCCAAAAACATCCAACGAAAACTCTCTGTCAAAAAACACTTAAAAGCGTAAAATAAACTGGTTCTTCATAAATTGCCTATACCTAGTTCTTTATTCATTTAAATAGTAGTATTATAATGGGTGCTAGGTACCTAAAATCTGTTTGAAGTCGGTGCCAAGTGACTATCGCTTAGACTTTTGTAATTGTTCGTTTGTATTCTTTTTGGCTTAGCACCGACTTCAAACAGATTTTAGGTACCTAGCACACATTATAATACTACTATTTAAATGAATAAAGAACTAGGTATAGGCAATTTATGAAGAACCAGTTTATTTTACGCTTTTAAGTGTTTTTTGACAGAGAGTTTTCGTTGGATGTTTTTGGAAGTCGGTTTTTTTGTTAAAATTTGTGATTATTTTATAGCTATTACGAATGATATATCCACCATAATTCAAATTTGATAATCGGCAATCATTCCTACCTCAGTTAAGGACATGAACAGAAAAAAAAAATCTCAGCTTTCGTATACCCATGAAGGGTGTAAGATTTTTGACGGATCGTGGAACTGATTTACATACCTACCTGAATGTTGAATACTTATTTACATAGTAAGTGATTTAAGAAAACAAAAAATGCTTTATCCAGACATCACCAACAAACCCACATTTATAATAGTCAATCATGTGGCTAGGAAAAGCTCTCAAAATATCGAAGGTTTTTGTTCTATCCCTTTATATAAAGACAATATTATGAAGTATATTTTCTACGTAAAAATATATTTTGGGTTTTAGTAGCTTACTAACAAAAACCTGGTCTATGAATACGAAGACGTGAGAAATAGGTAGTTTCTGGCTCACAAAGTTTGTAACTTAGCCCATGAATTAACTTGTAGGAGGGACACAATAGATAACCAAGGCGACCGTCAATAAATATACTAGGGAAGTGTTTGTTACTAAATGAGACGATTATCATAATAAATGCGTTCAGCCTACTTATACCGCAGTTTAATTTATGCGAGCGCCTTGTGACGAAAACAGCGAGTTTAACCTATTTAGATAAACATATTAGGAAAATTATTCACTTAAACAAAATAAATAACGTATTATAGTAAAATGATCTGTATGTATTTTTAAATACACTTCAAATTGCTTTTTAGGTGGCTTACGTGTGCTGAGGTTTCCAATGACCTCCTCGTGAAAATGGGTCCTCCCATAAGTTTTCCTACAACAGTGACTTGGGACAGAATACCGTAAAAATAATGTGATTTTAGTAATATATACCATTTCACCCTTGGTTCCTGTAGTATATCCATATACTATATTGTCGGCTCTGAGACGCAATGTGCCCGCTCACCTCCGTCGCTCACAGTTGACTGAACTGTGTGCGACCGCAAATGCCTAGAGATGACATAATGCTTCCTTCTCATTCATTCACAGATACTACAATGAGAGAGTGAATGGATGAATGCGTTACTAGTGAAGTGACTGACAATAGACACATACACTACAGTTCCGATGAAGTGATGATACTTACCGGTATCGAAAGGAAAGTCCTTTTAAATTTGACATTTTAAAATAGTAGTATTTTAAAATACAGCCAGTATTTCAACTCAAATCTATGTTGAGACATGTCAGATGTAAAAGGATTTTATTTTAATGGAAATAATAGAAAGTTATACGCAGCCGAGCTAGTCTAGAGTTATCCTAATATATCATCAACATTTTTCATTCTCTAATATGTTCTCAAAACGGAATTTTTAGATTACGTTCTTCTAAATTTTAGTTTCACAATGTTAATTCACTAGGCGACTATAGTTTGGATCACCATGCTGCAATGTCCTTATTCGCATTGAGGATGGTGATCACCATTCTTAAAATCTGCTCATGCTTTCCATCAGGCAGAGCAGAGTCATTTTGGCGCAGATAAAAAAAAATCTATAAGATTTTAGAATAACCAATAAGAAGTCTATGGTCTGATTTTAGAACACGATACAAAAAAATTCAAGCGTTTGTATAAATTTACATTTACAGTTTCTATGTATAGGGTCATGTTCATTCGTGTGTGTAATTGCAATGTATTCGGAGAACAGGCTCTATTACTACAATATTAAGTTTATTCTTGTAATGAATAGAGATGGAATGTTATTCGTCGTACGGAACCCTTTACATGCGAGTTCAGTGTAAGCTTGCCTGATTTCTACATGTGTCATTGACTTTACAACATATTTTTTCCCACTCCATAACTTAAATATTTGCTAAAACACTTTGCAAATTGACTTCGAATAATTTATGGTTGGTGGTTTCAAGCTAAATTGTCGCCTTTGCTCGAAAAGAGGTGTAAACACGCAGTAAAATGGTCCCGCGTGCTTTCACTTGAGATTTACTGTTTACACACGTAAAGGGGCATAAATCACAGACAAACATTAAATAAAACACTCCCTTATATATTATACAAGCTTAGAACTTTTCTTGTATACAAATAAATATGGTGTAATTTTGCTAAATGATGTATATGTCGCAGCCAACTAGCTTAATTAGCCGTTCAATCAACGGCCTAGACTAGAATAGCTCTTTACTAAACAGTGACGTTCAACTAGCGGTTAGATAAATGGAAATTTTTACCCACTATGCGGCGGATGAGGAAGAGCTTCCAACCCCAGCTCTTGCAGCTGCTTCACGACAACGCGCGACCCCATACTGCGCAACAGACTGCCTCCAAGCTGCAAGAGCTGGGGTTGGAAGCTCTTCCTCATCCGCCATACTCACCAGACCTTGCACCTACCTACTATTACTTTTTCCAAAATTTAGACAACTTTTTAGTGGGTAAAAATTTCAATTCCCGAGAGGCAGTACAAAATGCCTTTGAGTTTGTTGCCTCCCGTCCAGCTGATTTTACAAGAAGGGCATCAATAAACTGCCAATGCGTTGGCAAAGATGCGTCGATTGCATGGGTGATTACTTCGAATAACAGAAATAAAAATGTTTGAAAAAATAAGTACTTTCACTTATTGCATACAAAACGGCAATTTCATAGGTAAAGACCTATTGTTTACGTGACATTGTTGGAGTTTAATACTTAAGCTTAAAAGGCTACTCTTAACCACATAACTTGCATACAAGTGGACCAAGCGGCGGACAAATCTATACTTATATTATAAGCTGAAGAGTTTGTTTGTTTGTTTGAACGCGCTTATCTCAGGAACCGCTGATCCGATTTGAAAAATTCTTTCAGTGTTGGATATTACATTTATCGAGGAAGGCTATAGGCTATATATCATCACGCTTAAACTAATAGAAGCGGAGCACCAATGAAGAATGGTTTAAAAACGGGGGAAAATTGTTACGCAATGGGCAATAGAAGACGCAAACGAGATTGCGTGGATGAGCTAGTGCTAGTATATAACATCAGACGTCCCAATACCCAACCATGACCTTCTGTCGCTCTTTGTCTGGGTGTCGATCACTCCGAGTCTCACCTTTTCCAAAAATATAGACATTACTTATTACATTGAGAATAAAACATTATGTCTAGTCTTAACTTGGGTGTTGCTTGACTGTTCATAGAATTTTATTTACTTTCTCCAGTTTTCATTAAAATATGTATAAAACTTAAGTACAGAAATGTGATCACATTTTATTTGACATCTTGGTGATACAGATTGGCCTCTGTCTCAAAGATCGTTGCGGGGTGGATATTTCTGGAACATATTTATGTTTTTCTGTTAATTTTTTTGCTCTTATAACTTTTTAAAGTAACATAATTGATAGTTAATTAGTACAGTCTAACTACAGTGAAAATATCATTTAAAATTATGTCGCAAGGACAAGAACAACGGTCCAACATGATTGTTTATAGATAATATTTTCGAGGTAATATGTTTATATGGATAAAAAAGATATTTGAGAGCACTATTGCTGAATGAATTCGATGTCTAAAGCAAATGACATTATCTAATTCATCATTAAAGCAATAAATCTATAGTATTACTAAAAATAATATTTTAAAGAAAACTTTTAGTCACATAATGCAAAAGGCAACCGGATTCCAATATTCACAAAAGAATATTTATGAAAGTAATATGATAAAAAACATGCAAAATCAAGTGTACAATAAATTACTGTAATAAGATAACTTTACATCTTTACATTAAAGCCAGATTCATTCAACAAAATCTGATTTATAATGTCAAAAATTTACAATTCCCCTGAGCCGTTAAGAAGAAAAAAATTATGCAAATAATTTTCTCAGCTTGAAATACCATCGAAAATTTTATCGCGCGGATGCTTTAATGAAAATAAAAAGATTACTCAGCTTACGAAATTTTATCACGCGTTTTACTTCTGTTGTATTATAATCAACAAGTTTAGTTGAATTGATTTAATTTAAAGCACCTGGATAACTGAGCTCTGCTCGGTGTTTTTTATTTAGTAATTTTCTTTAAAAATTAATCCTAGTATCTTACTAATATTATAAACGTGAAAGTTTGTAAGTATGGATGGATGGATGTATGGATGAATCCATGGATGGATGTTTGTTACTCTTTCACGCAAAAATATGTATGTACGTATGTGTTGTAATTGTACTAAGGCAGCAAACTTACCAGAACTGTGCACTACAATTAAAAGGAAAAAGTTTGTTTCGAATTGGTACCTATACCAACACGTCTGATTAACATGATAGGAGAGCCACGCTTCGGCATGAATGGGACGGCTCGACCGGGGTGATACCACGGCCTTACAGAACCACCCCATCGCCACACATTGTGAAACAACGCTTGCGCTGTGTTTCGCCCTGTGAGTGAGGATACCTGAGGCCCATGCCCCAACCCCTCTCCCTGTCCCCCATCCCCCAAAGGCCGGCAACGCTCTTGTGACGACTCTGGTGTTTCGGGTGTCCATATGCTGCGGTAATCGCTTACCATCAGGCGATACGTCTGCTCGTTTGCAACCTATTCTATTAAAAAAGACAAAACTCCTTTTCTAAATAGATGCCTAAAACCAACAGTGGACTATTTAAATCTGTTGATGATGATGATTGTAACCTCTATATTTTACGATTATAGAGACATAGCGGTGTGTTTTACCTAGCCAAAAGCGAACAAGTATAATAGTTTAGAATATACTATCGATGCCAAACAATGTATCCAATAAGCCCGCACTAGAAGACCTGGCATTTTGCCAAAAAGTATAAGAGTAAAGAAAGCTATAATTCTATCGGTGATTAGGGTCATCTGGGTTTCTTGAGACAATGGTAATAGGCTACCATTACACAGATCTTACTCTTAAAATTGTTATAGTCTAGCTTTTGCCTACGGCTCCGACCGCGTGTTTTTCGTCTATCGAGTCCTTTCTCAAGAATAAAATTGAAAGAAAAGGCCGGCAACGCACTTGTGACGCCTCTGGTGTTGCAGGTGTCCATGGGCGGCGGTAATCGCTTACCATCAGGCGATAAGTCTAGGCAGACAAAGTGACTTTCGAATTTATAATATTAGTATGGATTTAGTCCTAAACATTCCGCTAATACTCAGCATTTCAATAGACATAGGTACCTGTAGGTACTATTGTCATTAAGCTAAAAGCGATTAAAGACAATGACAATCTATTATCTTATATATTAAATTCTCATGTCACAATGTTAGTTACCATATTCCTCGGAAACGGCTGGACCGATTTTTATGAAATATGGTGTGCATATCGGGTAGGTCTGAGAATCGACCAACATCTATTTTTATACCTCAATTTTTTTAATGGAAAAACAACGTTTGCGGGATCAGCCAGTATGTTATAAAGTTGTATTTTAGCTTGAAGATTTATATTTAGAACACGCAATAAGAGTGTAGGTATATAATAAATAAATATTTTGGACATCTAACACACTACGCCATTTAGTCCCAAGCTAAGCAGAGCTTGTGTTATGGGTACTAGACAACTGATATAAATACATATGTTATATACTTATTTTTTGTAAATACATACATAGAAAATACTCAAACTCCGATAGGTACAAATATTTGCAGGTCATACAAACATTTGGACCGACTCGGGAATCGAACCCGAGACCTCAAGCACAGCAGTCAAATACGCTACCACTGCGCCACCGAGGCATTAAGTCTTATTATAGAAGGTGTCACTGCATAACATTTACAAATACTAATGCTAATTATTCCTTCTTCTTAGTCGGAGACTCTTGACAGAGTGATCGTAGCTGTTGATGGACAGGGTTTAATATCAGGGCTGCATGTCTTGTAATGTCCCACCATTGAAGGTAAGTGATCTAACGTCACTTACCTTTAGATAACTTATCTTAAAATGTTGCAAAACCAACTAACAATAAATAAATAAATATAAATGAATAAATAATTAAATATTTTGGACATCTAATACAACGCCATCTAGTCCCAAGCTAAGCAGAGCTTGTGTTATGGGTACTAGACAACTGATACAAATACATATATACTTTGTTTAGTAAATACATAGATATTATACATAGAAAACACCAAAACTCCGAAACAAATATTTGTAGATCATACAAACATTTGGTCCGATTCGGGAATCGAACCCGAGACCTCATAATCATCAGTAGCACACGCCAACCGCGAGACCAACGAGGCAGTCAAATACTCAAATACAATAATCAAAACTAGCATAATTAATGCATGTTTCAATATGAGCGACTGTACATATTATCCACTTCATGTGACGTAAGATAAATAGGGGTTTACAACACAAACAAGCGAATGAGCGTTGAGTACTTCATAAGTTAGGTATAAACATACAAATAAGCTTTTTCACCTCTATTCATCTCTATAACTGATGCAGTAACACGTCCGAGTAATTTGTTGTTAAGTGAGATTATTATGATGTGGTTGGCGTGCTACTTAGCCAACTTAGAAAATGAGAAAGATTTTCCAGTTTTCATATAAAGTTTTAATTGCATAATAAAGAAGTTGTACCCTAACATGGTCCGCTATGACACTTGTTGTATTGATGGGAAATAAAGAGATAATAGTGGCACTAAAAATTTTAAACTAATCTTTGAAAAGTATTGTAAATCATGCAATTTGAGTTTAATCGGCGTAAAACTTTTAAGTTTTTGAAGTATCCACAAACCTTGAGTTCTAGACTATACATACATACTCGTAGATGCAGAGCTAATACATGGCACAGAATCTAAAAATATTTCTTTATGACAAACATAACATAATTAATTACGAAGACATACTGATACAATAATTAATACAATTTTTTTTTTTTTTTATGGAATAGACCGGCAAACGAGCAGACGTATCGCCTGATGGTAAGCGATTACCGCCGCCCATGGACACCCGCAACACCAGAGGCATCACAAGTGCGTTACCGGCCTTTGGGGGATGGGGGGGAGATAGGGGGAGGGGTTGGGGTATGGGCCTCCGGTATCCTCACTCACTCGGTGAAACACAGCGCAAGCACTATTTCACACCGGTTTTCTGTGAGGCCGTGGTATCACTCCGGTCGAGCCGGCCCATTCATGCCGAAGCTTGGCTCTCCCACGGTATAATACATATAATCTAATATACTTACTTACACGGATTCAAATTGATACGTATAACCAAGTACCTCAACTTAAACAATAACTATAAAGATAATTATTATTGCGAAACAGTTCCATATCTTTATTTTATGTTAATCTTCAATGTTTCCTTAACTTGCCACTTTAAGATTTTTATTTGATTATAACACGCGACTATTCCTATTTATAACTCCATCAAAATTTGCAGCTCCGGCCGCGTGAAACCTGTTTTGTCTAACCCCCGGGAATACTACTTTATCCTGAACGAAATGTACCGTAATACGTTCTTTTTAGACCCATAACAGTATGCAAGCAAAACAGCATTACAAAAAAACTTATTCAGATATAGAGAGGATCACTTTACACTTTTCACTTTGTTCTTTTTATTTTATTAATTAAACTTTCTTTTATTCAAGTTAAGAAGTAGTGTTTATAATAATAAACACTACTTCTTAACTTGAAATTCCTGTGGGGAATGGCGCTGTTAGCCGAAATACAGGTTTTTTCCTAGTTTGGCAGCAGAGGCTATCTCATGTTCGATTTTTAACATAAACTAGTTTTAAGTTGAACTGATCGTATTTTCTTTTCGTGCAATAAATGTTATTATTATTATTTTTCTATATATAATATGTATGATATCATTATTTATCTTGCAATCAATCAGCAATTTATCTCTTCACTAGCCAACTAAATGACGACTTTCTATCATAAAATTCTCATAAAAATATCTCTATTTTAAAATAATTTAATGGGACACTGGCACTATTAAACTTTTATATCTTCATATCGTTAACTTTTATATATGATGTCCTACTTTTGTGCAATTTGTCATATTTACTTCAAATGACTTTTATTCCGGTTTCCATTTCATGAGTGTAGATTTAAGATTTTAAATTTTAATATGTAAACGTTTAAAACGATTTCTTGAGACTTTAATATATCACATATTGTATTAAAATAGGAAATAGGTTTAAATACTATAACAACAACATGTGTTTGAACAATATTCAAAAGGAAACTATAGGCTAAAATATTTTCGACAATGAAAGCGTCATCGTTTATTTTCTATATTTTGGATCGACACTCAAACATAACTGAACATGGCCAATATAGATGTGAAAACGCCCGAAAATATAGATAACTTAATAGAATTTACATTAAAATTGTTTTACCAACACAAATACTAGTAACAACTTGAAAAACAACTGAATAAAAATAAAGTCATGGTCGCAAGACATTTGAACCTTTCAAGTACCTTCTTATTAAATTCACAAGCTGGCTCACGCAATTTCGTCTTTTTAATAATTCTCGGCTCTGATTGATCTATGTGTGACGTTAATTATCCTATCTTAGGTACGCCAGCAAAACACACATTTAAATAAAACCTGAACATCGGTTAGATAGTTTCGGAGTTCATTGTGAGCAATAATTTTTTCACCACAGCACCATATCCGCTTAAAAATATAGAAATTCTACTCTCTTCATCTCGATCAAAGGACGTATGTATACTACTAGAGATAGACATAGATCTCCCCCAGGGCTCCGTACAAGAAGGTAGTAGAGCTACGCTGATTTCAGCACGAACGGACCATCTCGACCGGGGCGGTACTATCCTCTCACAGAAGATCAACGTAAAATGACAGCGATCGTGCTGTCGTGTTTCCTTGGCGAGTGCGAGATCGGAGGCCCAGTGATGCAGAAACATCACTAGGCCGCCATGGTGTAGGTTACTATGCTGCATTGTTGCATTGTCTGCATTCGCAGTATGGTGACCACCACTCTTGGATTCTTCTTATGCTTTCCAGTAAAAAAACCGGTTCTAGAAACTATATATGCAACTAGCTGACCCACGCAACCTGGTTTACGTCTCCTATTGCATGTAGCGTAATATTTTTTCCCCGTTCTTTAACATTCTTCATTGGTGCTCCGTTCATATATGTATGTAGCCCATAGCCTTCATCGATAAATGGGCTATCTAACACTGAAATAACTTTTCAAATCGGTCCAGTAGTTCCTGAGATTAGCGCTTCAAGCAAAAAAACAAACTCTTCCACTTTATATATTAGTATACATTACATGAAAAGAAATTCACTACCAAAATGACCAATTAATTCAATTTTATACAATTTTGTACAAAAGACTTCAGGGCTATGTATAAGATTACAAATAAGAAGTTGTAATGTATAATGCTCTTTATTTTGTCATTAGAAGCAACAAGTCAGTACTCGTAGTAGTAATAGTTTAAAGCTCTTTCGTGCCACCGAACGTAAGAAAAGCTTCATACGTACCATATGGAGGTACCACATTACGTATATAAAAGCTAAGCTTGGCTTTACTTCACAAGCTAAAATTTTGTCAACATCCCTATTTTTTAGTAAAGTTTAATTGACAAAAGAATTTAGTCAAGAACGATAATGGCGTTTTTAACCGGACCAACATTAAATTTCCATGGGAAATATATACATATAGAAAAAAATAGTTTTCTGTGACTTGCTTCGTTTAATTTTAAAATATATAATTGCAATAAAAACAATCATGTAATTTTTATTGGAGATGTCTTATTTTGTAGCTAACATAAACTAATAACGTTCCGGTATAGCTACAAAATTAAACTGAAAACCATTCTATATCTTAAAACGGTACATTTATTTTACTGCAAAAATTTTTTTCGTGGTTTTACTTTGAATATCCTCTTTTAATTTACTGCGATAGACTGATAATCTTGATGATGGTCCTCAAGAATGACGTCACATAGCGTTATGTACTTACTACTACCTTTAATTACTGTTGTTTATCGAAAATGGTATTAATTCGTTGGTTTTTTTTACCCTCTTCTCTAAAAATTTCTAACATTATTTAAAGAAACCATAGAATTATCGCATGTCTTATGGGCCTAACCACCGCTTAAATAGTACAACAAGCTGTTGTCCGCCGAGGGATATCTAATAAAAGAGTAAACAATGTCCTTCCTCGAGAATCAAAGTATCTCGACGCCAAATTCAATCGAAATCGGTGCAGCTGTTTAGCTGTGAAAACGAAACAAACAAAGTTGCTTTCGAATGTTTTTTATTAGTTTAGATATATATTATATTTCGAACTTCTATAATACTGCTTACAATCTCAACATATCAAGTAACGTACCTACTCTTCCAGTGATCTTTTGAAATCTCAGTAGTTCCATAGCATCAACATTAAAGGAAGATTTAAATCAATTTAGTTCAAAACTCCTGTATGTGATCTTACTTTTAACTTATTGCTACATGCAATCGTTTAATATTCTACGACTCACTTGTGCTGTCGTTATCCAACATACAAAGGAATTTATAGTAGTTGAAAAATCCAATTTGTCGTTTCATATCTAAGATGAGAACGTATGGAATATTTAAAAGGGGAGGTGTTAGTCGTGAAACGTTGAATGGGAAGTTTATTTGAGTTAGATGTGTTTTGAATTTGCAAAAGTTGTTGTGTGTTTTTGTTTTCAAGTTGAAATGTGTTTTATTTGAACATAAAACAGTTTAAATGCATTTGTTTGTTGAAACCAAAGCGATGGGAAAGTCGTTGACATATTTATTTCTTATTACTTGTTTGTTACTCTACAAAGTTGTGATAATTCATATGCTTAGATTGGATTGTTTTTCTCATCGTTCTGAGATCAATACCGATATTATTAGGCTAGCTTGGCGAGTCTACTACACCGATCTAATTTTTCAAAATATTTTAGTGTTGTTACCCACACCGATTCTACCGAGGTTTACAAAACTGAAGACACTTACTTTTAAATGGATTACAGGCAAGTTTAGTAGCATTGTGGAGTAGACTCTATTAGAATATCTTTCAAAAAAGTCTCTAAGCGGCAATAGTAAAATTTACTATTTTTAAAGGCTACTAAATATTTTAGAAGGCATATACAAACATCAGAGGCACTCATAGCCCAGTTGCACTCGGTGATTAGAAACAATCACCGAGGGTAAGCAACGACGGCACGGTCAGTACCTGGATGGGTGATCTTTAGTGGCATGTTACCATGAGCGTCTCCGTGATTCGAAGGTCACGTTAAGCAGTCGGTCGCGGTTATTATCATATGATAACAGTCGTGAAGCTTAGTTGGAGGCCTTTGGGCGGCTTAAAACATCCAACGGCAAGAAAACGTAGCCACAGCGTTGTCTTGCCAGTCCCCAACCCGCACTTGGCCAGCGTGGGGACGTATGGCCTTAACCCTCTCCTGAAAGGAAACCCGAGCCAAGCAGTGGGACGTTATGGGTTGTTGATGATACAAACATCAAAACATAGAAACTTTGTCTTACGTAGTCAGAAAATAGATTGATAATTGTCATCTTTCGTAATTCATATTTGCATTTTTAATGTTTTGGAGCACCTTTTTATCCTGGTAAACAGTACAGATTGTAGCGTAATTATACTATCGTCACCATTATTATCCAGCAGAATGTCTAATAGTGCTCTTAGTCCAGTTGCCCTTGGTGGTTAGAAACAATCACAGAGGGTAAGCAACGCCGGTGCGGTCAGTGCTTGGATGGGTGACCGCTAGTGGCATGATACTATGAGCGTCTCCATGATTCGGAGGTCACGTTAAGTAGTCGGTTCTGGTTTTTACTATAGGATAACAGTCGTAAAGCTTAGCTGGAGGCCTTCTCCCGGCTTAAAACATCCAACGACCAGATTCCGTAGCCACAACGTTGTCTTGCCAGTCCCCAACCCGCACTTCTCCTCCTGAGAGGGTACCTGAGCCCAGCAGTGGGACATTATGGGTAGTTTAAGGAATGTATAATAAATAGGCTGAGAAATAATACAATGTGTTAATCATATTTACACTTATTTAATACACAAGCATTTCATTACCCTTGGAAAAAAAATGAACTGAGTTGTTGTAAATTTACTTAATCGCAAGTAAACGGCTTTTCGTTTTTTGTTTGCTTTAGAATATAGATGGTTAGAAGTAAATTATACTGGATATTGGGATAAAACTCAAAAACGTAGTATTATTAAACACAGAGGAACACTCTAATAACCGTATGGATGCGTCCTTTGAATCCTAACTAACTAATAATGAAAATTCACACGGTGTTCGTTAGAGGAATTACAAAAAATGTTACATACACTTTTAAGATAACTACATTATGAGACTGAAGGAACAGAGAGTGCACCTGCGTATGGTTGGTCATCATATTGTAAATTAATTATTTATTGTCATCATCAAAAACTTCTTGAGATTTGAAAAAAAGCAAGGTCATCTGACCTTAGAAAGGTATGAAAAGTACAAAACATTTGCAATAAACATTTGCCTAATAATAAACGTTCCATATGAATATCATTAATTCCTAAGTTATTGCCTATTTATACTCTATAAAATAAATAAAACTGAAGTGTCTGTTTGCAATTACCAATTAATTACTTTCACTAAATGCAAATGAACGTAAATACGGTTCTTACATTAAAAAAAACAATTTTCTCTGTCTGTTTGTTCCAGAGAATCTTTGGAACGTCTGGAGCGATTCTGACGGGAATTTTGCTTGCAAATAGCCGATGATATAACTACTAGGCTACTTTTCTTAGAATAACTTGGCTCCATGTTGTTACCTGCGATTATTGTTGTAAATGTAAAACAACAACCGCCGATAGCACCGCGAAGCTCAGCTAGTTTAAACTCATTTTTCGTCATTACTACTCGATCCTAAATTACACTTAGACATTCATATTGATAACATTATTAGTAAATGTATGTTTTCGTCTTGCGGTCATGTAAAGATTTCAAAAAACCTAGTACTTACCTTTTCCTATATAAAACATTAGTCCGTTCTCAGTTAGAGTATGCTGTATCTATTTGGTGCTCTTTCTATGCAAAATACAAACAGAGGATTGAAACGGTTCAGAAAAAAATATTGCGTACTACATATTACAAGTGTTTTAATTCTAGAATTTCTTATGTAAAGCTTAGACCGCTGACTACTTTACTCATGGTAATGATGCTGTACGGTATATGCCACAATATGTATAATTGTACGGAATTGTCAAATAAGCTCTGTTATGTGGTACCCAGAACTGTTTTCGGAGGGAGGTGAGCGTACCTCGATTATTCTATACGGAAAAGTGTAGAACTAATGCCGGAGAGCGTGCACCTCTTCGCCGATTGTTGATGACGTACAACTCGCATTTCATGCATTTGGACATATTCGCTCTCATTCAAACTAAATTAAAAAAAATAGCTTCTGAATCTCTTTCTGTTCAATGAAGACCCTTACCATGCATTTGTTAAAATTGTTTAAAATTTTATCTCACTCCCCCCCTTTTTTACTTTTTTGTATAATGCAGGTCCGTTGCCTTACCCTACTCCATTTATCACCTCGTGGACAATAGTGTGGGTTATACGTTAAAAACACAACCTGTTAGTTATTTGTAAAAACTATTATGTATAACTGTTTTTTGTCCTAAATCATCAATCATCATCATCAATCAACCAATCGCCGTCCACTGCTGAACGTAGGTCTCCCCCAAGGAGCGCCAACCATCCCGGTCCTGGGCAGTCCTCATCCATCCGCTGCCAGCCACTTTCCTTAGATCGTCAGTCCACCGAGCCGCAGGGCGCCCTACACTACGTTTGCCTAATCGCGGTCTCCACTCAAGCACATTTCGGCTCCATCGACCATCGGTACGTCTAGAGACATGACCGGCCCATTTCCACTTCAGCGTACTGATTCTCCGTGCGATGTCGGTCACTCTAGTTCTCTGTCGAATAGCCTCATTGCGAATTCTATCAGACAGAGAGACACCCAACATCGCACGCTCCATCGCCCGCTGAGCCACTTTAAATTTGTGGACCAGTCCAATGGTGAGTGTCCACGTCTCGGCTCCGTATGTCATCACGGGTAGGACGCATTGGTTAAAAACCTTGGTTTTCAATGACTGCGGTATCGGCGACTCAAAGATATGACGTAGCTTCCCGTACGCCGCCCAGCCGAGACGAATTCTTCTATCGGCCTCCCGATCGAAGTTGTGCCGGCCGAGTTGGATAGTTTGGCCAAGATAGATGTATTCTTGCACAACCCCGATAGTGACGCCATCAACGGTCACGGGACTCGGGGACACATGCCGATTATGCATGATTTTCGTCTTTTCCATGTTCATCCCTAGTCCCACTCGTTTAGAAGAGTCGTCCAGACTGTTAAGCATTTCTTCTATGTCCTGCAGAGACTCCGCCAGAATGACTATGTCGTCTGCAAACCGCAGGTGTGAGAGGAATCGGCCATTTATATTGATTCCCCGTCCGTTCCAATCGAGCGTCTTGAAGACGTCTTCCAAGGCATTAGTAAACAGTTTCGGAGATATAACATCTCCCTGTCTTACTCCTCGATGCACTTGGATTGGTCTTGTGCTCTTTTCTTGTACTGGACGGTCATCGTTGCAGCTTCATAGAGGCATCTCAACACCTCGATATATCGGCAGTCGACCAGGCACCTCTGCATGGATTCCAGAACAGCCCAGGTCTCAATGGTATCGAAGGCTTTTTCGTAGTCCACATACGCTAGACAGAGAGGCTGATTATATTCCTCTGTCTTCTCGATAATTTGTCTTAGAGTGTGTATGTGGTCCACAGTACTGAAGCCTTTTCGAAACCCAGCCTGCTCCACAGGCTGAAAGTCATCGAGTTTTTGGGCGAGACGATTCGTAATGACCCTCGAAAACAACTTGTACACATGGGTCAGGAGTGAAATTGGGCGGTAGTTCTTCAGTAGGCTTTTGTCTCCTTTCTCGAAGAAAAGCACTACCGCGCTCCTACCCCATGCCTCCGGTGTAGTGCCGGTATGAATGACGGAATTAAATAGTTGTGAGAGCTCTACTAACATAGGAGTTCCACCAGCCTTTAGGAGCTCTGTTGTAATTCCGTCTTCGCCCGGAGCTTTGTTATTGTGTAGTTGTCCGAGTGCCATTCTAATCTCACCCAGATCGATGTCGGGAAGCTCGTCTGTGAGGTGGCGTGTCAGTCTAGCACGCGGGTCATCCGCGCTGTGGGTATCGGGTGGACTGGTTCGTGAGGAATATAGATCCTCGTAAAACTTTTCGACTTCAGCGAGAATCTCTGTTTCAGAGGTGACGGTGGTGCCTTGTGCTGTTCTGAGCTTGGACAGGTGGTAACAGGAGGCCTTAGGCTTGGCAAAGACTTTTGAACCCTTGTTCCGAGCAATCGCATCCTCGATCACTCGAGTATTCGACTGTCGAACGTCTTGTCTGACCAGCCTTCTTATCTGCCTGTTCAGTTCCTGTCGCTCAGAGGGTGTGGCGTTTAGTGCTTCTCGTCGTTTCTTTATAAAATACGGATAGAAGAATAGGTTATATATGTATGGAAAGAGAAACCTTTATTCACAAAAAATTCAAAGGAACGTAAGGAATGTTCGGAAAAACTCGGTGATTTTCGGCAAGGTCCGGAATTCTCGACTAGAATAACAATTGCGGCCTTTTGCGCTGCACGCACGGCTTGTTCCAATTTTGAATGTACCATTCGCATCGGAGATATGGTATCTTGCGCCGGAACCTATCTAAAATGTCTCGTCCCAGTTATTTAGATGTGTATTAGACACGGCGTGTTACTCCAAAATATCACTTATAATTTGCAACATTATGGTTGTAGAAAGAACAGCCAGTCAGAAATGGGCTACGTTTAGTTTTAAGTTGGAAATAATCTATTAAATACCTATAATTCTCGTATCACGTTATTCACGAATCCCGAATTTAATTAATCAAATCAATTTTTTTTACTAGGCCAAATTGGTCTCGAAGAAGCTTGGCGTGCTCAATAGATCAAAATTGTATATCACACCGCCTGCTGTATAAGGCACAGGTTCAGCCTCATATGAAATACTGTTCTCATATCTCATATATGGGATACCCCAGGGGCACCTTAGTACCAGCTCCGCCTTCTGGACCGGATCCAACGGAGAGCGAATCGAATCATCCACCGCCAAGATGTTTCAAATCGCCTAGACTCTCTGGCGCTACGTAGAGATGATGTAGCCTCGCTATGCATATTCTATCTACATTTACTATATGGAGTGCCCCGAGGAATAGTTCGAACTGATCACTGTCGCCTCTTTCCACCATCGTCCCACGCGACAGCATTTATTACTTCTAATACCTCCAAGAATATGTGTACAAAGTTGCATGATGATCCGTTGAGTAGATTTTGAGTCAAAGCGTAATAAACAACCTTACATTCACATTTATAATATAGGATAATCTTTTACACACCTTGTGAACATTAAAGTTAAACCAAATGGATGGGTATCATTGAATCAAAAGTAATAATCAAAAGTATAAAATAACTTAATTTGTATGTGCTACCTATTCATAGGTTTGAATTCGGCGCCAAGCCAAATGTAATAGTAGGTACCACACTCGCTATATTTCGAGACGAACGTCAACGAGGTCACCGACGCTTCGGTTGTTTTGTCCTACGCGAAGAGCAGCTATCCCGCTCAAGGTCACGCGCGGCGAGTGCGGTACCTACTATTACACCCATCATCAGATCCTGATATGGTGGCCATGGAACCACATGGGGAGCATACCCTTTCGAATACAAAAATAATTTTCAAAATCGGTCCACAATTGACGGAGTAATCAATGTACATACATAAAAAAAAAAAAACCGATGAAATTGAGAACCTCCTCCTTTTGGAAGTCGGTTAAAAACAAATGATTAATTTGTATCTGGGTACTTAATTTAGTTATATGCTGTTTATTTTTGTTTGGCATTTTTTTTTTGTTGTTACATTTTGTTTCTGATTACTTCACCTTTTTAAGTTGTACCTGTGTATTTGTAATATGTTGTTTGTTTGTTGTGTAATGTTTTGCAATATGAATAGTATACGCATGCTTCGTCACAAGATGACACTAAACGTAACTAAAAAGGCATTGTTTTCTCAAGTAAGTGAACTAAATTGTTCTTAAGAATAAAGATTCTATAAACTTACAAAATAAAAAGGCGCAAGCGCCTCGCCGCATCTATCTCTCATCATTAAATTAGACGTTGTCACGTCAAGAAGAATACTGTTTCCTTTACCTTTTTATTTTGTACATAAGTCACTACAAAGTAAATAAATTGTGTTATTTGATTATTAAAAAATAATCTGTTGTCATTTTCTCCGCAACATTGTTTGTAACTCGTGTGGGCGCACCGAAGTCGACAGACAGTCTCCGACGAGACAGTTTGTCGAGGCTCGACTAGGTTGCCGTAAAAAGCGTTGTGTTAGGTGGGACCGTCTCACACCAAGGCCGTTTCAGACAGACAGTCTCCGACGAAGTATAAATATATAATTAAAAAAGTAAACAAACACTCTTTAAAGACGTAATATTCCCAGAATCAAATCGTCCCTTCTCCCTCTTCGACCGTCAAAAACACAAACTCAAAAACCGTCTTGTCGCGGACCGTCTCGTCGAAGACCGTTTCGGTGTGCGCCTGGCCTAGTGTTTTGTTGTGTTTTCATTAATAAATATTTTTACACTTAACTATAACACACGCTTACAAAAACCAGTTATAAATCAACAAACATACTGTCGAAGCTTATAAAAGTGTGTTAAAATGTATTTGAAAATTTAAAAAAAGTAGAATAAGTATCTCAGTGACTTAACTTTAAATAACAAATTTATCCACATCATTATGAACGATACAACAACAAACAAAACACAATAACAATTAAAATGTATCTCGCAAACGGTAGCTTTATCTAAAAGATTTTGTCTGTACTAAAACCGTTATATGAACCCACACAAATGGAACATCTAAAGAATTTTCATTAAAAGTTTATACCAAACCTAACATTGTAAGGGAAATTCTACGAGGCAGTATACATGTATAAAACTACTTATATATGTATATATAGCAACAGAAATGAGGCTTAGCGTGACCTACCGCCCTAGGGGGATTTCGGTTACCAAAATATTTCTCACAAAATTGGTAGGATTTGCTTCAACATCCACTAAATATAATCTTTATAACTTGTACGTTCGTTATTATACATATATGTATGTATAGATTTCAGTGAACTGGTTGTACCTAATTACTAATATTTGTTCATGTTATTTGATTCTTAAAATGAAAACTTAACGTTGTTTCAATTCCTAGAGACAAGATGAGCGCGTCGTTACTAGAAATACAAAATTGAACATGTACAAAAATAGGTTATTAGGCTAGAAGTTTGCCTAATTGCATAGCCTTCTAGCTTGATTGCATAGCCTAATAGTCTAATTTTATTATTGTAGCCTAATTAACTGTAAAATCTACATAAGATACTGGATAAAGTTCATTAGTTGAAGTAAACAATATGCCACAAAAATCCTGTTAATTAAGGCCATGTTAAGATGACGAGCGCTCAACGCGCGTTTTGCTAACGCGCGTTAACAACTCATACTACTTCTCTCTAACTTAACTCATACTACTCATACTACAACTTCATCAATGTTTTGTTGTGACGTTGTCACGTTTAACTATCGTCCCTAAACTGACTTTACAGACAACCAATTTTTTTTTTTTTTGTTTTTGCATTATTATTTTAAACGTTAAGTAATCTTATAGAAAAAGTAACCGCCGCGCGTACATTTGTATGTACGCGCATAGCTTTCGATAGGCTGCACCAAATCAAATAATTATTTTTTTATGTGTTCGTTATTGTTAGGACAAGGTTTGTGTACAACAAAAATTAAAAGATAAGTCAATAAATATCAAATTGACAATTTTTTTTTGTCCGCGACTGTACACTGCCTGTGGGAAGCTGAGGCAGATAATATGTAAATATGGCGGTACGAAGTTCGCCGAGTCAGCTAGTATTTAATAAAAACAATTATGTTGAATTAAATAGTTGTAAACGCGCATTAGTAAAACTCGCGTTGAGCGCTCATTATCTGAACATGTAACTGTACTGTAAAAATTCCAAAGCGAAAATGTTTGAAAAGTTATTTATATTCTTGAAGCGAGTTCGAAAAAGCCATGGAAAACAGGAGAATTACAAAGTCAATAATGGCTCTTAAGTATTCTTATCATAAACAAAGTCTGTCTAAACCCACGTCTTTAAGATCATAAATTCTTAGGCAAAAACACGGACATTTGAAGAAAAATCAAACCTTTAACAAGTCAATACAATTAGTCTACTTTTCATCGCAGTTTAGCGTACAGAAACGTTAGGAGTTACATAAACAATCGAAGTTTATAAAGTAGATAAGTATTGGAAGAGAAGGCAATTGACTGAAATAAGTTGTAATAAGACTTGTTTTACCATTTTTTTTTTGCTTTTTATGCACCGACTGGTAGACTACAACTGAAAATAAATAAGTATAAACTCGTCCAGAATTATCTAAGTAAACATCTAAATTAAATAAAGCTATTTAATTTAGACGTTCATTTATTTACGTTTATTAACCAACGCTTTATTCCTTCAAATAATTCAACACTAAGTTCCTCTTAAAAACTTTCTTAAGACCGGACAAAAAATGTGAAGCGAGGGGACGGACTCTACCCAAAAAAACAATTGCTTTTTCCCTCCCTTCTATACCTATCTTACAAAGAAACTGGTTGTGTCATTGATGGATACACTTTCAAGAATACAAAATGCCTATTAGATTTTTGTTATGTTTGTTTTGCTGAATAATAATATAGTATATCAAATCATCATCAACAGCCGTTAGTACTCCTCTGTTGAACAAAGGCATTTCATTTTAAGGAATGTTATAATTAAAATTTATGATTAAATAAAATAATGTTATAATTTTACTGCACGTTTGGCCTAGTGGTTTAACGGTCACCACGCCGTTTCCTACTTCGCCAAGTGTCGTGGGTTCAAATCCCACGTAGGACTACACTTTGTGTGATCCACAAATTGTTGTTCTGAGTCTGGGTGTTATTTGTGTCCGTTTCATGTATGTTTGTAAAGTCCCCCGCGACACAGGATTTATTCATAGTGCGGGAGTTGTATTTAAAAAAAAAATACAAAAAAACCCGACTTCAAGAACTGGACCAAATTGAAATGGGACCGCATGGGTAGCACCAGCTTTCAAATAAAAAAATAATCATCAAAATCGATTTACCCAGTCGGATTTCTCCTGAGCTGAGTGTTATGGGTTTTAACCCCACATGAATCAACACTTTATGTGATCCACAAATAGTTGTTTTGAGTCTCTATATTCTTTGTGTTGATTTCATGAAGGTTTATAAGCTGAGGGATTTTTTAACATTGAACACAGCAGCGACACAATTATATCTGGGAGAGTTTTCTTAAAAAAATAATTTATAGACCAGACATAACACTATTACTGACAAAACATGGCTTCGTAACATTTACAAAGTCTCTCCAAAAATCACCTTCACAGTTCGTTTAGTACTTATATTGCTAATAATACGAACCCTGTATGAGAAAAGTAAGTGTACTTGAATCTATTCCGTAGCTTCATTAGCAATAAATTTGTATTACTCCGCTTCTATGGACCGTAAAGTAATGTAATATTATTTGCAACCATCCTTATGAAAAAAGAAAATTCTTACTACGAGTATACCGTCTTAAAATAGTATACTACAGCGTAGTTTTCAATACCTATCATATATATCTATATTTGCGGCAAGTTGAATCTTTCTCAACGAAATGAAGTTAAACTCGTCAAAAATTCCCAATACTATTGTCTCTGTAAGTGATCTCTGCTTTATTAAAATAGTTCTAAATTAAATAAATATGGAAATAAATAAAAAATACGATTGAATAAAGTAACGACATTCTTAGATTAGCAGAGGAAAATATAAATTGAAAAACTATTTTCATTAAATTTAATAGGTCAAGTATCTCGACTCTTTCAAAGCTTGTGCAACGCATTAATAGAAACAAAAACTCCTTACCGCCCTTTATAGCTTGCAGAGGCAGTAAATATATTTTCTTCAACTTAGTAGTATAATAAAGATTCTAAACGAATATTCACTTGATATTTGCTACAGTAATTGTTAAAGTTTTTATCATAGTTTATTCTATCAGCCTATTTTGAGTAGAATATATTTTAAGGCCGCCTTGCACATTAAACCCCAATAAAAGTGCGACTTCGTACCAACTACCCACTAAAAGAACAAAAATAACACACCTAACCTTTTTGTTCCTGCCTTCTTCACCCTAAATACATTTAGAAGGCGTTTTACGGTATCACACTTTAACTGGTCCTACGCAAGAACGTACCGTATATCTTAATTAAACAAATGCCCAACTCCAAGGTTCTCAAGACTTCTTACTGCGCTCAGTAAAAGAGCTTACACAAATTGAATTTGTTGGAAGAAATCCCGACCAAGTGCGATGAATAAAGGACAATACTTGTCGAGGAAAAATACGAGTACAGAGTAGTGTTCAAGATAAAGTACATTGGAGTGGAGTCGTGATAAGTCGACCTTCATTGCGGGCTCTGATGTTTGGTGGCATATTTCGGAAATCATCTTTATGATTTGTTGCTTCCGATGATTGCTGTATGTACTTAATGCTTTGATATTATTTTTGGGTTACCAATAGTGAGATGACAGTCTGGTAATAACAGTGTGAGCTCTGCTTAGTCAGGGATAAGACAGTCGAGTGAAGTGTCTCAAGCTTAAAAAAGATGTCGTTTTTTTAATGATATTTTAAATAACATTTTCTACTATTTTATTAGTCCTGTGTTATTCTAGCATACAATTTAATTTTAAGACATTCTCTTTGTGCAACTTAGTCAAAGTTCTAAGAAGACTAAATTCGACAATCAATAATATACTAAGTTTGTAGATTACTACATAATAGGTTTCATTCATACAAAAACCATTGAAACTTACTTAATCCGTTCTTTATTTGACAACATACATATTGACTCTGTAATGAAGACGATAGAATTACAACCCGTCTTATTTTATAATAATAAAATTGCTATTCAGAGACTAGTCAGCGACTTTATTTATACTATTTGTAGGATAATGGTAAATTAATCGGATGGTACAAACTTTATTCAACAAAGAGTTTGTAAGCATTCATTTTATTTTTATTGTTAAAGTTTCCTTACTTAAATAGTGACGTCAATAGAGTTTTCAAAAGACGTGATTACGATGATAGACTATATTTCTGTAATTAATTAAGCGACTGAATTTTAAACTAAATTATTTATTTGATTTTTTAACCTCCTGTATACGGAGAGTCTATGTCCAGCTGTGAATAAACGAGTAGATGAGTCAACTGATGCTAATTGACTTCCGCTACTCATGAACTTACGCTCAAAGCTAAACACTCGCTGTGAAAAGTGACGGTTACTGTGGTACTTCAATCGCAAAAAAAAATAGCAATAAGCCTTATCTGTTTTCGAATTGAATTTTCTCTATCAAAACATACTTGGCTTATTATCACCATAATATCAATGTTCTTCTCCAATTCTATACTCTTTTCAGTCAATTTGCAGACGAGGTCTCTAGATCAAGGAAAATGCTCCAAATAAATGTATAATTCCATCAAAGCAGAAAACAGGCAATTATAACATACTTACTACCAAAATATGACAAAAGTTGAGTAGGAAATCAAGCATTATCCTCAAGACGATACTTCAAAGGGAAAATTCCAAGAACATAATTGATAAAATAAACCTATTCGTTTACTGTATTGGTATCGCTTACGTATTTATTACTTCAACTTTATTAAATATTTAATGTTTGTTTTAAATGTTTACGATAGAATAGAAATGAGATTCCCTTTGAAGAACCAAAAATCATACTTCTTACTAGTTTTGATTTTCAAATACAAGTATTTTAATTTACTTATTCTAGCACTTAACTACCAGTATTAACTATAACAATGTTAACGCTTAGCATAGTTTGTTTAACAGTGGGACTGGTAATTTAATGATATACGAGAGAGAATATCTATCAGATAGCTACAAAAAGAGAGTTGACATTGCCACACGAAGGGAAAGTTGGTTTAGGACCAACACTTGTCCCATAAGAGTCCCATGACTATTCAGTTAACTAGTTTGCTAATACTGGTCAGGCTGCAGTTAAGTTGCGTTGAGACTTAAGTATGCACAAATTTGGACTGCTTGCAGTAAGGTGTATTTCTCCTTTAGTCATGAAATTTACAAGTCAATTATCTGAGCCACGAGTAACGTTGGTTATAGAATAGTGTTGTCAAACTCAGTCCTTTGTAAACTTCTTGCTAAATCATTTGCGACTTCGTTGATATCCTTATCATTTTCATTGATTGCTTAAACTAAACAAGTAAAAATTCCTCTGTTTCCTTTTTAACCGACTTCCAAAAGGAGGAGGTTCTCAATTTCATCGGTATTTTTTTTTTACTGTACTAGTTGAAACCTCAAGCAATCACAGTTGATAAGAGTTACTTTTCTTCCTAGGTTTTCAATTAACAGCAAATCTTTTAGAATTGAATTTGTTGGGCCAAGCGCTGATCCAATCCAGGATAGAGCTAAACATAGTTTAGAGCAGCAAAAACTATTTATACATTTAAAATTAATTTGAAAATAAGTGAATTATATACATTTAAAACAGAGTTTATTTTGTTTATTCAAATGAAAAACATCTAGTAACACGATAATAATAATGAATTCTGTTTTGTTCTAAATTTCTTTGTATACAACGAAGTCGGTGAAGAAGCATAACGTCATTTGTGATAAGCCATTATTTACATTACTTACTTAAGAATTTTTGGTTTTAATGGTATTTTCAGCTCTGTTGCTTACATTCGATAATAACACGAAAATATTGTTCGATGGCTCGATGGCTCGGTGCCCACAAGATTGTATGATTTATAAATATCTGTCCTGAGTCTAAATATTCTTAGAGTGCATTGTAAATTTGTAAGGTCTCCGCTGCACAAGAAAGTATTCTTAAAGCGGGAGCAGTGTTTTTCTATATAATAAAATAGACTTACAAGAAATAAAGCTAAGATATGGTAGAGATGATGGAGATAATTAATTCCGTGGGTCAGTACTTCAATCAGTGTTTTGCTGTGACTCTTAATAAATCGATTATATCGAATTTCTATAGTTTTTATGCTCGTATGAATATTTCGACTAATAAAAATAGTGCTATTAAATAGCAAGATAAGGTATATTTTTGTCTACATTTTCAGATAAGGAACAATTAATTTCTTTGTTCTTGTTACATACATGAGCTCATTATAGAATGTCTATTGTTTCTGATACTAATATATCAAGAAATATGTTTCTTGATATTATTTGTCGTATTTTGGATGGTCTCAAAGAGGAATATAGCAATAAACTGATATTCTATTAGTATAAAAGAAAAGTCTATATATGTGAATAATTGATGTTAGAGAACTGTGAAGATATAGTCAGAAGTGTTTTAAACTGTAGCCTGTCCGAAACCCCGTGTCAAACCTGCACATACATAAATCTATGAAAATTTATCACAGATATTTTTACACAAGAATACTAAATTTAATTTGTAATAAGATTAAATACTTAATGTGTCATTAAGTCAGGTTTCAAACATATACTTATCGCGTGTATGTAAAGGCGGTAAAGAGGTCTATGTCTTTCCTTAAAAATATCTATGACAAACTTCATCGAAATCGGTGCAGTAATTTAGCCGAGATAAACACTACTTTCGAATTTATACCATTAGTATGGATTTAGTGCCAAGTAGTTAACCTGTTAAGAGTGTGTCACCAAAAACTTAGTAAATTCTCTACCATACACTTGTCACCTTGGAATTTAAAAAGGTAATATATAACGATAAGAAAATTGTTGAATGTAGTGGATTTCAAGTTTCATCACAGCTAGCTAGACCGAGCTCGGTCTTATGTACGACTAAAACATGTAATTTTCCTTCCGACTGACCGACTTGCAGTGTTGAGATTCTTTTCAGTTTGATGGATCTTGGGACATACATCCTTATGTTTTTATAATATTAAACATAGGGTTTAGACGATCGAGTAGAAATATTTCATGCTATATAGCTTTATAACCACGTTGTTATTATTACTACAATTCATTCTATAGAATTATTCAGCAATTATCGAAATATATACAAAAAGTAAAACATTGATTTTTAATAAGTAAATTGTTAGTTTTTCTTCAATAGATCTCACTCTTATGTAAAACTAGAAATTCGGCTTAATTTACGTTAAAATTGTGAGACTTAAACCTGGGCACTTGAATACAACTCAATTACAAGATGTCGTTAAAAAGTTTCATTCCGTCGTCGTCACAAGTCACCACAGAGGCGGCACGAGATTTAATGATACTCTATAATGGAAATGCTTTAAATGTCGAGAAGACAAAGTACTATACATTGTAAGCCTTAAGGTAAAACGGTTGATGTTGGTGATCTTTCTAATGATCTATTTGATTTTAAACCGTTTGCTGCAGAGATGTGACAGGCCACAGGCCAGGTGGAGCGATGATTTGCACAAGATGGCAGGCAGGAGCTGGATGCGAAAAGCTGAACCAAGTGGCGTGCAATAAAATTGGAGAGATCTATGTTCATGAATGGACTGCGATAGGTTAATGATCAGATATGCTTCGGCACATAAGGGCGGCTCAGCTGAAATGAGATCACTGTTACACTAAAAACCAGTGTTAAATAATTATTTTATCATTTTTCAAGGTGCGGGAAAGTACTTATGTCACACGAGTTGCAAGTGCCCATAGGCAGAAGCAGCTACTACCGGGTTGCCAATGCCTATAAAAAACTGTTGTTTCCGTTAAAACAAGAGGGGGCGTTCGTGCCAGTTTGGAAATATTAGGTCACAGTTTGCTCTCAAGATTAGTAGTGGGAGTAAAAAGTTTGGTCATGAAAAGCGAACAGTGGTAGAATGTCAATTATCTGACTAATGGAAATTAAAATTTTGTCGCGTTAAATGCACGGAAAGTTACGGCCGATATAAGTCTGAAAAATTCCTCAGACGATTCTCATACAACAAGCAATAGAGAATGCAAAGAGAAGAATTAAAGGCTTCATTTATTAAAAAGGTGTATTATACCAGTAATGATGTACCTATATTATTATAGTATTTTATACAAAGCCTCTCTAGGAAAACGACGCATTTCAACTGTTCTGAAAATATAGGCAATTTTTTAAAACCTGCTAATGCACAGGTTGACACACAAATATAATGATCGATAAGACGTATTCGTGGTCTATTATTAACTTATCCTGCCCTACTGTTCTTCCCTTTCTTAATAGTTAATGTTTGTTTTCTCATTCTGTTTGTATAAGGACAGGTAACTGGGTCATTTGGGATGTAAGGGATAGATAGTCTTTGTTTAAGGTTTTGTTTGCATTTGCAACAAATCAATTAGGATTTTGTTTGCTCTTTTTGTTTACTTTATCATGTCCTGATTATACGAGAAATAATATTAACTACTATTTCTAGATAACGTATTCTTGAAAATAAATTCACTTGTACGGTACTCTTTCTTCCTGTGCCGAGCGGTCAAAACCTGGAACTCACTACCAGCTTACATGTTTCCTTCCCAGTATGATCGCGGGTCCTTTAAGCGAGGCGTGAAAAAATATCTCACCAGGCCGCCATAGTGTGGGTCACCATGCTGCATTGTCCTTTTTCGCAATGTGTAAGGTGACCACCACTCTTGGATTCTACTCATGCTTTCCATCAGGCAGGGCAGAGTCATTTTGGCAGCTAACCCATTAAAAATAAAAAATAAATAAAAAGTAAGTAGAGGAACTCAGTTATTTATTTCAAAATAAGACTTTTTTTTTTTTTTATGTTTGGCCCGCCAAAATGACTCTACTCTACCTGATGGAAAGCATAAGCAGAATCCAAGAGTGGTGGTTACTTACTTACACGCTATCAAGTAAACTAAATACAGAAATATTAACATATTACAGTAAATATCGATTTTATCCAATTTTATTCAATCAGTATTCTTTGATTTATCAAGTTATGTTATTTATTAATGAAAGACATGAGTTGAATATTATTGTGTATAGTAATACATTTCATATACCCGTTGTCAGGAATATAATTATATAGAAGATACCTTTCATTTATCTATTTATCATTGACTGCCTCGTTGGCACAAGTGGTAGCGTATGCGACTGCGGTTCGATTACCGGGTCGGACCAAATATTTGTATGATCTGCAAATATTTGTTTCGGAGTTTGGGTGTTCTTAACCGACTTCCAAAAAGGAGGAGGTTCTATGTTCCACTGTATGTATTTTTTTTTTGTTTTTTTTATGTATGTTCACTGATTACTCCGTCAGTTGTGGACCAATTTTGAAATTTTTTTTTGTATTCGAAAGGGTATACTTCCGAGGTGGTCCCATTGCCAGAATATCAGGATCTGATGATGGGATCCCAGGAAACTCGAGGGAAACCCTCATATTTTATAGGCACATACTATGTTTTTCGTATATTTTCTGAAGTTACACCGGTATTTGCGTGTGGTAGTCATCATTTTATGATGATGAGCTGATGAGTACAACTCCTTAACGGTTAGGAGTTGGAGGATAAATCTTTAAATATCATATGTATATATGGGGCATTTCATGTGAAGCGGACAGGGAAAAAAGGGTCAGGATTCCGATTTCGTTTATATTGTAGTATGTTATACCTGTACATATCCTCGACATAGATACGAAATATTTTTGCATTTGCAAGCTTAGTTTTTAAAATATAGGTATTTGAAGATTTCAAAAAAACATGAGGTATGCATTACTTCGAATGTCATTATCAGTTCAAAAATAGTAATTTTGGGACAAATTGAACACCGAGTTATATACTACATTTAATAACCTTTATATCCTTATAATTTGAATTTTTATTTTCATTTTTAATTGCAAAAAAAAAGTAAAAAAAAATTTTTCGTTTTTGACGAAGTTCGCATTTTTTAAAATTTTTTTTTTGATCATGAAAATAAAGCTTATATTATGTTTAAGCATCATGCCAAGTTTTATAGTGGGCCGCGCAGTCGTTTAGGAGCAACATGTATAATAATGACGAAACGCGGTAATGGCCCCCTTCTAGCGTCTAGTCAGTTAACGAGACTTACAGAAATATTTCTTTAAATAACAGGTTAATAACACTGTCTCTGGTATATCTTTGCTTAGATAAGGCAGTAGTCCCACCGCCAGCGAGAAAACGACTAACTATCGGCTATTTTTTCGCTCAAGAAACTAACAATAGATAAACATTCCGTGTAAACAAAAGAGATCATACATTTATAGTTGATAGCTGACTTTCGATTGATGATCAAACACTGCCGGCCTGCCGGCGAAGACTCGCTCTTTGAAAGTAAACGTATTGACAGACAGGGATATTGTTAGACATATTCAATAAGAAAATCATTCAATAATAAAAACTAAAACCCAACTACGACAAAAAACGACGCTGAAAAAGTATAAAACAAGTTTAAAAAGCCGTAGTCACACGTTGTTAAAGTGTTATGGTGCGCTTCTATGTAACGTGTGACTACGGCTTTTTAAACTTGTTTTATACTTTTTCAGCGTCGTTTTTTGTCGTAGTTGGGTTTTAGTTTATACTTTTTACTTATTTAAAATGTTTTGGTGCCGTTATTAATATATAATATACATTTATTTGAAATGTACAAGTAACACCCTTTCCAATGATGCAAAACACGGCATATTTATTTTTTAATACAGTACTTTATGTCGGCTAGAGGGCGCCACATTAGATTCATTGACACTTCATATAGCCTATAACCAGCAGACGATCAAGACGCTTCTAACAATACCTCATTTGTCCAGTTCTAATGAGTAGTTAAGGAGCTGTGAGGGAACAAATGAACATACATACATACATAGGCTGTCAAAATCATAACCCTCCTTTGGCTTTGCCGTAGTCGGGTGAAAATGCAATTGTGTCACCGCCAACGATTAACGAGAAGCGCAAGAACCTAGAAACAAGTTGGCGAGCAATAGGAAGCGAGTCTATAGTTTAGATAGTTTTGTCACTGAGCTATAAACGAGTATGCGAGTGTGACGGGAGATTACTTGCGCTACTCGCTCGTGGAGGCAGTCCTGAGCAAATCTGCCCTGTTCTGAGCAAATATCCCTGTCTATCAATACGTTTACTTTTAAAGCCGCACTGTAAAGAAATGACCGATAGTTGGTCTCTCGGCGTGAGTTCTGACTGCCAATCGAGCATTGCTGAGCAAGTATCGCTGAACGTATTATCTATGAATATGTTAATGCTTGTCGCTCAGCGAAAAACTAGTAGAGCGTCCTCGCCGGCAGTGTAAACAGCCAGCGATCAACTATAAATGTATGTCTCTAATATCTGTTTCGTTTACACGGAATGTTTATCTATTGTTAGTTTCTTGAGCGAAAAAATTGCCGATCGTTCGTCGTTTTCTCACAGGCGGTGGGACTACTGCCTTATCTAAGCGAAGATATACCAGAGACAGTGTTATTTACCTGTTATTTAAAGAAATATTTCAGTAAGTCTCGCTAACTGACTAGACGCTAGAAATTTTGGAAAAGTAATAGTCGGTAGGTGCAAGGTCTGGTGAGTATGGCGGATGAGGGAGAGCTTCCAACCCCAGCTCTTGCAGCTTGGAGACTGTCTGTTGCGCAGTATGGGGTCGCGCGTTGTCGTGAAGCAGCTGCAAGAGCTGGGATAGAAAGCTCTCCCTCATCCGCCATACTCACCAGACCTTGCACCTACCGACTATTACTTTTTCCAAAATTTAGACAACTTTTTAGTGGGTAAAAAATTAAATTCCCGAGAGACAGTACAAAATGCCTTTGAAGAGTTTGTTGCCTCCCGTCCAGCTGATTTTTACAAGAAGGGCATCAATACACTGCCAATGCGTTGGCAAAGATGCGTCGATTGCATGGGTGATTACTTCGAATAACAGAAATAACAAAGTTTGAAAAAATAAGTACTTTCACTTATTGCATACAAAACGGCAATTTCATAGGTAAAGACCTATTATAAACGAAATCGGAATCCTGACCCTTTTTTCGTTGTCCGCTTCACGTGAAATGCCCCTTAAGTTACCTTTAGTCGTATTCTTTCAAATTATTTAGGTAAGCTGATGATGGAAGGTGGAAGGTACAACTCCTCAACGGTTAGGAGTTGGAGGATAATTCTTTCAATTTCATACGTATCTAAAGACCTTCAGTCGTATAGTTTCAAGTTATTTAGATGAGCTGATGATAGAACGTTAAAGTCTTCAACAGTTAGTGATTAGAGGATAATTTTAATATTACACATACGTATAGACCTTAATTTGTATTCTTGATGATGAAATTTGACGAAATAGTTCAACGTACTACTTACCTACGATTATTTGAACTAAAAACTGAAAAAAAAAAAAACCGACTTCCAAAAAACATCCAACGAAAACTTTCTGCAAAAAAAACACTTAAAAGCGTAAAAATAACTGGTTCTTCATAAATTGCCTACACTTAATTCTTTATTCATTCAAACAGATTCTAGGTACCTAGCACACATTATAATACTACTATTTAAATGAATAAAGAATTAGGTATAGGCAATTTATGAAGAACCAGTTTATTTTACGCTTTTAAGTGTTTTTTTTTGGCAGAGAGTTTTTCTATGTATAACATGTTGTGTTTACAAAGAAAAGGATATATGTATTTATAACAGTTGTCTAGTACCCATAACACAAGCTCTGCTTAGCTTGGGACTAGATGGCGTTGTGTGTTAGATGTTCGAAATATTTATTATTATATTATTATTTAGTTTTTTTTATCTTTTCATTCATAATTTAAATATAATTTCCGCAAAATATAGAATGCTACAAGATGAAGGTTTAAATATGTTTTAATTACAAACGGTTCAATATAAAAAAACTTTCAATTTGTTAATTACAAACGATACAATATAAAAAAACCTTTTCAACTTTTGAGTATAACAGAAAGAACATTTGTTCGCCACTAATCCATAAGTAATGAGTTAATAATACCTATATCATTCCAATTTCCAACCCTAAATCGCACCTGCGCCACCACAAGACGCATTAATTTAAACCTCTGTGGATAAATTTTGATAAATTAGATCACTTTCTCAAATACCAATTGAATCGCCGTCCGATTGATGGATTGCCTGCCAACTTATCTTCTTTATCAAACAATACTGCACCTTCTTTTCGGGTATTAAAGATACATTTTCAATGGATATAGATGGAAGAGGAGGCACCTGTGTTTTGATAGAGGGCTTGCTTTATAAGTTGTTTCAGAGTCACTGTGTCAGAGTGATATGTGAAGTTTAGAAGATCATGTTTGTGAACTGCACCAGTTTGTTTGAATTATATTTGCTAAGCAACGAAATGTTATTTATATACGTATATGCATAAATATATGTATCTATCATTGTTTTGGTTTGGTTGTATGCATCACCACTTTATAGACCAGGGTAGAAGCCTTTAAAAATTATAAAAAGTGAAAAAAAATATAGTAGGATGAAACCCATTAGAAAAGGAGGAGAATATTATAAAAATGAAAGAAAAAATAATTTACGGGTGATCTGAGGTCGGGAAGGGGATGGGGGGGAGGTTTTAAGGGTAAAAAACGTTTTTTCTCGATTTCTGGCAAAACTAAAAGTCCTATGGAAAAAAGTCAAATGGCAAAGTTGTAGGTAATAAAAAGATGTAAACTTTTGTATTTACACTTTTATCACATAACCTCAAAATTTATGGGAAAAATTTAAAAAACCAAGTTTTTGGTTTTTTATTTTTATCTTTTACAATTTTCTTTTTTTTTCACGAAATTTGGTGTAAACTTACCTTTTTATGACCTAAATACGCTGTAATTTATTTGATTAGAAATATTTATTTTTTCACCTTATATTGAATTAATATCGAAAAAGCATCCTAATTTTCAATCGAAAATTCACCCGTCAAAATATCAGTTTTTTTCAAAAAGTTGGTATGTTTTCTGTTCGTTGAAATCTCTACTTTCCGATGGTTAAAAAAAATATATATGTTACCATAGCAAATCTTCTCAGAAAATGCAAAAAATCAAAAAATACTCGAATTCGAAAAAGAAATTATAATCATTATAAATAATTTCATCTAAAAAATCTGATTGCTGCAATTTGTTTCAATTAAAAAGTTGATTTATTTAATGCTTATTACATTTATGTCATAGAAAATGTCATTATATATATATATAAATCGTACTATTAAATGTAGATACTTTATTCTGATTACGTTATTCATTACAATATTTTAAGTACATTAATCTTACCATTCATAAATATATGAAAATCGGCCAAAAGTTTGTTATTAAAAATATATTTACGATATATATTTTATATATCCACAGACAAACTGTTTAAAACAGTTTTGTGGACCTTATGTTTTAGAATAAGGTTTTATATAAGGTTTAAATAAAAAAAAAAAATATTTTTATATTTTTTATAGATTTTTGATATATTTTTTATGTATTTTGAAATTTTTTTTTCATGGGAGTAACTAAATTTTTTTGTGCAAAATTAAGTAGATTATTATTTTTTTATCTTGTACTAAAATATCTTTTTCATATATATCAATTTTAATCTTTAGGTTATGTTACGTTAAACATACTATTTTTTAAAGAAAATATTACTATTTTTATGTTTGAGTTGATTGATACAGATAAAAATAGAGATAGTATTTACCTTCCTATGCAGATTCGAATAGTTTTTTTTAAGTAAACTTATCTTAAAGAAACTCAGCGTGCAGGTGTATTTTTATAAATGACTAGCTTTTACACGCGGCTTCGCTCACGCAGACTTTCATCCCCTGATTTACCCCCTTAGGGGTTGAATTTCAAAAATGTCTTTCTTAGTGCTCACTTACGTTATACAAAGAACCTACATGCGAAATTTCAGGCTTCAGCGGTTTGGGCTGTGCGTTGATCTCTAGGTATGTCAGTCAGTCTGTCAGTCAGTCACCTTACTCTTTTATATATATATATATGTTGTATACTGTACTGTATTTCGAATACTGGCTAGGTTAACGGTTGTTACAGCTGCTACGGAATAGTAGGTGTGTATGTAGTACGACCCAGACCCGCCTAGCCCCTTCCCCACTTCTCTATAAAATACCTTTTGATGGGCTAAAAGTTTTCGTAGGTCACTCAAGTATATAAGTTATCTTAAAATAGTTATAAATAGGCATCTACGCATATAATTTAAAGAAGTTTCGACAACTTTCTCCAAATATTGTAGATGTCTTATTAAATATTAATTTTATTAACTTACTTGTTTGTTAATTATAGTAGTATATTTTGATTTGCAATTTTTTTTATCAATGTAACATGTAATCTTACGTTTTTCGAGTAATTAAAGTGTAAATTTTCATAAATAGCTCAAAATTGTATATAATAATTAAAACAAATGTTCGAATTTGAGTTTTTTCGATTTTTTGCATTTTCTGAGAAGATTTACTATAGCAACATTTTTTTTTTTCACTATCGGAAAGTAGCGATTTCAACGAACAGAAAACATACCAACTTTTTGAAAAAAGCTGATTTTAAAAGGTGAATTTTCGATTGAAAATTAGGATGCTTTTTCGATATTAATTCAATATAAGGTGAAAAAAGTAAGTTTCACATAAATAATATATTGTTATTCTTTGTATACGGTTGAGGGGAAGATGACTGGAAAAGGACGTATATTAAAAAGTTTAACAAAGATTTATGTTACTCAGTGTCCCTTCCCGCCTCTTGTCTGCCTCAACCATTACATAGCTCATCTAAGTTAAGCAAATTCCTTGCTTGTTCCTTTTATAATTAAGGACAAAATTATTTAATCCATCAAGTTAGTTATGTAGCCCTTATGAAGGTCAAAAGCTACATTTTCATTTTGGCACATATCACGAATATTTTAAAGGCAATGGAAGCTCTGTTACGTATTATCATTTAGATAGTTTGTCGCTCATATTTTAAATACCATCCTTTTATACTACTCTCTAATGCTTAACATGGTTTTAAAATAAATGTTCGCAAATTAATTTGAACATTCGACTACTATATTATAAATATATTTGTTTAAAAAGTGATTTTTACTTCACTATTTTATTCTTTAGTTCACAAGTTTAATAGTTCACTGCTAGATATGCGTCTCTTCTTGAAAATGCGATTTTGTTCTACTAACCTTTTCAAAACAAGTTATTTAAATTTAGTACAACTCACAAAACAATATTTTGAAATAATAAAACTGGAAATAAATTGCATTCGTAACAATCTTACAGTGAAATCTATTATTTATAATTTCATTTAAAAAATATATATACAAACATTACAAAAAAACATTTATCACTATTAACTTAGGAGCAATGTCAGCAGCAGCGAAGTTACAAACAAGAATTTTGTACAAAACTTATTACAAATTTTAAGCCGGAAAAGCGGAACATAAACTTAACAATTTAAAAGCTAGTGCAAATGTAATACGGATTTGGAAATTAATTTCCAGTAACTAAGAAACAGAACTTATTATAGTCTAAACTAAGACCAACAATGGAATTTTTTGGAAATTTCTGTTAAAATCTTTTGACCCGAAAAAGCTGTTCGTTATTTGGTCTGAATTAGTATTCTTTTCCCCAACGAAACGTGACGAATGAACGTTATGTATGAACGATTCAAGACGATTCTAGAGCCTAGCTTCTTTTATTCTAGAGGAAAATAATACGACGCTCCTTAAATCTAAAGAAGAATGGTAAAGACACGTTTTAGTCATAAAATAACTTGCGCCAGGTCCTAAAGACGGAATGTTGGTCCGTCTTAAAAAGCTTATTTACTTTTTATTATTTTCGAAGAGCCAAATATTATTAAATTTCATTCCATTTTTAACCGACTTTGGCCTTTGGAGGCCTTAAATTCTAGTTTTTGTTGTAAACAGCAATATTATCACCTAGGAGCATACTTTTGAATAAAGAAGGGAACATTGTTGTTGACAGTCATAGGGCTTGCGAGGTATGGGAGGAATACATTCGGAACCTGTTCAAAGACGATAGACAACATCCGCCATCTCTAAGCAAACAAAATTTAGAAAGTCCGACCATAATGAAATCAGAGTTTATGTCAGCTCTTCAGCATATGAAGAACGGGAAGGCAATGGGACCCGATGGAATTGTTGTGGAAGTATTAAAGCTTGTGCATGATTATGATATGGATGAGTTGGTTTCTCTTTTTAACATATTTTATAAATCTGACAATGTGCTTCCTGAAGACTGGCTCTTGTCACTATTCTTACCATTACCAAAGAAGTCAAATGCGAAAAACTGTGGGGAACATAGGATGATCAGCGTTATGAGTCATTTCCTGAAGATATTTCTGAAAATCATTCATACAAGAATTTATAGGAAAATTGAGGAAAACATAAGCGAAACACAATTTGGTTTTAGAGCAGGTTTAGGTACTAGAGATGCTTTAGTGGCTGTTCAAGTTTTGGTTCAAAGATGTCTTGATGTTAACATGGATATTCATATGTGTTTTATAGATTTTGAAAAAGCGTTTGATAATGTCAAACATGCTAAATTGATTGAGATATTAAAAACAATTACAGTAGATAAAGATGACATCAAGTTTATTGAAAATTTATATTGGGAACAGGGCGCTAAAGTCAAAATTGACAACATGTTAACTAATGAAGTCAAAATTGGAAAAGGAGTTAGACAGGGGTGTATTCTTTCACCTTGTCTATTTAGCTTATACTCCGAAATGATTTTTAGAAGTGCCTTTGATGAAGTGGAACTTGGAATCCGTGTGAATGGTAAATTAATACAGAATATCAGATATGCCGATGATACCGTCTTGCTGGCTGCCACACCTGAGGACCTTCAGATAATGCTACAAAAATTAAATGACCAACTTACAGACTATGGACTTAAAATAAATATTGATAAAACTAAATATATGATTGTTAGTAAAACACCAAATTTAGAACCGCAAACACCAATATCCTTAGAAAATATTACAATTGAAAAAGTTAATAGTTATAAATACCTGGGTTCTTGGCTTAATGAAGATTGGGAATCAGAAAAAGAGATCCGGGCAAGAATTGAAATAGCCAGAAACACCTTTCAGAAAATGAATAAATTACTAACTAATAGGAAACTCAATTTGAAATTAAGATGGAGGTTGGTGAAATGCTATGTTCTTCCAATCTTGCTTTATGGATCAGAAAGCTGGACTCTAAAGCGAACATTGCTTGAGAAACTCAGGGCCTTTGAGATGTGGATGTACCGCAGAATGCTGAAAATCAAGTGGACTGACAAAGTGTCAAACGTAAAAGTGCTAGAAATTATGGATAAGGATTTAGAGGTGGTAGAAACAATTAAGAAAAGAAAAGCGGCGTATTTTGGGCATATATATAGAAGTAATAAATATGACTTCATAAGGCTGATAATTGAGGGGAAGATTGAGGGTAAGCGCAGTAGAGGTAGAAGGTAAACATCATGGACGAGAAATATAAGAGACTGGTTGGATGTGGAAAGCACAGATGCGCTAATTCGCATGACTGAAAACAGGGAGACGTACAGACATATGGTCGCCGACCTCCGGGATGGAGATGGCACTTAGAGAAGAAGAATATTATCACCATTTATGAACCGATTTGAATAATTATATTTAACTGGAATGGTTGTACTCGAATTCATTCTCATTTTAAAGGATATAAAATTTTAGGGATAAAAAATTGATATTATTCCAGAATATGTCATGTAAGTGGTAAGTGATTTTGTTTACAACTACTAGTAACTACTAGTAGTTACAATAACGTCATTCCTCACAGAGTATGTTCCCTGGTTTTCAAGGTAGTTTACAATTCCCATAAATCAACGTAATTTATGGCAATGAAATCAAAGCTGTAGCTCTTGTGTTCTGTTGCTGTAACTCATGATAAACATTGTTGTAACTTTCATGCTTCTTTACACCTGCAGTTATTTCAATGAAAATGTGTACAGTGACGTCACATTACATTTAAAACTGTAGTTAATGATAGTATCTAGTAACGGTATCTAGTTCAGTGAGCTTACATACAAAATGTAAGTAATTAATCGTAGTAGGTAATAAGTATCTAATTAAATATTACTTGACGGACAAGATGGCACGGTTATTTGATTTAAGCTTCGCTTGTATGATTGATGATGTCTGTATGTACGCATCTAAAATGTGTTTTCATACGAAATATATATATAGCGCGCTCGTTTGTTGGCTGTGGGAGAGTGGGAATCAGGTTTATGGATTCAGGCACTTCCATCGCCCAACATAGGTACCTTGTTGGACGATACTACATTTCGCCTTGCCACTTGCCTCCGTTTAGGAGCGCCTTGTGTTTCTCCGCATTCTTGTCACTGTGGAGAAGCTGTTGACAGTCTCGGACATCATGGCCTTTCTTGTAGCAGAAGCGCTGGTCGAATATCTCGACATGCCAATATTGATGACATTATCCGTCGTGCTCTTGTTGCCGCCGGCGTTCCAGCTGTACGTGAACCAAATGGTCTGGTGCGGGACGATAGCAAGAGACCGGATGGTATGTTTTTACTGCCATGGAAGATGGGTAAGCCTTTGGTGTGGGACGCAACTTGCGTCTACACCCTCGCGCCATCTCATCTTCCAAGTACAGCTGGTTATGCTGGCGCTGCTGCTGCTTCTGCGGAAAGCCTCAAACTGCGTAAATACCAAAACCTAATAGGTAATTATATTTTTGAACCGCTTGGGGTCGAGAACTAGGTTCATGGGGTCCGAGTGCTCGCGCTATGTTTAAACAACTAGCTAAGCAACTGATCGACGCTTCTCGTGACCAGAAGGCCGGCCTTTTTCTAGCACAGAGAATTAGCATTGCCATTCAACGTGGCAATGCTGCCAGCCTTTTGGGAACGCTTCCAGTAGGCAATGATGCGGAGGAATTTTTTGACGCTTGTATGTAAATATTGTTGTTTCCTTTTTTTATATTTATTTCCTAATATTTTAATTTAATTTTAAGATAATATATTATGTTGTATATCATACCTAAATAAAAAATATTGGAAAATTTTTTTTATTAAAGGTACAGGTACTTTTATACTAGTAATATAATTTGATGACAATATTTCATATTCTATCCTTTTTTAACCATGGTGAAATCGTATACACTGAAAATTTAAAGAATCACATTCGACTGAATTTCCGTCTCTTTAAATTAGTAGGGTTATATTTTGTGTTTCAAGAATGAATGAATCACTATAAGCAAAGCATATATATGTATTTCCTTGTTCCAGAATCTATCTCCCTCTAGAATCTCAGTTTGGATCTATTAAGAGATGTGTACTATTAAGCGCTATAATATAAATATGATTAATTATCATAAAAATATTTATATAGTAATATATCTTAGATTAGATTCAATAAATTTTCGTTTTTTTTTTTTTTTTTTTAATATACTCGGACTTCTAACACACAACGCCATCTAGTCCCAAGCTAAGCAGAGCTTGTGTTATGGGTACTAGACACCTGATACAAATACATATATACTTTTTTTTTGTAAATACATACATACTAGCGGCCCAGTACGTGCTTCGCTACGTATAAAGTGAAATAACAAAAATTGTGATATAATTTGAGGTTATATCCTATCTCTCAAGTTGGATCGAACTGCACTTGGTGTGCAAATTTTATTATAATCGGTTAAGTGGTTTAGGAGTCCATTGAGGACAAACATTGTGACACGAGATTTATATATATTAAGATTATACATAGAAAACACCCAAACTCCGAAACAAATATTTGTAGATCATACAAACATTTGGTCCGACTCGGGAATCGAACCCAAGACCTCATGATCAGCAGTCGCACATGCCAACCGCGAGACCAACGAGGCAGTCAAAATCTAATCTAATCTCTCCTAAACTTAAATCTCATTACAATTTCCAAATGAGTTGTCAACCAACCTTATTTGCCTTTAATACCATCATAACGTTTTTAGGTTTTATTAAGTGCTATAACAATTTTTGCTAATGGCCGTAATAATATTAAATGTAAATGGAGTCATAACAGTCATTATCTCATTATTTCTCTGAGATGGTTTGGATAAACAAGGTTTAGATTAATATCGTTTCTTTTGTATAATATATTGTTGAATTATACTCAGTCGATGTTTGTGTTTACAGCGATGGAAGTTGGTTATGGCAATTGTTATACTTTTTAATGGTTATTATTAATGCTTATTGGTGATTTCAGAGAGATATTATATTATCGTCTTTATTTAATCCTACTGTAGTCGTAATAACTAATAAACAGTTTAGGAATAGTATACTTTAATATATTACCTCCTGAAAGATCATATCTTTCAAATTATGTTGTAGGTTTAACGGTAGGATTAATTTTAAAATAATTTCGAAATACTAAGATAATCTAAGTTTATAAGGGTTTGTTTTAAAATTAAAGTTATAAAGCATTGATATACAAAAAACCCTTTTTTTGTATATTATGTTGTGCCTATATAATTTTTAAAGGAATAGCTGTATTTCTAGATGAGGCATTTAATAATCAAATTATTTTATCATGAAACATATATATATTATATATACTATATCATTCCGAAATAATATTTACCAGATCAATGTCATTTAAAGATTTCAAATAAGTAACTTTTATTCGCGGCTTCTTTCATGATACTACACGCATGCGGTTATCATTTCAAATTATTCTATATCCTTTCTCCATAATCAGTGTATCTTCATACCCAATTTATGGAAATCGATGCATACGTGAAAGCATAACAGAAAGACAGGGTTACTTTCGAATTTATAATATTAGTATCGAGGTATGGATTGTGAAACAATACTTGTACATTGAGACTAAAATGTATTATCTCGTGACGTCTTTTACTATCACACAACCCAAGTATAATACGTTCTATTGACCTCATTCTATTTAGCAGTTGTTGATTTCTATTGAAAGGTGAAAAAAGTGTAGGTGGCATTGTAATTCTTAGTAGATACATGTATATCGAACAAGGAGAACTGTATCTAGCTGATAAGTAACGAGTTTTTAACTTCAAAAAGTTAATTTTGCTTAGTTATGCAAAAAAAATGCATAAACTCCCTAAATGCATATTCCGCCGACTACAAGATTATGGTGTCGTGATAAACCTCTCCAAATGTGTTTTCGGTGCACGTGAAGTTACTTTTCTGGGATATCGTATCAGCCCTGAAGGAACTCGACCCCCTCAAGATCGTATCCAAGCCATTTTGGACTTTCCCCCTCCTAAAACCGTTCAAGGGATGAGACGTTTCCTCGGTATGTTGAATTACTACCGTCGTTTTATTCCTCACGCTGCTTAGTTTCAGGCTCCGCTAATAGACGCAGTAGCCTCAGTTGATGGCAAAGGTGCAAAGCCATTTATATGGTCACCCGAGCTTTTGCAGCAATTTGATGCCTGTAAGAAGAGTTTGTCCAATGCTACGCTGTTGCAACATCCTGTAAATGGTATGCGTCTCGGATTATTTACAGACGCCTCCAGCGTTCACATCGGGTCTTGCCTTCAGCAGTATAGGAACGGTCAGTGGTTTCCCCTTGCTTTCTTTAGCAAGAAGTTAACCACCAAACAATCACAATGGCCTGCTTATTACCGCGAGCTTCTAGCAGTGTACGAAAGTGTACAACATTTCAGATATATCCTTGAGGTCCAACATGTAACTATATTCACGGATCACAAGCCGCTGTTATATGCCTTCGTGCAGCGTCGGGAGAAACACTCTCCAGCTCAACTAAATCAGTTATCTTTCATTAGCCAGTTTACCACCGATATTCAGTACATAAAAGGAGAGGACAATGTCGTGGCTGACGCAATGTCTCGTATCGATGCCATTACTCTTGAGCAGGAGTACGAAGCTCTTGCTAAATCACAGGAAGCAGACCAAGAGTTATCGCATCTACGACAACAACGCTCTTCCAGCTTACAGTTGACTAATCTGTTGATACCTGGTACCAATATCTCAGTCACTTGCGATGTGTCTACTGGGAAGCCGCGGCCATATCTGACGCTTGCTTTCCGTAGGTCCACCTTTAAAAAGCTTCATGAATTAAGCCACCCCGGTGCACGGGCTACTACGCGCCTCGTTACTGAGCGTTACGTTTGGCCATCGGTGAATAGAGACTGCAAAGAGTGGGCCCGCACTTGTCAAGAATGTCAACGAGCTAAAGTATCGCGCCATAACTCCCATCCTCTTGGAAATTTTGACCTGCCCTCCGGGCGGTTTCGGCATGTCCACATAGACATCGTCGGGCCCTTGCCAGTCTGTAATGACTATCGTTACTGTTTAACCGCAATTGACAGATTCACCAGATGGCCTGAGGTTTGGCCTATGCGTTCCATCACTGCTGAAGAAGTAGCTGATACTTTCACACGTGAGTGGATATCTCGTTTTGGAGTACCGTTGGTTATCACTACGGACCAAGGTACTCAATTCGAATCCGATTTGTTTAAACGTTTAATGATTCAATATGCTACGAAACGCATCAGGACAACCTCGTACCACCCTTGTGCCAACGGCATGATTGAACGTGTTCATCGACAACTCAAGGCCGCGCTTTCATGCCACTATGATTCCTGGGTTCGCGCGCTACCTCTTGTACTTCTCGGCATGCATAAACTTAGTTTTTTTTTAATAATTATCTTGTCACTACAGTCAATTATTCTTCTATAATCTAAATAATTGCGATATCAGCACTGTTGTAAGATAATAAATTTACTTCGAGACAGAGTGAAAAGAAGCCCACTGAGATGTTATTTATTACTTAACTACTACTTATCCGTCAAATATTTAATAACAAGGTGCACTTATTACATAAAGGTTTATAAACGGAATATTGAAACATTATTAAATTAGATATTATATCATGAAGTAAAAAAAAGTCTCTGAAACAACTGAGAATCAAATTTAATTCATATTATATAAGATTAATATTCAGGTAAAATTGAAATAAGAAATTTCACTTTTACCTGAATATATCATTAGTAAAAAATAAAAAAATTAATTTAAGACTTACTTAACCAGTATTTTTTGGCCTTTTACAGGTACTTCCAAAACAAAATGTGAATCCACACGTCATGGAGGAAGAATATTGTTACAACTGCAGCCTTTTCGCTCAAATCAACGACACAATATTTAAGAACATCACAAAAAATGAGACCATCAATAAGTTTTATTTTTATCAGGTAAATATGTATATGTACTGATCGATATCATCATCAACAGTCTTTAGCAGTCCACTGCTGGACATAAGCCTCTCCTTAGAAGAATAAACAATGAGTTATTTCATATTACAGTTCAATTTAATTATAAACCGTACTCTATTTTTTTTCTATTCAGGTACACGGACAAAAAGTAAATTTTTCAAAAATTATTAAGGTCAGGTACCTGCATAAAAAAAGATAGATTTTAATTAGAATTATTATTACATTAGAAAATATACCTAATGACCTAATGACAAAGTAAAGACAAATGGTCTGACATTTCAATGTTATACGTCAACAAGCGTCATTTACTGGTCACTACTTGTTATCACGTAAGATCTCTTATAAAGGACTTGCTATTATATTCATCATAAGCTTTTTTATATTCACGTGAATTTAAAACAAATTCTGAAGGTACTATTCCTTACAATATATTTTTATATTTTTTTGCTTTTTGGACGTTCCCAATACCAAACGTATTTGAACAACGTCACCTCACGTTCAACAAATAACACAATCACGACGCGCATACCCACCATTTAAACATAGTCGCAGGCGCGTAGCGTGATAAAATTAGTAACTTTTTGAAAAAAGTGCTATTTAAAAAGTGCAACATCTGGCCATTACCTTGCATGTATATCAGGGAATTGTGCCTATTTGTGAGACAACACCCAGAGTACTTTGCCAAGCATGAAGAAGTTTCCAAACGAAATGTAGCATTTAGAGATAAGTTTAAGCATTTTCCTCAATGTGGGCTTGAAATGTTTAAGAGGAACACTTATGTAAATGCCATAAAAGTTTTTAATAAATTACCAAATGATTTTAAAGAGCTTCCTCTAAATAAATTTAGTTCAAAATTAACGCAGTGGTTTAAAGATAGACTTTTTATGAATTAAACGAATTTATGTCGTATCGCTAGGACAGAAAGTAATTATCGGTTTATATTTCACCTACTTTTTTTTCCAATTCATTGACAATATCTGTGGACATTCTATGATTTATTGTTAGCGACATTGTTGTTTATTTGACTATACTTTATTTGATTGTACTTTAATTTTTGACATAAATTAGTATTTTTGACATTGCATGTGAGTTCAGTTGATTCATATATTTTTAATTTAATAAATGTCATTACAAAATGTACCATTCAAAATATTTGCATACCATGAATATTCTGGTAGAATGTATATGGACCATGTTTAAATTTAAGATCGTACTGTGTACACCTACATTCTGGCAAATAAAGGATTATTATTATTAAAATGGGCTATTAAATGCAAAAAAATGTATTGTAAACCGGCTTCTTGATGTATAGATAAAGACCGCTTCACACAAAAAAATATATTAGCTTTCTTTTTTCAGAGATATTGTTCAGAACGAATGTTAATCACCGAATACTGTTTAATTTTCAATACCTTTATGAAAGAATCTTAGTAAACATTCTTAATGAGTTTTCTCATTATTTTACGCGTCATTAAACTGAACAGCCTGTCAAACTTTCTCAGAAAAATAATTAAAATGACAAGTCACCGATGTTTGTGATGTTAATTGCGTGAAAGAATCGGCTCGATACTAGTCTAGACAACGAGGACGCCAAAGTATTCTGAATAATTTTGTTTACAACTTTAAAATTCGCGTGGAAGTTGAACGGTGAACCTTTTTAGTATTCCAAGGTTTTAAAATGAAATACTTCTAAGTAATGATTAAAAGTCTCTCACCATTTTATTTCTAAAGTATCGACTTATATCTAGTTTTGAGAATACTATATAAATATCCATATTGGAACGAAGTTCCTTATGGCGCGTTGCGAAAGGGGGCTAGACGGATAAGACCAAAAGTTGTAACGACACTTTTAACATTGAGTCGACGTCATAGTTCTGGATAGTAGATATATATATATATTATATATGTATATAAACTTCGTTCCATCCGGGTGTCCCTTGACACCTCTCAAGTTTTTTTTATGGAATAAAGGGCAAACGAGCTGACGTATCGCCTGATGCTAAGCGTTTACCATGGACACCCGCAACACTAGAGGCGTCACAAGTGCGTTGCCGGCCTTTGGGGGATGGGGAAGAGTTTGGGTCACTCACTCGGTGAAATACAGCGCCAGCGCTATTTCACACCGGTTTTCTGTAAGGCCGTGGCTCTCCCACGGTATAATTTATTTACAGATTAATTTATTTTTCTAAGCCATTACGACTATGTTGGCTTAGCTCTATTCTTAGTGTTGTTGTCGAAACTATTTAAGGTAAAATATTTTTTTCATAAAGATATCTAGTTACTTTTATTTCCCATAGTTTCAACAGTGTGACTGCCTCGTTGGTATCGCGGTTGGCGTGTGCGACTGTTGAACATGAGGTCTCGGGTTCGATGCCCGGGTCGGACCAAATGTTTGTATGATCTACAAATATTTGTTTCGGAGTATGGGTGTTTTCTATGTATAATATATAATATGTATTCACAAAAAAAAGTAAATATGTATTTGTATCAGTTGTCTAGTACCCATAACATAAGCTCTGCTTAGCTTGGGACAAGATGGCGTTGTGTGTTAGATGTCTGAAATATTTATTATTATTTCAGTAGTAACTTCTTCGCTGCTTAAACGTTCCTTATGCAACATGTATCTATCCATATAAATAAAAAAATGAATCATCAAATGTGTTGCTAAGCTCAAAAGTCGAGAACTACTCGACCAGTTCGGTATTTTTTTTTTATATTCATTAAGGCACAAGGTTCTTATGGCGAGAATTAGACGTAAATTTAAAAAGAACACTTATTTATTTTATCTATTGAACTGAGACGGGCCAATAACTTTTAAGGGACCGAAGTTTATCGGGGCAGCTAGTTTATAATACGAATGTTAAGACTGTAGTCCTTGAGCGTGGGAATTTGTGATTGAACACCCACATTCATATTTTACATGCACACAAACGCATCGGCCACTGTTGCATACTAACTCTGGCAACTAATAAATTTACTTTCGGTTTTTTCTTCTAGTTACGTATTCATTAACTGTTCGCTTTTGAAGAATGTTTAGAATGTCCTACAAAGCACGCAATGTATCTTAGTCATATCGGAAAGCCCGCGGGCTTTAAGTAACTCGTCAACGGCCGAGAATGGGGTTCAAGTGTACCTACCTATTCATTTTTAATTCATTTCATGGACAAATAATATATTTTTACACAGTATAAAATTAAGTCTGTCAGCTTAGATCTTTTACAGTAATCAACGGATTTTAATGCTATGTTATGAAATAAAATTTGTATGATATATGTTATATTAATGGAACATAATGTTTCTTAAAATTATAAATTTTGAACGCTTTTATTGCTCATATTGACTAAATTTTACTACATAAATCTTACTTACGTACTTTTTTTTTACAGATTTTACAGATTACAGATATCAGATAATATAAGGGATAGGGCATCTATTATTTTACAATTCACCAATTGATTAAATTCGAACTTAAGGGATGAATAATAATGGAAATGACGTAAAGTGTAGATGGGACCCTTTTTTACAATTTTTGTCTGTCTGTCTGTTTATTTGTGCCGGCTAATCTCTGGAACGGCTGGAGCGATTTTGACGGGATTTTTACTGATAGGTAGCTGATGATATAAGTAGTAACCGCGGTTGGTGTAGTATCGCGGGTAAGACCGTGGGGCTCAGCTAGTTTTTTTTTCAAAAAAGACAACTTCCGTATAAATAAATAAATAAATAAATCCAATAAATCCTGTGTCGCGGGGGACTTTACAAACATACATGAAACGGACACAATGGACACCCAGACTCAGAACAACAATTCGTGGATCACACAGTGTTGTCCCATGTGGGATTTGAACCCACAACACCTGATACAGTAGGAAGCGGCGAGGCAACCGCTTACACCACTTTTTTTTTTTTTTTTTTTTTAACGTGTGGAAATCCCCTCGGACCGTCACCCCACCGGGGCTTGCGGCGGGGCGGTGTGTCGGACTCGAACCGACTAAAACCACACGGTGTGCCACTCTGCGCCTGTGAAGGGAGGAGTCCGGGAACTGCAGTTATTAACACATCCGGACCCCACCCAGCACCTGCCCGCACAGAAGCGGGCACCGTCTGCTGGTATCCTCTCAATTAGGCGACGTACGGCACACGCGTACGTCGCCCCCTCGCGGGAGGCCACTAGAGCGGATGGAGGGGAAAGCCCGTCCCGACCATCCGCGGCCACACTCAGGGCGGCATGAGGCGCTGATAGGCGCGCCTCCGCCGCCCGGTTCGCCGGCGGCGGATTGGGTCCGAGTGGACATCGTCCTCCCGGGCCTTCTCCGCCACCTCCTTCTGCGAGATTACATCTTCGCAGAAGGTTGCGACCGCGGTAAAACTGCTATCGCTACCGGCCATGGAGCGTATGACGGCCGGTAGCGAGAGATCTCCTCCGATGACTGCAGTGAGGGCCCGGCGCTGCGACGCCCATGCAGGGCAGATCGCCAGCGTATGCTGGGCCGAGTCCTCACTGCAGTCGCAGTGGTGGCAGGCGGGACTCAATTCCCTCCTAGCGACCGAGTGCAGGTACTTCCCGAAGCAACCATGCCCGGAAAGGACCTGCGTCAGTCGGAAGGAAAGGGTCCCGTGCTGCCGCCCTGCCCACTCGAGGATGACCGGCTGGAGAGCCTCCACGGCGGCAAAGCCAGCGCGTGGAGTCTCCAGCCGGAACGACCAGCGAGCCATCGTGGCTCGACGGGCGGCTTCACGCCACTCGCGTACCTCTTCGGGCGGAGGGCGATAGCCATACTCCGCCCGATATTCAGCCACCCGTCGATAAACTTCGGCGAGCACTTCCGCCTCCAAATCCCACGGGGGTGTTCCGGCCAGGGCGCACGCCGCCTCGGTCGACACCGTGCGGTATCCGCGTATGGCTCTGACTGCCAATACCCTCTGAGGCCGCCAGAGGCGGGCCTTATTTAGGGCAGTCAGAGCCGCCACCCACACCAGTGCACCATACAGCGCCATCGACCGGACAACCCCCGTGTATAGGAGTCGCGTTGCGACGCTGGCTCCACCCAAATTGGGCAAAAGTCGCCCAAGGGCGGAGGCAGCGTCGACCAGCTTCGGACCAAGCTGTCGGAAGTGCTCGTCGAAGAGCCACCTACCGTCGAGTATCAGGCCCAGATACCTCATCTGGGCCCGAACCGGTACGAGGACCGAGTTGACCTCTATGGAGGCGCTGGCGGGTGGACCACGACGGGGCCCATGGAACAATAGGGCCTCCGTCTTGTCCAGGGCCACCCGTAAGCCCAGCGCCTCGATGCGCCCGACCACCAGAGAAACTCCCCTGGTGGCCAGGCACGCCGCCTCTTGGAAGTTCGCCCCCCGGGCCGTGACCAATGTGTCATCGGCGTAACAAATTACGCCCAGCCCGGGGGCCAGACGACTTCGAAGGACCCAGTCGTACCCCACGTTCCACAGGAGTGGTCCAAGGACAGACCCCTGCGGAACGCCGCACGACATGGGTCGCCGTCTCAAGACGCCCTCTTGGTCCTCGTACACGACGGTACGCTCCTCTAGATAGTCTGCCACTAGCCGCCTCAGGTACTCTGGCACCCCGTGGTAGTGGAGTGCTTCCCTGATGCAGCTAAATGGCAGACTATTGAAGGCGTTGGCGATGTCCAAGGACACCGCCAACACCACGCCGCCACAGCTCACTGCCTCTTCGGTCACGGCCCTAAGGCGCATCACGGCATCGACCGTCGAACGCCCCTCTCGGAATCCGAATTGGGCGTCCGACAGGTCGGGCCCCACCTCGCAGAGGTGCCGGACGATGCGGGCAGAGAGTATCCTCTCAAAAAGTTTACCCGCCTCGTCCAGCAACACTATGGGCCTATAGGCCGCGACCGAATCAGCGGGCCGTCCCGGCTTCCTTAGCAGGACCAGCTTCCCGCATTTCCAGCACTCGGGGAAGCGTCCGGACGCCAAGCTAGCGTCCAACACTTCCCTGAGGCGGTCCGACATATGGTCGAGGGCTCGGGCCATCACTCGGGCTGGTATCCCGTCCGGCCCGGGGGCGGTGTTCTTAGAACGGATCCGAAGAACAGCCGCCCCAACCTCCGATTCCCTAACGGGCGGCACTTCGTCCTCTCTACCCCCGTCGTCTCCGACCGCGTAGGCCATCGACGGGGGTGTGTGCTCCGCCCGCTGCGGGAAAAGGCCCTCGACCACTTCCTGCAGGAAGCTGGGCTGGAGAGTCTCGGTAAGAGGGGGGCCCGACGTGCGGAGCTTCTGTCGCACCGCACGGTATGGGCGACCCCAGGGGTCACGGTCGAGACCCTCCAGCATCTCCTTTCTCTTCTCCTCCTTGGCGCGGCAAATGGCCAGCTTCAGAGTCCTCCGCGCCTCGCGGTACTCCTCATGAAGCTGGTCCCCGCCACCATCTCCACGGTGGCGTCGCCGGCTGCGGGTGTAGGACCTCCTACCGCTTAAACCACTAGACCAACCATGCAGTCAAAAATAAAACTGTAATTTTAAGGTCTTTCATTATTTCAGTAGTAGTTATTCAATTCTAACAGAAATAATTAAAAACATTTTTTTTTTACTTTTTTAAAAACAATTTCTCAAAGTGTCTCGGTCTGTCAAAGTGCATTCAAAGTACTCGTCAAGACAAATCAAACGACTCCGAACTCGATAGGTTCCGTCGTTACATAGTTCCTATGACCACCTTCCAGCTTCAACATCAGATCAGCTCCATGTCATCATATTAAAGCATTGTCACGCTATATACATACGCCTACAAAAATTCAACACAATCGGTTGAAGATATCTGCAAAATTGAGTTGCAAGATTCCGTCTTAACAAATATAGTTAGATATATACATACATAGCAAGTTAAAAAAAAACATAAAAATAAGTTCTATGTTAATAAAAACTACTAATATTTTTCTTTGAAATTATTCTTTAAAAAAATTAAATTAAATTCAAGAATACAAATTAACAATTACAATTCGACACTCACTGGCAACCCACCCTAAAACTTGTCATTTACGTATTATGGAACTCAGTGCGAACTACAAACGGACGTAGTGTCACCTTGAATATTCGGCGGGCACTGAATTTTTTGAGCGCGATAAAACTTATTTATTGCAATTTACGGGAGACGATATCTACGTACTAAAATGTATGGAACTTTTGTCGCTAAAAATGAATGATGTTTAGCCTTAGATTATGGCTTTTTGGTGAGAATTAATAAAAAACTAAACCGGTAAATCTTTTCTCCATAGTTTTTTCTCGCGAAATAACAAAAAAAAACATTTAAAATAGAGCACGAAATAGGGCAGAGTGTGCTAATTAAAAAGGTCGATTTCGATGATTTTGATCTTTGTTAAAGCTTTTTTTCACAAAAATAAAGAATTATTTCATAAATGTCACTCGGTAGATTGGTAGACTGATTTATTAAACTACTGAGATATTTTTTTTAGTGTCAAATATGAATTGAGTTGTTTGTGTTTTGCAAAACTGCAAGTGCCTTTTCGCGCGTTTTTAGGGACGCGCCCCTTAACCTATGTTTTCTCTCAAATGATTTATTTTACACAAAATCTGATATTAAGAAAGAGATGTAATAATTGCATTATTAAAAATTTATTCAAGGTAGTAGAGCCACACTGATTTCAACACGAACGGGCCGGCTCGACCGGGGCGGTACTATCCTCGCACAGAAAATCAACGTAAAATGACAGCGTGCTGTCGTGTTTCGTTGATGAGTGCGAGACTGTGAGGCCCAATGATGCAGGAGCATCACTAGTCCGCCATGGTGTGGGTCACCATGCTGCATTGTTGCATTATCTGCATTCGCAATGAGTATGGTGACCACCACTTTTGGATTCTGCTTATGCTTTCCATCAGGCAGAGTAGAGTCATTTTGGCAGGGAAAAAATTAAATTATAAATTAATACAGGAATAAATTTAAATACTAAAATTTCATTTTCTTTTGGTTAACATTCTGCCAAGAAACGTTTATTCACTTTTCAATTTACATTTTTTCGATACTTAGTGTACTATTTTACACTTCTAATTATAAAATTATTTGACTTTATGATTCGGTGTAGAAGGTCCAGGATTAATTGTAAAGGATCTTCAAACTGAAGTATGGGTCTAGACACGCTCTCAGTATTCTAATCTTGTTTTATACGCCAACTTAATCTGGGATCTTTGTAGACTGCAGTTTTATTCAGTCGTCCAAAATACAATTTACGACTTGTACTTGAGGTTTTAATAGCTAGTTATACTCGCCATAGCAGTAGATAAATTGATGACCAGGTTTGGACAAAGAAAATTATAACATGATTGAAAAGCTAGTTAATTGAAATGACCTATATAAGTTCACTTTTTTTACTTTCATTTGGCAGTATCTTTCACTAAGCCTCTTTTCAGTTTCAACCAGACGAAGCGGCAATCGCATCAGCGTAGTGGTTTGTAAAAGTAAATAGAAAGAAAATATGTTTAAAATATATAAACAACTTATAAACAAGCAGGTTGCCTCGGATCCAAAAACGTAAACAACAAAAAATACTTATTCAAAGGTCATTAAAATGTGATTTTTAACTTTATACATGTTTCTAATAACTTAAAAATATTTTTCGATTTTCGAAAATTGCCAAATAGAAAATCATGGGATTCTGGATTTATGTAACAAATTTAAAAATACTTTAAAAAAAAACTACATGATAACAATTCAATCAAAATAAATAAAAAATCAAAACAGGCCACAACAAGGAAACTTTACATTTCATTAACTTTACAAAATTTATTCCATGCCTTATTCCAAAAAATTTAAATAAGAGAGGAGATAATAAATGTGGGAGAGCCACGCTTCGGCATGAATGGACCGGCTCGACCGGAGTGATACCACGGCCTCACAGAAAACCGGTGTGAAACAGCGCTTGCGCTGTGTTTCACCGAGTGAGTGAGGATACCGGAAGCCCATAACCCAATCCCCCTACCCCTACCTCCCCCCCATCCCCAAAAAGCCGGCAACGTACTTGTAAAGCTTCTGGTGTTACAGGTGTCCATGGGCGGCGGTAATTGCTTACCATCAGGCGATACGTCTGCTCGTTTGCCATAAAAAAATCGTACTTTCATACTTTTATTTATTTTTATTGTTAGTAAATTATGGTAACAACGAAAAAAAATCTAATTATGTGTATATCTTCATAAACAATTGTAGGAAATTATGAGACACTAATAAATTATGAGACACAATCGTTGGAAATGATTCTAAAATAAACTGTTAAAGAATTCGCTAAGAAACTATCATAAATTGAATTGTGAGTTTGACAACCAAATATAAAAATAATGCAATAAAAGTATTACCAGAAAAAAATGTATGCCGTCAAATGGCATATGGCGGAATGGATTACATGAAGCGTATGCCATACGATGTCATAGGCTCATCTGATATAATGAAGCTAAAGAGTTTATTTTTTTGCTTGAACGCACTAATGTTTGAAATAGATTGGATAGGCAGTTCGACTTAAAAAAAATCTTTTTACATTTTGTAGCTCAATTCAATAGAAGATTAAAGACAGGGAATGACTAATAAGAAACATAAAAGAAAAAATGAAATGGAATGTTAGTCCGGTCAATTTAGACATTCGAAGTTACATAAAGTCCCAACAAGCTGAATTTCTGTGAAATTGTTCAAAACATAATTATAAGCAATGTCTAGAAGTTCCCCATCATTCCCGTGTAAGGAAAAAAAATATTCAAGGTCAAAGGTCAAAAAAATGAGTTTTTCGCGATTTTCAGCAAAACGGTAAGTTTTATCATAAAAGTACCTTAATCAAAATTGTAGATCATAAAATTATCTAAAAATTTATCAAAACTTGGGACTTTATGTAACTTCACTCTCATTTTTTGGTCTAAATTGACCGGACTATGTTGGCGTTTTAGGCCATGTTATGTCCTTTTAATAGATGTACTTTCAATAATTAACGCGAATACGGGTAAATGTATCCGTATACTGTTCTCCATTTTTTTCTAATAGCTTTATCCTGTCTCAAGCTAGAGCAAGGAAGCAGATCAAACTATCCTTTTTTATTTTGGAATGTTCTTTTGTTTACTATTTAACTTCTAAAAAGGATTTGTAGTGATGAATGTATGTAGCTAAATAAAAACCAAGCGAGGAAATTCTTGCAAATTGATTGAAAATATTGCTTCTTTCATAGAATTGGTCTAAGGTTTCTTTCTATTTTCAGTCGGCGCAGTTAGCAATCCTCTGGATACTTCTAGTAACAATTGTGGCTGGTAACGCAACTGTAGTACTGGCATTGCTACTCACAAAATCTCGAAAAAGCAGAATGAACTTCTTTATTATGCAGTTGGCTATCGCCGGTGAGTAGAACAAGAATTTGATAAACTAATTTAATTTTAAAAATGCTTTTTTTTGAGAGTTCATAATTAAAATTGTAACCAATACTTAAAAATATCCACCAAAAACAAGATCTCCTGTTTTTTTAAAACCTATATTGTCCGCCATGAAAGGTTTAATAAAGTTATTAATATTCTTACAGATCTATTAGTAGGTCTAATCAGCGTACTACCAGACTTAATACAGAGGATTACAATCACATGGCTTGCTGGTTCCATCACTTGCAAGATGATGAAATATTTACAGGTATTTGTCAAGAAATAATAATTACTCCTAACATATACAATTATTGTATAAGGTAGTTTTTGAAACAAAATTTTTCACTTGCTACAATGTCCCAAAATCATTTTCAATTATTGTTCCATTTAAACCAAATAACAACACAATACTATTTTAATCATTCATTACTTTCTAAAATCAGCATGTTACGTAAACATCGCAAATATCGATAAAACTACACTACACAATTGGACATTAATACACTGTTTACTTCCTTTCTATCTAGTAACTTAAGTTTCTATTGGAAGTACAAATTCAGAGTTGTATTTGTTTTTAGGGTGTCGTCACATATTCGTCTACATATGTGTTGGTTGCTCTGAGTGTAGACCGCTGTGATGCTATCACACATCCTATGAATTTTACAGGAAGTTGTAAGTACTAGTTCCTTTAATTTTTAATTACCTAACTGTTAAATAGATATCTCTATATTTATTTTCATGACATCGTTGAGTTATGCTCAAATGTGACTGAGTTCCCACAGATGTTCAATTTGTTTAAGATTGAGGTTACCGATTAAATTTACCAGATTTCTAAAGCCATAAGGCGATCTCCCCGTTTTTAAATCTTCGTAATGAAAACGTTATAGCTAAAAAAAAACAAAATATTACAAAAAAATATTAACTCGATACATTTTATCGCTCCTAGAATAAGAAATAAGAAAGTCACGTCATCAATGCTATTTCTAAAATATTAAAAAACACTTTGAAAATAGTTCGTGTAATGTATATTTTTAAGTTTTTTATTATATTTTATTTGTTTGTACAGGGCGTCGAGCTCGAGCTCTTATCCTGGGAGCATGGCTTCTTAGTTTTCTCTTCTGTGTTCCAATGATGTTTTTGTTCGATGAAGCGAACGTTGAAGGTATGTTTTTGTATTTTTTTTGTATCTTTTATGCATGAATAACTATTTATATTTTATATTTATTTCAATCTTTTAAAATTATTTTCATTATCATCTGATTTTTTTTACTTATAAATTAACCATACTGTTTGCGCACACTTTCTGTTACTATCTTTCTTGGATTTTAATCTATCTATATCTATACTAATATTATAAACGCGAAAGTTTGTAAGGATGGATGTTTGTTACTCTTTCACGCAAAAACTACTGAATGGATTTGGATGAAACTTTACAGTAATATAGCCTATACATCAGAATAACACATAAGCTACTATTTGCCGCGATAACCGACATATATGTGGGCGGAATCGCGGGCAACAACTAGTTTATTCATATAATGTGAATGAAGTACCTGTTTATAATGTCTCAAAAAATATTTTACTAAGTGTTACTGAGTACTACATGTAATCTTACCTTTACTTCTAAATATCATGTCTCATGCCAAACCTAAAAATTTATAACAATATGTAAATATCAGTTTGAATTCATCAAGTAGAAAGATAATACAACAGGCAAACTAATTCACAAAAATCACAAGAAAGCAAAAAAGAAAATTAAGAGGTAAACGATGATGTTTATATAGTTTATCGCTTCACTGTGCAATTTTACTTTTAAACAAGCATGCAAAATTAAGTGCCCTCTCAAACTTAACCAGATTTATACTAAATTTTACAATCCAGATAGACAGCGTGGGTGTGAAATCAGACGGTATCTACACACATCAAAAGTGTCTAGGGATCAAGCATTTTTATGCGGATTTCTTGAGATTGAGATGTGGCTTTGGCCCTGGCCTGCTCAGTCGCCAGACTTGAACCCGATTGAGCATGCATGGGATATGCTACAGAGAAGAGCTCTGCCGAATATGGAGGGTATCCAGTTGCAAGAAGACCTTTTTTTGTTGTTGCAACGAACATGGGCGGCCATTCCACAGCGTGATTTGGATGAACTCATTTTGAGTATGCCAAACCGATGTTCTTGTGTTAGTGTTCGCGGTAGAAACACGGATTATTAATTGTTTAAGTTACCTAATAAAATTTTAAAGAAAACTGTTATTTCAGTCTTTTTTTCGAACTTTAATGTTAGTGGTTCAAATGTCAAAAATCCTTTTATTAGGAAAATGGCAAATTTCTTTATTAATGCAAAGGTGACTTGGTTTATCGTTACTGTGACAAACGAAAACACTTTATTTGATGAATCCTTAAAGAAAATTTTAATTAATATCAATCAGGAGAAAAGTTATTGCAAAAATATATGTTGATCCCTAGACACATATGTTGATCCCTAGACACTTTTGATGTGTGTATATCTGGTTTTTAATAATACCGTCAGCTGTTAAAACAGAAATCGAGTTTATTTTACGGCGGGGAGAACTTATTTATTACTCCGATAGACATCTATGTATAAAGGAATTCGCCATTTTAAGAGTATTTATACAGACATAAAGAGAAAAAGCTGAGTGTGTAATAAGAGTCTTATAATCAGAGAAAAAGTTGGCGAAGCATACTCTATTATGTCTAAATGATCTTATAATAAGCATTTTGGAGAAAATTTATTATAGACTTAGAGAAACAATATTACGTACAAGGATATTATCTTACAATTGTTTATGGTTATTGTATTATTACTTCTATGTTTTCTTTTGCTTATTATCTCAGGCTTATTAAGTACTTGTTGTTGCCCGCGGCTCCGCCCGCGTGTATGTCGGTTATCGCGGCAAATAGTAAGGCTTTGTGTTATTCTGAAGTTTCATCCAAATCCGTTCAGTACTTTTTGCGGGAAAGAGTATCAAACATCCATCCATCGCGTTTATAATATTAGTATAGATTTGCTCGTATCTCCCTTGTATTGTACCTAATTTTATAACCGAATAAAACATGCGAAAGTCCGGCAACGCACCTGTGGCTCAGTTACATGTGTCCTTTTTACATACGATTATGTAACCCATCCGCTTCGCTCTTTATTCGCCAATAGATTATTAAAATCAATCTGAATTTAGCTTAAAGAGAGTATTTCACCCTTTTTACTAAAAAATGACAAAAAAAAATCCTGCATTTATTTATAGGAATCAAATATATTTACAGTACGTTGCTCTGCAAAGCCTGTTTATATCTACGTTTTTATTATTTTTTTGTACAATATTATTATCAAAAGTTTTCCTTTATCTAGAATCAAATGTAACTAGTTAACTAATCGGTGGTTTGAACTTATTCACTGCAATTTGATATTGTGTTGATAGAGGAACCAAAGATACCGAAAACATTCAAAGAAATAATAATCCCATCATCGCGGAATATTAAGTTTATTTAAAATATATAGTTTTCAAGTCCAACTTTTTTGCAGGTATTTACCAATGCTGGTCAGGAATAAGTAAATTGCAGTGGAGGATATGGATGACAAGCGTGTTCGTTTCACTGTTCGTGGCCCCAGCTTTGACAATATCCGCCTGCTACGGTGTGATCGTGGTAACGATACGTCAAAAGAGCAATCGTGTTCTTGGCAGACGGGCTACAGCAACAAGGCAATGTGAGTAAACAACATTATTTTCTGTTATTATTTCATTTTGACCCCAATTCTGTCTATAAATCTAAATTGTTATTAGTATTTCTAAGAACGAGACTGACTGCCTCGTTGGTCTAGTGGTTAGCGTAAGCGACTGCAGATCAAGAGGTCTGCGGTTCGATTCCTGGGTCGGACTGCTGTTGGGTTTTTCTTACAAGAAATTCTTAATAGCAGCTCGGAGTATGGAAGATGGCGGTGTTTCCCGCCCGTGCCTCGGAGAGCACATTAAGCCGTCAATCCCGGTTGTCATGAACATCTATGGCAATCGTTATTGGGAAGTCAGTGCCTCAAATATGCTGACAACTAGTTCAATCATCGAATTCAGTACACCCTCAGGGTTGCGGAGGTCCGATGCCAGTCACTCCGTATAAAAACTGATATTCAGGTAAAACCGGTTGAACTAGTAGCCGACCCCAAATCTTGGGAATCATAAAGGATGATGATTTCTAATAACAAGAAAGAAGTCATTGATCTCTTACTAGCCTATATTGATTATTCTGACAGAGTAAATGCTTTAAACTACATAATTTGTAGCTTGAATTTTGCCCAGGTTAGTTAAGTAGTTAGCTATTTTTCAAATCAATTTTCTAATAAGATAGAGTTAGAAAACTTCTTTTAGTCAAACCGGCAACAGATTTGCCATTTTATTACGTACTAGCTGACCCGGCGAACTTCGTACCGCCATATTTACATATGTCTCAGCTTCCCACAGGCAGTGTACAGTCGCGGACAAAAAAAAGGGCTTTTCCCGATAACTTTTATTTCTTTCTTTCTGGCAAAAAAATAATGAAAGAAATCGGACTGTGTGTTATTGAATTACAACTAAGTACATATTTTGACTTTCATCCCCTCTCTCCAAGAAACCATGCTGAATTCTGGGATAAAAAGTATCCCATGTCCTATCTCGTAGTATGAACTCAAATCATGCCAAGTTTCATTTGAATCCATTCAGTAGTTTCAGCATGATGCGCGGCCAAGATACAGACAGACAGACAGACAAAAATGAAAAAAAAATACAGTTTTGGCTTAAGTATCGATTAAAGAGAGCCCTCCAAAAAAAAATTTCAAAATATCTTTAATGTACAGAATTGGACCTGTTACAGATTTTATTATAAGTACTAGCTGACCCGGCGAACTTCGTAACGCCATATTTACGTATCTGTCTCAGCTTCCCACAGGCAGTGTACAGTCGCGGACACAAAGAAAACACTTTTCCCGTTATCTTTTTTTTTCTTTCTAGCAAAAAAAGAATGAATGTAATCGGACTATGTGTTATTGAATTACAACTAAGTACATATTTTGACTTTCATCCCCTCTCTCCAGGAAACCGTGATGAATTTCGGGATAAAAAGTATCCTATGTCCTACCTCGTAGTATGAACTCAAATCATGCCAAGTTTCATTTGAATCCGTTCAGTAATTTCGGCGTGATGCGCGACCAAGATACAGACAGACAGACAGACAAAAATGAAAAAAATAATACAGTTTTGGCTTCAGTATCGATTATAGAAAGCCATCCAAAAAAAATTTTCTAAATATTTTTAATGTACAGAATTGGACCTGTTACATTTTTATTATAAGTATAGATATAGAATGAAATGACGATTAATAAAATGTATATGTAGTACGCTTCTGTCTACTATTTTAAGATACCGGGGTGAGGATATGTATGTTAGTATTTAAAAATGAAACAAAAATGGCACTGTTTACGAAAAAAATTGTAATTCAAAATAATAAATTCAAAACCAAAATAAGCCGAGGATCGAACCAAGTGGCGTAACACTGGAGAGGCCTATGTACAGCAGTAGACTGCGATAGGCTGATGATGATGATGAACCGAAATAACTAAAAACAATTGTGCACCAATATCTAAATGCCCACCCAAGTTATTCCCATGTAACTATATATACATATATGTACCTAAGATAAACCAGACTGCCTTGACGAGTCAGAACGATAATAATGTAAGCCTGAATTCTGTATTTATTACCAATAATATACTGAGAAAAGAACAATTTAATAGCTTACAGACGCCATCAAAGCTAATCGCCAAGTGAATCTTGGCTAACCTACTTACTTTGTAAAACCTAGATACATTGGTAGTTGGCTAAAAACTAATAAATATTGGACATAAAATGGTCATAAAGTACATATCTGAGTAATAATCTATATTAGTTTCTGTCTGACACTCTTAATTAATTATTGGGAGTAATATGTCACTGTTTTTGCTGCTAAGTTTTTGAAGACATGTCTTGAGATGAAATGTTTAATAGTGATATTATAAGAATTCATAATAATGGTTAGTGACATATAAATTTTATCAAAAGTTTTTACGTAGTCGGGTTTTAGTTTTATTTAAATTTAATAATTGGCTACCATTACTCATTAAATACCTACAACTCAATTGTTATAGTGCTTCGTCTCTTTTTTTAATACCCCAGAAAAAGAGTCCTCTGGTTAGTTTAGCACCGGTTTTCTGTAAAGCCATGGTGTATAAACTCATTTGTGTTTAGCACTGATCATATCTGCAAGTTTTATTTATGTAATAGGTGACAAACGAGCAGACGTATCGCCGGATGGTAAACGATTACCGCCGCCCATGGACATCCGCAACACCAGAGGCGTCACAAGTGCGTTGTCGGCCTTTGGGTGATGGGGAGGGGGAAGCAGAGAGGTTGGGGTATAGGCCTCCGGTATTCTCGCTCACTTGGTGAAACACAGCGCAAGCGCTGTTTCGCACAGGTTTCCTGTGACTTTAAATCGATTGTTTCCGATCATCGGTTTTCTTATCATTGCATTTGTTTTCTAAGAGTCCCCGCAAACTGCAGACATTCGATTGGCCGATAGTTTGGTTGGTTTCTTAATAAGTATGAAGATGTATGGGAGTGCGCACATTATAACTACTATCGGCCGATTAAAAAGTTTGTAGTCTGAAGGGGCTTCTTATAAGGTCGGTATATTGCATTTATTACATAACATTATTACATATAGCACACTTTAACTACTGACACTTCAAGGTAGGTAGGTACTTGGAAAACACATTATAAAACGATGTCATGAATTCATGAATTTTCGATGTTAGAAACTACTTTAATTATTATACATTAAGCAGATCTAGAATACTGGATTCCAGTTGACAAAGTTTCATTACTTTCATCGGAATAAAAATGTTATAACGAATTAATAATTCAAACAATATTTTTATGCGAGTAACGATGTCCTCGTACGTATGAAACGTAATGTGTATATTAAACCAGTCAAATAAATTCCTCATACTTTTAATTATTTTATTTTTATCATCTGTTGGGCTCACTTTCATTCCATCAGTTTAAAATATCACTACTACAGATGTCAGGCAATTGCATTCATGCCGAAGCGTGGAAGAGCCACGCTTCGGCATGAATGGGCCGGCTCGACCGGAGTGATACCACGGCCTCACAGAAAACCGGTGTGAAATAGTGCTTGCGCTGTGTTTCACCGGGTGAGTGAGGATACCGGAGGCCCATACCCCAACCCCTCCCCCTATCTACCCCCCCATCCTCCAAAGGCCGGTAACGCCCTTGTGACGCCTCTGGTGTTACGCGTGTCCATGGGCGCCGGTAATCACTTACCATCAGGCGATACGTCTGCTCGTTTGCCGGGCTATTCCATAAAATATATATATATATATATATATACTAGGGTCCCGGCCCAGCTTCGCACAGAAATCTTTGAAATTCTCGGATTTCATCTAATACAATATGCGTGTATTACACATTTGAACCTTTCTCTTGAATCACTCTATCAATAAATTGAGCTATCAGCAAAGGAAGCAACTTCATTTTCTACTATATAAAGATAACATCTGCATTAGAAGTAATGCGACTAGTACTACTAGTAAACTATTCATTTTGTTAAAAAGTAAACGTTTAATGTTGCTTAAATTCCTATAAACAACGGCAACGAAAGTTTTGAGTCGTAGTCTTATTGTAGAGTTTTAGTTACCTTACGGAAGTTGGTAACAAAAAATCAAAATTTTGAAAACACTTAAGGTAAAAACTGAATTGCAAAAGCTTAAAACATTTGTCATTATAGTTCTTCTTACTTAATATTGATAAATATTCTACACTATAAAAATCGTTTCTTTGAAATGTCCGATTTAGGGTTTTTTTCTCTTAGATTTATTGTACACGTCCTACGACGGGCACTATTATTTATTATAACACTAAACGATCACCTAATCAAGGTGGAAATTGTTCCGGTATTTAATCTTTGTTGAGCTACTGTGATGTCTAACAATTTGATATGATAGATTATTTACCTCATCTAAATCTCAAAAAATATTTAGATAATACAGTTTTAGCTACACTGTCAGTTGGACAAACAAAAGACCGACCCTGTAAGGATTTAGTTTTATATGCGACGTACGAAATCCCTTGAATGTACGAAAAGGTAAGAATAAAATTGCCTACAAAGATGAAAATGATGAAGTATCGTTGCTAAATTAAGCAGAACGTGCCTGAACTGTTAAAATATCGCGGTCAAAGAAATATAGACTCAACCACTTCGGATTTATGCTCACAAATAAAATCTTATCGTTACTTATTGAATAAACTGCGGCTGAGAATACAGAACGATAAAGTGAGTTACGATCTTGAATAAACCTAAGGCTTAATAAATTGTTAAATAAATATTTCGACGAAATAACCGCGTACGTGATTTGAAGTGAAATACCTTGGATTGATGTGTGAAGTGTGCCAATTCGGACTCGGGTTGATTTGTAAATTATTTCTGTTAACTGAGGCGACACAACCACTCCACGTCATAATGTGTGTGACAACTTTATACGGAGGCATATTATGTAAATATTATCCACGAAACTGATCATTATTAATTTCGCAATAATCTCTAGTTTTTTTTAAAACAATTCTAATCCTGTAAAAAAAGACTGCACGGTTGGCTAAGTGGCTTAAGCGGTTGACACTTCGCTTTCTACTGCACCAAGTGTTGTGTGTTCAAATCCAATATGGGATAACACTTTGTGTGATCCACAAACAAATAAGACTGTCAATACCGTTTAACTCTCATGTTACTACGTATATTATTTCTTAGAAACTATAAATCAAAAATTTTCCTTACTGTTTCACACAGACATGTGAAAAATTCTTAAAATAACCTAACCCGGAAACTTTTACGGAAAACATGCGTTTCGTTTAACAAGTTGTTTGTTGTAAACAATTTGCTAATACAGTTTCGAAACTTCTGTATTTGATGTACACCAGTAAGTTTTATTTCAGAACAAATATTTTAATCATAAAAATACACTTTGATTTACAAATATGTTATATTTGTTAACATACTTTCAATTTTGGGTCCGCAATGACGTTCATACTTATTACTTCAATTTTTTTTTTTAATTTAAACTTTCTACTAATATTTGTGGCTAACAGAAGCTGGATGCGAAAAGCCCAAAACTGGTAATAGTGGCGTGCAATGGGAGAGGCATATGTCCAGCAGTAGACTTCAATAGCCTTATGATGATGTTGAAGCTTAAAACGTTTCTAGTTTTCTTAAAATTCCTATTTTAAATGATCTTCGTATTTTATACATTAACTGATGTAGGTATTTATTAGTTGATCTCTAAATAAGAATATGTAACATAAGAGTAAGCTTTTGGAAGTATCGGGCTACGATACATTTAGATTAACTCAATGGGAGCGATGCCACAGCATCACAGCTAAACACACAGGTGGTAATAATTTGGCTCGTTTCTTTTCATTGATTAGCACTCAAAAGATAGACCTTAGAGTTGAACGCAGCCCAAATTAGCCAGTACACTATAATACTCATATACGTTTATTACGAGTATAATATTAACTACAGTTTTTTGGCCTGTTTTATAAACCTACTAGCTGACCCACGCAACGTCGTTTACGTCTCCTTTTGCCCGTTCGTTTGTGATGTGATAAATGAAGAACCGCTCGACCGATTTTGTGCAAACTTCACATAAACCATCTATTAAATAGCCCGAACAAAGCCTAAACATTTGGTTTGGATAGGTGAGCCCGTTCTTGAGATATAAAATTACAACGAAAAGTGGCATTGATTTTTATATATATTGATGATAATGGTCTGATCTAATTAACCGATTTCAAAAAGGAGGAACTTCTATGTTCTACTGTATGTTTTGTTTTTTCACTTTCATCCTAAGTCTTCCAATTTTTAAAGCTTTCTTTATTTATTTTTCTGTAATTTCTATATTTGATCAATTTAAAGATACTCTGTTTCTATTACAGACAGCGATGACTTGGACAGCAGACGAGCAAGCAGCAGAGGCATCATACCGAAGGCCAAGATTAAAACTGTCAAAATGACATTCGTCATTGTCTTTGGTGAGTTTTTTTCTTTTGTATAAAAATCAATGCCATCGTTCACTATCCCACGGAGTCAAATAGAGAGACTCCAGTTAAAGTCGGTAGGATCGTTAAAATAACAAATTCCGTCATTGAGTCTCATTGCCGGAGTCTTTGGGAAAGGAAATCCTGTCAATCCAGGCAATCCAACACTTGATGAGTTAAAAATGTTCCCAATGTGGCTCTTAATATAGTTTTAAAAATTCAATGAATATATCAATATTTATAATAATATTTAGTTTGGATTAGGGAAAACGAGCGAGTTTTTACTGGTAAAGTTTTATGCTAACCAGAAAATAAAAGTTTTAAAATTTCTTCTAAAAATTCTTCTAAGAATCCTTCAGTTACACTATAATAATAAAATTTTAGTTTTCATTCTATATTTCATTTTTTTATATCTTTGAATTAATATACACAGATTTTATGTTACAAATGAAATGTTTAATTACTTCAATTGTTTGAGACCAAAAAAAAGTATTGCAAAGTATCTTTGTTACTAAAATTTCGTAAATGTTGATAGAATAAATTTACGATGACAGTTGAAAGAACATCAACACACTTACATGGCGAAATATTTCCCTAAACAGTCGTTATGAGCCATACTAAGTTTTGCAACTTATTATTTCCATTTTTGAGAAAATTTATTTATATACAGTGTTAGTGCCAAAGACGTTTTGTTCTGTCAATTTGTTGGTTTTGGCTAGCTTGGGGATCAATAAAACTAACAGTTAGACTAGAATAATATACAACACTAGCTTTTGCCAGCGGCTCCGTTCGCGTGTTTGTCGGTTATCGCAGTGAAGAGTACCCTATGTCCTTCCTCAAGCACCAAAGTATATTCATGCCAAATTTCATTGAAATCGGTTCAACGGTTTGGCCGTGGAAGCGTGACCGACAGAAAGAGTTACTTTCGCATTTATAAAATAAGTATGAAAGTTTGAATTATATACTAATAGCTTTTGCACGCTTTTTAGCTCACGCAGACTTTCTTCCCCTGATTTACCCCCTTAGGGGTGGAATTTCAAAAATTCCTTCCTTAGTGCTAACTTACGTTATATATAGAACATACATGCAAAATATCAGGATTCTAGGTTCAGCGGTTTGGGCTGTGCGTTGATCTCTGGGTATGTCAGTCACCTTCCTCTTTTATATATTTAAAAGAAGATAGAAGATGACTAGTTTCTAACAATTGTTTTTTTCTTCTACTTTCACAGTTATTTATCATGTCTGAAAAAAGTTTTTTACAGTTCTATAATAAACGAAACCCAAGAAAATAGTTTGATTTAATGTTAAAAGCGAATCTGCGTGTATTGATACTTTTTTCATTTTTGAGATTTTTCAGATTTCACTTTGTTTATTCTTTGTTTAGGATATTTCAAATTAAGATTTTTTTAGAATCTGATCAATTTTTCAACATTAGTTTTAAATAACGGTAGTTTAATTCATATCAGCATTTTTACTCTCCCGTATTTACTAACCCTCTTACATAATTATACAATATGAGCACATGTAAGTGTGACAGCCTATATAGTAGATAAATAAGTCTTTGCCGTCGCGAAGGGTGCCGGCTTAACAAGCAGCCTCGTTCATTATCTCGATCGATTCTTCGGAAAATAAATCATCACCAGGCGGTGGTAGAACACCTATAGCGGGGCACGATCTATTTGAAGGTCTAACCGTAGGCGGTTTTACATAAAGAGGGCCACACAAATAAAGTGTTTATAAACATATTAAATAACTAGCTTTGCCCGGCGGCACGGCAAAACCACGGGGCTCAGCTAGTATATATAAATTTGATAATTCTCGTACTTCAGAAACATAGGTCTTTCATACAAACGTCCAACCCCCGTTTTACCCCCTTAGGGATGGAGTTTCGTAAAATCCGTTCTTAGCGGATGTCTACACCTTATAAGGAACCTACCTGCTAAATTTCAAGTTTGTAGGTGTTATAGTTTCTGAGATTTCGTGATTAATCAGTGAGTTGTATTTCGCTTTCATATATATAGATAGATAAATAAATATCATTACTATTAAAAAAAATGATAAAAATAGTACGAAGGAGTAGCTTTTTACAGTTTTTTTACAGTTTAGAGTTTGAATAAATTGAATTAGCATTGAATGAACTTTTATACACAATAAATTGACAAATTAAAATATATACTACTAGCTTTCGCTCGCATTTAATAAAAAAAGTATCCTATGTTACTTCTAATATCTCCAAAAATATGTGTACAAAGTTACATGATGATCGGTTGAGTAGTTTTCGCGTTAAAAGCGTTACAAACAAACTTACATTCATTAATATTATAGTATAAATACTATACTATGTAATACTTATACTTTTATATGACCATTTTTTATATAATTATTAACTTTTAGTGTATATTATAGAATTTATAGATTTTATTTAGCATTCCACATTTCTTCTTCATAACATATTCATACATAATCATTAAATGATAAGGAAATGAAGTGATGCGGTATTTGTTTAAAAAGAGGTATAAATATTTTTTTTATTTATTCCCTTAAATTTTTAAATAGATTATTATTCACTAAAATAATTCCTTAATTAAATAAGTAAATAATTCCTTAATTAAATAAGTAAATAATTCCTTAATTAAATAAGTAAATAATACTTAATTAAATAAGTAAATAATTCCTTAATTAAATAAGTAAATAATTCCTTAATTAAATAAGTAATATAGGAGTAGGAAATTACATAGTCGATATAAGCAACATCATACAGCCTTTACTGGCCAAAATAGTTGGAAATTAAAGTTCCAACAGCACACAAGCATCCAAGCGAATAAACCTATAGTAATTATGTATGCTTCGTAGGGTATCTTGTATGCGTAACATAAATAACATACCCTCGTGTATACACACATTATTAAATAGGTACAAATACGTGTATCTGTGACAAGTTTCCCATAAATTTTCCGTGAGTAACTCTGAATTTATGTAGTTTAAATAATTATTGTTTCCACAATTCTATATACCAACACATTTAAATACTTGCATGAATTATCTTTACATAGTATAAAATGAAATCACTTCCCGTTCCTGTACGCTAAGATCTTTTAAACTACGCAACGCGTTATAATGAGAATTTTCACTCTGAGTGATCCAGACGAAGGCTCACAAATAAAATACATGCATGTATAATAGAGAAAAATGGACAATTCCAAAGATTACCGTGCGAGGTCGAGACTGGTCGTTAGTTTGTGAATAACACTCTGATAGTGTAGGTACTATTTTTAACCGACTTCAAAGAAGGAGGAGGTTTCTCAATTCGACCGTATATTTTTTTATGTGTGTTCGGGGATAACTTTGTCGTTTATGAACCGATTTTAATGATTCCTCTTTTAATAGAAAGAAGATATCCCAACGGTGGTACCATGATAAGGACACTAAGATCTGATGATAGCATCTAAGAGAAATCGAGTCGAACCTTGAAGTCGGTTTTTTTTTTTTTACATTAATGTAAATTCGAGTTATGATTATTTTTTACAACGATACTGGGGGTCTGCTCCTTGGTCATGATGCAAGTTTTCGCGTCGTTTCTCATTCTACAATCGCTTACGCCTTTTGGCCATCGATATGTATATACTACGCACGTACATGCGCTACGTTGTTTAAGTCAATGTTTAATTTTATTTTGTCCTCGTTTCTATTAACGTTCAAGTTTGTATAATTTCAACTGAAATATTGGGACACTTATACAGACTTTTCGTACATAATACTATTGACGACCGAATTGACCGAATTGAGCGCGGCGCCCGAATCAAGAAATTCCGTAACGTAACGAAAATAAAACCTGACACCCGAAGCTCGCACAGATCGAGACAAGCTGCTCCGAACGACGAATCAACGAATCTGTCTGTCCCTGTCACGCACGAAGAGACAGACAGATTCGTTGACGAGCTGCTCCGAAATCTGTCTGTCTCTGTGGCTTTCTGAGATACAGTGACGAGAAGACAGAGAGATCAAGATGACGTCATCACCACTATCGCTGGTTGTGGTTGGTCAATGATATTATATAATATCATTGTGGTTGGTTCATTTCTTCAAATCGAGCCACTCTCGGAATGCGAGATCTTGTTTTCTTAGACCATGAATATGTCAACAGCTGGCCGCGCAGGCGTATTGAAATAGATTGAAATACGTCAAGGAAGATTCGTTGCCTTGGACACGAAGATTTGTTATGTCATATAATGTATAAAATTATTGATGGTAGCCATACACTACTTCATAAATAAATAAATATAATTGCATAAGTTGATAAAAAATGCTATGCAATAGCTTTACCGCGGCAGTCCCCGAGTGCTACATGTCTTTTTTTGCTTTACTATATGATCTTATTTTAATTTATTTCAAGAAATGGGGTATCCGGTACATTAATAATAATGTTGTTTGTTTATTTTGCTTCCAGTACATTGGTTGCCCTATAAACGAGCCCCTATGTAGGTTGAGCAAATATTCCTGTATATTTAAAAGCATTTGGTGGTTGGACATATTTTATTTTACACGATGTCACGGTAATGTAACATGTCATTAGTAGACATTTGCTTTAGAAAATATAATAGAATTATGAAACTGTTATCGAATGTCGTGACTGCATTTTGTAATTTAAATAATAACAGGGTATGGTTGACACAAAAATATATTTTTTATTCGAATGGGTAGTTTTTTTTGCAAAAAAATACGTTACTAGTTGTTTTCAATACGTTATAGTATACACCATATGATTTTATGTAAATTTATGACAAAATAAAATTAAAAACAAAGTATTAAAAGTAAAGTTTTAAAAGTTCGATATTATTGGCATAGAAATATTTCTTAATATTACTATTGTAATAGAAAAACGCTCAACTTTAAGTAAAAAATCATGCAACGAAAACTCTCTGCCAAAAAAACACTTAAAAGCGTAAAATAAACTGGTTCTTCATAAATTGCCTATACCTAATTCTTTATTCATTTAAATAGTAGTATTATAATGTGTGCTAGGTACCTAGAATCTGTTTGAAGTCAGTGCCAAGTGACTATCGCTTAGACTTTTGTAATTGTTCGTTTGCATTCTTTTTGGCTTAGCACCGACTTCAAACAGATTTTAGGTACCTAGCACACATTATAATACTACTATTTAAATGAATAAAGAATTAGGTATAGGCAATTTATGAAGAACCAGTTTATTTTACGCTTTTAAGTGTTTTTTTGGCAGAGAGTTTTCGTTGCATGATTTTTGGAAGTCGGTTTTTTTTTTTATAAAAGTTTTTATTTTTCAGTTTTTAGTGCAAACAATCGTAGGTAAGTAGTAAGTTGAACTATTTCATCAAATTTCATCGTCAAGAATACAAATTAAGGTATATACGTACGTGTAATATTAAAATCATCCTCTAATCCCTAACTGTTAAAGAGTTTAACCTTCTATCATCAGTTCACCTAAATATATGGAAAGTATATGACTGAAGGTCTTTAGATACGTATGAACTTGAAAGAATTATCCTCCAACTCCTAACCGTTGAGGAGTTGTACCTTCCACCTTTCATCATCAGCTTACCTAAATAATTTGAAAGAATACGACTAAAGGTAACATATATACATATGATATTTAAAGATTTATCCTCCAACTCCTAACCGTTAAGGAGTTGTACCTTACGTCATCAGCTCATCATCATAAAATTATGACTACCAGACGCAAATACCAGTGTAACTTCAGAAAATATATGAAAAACATAGTATATGCCTATGAAAAAATAAGGGTTTCTCTCGATTTCCCTGGGATCCCATCATCAGATCCTGATATGGTGGCAATGGGACCACAACACATACCCATTCAAACACAAAAAAAAATTCAAAATCGGTCCACAATTGACGGAGTAATCGGTGAACATACATAAAAAAAAAAAAAAAAAATACATACAATGGAACATAGAACCTCCTCCTTTTTGGAAATCGGTTAAAAATAGCGCTTTAATCTTAGGCCTAATATCTCACAAACTTAATCAAAATAATTGATCAACCCTTATTACTTTTTAAAGACCTATGCATTGATACCTCATATCATATTTATACAGAATATAAAAAATAACAACACCACTCTTTAAAGCTACTCAAAGTACCCTATAAAAATATTTAAGATAACGACGTTGTCAGCGTTATTAGTATAGATACGTGTTCATGCAAACTTACAGGTTTCTAGCACTATCTCTGTGAGATATAGTGTGGTTTAACGGACGTATGGACTAATTTTGGCTACGGAACCCTAAAAACGATTTGCATGCAGATGTCTACCACTCTCAAGATTAGACGCATGATAAGTAAAGATTGACAATTTCAAAAACCAGAGGCCTTTTGCTTTGTGTTATAAGGAAATAATACTTAGATGTATGTATATGCGTAAAATTGAGTATTAAAAATACTGTCTGTATGGCGACTTAAGGAGCACGGTAACCACCTCTGTTCATCTCATTAGTCGTAAGAGACGACTAAAGCCGGGTCTCCGTCGAATAAAAGTTGTTATTTTTGTATTGTCAACACGTGTTGGTGACTAAAGTCTGTAATTTCCTTGTGTTGGCAATAAAAATTGTCAACAAATGTTGGGAACAGTGTTTCCGTTTTTGACGGTAAACGAGGGTAAACGTCAAAAGAATACGCTTGTTGCAAATATTTATTGGCTCTGTGGTGACGCTTAGTTCGAATGTTTTTCAAATTGTTAGCGACTCGGTGTAGACACAATGGAATATCTACAAATATTTGTTTTGGAGTTTGGGTGTTTTTTATGTATAAAATGAATTTATTTACAAAAAAAGGTATATATATGTATTTATATCAGTTGTTTAGTACCCATAACACAAGCTCTGCTTAGCTTGGGACTAGATGGCGTAGTGTTAGATAAAATATTTATTTATAAAAAATGCGCCTGGTCAGCGTGATATAGTGGGCCGTTGATTATGCGTTAAAATAGGTAATAGTGTAGCATAAAACTTAAGGCATAAATAAGTGGTCTCAACCCTAACCAACAAACACAATTTGTCATGTTGAATGACAGCGGTTGGATAGTCATTTTGTGAATCGTGAAGAGTACAGATTATTTTTATGTGTTTTTCCATAACCGTGTGAGAAAGCTGACATGTGGAACGAAAAACTGACGGTAAAGTAGCATTAAATAGAAGTCTGACATTACTCCGCATAGCAAAGAAAACATTTCTTGTTTTTTTTTTAAACAGACAACTCCCGCACTAGGAAAAAATCCTAAATCCTGTGTCGCGGGGGACTTTACAAACATACATGAAACGGACACAAAGAACACCCAGACTCAGAACAACAATTTGTGGATCACACAAAGCGTTGTCCTACGTGAGATTTGAACCCACGACACTTGGCGAAGTAGGAAACAGCGTGGTGACCGTTAAACCACTAGGCCAAACGTGCAGTCGGGCAGAAAATCTTATTTGAATGGCTCCTAAAGATCTTGAAATAAGAAAATAACTTATAGAAATGTTCTTTATTGAAGCTCAATAACTTTGTGAATGTTCAAGTATTATATTATTGTCCGAATTTCTTCTAACCGCTAATTGCCTATACAATGAAGTTAATAAATAGGTGAAAAACCGGCATGCTCTAGCCGTTTTAGATAATTAGCTTTATTAATAAATGACTTTTTGGTTAAGTATGAAAGTTTCTAAGTCGGCGACTATTTTATAATATCGCCAGTTTGATATTTGTATTTAACTGTAATATAAAATAATATTATAAAAAATATTATAATAAAAAATAATATAATAAATAAATATATTATAGTAAATAAAATATTAAAATAAATTATATTAGACAAGAAATACTTCATATATTTCTTGTCTAATATCTAATATGTCTATAATTTCTTTGCTACACTCTCAGTATTTTTGGAAGATTTTTTTAGCACTTTGTCGATGATCGATAATAATTTTCTAGAAATAACGGTTTCTAAATAAAGCGTACATGTGAAATTATTAACAATCCTTGATAAAAAATAATAATTAAATAAGTAAAAAAAAATTCAAGGCAATATTTCGCAAAATACTTGAAGATAAAACTTAAATATCATCCAATTTTTAAGTTTTACCTTTTTTCGCTTTTCAATGATCACGTAATCAACTACTATATACAGTAACATGTAGACAATGTAAACAACGCACAACAAACAAAAAGCTAAGATCAAATATTTAAGGAAACAATAATAAACATAAGAGCCATCGCAATATGAAGGAGCAACAAAAGCTAAGGAGACAATAAAAAAAATTACGACCTCTTCCATCATGTCTAACTGTAAGGAATTGTTTTCACCCGCCACGGAACATAAAATAACAATAAATAGATTAATATTTGAGATCCTAACATGGTGTAATAGCTTAAAGCGGGATTTGTGCAAAAGTTAAGCGGTTTTCAAAAAACCTTGTATGAGGGCTCGGTGTCCTTGACTTACGAGAACAAGGAAAATTGTTCATAAAAAGTTGAGCGCGTTATTAACGAGTGGCAGGCATATCACATATATAACTGAAGTAGCTAGTGTTTTTTGGAAGATATGAAGCCGTGTGAGAAATGTTACAATGAGAAAATAAATTGTATTTAGTTGTAAAGTGTTTAATATAAGCTTGTGAAGGTCTTAATTTTTTTTAACTGATTTAAGGTTGATTCCAGATATAAAATAAATGATCATACTTAAAATAAGATATAAAAAGCAAAGGTTTCTCGACATCAATCATCCTAGGTAGTAGAGCCACGCTGATTTCAGCACGAATGGGCCGGCTCGACCGGGGCGGTACTACCCTCGCACAGAAAATCAACGTCAAATGACAGCGTTTATGCTGGCGTGTTTCGTTGGTGAGTGTGAGACCGGAGGCCCAAATAGTCTAGTCAACAAGTTCCATACTTGTTGACTAGACTAAAAGATGCAGCAGCATCACTAGGCCGCCATGGTGTGGGTCGCCATACTGCATTGTCTGCATTCGCAGTGAGTATGGCGACCACCACTCTTGGATTCTGCTTATGCTTTCCATCAGGCAGAGTAGAGTCATTATGGCGGGTCATATATAAAAAAAAAAAAAAAAAAAAAAACAAATATCACAAATAGACTGCACGTTTGGCCTAGTGGTTTAACGGTCACCACGCCGTTTCGTACTTCGCCAAGTGTTGTGGGTTCAAAAATCCCAAGTAGGACACTTTGTGTGAACCACAAATTGTTGTTCTGAGTCTGGGAGTTCTTTGTGTCCGTTTCATGTATGTCTGTAAAGTCCCCCGCGACGCAGGCTTTATTTCTAGTGCGGGAGTTGTCTTTAAAAAAAAAAACAAATAGCTTATTAATAGCTTAGTATTTAAAAAACCTATTTCAAAAGTATTGACTACACCGCAAAGCATTGAAGTAACAACTGATTTAAAATCCAAATAAAATATGTACATAGCATCAAATATTTAAACGAGAAAAGCTTCGCAATATACTATAATTTCTACATTAACAACAAACTGCAAGAAAGTTCGCGTGTTAAGTAATTATCACTCGACAGCGGGTAAAGTTTCACAAACTTTGACCGTAAAGCTGGACTGTTTTTATTATATAATCTCTAGAGAGAGCAGCCAGCAATCTGTTGTAATAATTTGTAAGTTCATTATGCCAACTCTTGTGTATTAAAGCCCTATTAAACTGTGTCGTTGAAAATAATTGTAGGAGAAAGTAGGACGCTTTGTTACAAATTTTCACAGTAAACAGATTAAATATCGTCATCTATTTAATTGTATACCTACTGGTTATATTTATACTGTTTTGATCAGTATGGTTTTTATCCTTATATGTTCTGCGGTAAGGCACGGATTTATTAAGTATCAAAATCTTCATTTCACGTACTTATGATACCTAGTTACCAACGTGGAGAAAAGCTGTATCATTATACCTCGTTTCAGCTGGCTAAAGACAGAGCATGGGAAAGGCCTCGGTTATCTATATGATACTCTTATTTTAGCGTGATCACGACATTGAGGATATATATATGTCTGCAATGCCTTAGGTGGGGTTCTAGCCCACATTATCTTAATCGCAAATACAATGCCCTACCTAAAGTTTATTACATGATAAGATTATGAGTTGGCTTATTTAAAACATTTTCATCATTTTCATATTGGTCCACTGCACGACATAGGGCTCTTCTTAGACAAAGGTTTTGGCCGCGACCCTGGCCAGACGGGTCTATATAGGGTTAGTCTCAAGTTTTCTTTCCACTTACTGTCGGCTTTCGTAGCTAGTCGGCTCTTATTACTTATTTTATTTATTTATTTTTATTTAATAATCTTAGGGAAACTTACAGCAATACACTTAAAATAGGTTACAAGAATAGCAACAATTCGCCATTTACCAGTCTCCACAGATAGAAACTAAATACTTAGAAAAGACAACCCTTTAACAAAAATTTTAATTACAACAAAATTAAACAAAAAATCGAAAGTTAAGTCCCTTTTTTAGGGTTACGCGCCAAAGGCAAAAAACGGAACCCTTATAGATTCATCATGTCTGTCTGTCTGTCTGTCCGTCTGTCTGTCTGTCCGTCTGTCTGTCCGTCCGTAAAAACAAAAAAAAAACAATAAATTTTGGGGGTCCCCATACTTAGAACTGAAACTCAAAAACTTTTTTTTCATCAAACCCGTACGTGTGGGGTATCTATAGATAGATCTTCGAAAATGATATTGAGGTTTCTTATATCATATTTTTCTAAACTGAATAGTTTGCGCGAGAGACACTTCCAAAGTGATAAAATGTGTCCCCCCCCCCCCCCGTAACTTCTAAAATAAGAGCATGATAAATCTAAAAAAAAAAATATGTTGTACATTACCATGCAAACATCTACCAAAAATTGGTTTGAACAAAATCTAGTAAGTAGTTTTTTTTTAATACGTCATAAATCGTAAACTGCAATTTACCTTTCATTCAAGGAACACAAATAAAAAAAAAATGTTACTTGCTGCTGCGGAACCCTTCATGGGCGAGTCCGACTCGCACTTGGCCGCTTTTGTTTAAATATTACCAGCATTTAAATTCAATAAGGATTCTATTAAAATTCTACATATTAAAACAACATTGAGTGCAGTCTGCTTTTAATCTATCTTCTATCTATATATATAAAAACGAAATACCACTCACTTATTAATCACGAAATCTCAGAAACTATAACACTTACAAACTTGAAATTTGGCGGGTAGTTCCTTATAGGGTACACCCTATAAGGAACTACCTACTATAAGTGAAATCCGCTAAGAACGGATTTTACTAAACTCCACCCCTAAGGGGGTAAATCAGGGAATGAAAGTCTGCGAGAGCGAAGCTGCGTGCAAAAGCTAGTAGTTGATAAACTTATTGCAAAACGCATTACGTATTTTTAAACCTTTACCTTACGTAATATTATTTTTCCACATTAAGCCTATATTTTGTTTCAGTGTTCGTGCTTTGCTGGTCACCGTATATGATCTTCGACTTACTGCAAGTTTATGGCTATGTTCCTGACACTCAGGTCAACATTGCGATAGCTTCACTTATCCAGAGCTTAGCGCCTCTCAACTCAGCAGCAAATCCAGTTATATACTTCATATTCTCAAATAGGATATTTGTTAGCCTCAGGTAAGCCTTAATATTAATTGACATTCTTTTTGTTATTTCCAGATCTAAAAAGAAGGGGTTCTATTAATATAACCTGTGTACATTTGTTGCTTATAGAGCTATTAACCGAGTTTGATTCTTTTTTTAACGGTTAACAATCTTATTTTAATTATTATTTTAATACATAATTTTATTTAATGTAAATATGCAGTGATTGTTATGTAGATACAGATGTAAATTCGACTGAATAAATCTTGTCTTCAATTGTAATAATAAAAAGCTTTAAGTATAATTAAATATAATCTTATTAACTGATTTAGATTAGAAAACAAGTAGAAAAGATAAATTATGAGAAAAGGTCGTCAGACCTTTTGTAATCGTGGTTAATATTATTGTACTTTTATTTCCTAGCTAGCATTTGACTATTTTCTTCTATTCTATTAAAAAAATCTACTAATGCTAGTCCAATCTAACTTAATATTATCGTATTTATCTTAACACATTCTTCTAAAATGGTTTCTTTTCTCCAAGAAACAAAATTTATACAGACAATAAAGTTAAATGACCCGGCACAACTAAACCGCATTTCTGGGTGTTCCAGAATAAAAAAAAACATAACCTAACACGTTTAGAAAATAGGATGCTTTACAAAATGGAGGTTTCTTTAAGTAATCTTTGGTAGTATCAAAAATGTTTTGCTAAAAAGGAAAAATCTTCTAGTTAAAGAGCTGTAATTATATAGTAAGTCGCATAATTTAAACATTATACAGAGATATAATGACGAGACTTTCCAGATATTTAATGGAAGTCTTTGTGGTCTGAGTCTGTTGTGTGCTAATAATTGATCTACAAAACACTGTAAATATAATAAATATGTAACAAACAAAATGTAATGAAACGTAATTTTGAATTTGAAGATCGTATTAATGAATTTAATCATGTTCTTAAAGTCAATATCAAACAATAAATTTTAACCCTGAATGAGTTGTTACTTTTCAAGGGTTTATAATATGCAATGATTACACTTTTCTTTTTTTGTGCGGAAACCCGACACCCCGACGTACCTCGGTCCACCTACGGTTTGTAGATGACCCCTCCTGTACAGGAATCACGATGTTCTTTCAACAGACCTGCTTCTGCTAGGGTGACAGGGCCTCACCTGTCACCCTCAGGCTTGTGCTTATGGAGTACGGAGATCGTTCTGCGTGAATGATTACACTGACATGATTCTCTTGTAATCACTATGTAATGTGCTTTGTATTTATTATTGAACTAGCACCCGGTCCCGGCTTCGCACGGGTTATTTAAGGAAAATATAATATAGCCTACGTAACTCTAAAAAGATGTGCGGCTTAACTATTTCCGACGTCTTTAACAAAAATCCTTATATTTTAGTCAATATACTAAAAAAAATAAGAAATTATACCTCCAAAACCTTCCTCCAGAATCACTCTACCTCTCTCACTCCCCCTTTACAGACGCGGCGGGGGACTTTGTTTTATAATATTTAGTGATAATCTATAAAGACGAAAGCTTTCTCGCGATCAGCATGCTGTCTAGATCAAACTTAACTAAACTTCAAATAAATTAAATTTGTTCGATTTAACCCTATTTAGGTTTCACTGTTTCCCTATTTTAGTTTTCCAAGTGAGATACTTTGTCCTTTTTTACCCTTTAATTTAAGCTGTTCTCATAAATAACGCTGACTGGTAATGGATAGGCTCCGTACGCCGGGACCCGGCTTTTGTATTATAGAGGAATTAACGACAGCCATAAAACTTCTCGAGAAATACCAATCAATAGTAACGATTGTAAAAGTACTCTGGCGTTTAGTAATTACTGAAACAGTACACTGAGTTCTGAACTTTATTGATTAAGTAGTTTAGTACTCATAAAATAGCAGAAAGGTCTAACGTAATATAAGTATGTATAGTAGCCATTTGTAAATTGTTTAAGTAAGCCATATGTATGTACATTCAATTCATTGTTATAATCAAATAATAATATGTATTTTTTTTCGTTAAAACTTATATAGCCTATTATTATTATCCGGGTCATTATTATGAATCTATTGAAACCTCATTTATTAAAATCGATTCAGTAGATTAGCCGCTACGGTAGAACATACAAACATACACATACTGTTAAAACTATTACCCTATTATCCATAGTCGGGTACAAAAAACTGCAAAAAAATTGTATGATTTTAAATAGCTGAATGATGTTTAGCTACAAAATGAAAATGTTTTTAAAAACCTTCAAGAAAAAGTGTGGGTGCCTCAAAGGTCAACTACGTATTGGTAACTCATACGTTGCAGGTTATGATGGGTGAAAATTAACACTTTCAATCAGATGATTCATCTGTCTGTTTATCTTCAACAGTCCTTTAAATATTGCTTGATAGGTATCTGTGACAATTGTTTTTATTTTATTTTATGGAGTAGGGCTCAGACGAACAGACGTATCGCCTGATGGTAAGCTATTAAGGCCGCCCATGGACACCCGCAACACCAGTGCATTGCCAGCCTTTAGGGGATGGTGAGGAGGATGGGGGTAGGGGTGGGGTTATGGGCCTCCAGCATCCTCACTCACTCGATGAAACACAGCGCAAGCGCTGTTTCACACCGGTTTTCTGTCAGGTCGTGGTATCACTCCGGTCGAGCCGACCTATGCATGCCGAAGCGTGGCTCTCCAAAATGTTACTAGTGTAATTTAAGGAACTTACGAAGTACATTTTAGATGTGAATAATTGTATTTAAGACTAGTTGTTGCCCGCGGCTCCGCCCGCGTGTATGTCGGTTATCGCGGCAAATAGTAGCCTATGTGTTATTCAGATGTATAAGCTATATTATTGTAAAGTTTTATCTAAATCCGATCAATAGTTTTTGCGTGAAAGAGTAACAAACATCCATCCATCCATACTTACAAACTTTCACGTTTATATTATTAGTATAGGTGGACAGTGGAGGTGAGCGTTGACGCGTCGTAAGGTGTGCTCCTTAAACCTAAACCTGGGTCGCAATTCCCAGGCACTGTCGAAGTCGCATGTGTTGCCCCCATCTATCACGCGATGGATCCGGCACCCGCACGGTGAATCCATGGAACGCTAAGAAAAAGGTCTCTGTCACAGAGGTCAAGTTATATTTTAAAAACTGTAGTCTATTATCTATCGATTGATAACCGGTAATTTGGTTTAATTTCAGGACCCAAAATCAAAACAGTTCCATTAGCTACTCTGTGCTGTCATAGCTAATATTATACATATTAGCTAAGACAGCACAGATAAGCTAATATTATACACATTAGCTACGAAATAATATAAACAGGTGCTACGATTTGGTAAGGGTCGGCTACGAAAATATCTCTGTGAAATTAACAACTCTACTTAAAACAAAATAACCATTTAAATAAGAAGTTAAGAATGAATAAACATATTTCTTTCTGTAAATGTATTTTTAATTACTTCGTTTTGATTGTATTTATTTGAAGAATTATTAATACCTTTTGTAGGGGATACAGAAGAATGGTGGAATAATAACCTTAATAAGTTTTGAGAATTTTTAGTTGTAAAAAAAAGCACAAATTCTCTTTTTAAGGTAAATTCAGATCTGTAGTTAAAACTGGAGATAAGTTATTGAAAAGGGCCGTAAGATAATCAAAATTTAAAGAAAATCCTCATATATTTTTAACCCCTGACCAAAAAGAGAGGTGTTATAAGTTTCACGTGTCTGTCTGTCTGTGGCGTCGTAGCTCCCGAACGGATGAAGCGATTTCAATTTAGTTTTTTTGTATGAAAGGTGAGTTACGTGCGAGTTCTTAGACATGTTTCATGAAAATCGGTTGAGCCGTTTAAAAGTTATGGGGGTGAAAGTGGGGAAGAGTAACCGAATGTCTGCAAAAATATCATCAAATGAAAGCGCATAACGTGTTTTTTTACTTTTAAAAGGGAACTCAGGTTATTATATCGGGGTTTTTTTATTAATTTTGAGAATTTATAGTTATTCCCTATACGTTTCGTCACACAAAGTAGCATACTCATTAAATTTAACAAGAAAAACATTAAGATCATAAATTTCACCAGAAATTGAACAATAAGGTACTAAAACCAGTTATGAGGTCATCAAGTCATGGCTCTAACGTCAAAAGTACTATCGTTAAAGTGCACTTAAATACTAAACGCTTTATGCTTTTTAGATCGTAAACTTAGTCCGTTTAGTAGCTTTTAAGTGACTATCTGTTGCTTCTAGAATGTTTTAAGTGCTGGACAGATTCTTATATAGAAGTGACAGAATTGAGTTAAGCACTAAATAGCTATTCAGTGATTCATATAGCTTTATATCACCTTTTAGAATTCTACGTTCGATTATACATACAATATTTGGTACACGTGGCAACACACCCTATCATTTACATGTGTGTATCATTCCGCTAAGTATAATATACATTTACGTGTGTGTGTGACATGGAAAAAACTCTTTCCTTACTCACACACTTGCTAATTATCATTATTTTAAGAGCATTAATTGTGAATTTCCATTTAGAGAAGTTGAAATTCACACTCACATATTACTTAAGAGTAAGGGCTCATTTAAATGACAAGTACATTCTAAAACTGACAAGTACCGTATGAACACAATTTCTTACCGAATGTACAGTAATTAAAGCGATCACATTGCACACGTCGTGTTCACACAGTGTAATAATACGACCTACAAACCTCAAAGACTGGAGTCGCTCTTGTGATCTTTGAGTTGCAGGTTTCACTAGACTATGGCAGCCATTTTGAACCCTCAAATAACGGTGACTGTGCATGTATAGTGATATTAATTCAATTGCAAAACAAATTAAACATATACATTTATATCATGTGTCAATAATTTAAATCGCAAGGGAATCACTGTTATACAATCTTGTATATCCGCTTAGCACCGTCTAATTTTATTTTCGATACCAAAGGAGGTTATACACCTTTTCAAGGTATCTTCTACATTTTCAATTATGATCATCAGCCTATTGCAGTCCATTGGCAGACATAGACCTATCTTCTTAATAAAATTTTCACTAAATTCGACTTTGCAGTTTAGACATCCTTGTCGTAAAAACCGTTAGCAAATATGATATAACAGTATGTTTACACTAATACTTTTTTTACAACAGGAACATTCCCCCATACAAATGGTTGTGGTGCTGGGTGAAGACAAGTGACAGTCCACCTGGAAACGAATCTCGAGCACATACAGAACTCCTAACTTCATCACACAGGAGGACGAGACATGAACTTACTATTAGAGTAAGTAAAATTTTAATACGTTTAATTTCGTCAACTCAGAGAACAGCACTATCATTCAAATATTTAAAGAGTATACAAATATATGCAAAAGCGGACTTAATGTCTACAATATTCTCTGTCATTTGATCTATAGTTGATGTAGAAATATAAAATCATCATTTGTACTAATTTAAGACCAATTGATTCTAATATGATGACTATATGATCGTAACAATACAATGAGAGATCGTATCAATAAGTATGGTGAAACTCATTCTTGGATTCCACTCAGGCTTTCTAACAGGCTGCTTTCAACTTTCGTATAATAATTGACTCGTATATTTTATTATAAATGTGTACAGAGTCTGGTAATTTACAATTAATTAAATCTTGAAATCTTAAAGAGATGATAAACATATCTGTTTTCATATGTATTTATGGTATATCGAAGTATGAACTTAAGTTTTGAACTTGAAATAAAATATAATATCACCTATTTCTAATATCTTCATAATTTTTTCATACCATCCTTGAAAAATATTTTTTAAGCTAATTATTTGAACAAGTTTCGTTAACAAATGATGCTTGAATTTCTCTTATCTCCTCTTCCAATTCATTGTGACCAAACAATACCCTTCTCAGGATTTAATTACCATCTACGAGCCTCCCAAGGTCACTCACCTGAATAATTAGGGTATCTGTCACTTACATTGCCCTCACTTTGACTTTGATAAAAGTTTTTCGACAATTATCCAATATCCGTACCTTCTACCTTTAAACTTTTTTATTACCCTCACTCGAGAATCTAAATTAGGTCCTTGACTTTATATCGTCTCAGTATACATCAAACGTAGCTACTAAATGTTTTTTGAAGTTATTTATACGACTTTCGTTTTTAATTACTGAGCTATCGTGTCTAAAATTTTACTTCCTCGGTAGCGCAGTGATATTTTTTGCGACTGCTGTGCTTAATGTCCCGGGTTCGATTCCTGGGTCGGACTTTCACAAATATGTTTGTTTAATCTAAATACACACATCAAAAGTGTCTAGGGATCAACATATATTTTTGCAATAACTTTTCTCCTGATTGATATTAATTAAAATTTTCTATAAGGATTCATCAAATAAAGTGTTTTCGTTTGTCACAGTAACGATAAACCAAGTCACCTTTGCATTAATAAAGAAATTTGCCATTTTCCTAATAAAGGGATTTTTGACATTTGAACCACTAACATTAAAGTTCGAAAAAAAGACTGACATAACAGTTTTCTTTAAAATTTTATTAGGTAACTTAAACAATTAATAATCCGTGTTTCTACCGCGAACACTAACAACACAAGAACATCGGTTTGGCATACTCAAAATGAGTTCATCCAAATCACGCTGTGGAATGGCCGCCCATGTTCGTTGCAACAACAAAAAAAGGTCTTCTTGCTACTGGATACCCTCCATATTCGGCAGAGCTCTTCTCTGTAGCATATCCCATGCATGCTCAATCGGGTTCAAGTCTGGCGACTGAGCAGGCCAGGGCAGGACATTGATGTTAGCTGCGGCGAGAGTCTGTCTTACAAGTCTTGCGGTGTGCGGTCGTGCATTATCATGCATTAACTGAAATAAGGGACCGATTTGCACTTGTAGAGGAACGATGACGTCTGATACAATCGTCTCAGCATAAATTTGAGCGTTGAGGTTGCCTCTGATCCAAATCAACTCAGTTCTTCCGCCGATCCAAATACCCGCCCATACCATGATGGTTCCACCACTATAAGGATGGACTTCCTGGCAGGATTTTAATCGCTGTTGGCGTCCAGGGGTTCTCCAGTGTCGTATACGTCTTGTATCCGGTCTCATACCAAAACGAGACTCATCAGAAAAGCACACGAAACGCCATTGTTCTTCTGCCCAATTTCTGTGTTCAAGAGCCCATAGATATCGAATCCTACGATTGTGCATTGCTATAGGTGGTACCCGTAGCGGTCTTCGGGAATGAAGGTTCACTTCATGCAAGCGGTTTCTGACTGTTTGGTCGCTAATTAAGTTCCCTGAAGAGTGATGAAGCCTCACGGCTAACATCATGGCGGTTATTGTTGGAGCTCTTCGAGTTAAGATTTGAATGTATCGGTCTTGTCTCCGTATGGTGCAGCGATACCGTCCTCCATGGCGCTCAGCCACGGTACCAGTGCTTCGGTAACGTGTCCAAAGTCGACTGATAACACTCTGACTTGTATTCAGAGCTAAAGCCACAGTACGTTGCCGGGAACCAGCTTCTATCATTCCCACGGCTCTGAGCATTTCTTCCCTGCTTAAATGACGTCGCCGCTCCATAATAACGTTGGTTTTAATCAGTAGTAGGGAAACAGTAGCACTAATAATGTCTTCAATGCGTTGTATGTTTTTATAGGGAAAATATTGACAGCTGATTTTCATCTTTTACTCGAATTTTATTGACAGTTCCTGATTCAAATTATGAAATGCACCAAAAAGGATCCATATAAATTTATAAAATCATAAATTTATTACAAAGCCACATCTCAATATCAAGAAATCCGCATAAAAATGCTTGATCCCTAGACACTTTTGATGTGTGTATATTTGTCTCTGTGATTTCCAGTTATCTAGTATCAGTACAAGATTTGCTTAGTTTAGAACTATGCGACGTTGTGTCAATGTGGTAAAAGAAATTCTTTAATAGTGCATGTATTCTTTTTATAACTAGGTAAAGGACGACAGTATCAAATTTCCAAAGCCAAAAGTCCACCAATGCAACAGTACGAACTCCAAGAAGGTTCGTCTCCATCTTCCTGAACAGCAGCTCAACAACAACGGTCATCCTGTTCAAAGACGTCGGGAAGATACTTTCTTGTAATGTTTACCGAAGTATTAAGGAGCCATAATCGGGGCCATATTTATTTGTCTATGGGCGGACTAGCAATCGGACGAATAATCTTCGCTGAACCAAAAACCGTGTTTTTATTGTAATCCAAATATTTTGCTCTAACGTATAATTTTAAATGTACGTGTTATGTATACTACGTAATTTTAATCTGTGTGAACATTTAGAATAAGATTATTATAAAAATGAATTTGATAAAATATTAATGTTGTTTAAGAAAATGCAAATAAAGTTTGTAATGTTAATGTTAATGACTAAGATGTTTATGAAAATGGATAATTTACTTTTAAGAAAATAGGCAACTTGACATAAAACCTGCCTGAAGTAATAAAAAAATACCAATCCACACATTAAAAAAGGAAAGTCTGTTACAGATAAATTACCTCACTAATGTTCAATGAAACCTAATGCCAAATTTAAATCGATAACAAAAGTTTTTTTGTGATATTGCTTTTGAAGATAAATTAATACTGAAATCTGTGTAAACATTCTTTTCATCCCCCCCATCTCGGCAAGAGTATTTTTGCCCTTCGATATCTGAGTGCAAAAGCCGTTTTTATCCGCTAGAGGATAAGGTAAATTGAATTTAGAACATTGTGTGCACTAAGTTTGTGAATTCAAAACATCATTAAACCTATTTACTTCTAAAAATGTTGTATGATAAATTTATCATACAACATTTTTTTACTTGGTAAAAACTCAGACTCGGACACTTCTTGGTGTACTTTTTTTTATATTTGGTTTGTCCGCGCCATTTTCTTTTTTGCATTTTGTCATTTCCTCGCTGAGGTGGGATGAAAAGTTACATGTTGCACTCGAGCGCAAAGATTTTTCACCTCGTGCTCTTTTGATTCCCTCGCTAACGCTCAGGATTCTAATTTTTGAATCCTTCACTTGCTCGGTCATCGAAATTGAGCACGTGGTTAAAAAGCAACTTTGCACTCTTGTATAACAAATAACTATTAATTGTGAAAAGAACACAGAATAAGCTAATTTATTTCTTTTTCACATGCACGTTTGTAAATATCTAGAATACATAGTTTTTTATCAGGAAGGTACTTACAGTACTGTATTCCGAAAAAGTATCCTGTTACTAATAATGTTTCTAACTGGACTATGATTTTTCACATTTTTATCAGTATTATTCTAAAGTTGTTGTGACTTTTTGATTGTGATTCATATAAATACACGAATTACACTTATAATAATTAGTATTATTTATTCACTTTCATGAATTAAAATTTATAATAAATACCTGTCTCCTATTGCTGTTTAAAAATATTTTATTTCCTTTATGATTTAATTTATTTTTTTAAATTTGTTATTTTTATCTCTTTATTAAATTGTGACTAAAAAAGTAAAAATAATAAAAAGTTAGTAAACTTTCGTGTTTTTTGTCTCATATTAATTGTTGTAAGCTTCATACTAATATATGGTGAGATAAATTCTGAGAGTATTTTATTGTAAAAAATAAGTAGCAAACAGAATACAGGGACTATTTAGAAAAGAAACATCTACTTTCGGTGTATTTTGTACTACTACTTAGATTTCATGAACAAAACAACCTGTATATATAATGTAAAGATTGATGTTAAGTGTTGAAAACGCTAATAATCTAGGCAAAGCCTTGATTTCAATAAATAATATATAAAACTAAAGGTTTGTGGTTTTAGTTTAAAATTTTCAATACGACTTGAACTTACCATGAACCACGAGTGGGAAGTATAATTTTTTTAAAAGGTGATATACATGATGTTTTGTGTACGTTTACTTTTTAAAAGCGCATAAACTTTAATTTCATCTTAGCTTTTAATCCATACACATCCCGAAAACGATTGTCAGATCCGCAAATCAGCGCTTTCCCTACTTTTCTATTGTACAATTGTCTGTAAAGTAATTTGATATGATTGCCCTTTACATATTGCGTCAATCCATGTCAAAGTGTGTAAATAAAGTATATTCAGATATGGCACTTTGACAAATGGTATTGGAACAAAACGTGTTCGGGCCATAAAAGCTAGTAATGTGCCAAACTAGATTAGAGTCAAACTCTGGTCATTTTGTGTTTTATGTGTGTTTTAAATGTATTGTGTACGTTGTAGCTATTGGTCGATATTGTTTTAATAGTCTCTAATATTCCTAGAAATAAAAAATAACATTCTTTTTGAAATTCTTAGAAAACTAACAATTACATTAATTTTAATATAAAAGTAATGTAATTTTATGATAGCTTTTATACAATTTTCTGGATAATAAATAAACTAGTATTATTATTGTTATCTGCAAGACATGTCAGGTACTATGGATTTTTGATGTAGCGAGTTGGGAGTTTGCTGTGCTTATTTCTAAATAAAATAAGTGTCGTAACTAGAGTGTTTTACGCCCGGTACAAGTTTCTTTAATTCCTTCTCATCGAAAATATTTTCAAGGCTGTTGGATGAAGGCAGCACAGGATCCGTTGTTGTGTCAACCAACTGTGAACGTCTTTTGGCTGAGATATGGTGAATGGTTTTCGGAAATGGCAAGGACCTCTACGCTGATTTAATTGTTACTGCCATGGCTGGTACCTCTCTAGTTACGACACTGAATAGATCAAATATTTGTTGAACTATGTTTACGATGCATAAAATGCCAATAGCTACATAGTTTATACGCTGTATCTGAACAAAGAGAAAATAAGAATAAATGTATAAGATATTAAAACGCATTTTTATTTTCCCTTGTGTAAAGTCTTTTATTGTCGTAAGTTAATGCTGCAGTAGTTTTGGTACTAAACCTACTAATATTAAAAATGCAAAAGTTTGTAAGGATGTGTGTGTTTGTTATTCTTTCACGTAAAAACTACTGAACGGACTTGGATGAAAGTTTACAGTATTATAGCTTTTACATCAGAATAACACATAGGCTACTCTTGGCCGCGATAACCAACATATCCGCGGGCGGAGCCGCGGGCAACAACTAGTATATAATAAATTCGAAAGTAACTCTGTCTGTCCGTTATGCTTTCACGGTTTAATCGTTGCGCCGATTCCAATAAAATTTGGAATGGAGATGCTTTGACTTTTTACTGCGACGCGAGTTACTTACAATTCACATACATTTACATGTATGTGAATTGTGTATTGTACGTTTACACGTAAAATAAAATATTTACCGGAATATCACACACAATGGCAAGTGATATTCTTGCGAGGTGGTTTGAAAAATTTTGTTTTCGATATAGTCTCCTAGTAACTCTACACACTTCTCACAGCGATTTTGGCGTTGCTCTAACCCGACCAAATAGTACTCTACATTTTTCTATGCAAAATAATTGTTCACAAAGGTAATTACCACCTCATTTGACATAAATTCGGCGTAGTCCCGACAACATGGAAGGCAGCATTAGTCCACCCGATCCCAAAAAAAGGCGATCGCTTTAATCCGTCCAACTACAGGCCGATAGCCATTACTTCCCTCTTCTCGAAAATAATGGAGTCCATCATCAACTATCAACTCCTACGGTATCTAGAAGATCATCATCTGCTTAGCGACCAGCAGTACGGCTTCCGTAAGGGTCGATCGGCTGGTGATCTTCTGGTATACCTGACACATCGCTGGGCACAGGCGATTGAGACTAAGGGGGAAGCCTTGGCAGTTAGTTTGGACATCGCGAACGCCTTCGATCGGGTCTGGCACAAAGCGCTTCTTTCGAAGCTCCCTTCCTATGGGCTTCCCGAGAAATTATGCGATTGGGTCACTAGCTTTCTAGCAGATAGAAGCATTAAGGTCGTAGTCGACGGTGAATGCTCTGATTCCATATCTGTGAATGCTGGTGTCCCGCAAGGCTGTGTGCTATCGCCTACTTTGTTCCTCCTCCATATCAATGACATGCTGCAAAATTACGGCATTCATTGTTATGCGGATGACAGCACCGGCGATGCTTTTTACACCGGCCGCGCCAATATTTCTCGGGAAAACGTCATTGAGAGTCGAAACAAACTTGTGTCTGAAGTCGAGACTTCTTTGGAGAAGGTCTCAGATTGGGGTAGACTTAATTTAGTCCAATTTAACCCCACAAAGACACAAATTTGCGCGTTCACCACTAAAAAACTTCCGTGGGTTGTATGTCCTCGTTTCGAAGGCACTCCACTATCTGCCTCAGCCAATATTGGAATTCTTGGTGTCGACATGTCGAGCGAAGTCCAGTTTCGTGGCCACCTGGAGGGTAAGGCCAAATTGGCCTCGAAAAAGCTTGGTGTGCTCAACAGATCGAGACAGTATTTCACTCCGGCCCACCGCCTTATACTTTATAAGGCCCAGGTTCGGCCTCACATGGAATACTGTCCCCATCTTTGGGCGGGGGCACCCCAATACCAGCTCCTCCCTTTGGACCGCATTCAACGGAGAGCGACCCGAGTCGTCGATTGCCAAGAACTTTCAATTCGGCTAGACTCTTTGGCGCTGCGTAGAGATGTAGCTTCGCTGTGCATCTTCTACCGCATTTATCATGGGGAGTGCTCCGAGGAATTGTTCGGACTGATTCCTGCCGCCTCTTTCCGCCATCGTCCTACGCGACAGAAGTTTCATCCCCATCATTTAGATGGTTGGCAGTCCTCAACTGTGCGCTTTTCCAGGAACTTTCTGCCTCGCACAACAAAACTGTGGAATGAACTGTCGCCTGCGGTATTCCCGGACCAATACGACCTTCAAACCTTCAAGAAAAGAGCGTACTCCTTCTTAAAAGGCCGGCAACGCACTTGTGATGCCTCTGGTGTTGCGGGTGTCCATGGGCGGCGATAATCGCTTACCATCAGGCGATACGTCTGCTCGTTTACCCCCTATATCATAAAAAAAAAAAAAATTATGTCCTCTGGATGCAGTTGTCTAAAGAGGAAACCCGACAGTTAAAACTTAAATTGCGCTTCTCAATAATATAATTTTGAGCGAACGGGGTATTTCCTCCAATATTATGGGTGAATCCTCCGATTAGATGTCGTATATATACTAATCAAAAATGCAAGATTAATAATTATTGTACCTACCATATATAGCTGCACCTTCATAAAATGATATTAAAGCATGCTTTTCTATTCGTATTTGAAGATGTTTGATAATTTGAAATAATAATTATTTATTTCTAAAATTAAAATGTTAAACTGTTTCTTAAACACTATACCCAGATTGTAAAATTACTGACCGAATTAAATTAAATTCATTTAGAAATCATTTTAATAATCTACACGAAATTGAGTTCAAAAGCAACCGTAATGTTAAAACGACATCTAGGAAGCAATTTTTCGGGAAAATGACTTTTCGTGGCAATTAATTTTCGTCAAATGTCGACTCGTATTTTTTCCTTTAAAAGTAACTTGGGAACTTTCGTGGCCTTTGAAATTTGTTTGTGAAACACTCTACTGGCGAAAACATAAAGTAAAACTATAAGCAATCTTGTATACTTAAAGAGTACTACTGCATTTTACGATAAAATACAGATTTAGTGTGAACTTAAATAAACACTTAAAACGTAAAGAAGGAATAACGTTATAACGTAGTAGTCAAGAATAAATAATAAAATAATTAATATTAGTTTGCAGATATGTTTTTGATAAGAAGGTCGTTTTTGGTGGGTCAGTACATTTTAAGGGCTTTTTTTTAGATACACGATTAATTGTACAGGTAGATATACACAATAAAGTAATATTTTAATGGGCATTGTAGGTTTCAACACGCTGAAAGGTGACTATTGTCTTAGTCATAAGTTATTTCTATGTGCTGCATTGTAAGTGAACTAACTGTAAGTTCTTATGAGAATTTTTTTTACACAGAATTTACTGCTGTTAGTTATACTAGCAATAAATTTTAAAATACAAACGAAAGAGTCCAAACACTAAGACGAAGAACAAAAAATAATTTAAAAAAAGCAAAAGTGTAACTTATAAGTTTACTCGAATACAAAACCATTTTTGTAATATAAATCAAAAAAGAAAATATGTTTTATATCTTAAAATAAAATACAACTGGATCCTTGACACAACGAGTTTAGTAAAAAAATATTCCAACACATTTCAGAGCAATCGTGTCTAAAAGAAAATTTGATTAAACTGACTCTGAGGACCTAGAAAATACTAAAACCCCGCACAGTCAAGACGTAGTTACAACCGAATGACTGAGAATAAAAAAGATTTAAGTCTAATAAACTGTATAGTCTAGCTAAGCATATCATGTCATTCTGTTTTATATTTTAAACCCATAGTTTTAAATCTCGAATTTAATTTACGCTGTGTTTAAAGTTTGAAAGAAGGACTAAGAGGGATTTATTTGATTTTTGCGTAAGGTATTAATAGATTGTTTGACTGCACGGATGGTCTAGTGTCTCCTGGCCCCTATCTACTGCGCCGAGTGTTTTGGGTTCAAACCCCAGACGGCACAACACTTGTGTGATTCACAAATTGTTTGTAAGAACTTTACAAACAATTTGTGAATCACACAAGAACATTCACACACACCGCGACACAAGAACATTCATAAAGGGGGATATCTTTTTTAACACGCTTTTATTAGCTTGACCTGTATGTATGTAAATATCTATGAATGTATGTAACGGAATCTTTTATCTTCAGTTTCACCTACTTCTAAGAGTCTGATTAACTGAAAAAATTTCACAGGGGTCAAGGGCCGATGACAATACAATAATTTGAAAAAAAACTAAATAAAAATTGTTTTTTCAAAAAAAAATTGCTTTAAAACCTAAACAAACACGCTTTTGTTACTATCCTTTCGTTAATATACCAAACTAAAAAGTAGAAAATAAATTATAGTTTAAAAAACTAAAAAAACACGCTTTAATAGCAATCGAACTAAAAAGTAGAAAATAATTTTACGGGTGCTTTCTAAAAATATTTCAATAATTTCGCCCCACGCTTTTTACATTACAAATTATTTTCTTCTTTTTAGTTCGATTTATATTAAAGCGTGTTTTTTAAGTTTTTTAAACTATAATTTTAAATGTCAAGTCAAGAGTCAAACTCAGCGACAGGTGAGCCATACATGTAAAAACTTAAGATTTATTTTTATTATAGTATGTCACCAGCAATGTCATTATTAATCCTAACGCCTTTATTGAATGAAATCGGTTCAGTAATTTAGGTGCTACTGTGGAACATACAAACATACACAGAGCGTAGTCTGGTAAAGATTAAAGAACGCTTCGGGCCATGTTATGATGAGGTCTAGACTATGAATTTAATAACATAAAATTAATTTTGTTCGTAACATATCCTATTATTATCGTAAACTATTATCACAATAAACCAATTAACCAGAAATGTCTTCAAATATTGAGGTATAGAGTATCATGTACATATATTAACTGCCCACACTAAATAAATTTATATGGACACCCGATATACCGATCCATCAAGAGCTGTCTGTAATTACCGATATTGGAACGAGCAATTTTCTTAGCTTCGTCTTCGAACTAATAAAACTATGTATTGTATACATATACAATATATACACATCGAAGTAACAGTGGTTAGATTGTATTCAGCTAAGATACATAACATAATTTATATTACACGCGTAGTACTTACTTAAAGAAACATTACATTATAATCTATACTTAAAATTATAAACGCGAAAGTTTGTAAGTATGGATGGATGGATGGACGTTTGTTACTCTTTCACGCAAAAAACTACTGAACGGATTTGGATGAAACTTTACAGTAATATAGCTTATACATCAGAATAACACGAAGGCTACTATTTACCGCGATAACCGACATATACGCGGGCGGAGCCATGGGCAACCACTAGTCTTCTATAAATACAATAAAATTGTAAGAGTTCAATGTCTGTAAATTAAATCATCAGCCTATAGCAGTCTGCTGCTGGCCATGGGCTTCTCCCATCGCACGCCACTGTTTATTAAAGATATTGAAGAAGTATTGTTGTAATAATACTGGCTTTATAGTGTTTTTATAACGTATTCAAAATTCTTCCTATTCTATGTAACTAGGTTATCATATAGTTCAATAAAATAACAACTAGATGAAACACATCTTTTATTTTCAAATACAAAAACTACAACAAGTATGAATGAAGGAGGTCTTTATAACAGTTAGTAACAGAACACAAAACAACAGTTTTTAGATTTTTTATCTGTTTATCTATATTTTAGCATAGCATACTAATCTCAGACGGGGCTTAACAAATTTTAATGCGATTTTGTTGTTTTATGTTTTGTGATAAACTTCACTTAACATTTAGTGTTTGTTTTGTTTCAATCGGTTATCAAACAAAAAAGTAATATCAGTTTAAAAAATCGCCCACGCGGTAACCGATATAAATGCTGGCGGATCCGCAGGCAAAAGCTAGTTGTACCTAATAATATACTTTTGGGTTCCCTGTTGGGATAATGAAAACTTTTTTAAACTCAAATTCAATAATATCACAATTTAAAAAGTACAACTGACTAGAAAGAGCTTAAACTCTGATGAATATTCCAATGAACTATATGTGATGGTTTATAGGGCTAAACGTACAGATGGTAAGTAATCACACCTTATGGACACCTGCAACTCAAAAGTCAAATAAAACTGAAAACTGTATTATTCATCATTTTATTCTTAACTCTTGTGGAATGCCAATTTTTTTTTCAAATTACAAGAATACCCTCCCAAATAAAGAACTTTCTCAATCTGTTTATGAGTTCCGAATGTAGACATATACAGTGTGTGTGATGAGAACGTGACCGGCATTTTTTTAAATTTTGGAATGCAAATTATAAAAATAAATATTAGGCTGATTAAAACAATCCTTTGCCTAAAATACCAGGCCGCCCATTATATGGAAAATTCCAATGTCTTCGTGAGCAAGTGGCTAAAGAGATATTCACAAACAAAAACCGTCGATGACTTACCAGATGGTGGCACATCGAAAAAGACGTCTGTTGCAGAGGATAAGCAGATTGTGCAGCTGTTTGCCAGGAATCATTTATTATCACTCGACTCTGGGCAAGAAAAGTTGAAGAAAAAGGGTTTAATCATTTCATTTGATATCATCAAAAGGCGTTTAGTTGTAAATGGCGTAAAATATCGTAGCACTATGAAGAAACCTCTCCTTTCTAAAACGCATATTGAAAAAAGGCTGCATTGGGCGTGCGAAAACAAAGACCATGATTGGGACAAGATCATTTTTTCCTGATGAAGCTTCATTTTAGGTAACCTAACCGGTTAGCTCGACTCGAGCTTGGACTACGGCTGACAATAAACTGATGCTATGAACCGTGAAACACCCTTTAAAGGTGCATGTTTGGGGATGCTTCTCAAAAAGGGTTTCGGTAATTTGTACTTCTTTACCGGTACTTTGGAAGCTGAGAAGATGATGAAAATTTACGAAAAAGCATTATTGCCGGCGGCTAAGAAGATATTTCCACACCAAAATGATTTCCGGATTCTGCAAGAGGATAATAATCCTAAACACCGAAGTCGGCTATGCACCACTTGGAAAGCAGAACATGGTATTAACGTATTGGATTAGCCCTCACAGGGATCCACCAATAAGGGCAAAAAATGTACTGACCGTCCCTGACCTTACTCGGGAACTGAAGTCCGCGTGGAGGTCTTTACCTCTATGCTCTATAGCTATACTGAAAAATTGGCGGAAAGTATGCCACGAAGATGCCAAGCGATTATGGACAATAATGGAGATTGAACACCGTATTACTATAAAGCATCAAACAGCAATAAAAGACTTAATTAATTACAATTTATCGTTTAATATTTCTAAGAAATTTTGCATGAAATTTTGCCGGTCACGCTCTTTTCCCGCATAGTGTAATATATATACTTAAAAAAAAGTTGAAAAATAATAATCTGACTACGTAAAAACTTTTGATAAGATTTTTATAGCCTATGTGACCCAAGCCATTATAACCATCTAATGTCATCTCATTCATTGAAATCGGTTCAGTAGTTAAGACGCTATCGTAGAACAAACAGAGACTGCCAAATTATTATCCTTCCTTTAAGTTTAGGCTAGGGTAATAAAAAACTACTTTTCATACCAACTCTCATGTAACTAAAGTGATCGTAATTTTTAAATGGCAGTACTTTAAGAGAATGAACCTTTTACAATAAAATACCTTATTAAGTTTTACAATGTTGGTGAATATTGTCTTAGATATCATCTTTGGGAACAAAAGCATATCATAATTCATACATCGGGTAGTTTTATATGACACGAATGAATGACAGAGTGCGCATAAGTCCAGAGTTATGGTGTTATTGACCTTTCAGGCTTTGTTTGAAAGTAACTACATATATATATTCTGTGATTGTCCAGAGCTTTTACGGGTTTTATCTCTGGGATTGGTCAAAGGTTGAATCTTATACACTCTGTTGAAATTACACATACACATTTACCAAGACTATTATCATGAGTGATAAGTGAACGTTTTATCGAAGGTTGACCGAGTTATTTTTATGATATAAATAGGAATAGGGAGCAAAAGGACAGAGGATTTCCCTCTGGGGGAAAAGTAAATACACTTATTTCACATTTTAATTAATACTCATTTATATTAGATTATTAACATTTTTTTTTTTTATGTGGAATGGTATCTCCCTATCTTGTGTCATCACCATGAACAAAATGCATGATGTTTTAAGACGCCCATTATGTTTCCATTATGTAAGATTTTGTTGATATGACCCTGTCATACCAACAAAATCTTAGACAACGATAAGATTGGATGATAGATGTTGGGAGTAAAAGGTTTTTCCTCAAATCTATTTCGTCAATACCGTGGAATACAGACGTTGGTTTTGATGAGAGTCGTTCATAAAATGTGCGTTCAATTTTGGCCGTCTGAACATGGCTTAATACATTGTTACATCTAGGTTGTCAACAAAATCTAAAATTTATTCGAATTACAGCTTGCTATAATCACTTTGAAGGCATTATTATACAATTATCTAACATTATAGTAATCATTTAAATGGCACCTCGAAGGGCATGACATTATTCATGTATAGTCTGATACACTGCAATTAGCTGCCATTACAGAAAGATCGTGAAACAAAAGGTCACAAAGATCCTTTGTTATGAAACTCAATATCTAGTAGGCGAGTTTTGTTATGATTTATTGTAATTTATTTTCAGAAAGGTACGCGACAGTCTGGGAAAAATAAAAGCAACACCTCGTACATGTTTTTGTCAAAATCATATGAAGATTTGTTGATTTAAGACGACTTGTTTAAAGTTTGTTGAGGACCGGTCAAAGAAGTCTAGGAGGTTATCGTAACTTTCAATGAAAAAACCAACTACTGAACTATTAAGTATTTTTGAAGCAGCGTATATTTCAATTGGTATGTTAGTTAGTTTTTAGTATTAGTTTCTATAGGTAATGGCCAAAACTTATTTTAATTTTCGGTGAAGTCTATGTTCCATTGTGGACTATTAATACCACATATTAATTCATGAAGTACAAAACTAGATAACGTCACAAGCAAATTTTAAATAACGATACACACAATAAAATAATACGTAATCTCATTTACATAAGATAGGTACTTTTTAGGGTTCCGTGCCAAAGGCAAAAAACGCAACCCTTATAGATTCGTTATGTCTATCTGTCCGTCTGTCTGTCTGTCCGTCTGTCTGTCTGCCCGTCTGTCTGTCTGTCTATCTGTCCGTATGTCACAGCCACTTTTTTCCGAAACTATAAGAACTATTATGTTGAAACTTGGTAAGTAGATGTATTCTGTGAACCGCATTAAGATTTTCACACAAAAATAGAAAAAAAACAATAAATTTTGGGGGTCCCCATACTTAGAACTGAAACTCAAATTTTTTTTTTCATCAAACCCATACCAATGAGGTATCTATGGACAGGTCTTCAAAAATGATATTGAAGTTTGTAACATTTTTTTTTTCTGAACTGAATAGTTTGCGCGAGAGACACTTCCAAAGTGGTAAAATGTGTCCCCCCCCCCTGTAACTTCTAAAATAAGAGAATGATAAAACTAAAAAAATATATGATGTACATTACTATGCAAACTTTTACCGAAAATTGGTTTGAACGAAATCTAGTAAGTAGTTTTTTTTAATACGTCATAAATTGTAAACTGCAATTTACCTTTCATTCAATCAACACAAATATAAAAATTATATTAAGTTACTTGCTGCATTGGTTAGCTCATGGCTGTGCGGCAATGACTCCAAACCTTTTATTTTGTTTTCTTTGGTCGACTTCGTTCTCATTCAAGTCTCTTAGTGAAAAAAATATTGTAAACCGTATATATTATTTTTTAAAAGGAGCAACAATGGAGTTTGGCGAACTTTGAACTGGCGACTAGAATCACTCGATTTTTTAATATTAAATATTGACTATTCATAAGTGCCTGTAAAATAAGTTCCTATATGAATAAAATATTTTTGATTTTGAGTTTGAACCCTTCATGGGCGAGTCCGACTCGCACTTGGCCGCTTTTTTATTATAACTTTGTCGCCCAGTCCGTCCAACTGACGAGATAATTCTTCGTGTTTTTAAATCCTAGACCCAAAGCACTTTGCTGTGCTTTTCCAGATCTTTTGCCCATCATGCAGTAGAAAATCAAAAAAAGAAAGAAAGAGAAAGAAAATAAAGAAAAGACCACTAAAATATTTTAGCTAAAACTATTTCAATTTCCAAAACCAAACTAACTACAAGTACGGGTTTAAATACGAATCGTAGTCTACAAGTCTACAAATTTGCTTCTAAATTAGGATGGATCGTATCCCGATCTTAAGTAGTTGCAAGTAACTCCTTATGTATACATACATACACCACGGAAGTTCAAAACTTAGCACTTGACATCGCATTATGTGGAAATAACACGTACACCATATAAATAAAGTCACATCTGTTTCAAAGCTTCTAAGTAACATAAATAATATACTTTGACAATATAATTTTAACCCATCCTGACACTGAAAGCTATACTTGTGGCCAAAAAACCGCGACAATTGAGTCAGGCACGTCCAACGGCCGAAAGTGCGAAATAATGTTAGTCACTTCCGCGAAATTGTGTAAAAACTTTGTAAGGGACAGTCCCAACTCTGAAAGACGTGCTCACTTCACGTAAGCGTGTAACACTGTGTCACTCGACAAAAATAATATAGAAGTATAGTTTTCAGCTTAATGTGTCATAGTATAACTTGCAGCTGTTTTTATTTTTTTATTAATCAACAAAATAAGATTTTAGGACCAATTTAGTAGGATCTTCGTAAGTACTAACTTAATTTTTTATTCTATGATATATCATAGAATAAAAAATTTGAAATAGGTATCTTAAAAAATGTACCAAGTGTATAAAAATTGGTAAAGGCTTATATATTGTTACTAGCTGACCCGGCGAATTTCGTAGCATACCCACTTATATAGGTGCATCCTTAGGTATACTCTCGAATTTCTCGACCGCAACTGATCATCGAAAGTAATACAACCTTAATGTAAACATTAACGGAGGGAATCCTGGTGTCCTGAAATACAGGCTATATATACCTACCTACCTATATATATACGACATCAAGAAAGAGCAAGTTTCGAATGTAAGTAAAATCTTCGCTATTTGAGAACAAATTTTATTCATTGAATTGATTGAATCGGTAACATACCTAAAGAAAGAATCGGGGTTCTCATCTTTAATTTACATTCGGCTTAATTTACTAGCAGAAGATTAAGTAGAAAGACAGAAAACATTTGAAATGCAAAAGTCTAAATTGTAACACAGTTGAAGCGATCACCTCGTCTCTCTCTTTTGAGGGTTCAAACCCCACGTAGGACAACACTTTGTATGGTACACAAATTATTGTACTGAGTCTAGGTGTTCTTTGTGTTTGTTTCATGTATGTGAAGTCCCCGGCGACAACAATATTCCCAATGCATAAATATAATACAAAGGCGTTTAGCGTGGGGGAGCCACGCTTCGGCATGAATGTGCCGGCTCGACTGGAGTGATACCACAGCCTCACAGAAAAAGGGTGTGAAATAGCGCTTGCACTGTGTTTCACCAAGTGAGTGAGCATACTGAAGGCCTATACTCCCATCCCTCCGCTCATCCCCATCCCCCAAATGCCGGCAACGTACTTGGGACGCCTCTGGTGTTGCGGGTGTTCATGAGCGGCGGTAATCGCTTACCATCAGCTGATACGTCTGCTCGTTTGCCCCCTATTCCATAAAAAGGCGTCTTTAAAGACAAGCAAACAAACTTCCATAAAATGGATACAATTTAATAATAAGTGAAGTATCCACCGAATGCACTGTATCTAACCTACTTTTCTCAACCTATATATTGGCCGTAAGCCTCATTTACTGTGTAACCAACCGTAACATGGGAGACACACACTCGTAAGTATAAAACCTACTTTAAAAAGCTTTGATACTTTTTATAAATGATGGCAACATTTTTGCCAGATCTTTGACCCCTTAAACATTTCACAACAAATGTATAGTCTACTTTTTAGTACTGCGCTTAAATGTAATTATCGACAACGTTATTTACTTATCATTGTGTGGGATAAGCTTCTTCCAACATCTTACAACATTTATTACGCTAACGGAAAGTTGATGTTAACGACAGAAAACGATAAAATCCATATATATCAATATTGTTAATCTATATGTTGTTATGGAACGAACCAACCAAAATATTCGGGAAGGGCAACAGTCAGTTCGTCGCGGTGGCGGTAATAATTCTAAATAAGGTCCAATAACGATGCACAGAAAAATAAGGAATATGGATTGATTGTCACATGCTTGGCTTAAATTCTTTACATTTCTCGGAAACGTCGAGATGTTCTATGGGTGTTACGCCTACTACGTCATCGTGGAAAACCTACAGAGCTTACCAGTGGTCGTCACGTCTAATCTAAAAAGGCGATTTGTGGACAACGTAAAGTTTATACGAAGGAGGAGTTCAAAACACTAAAAAATAAAAAAATAATTAAAAAAAAAATACATGAATTATGATGTAACGCTCAATGGTAATGAACGTAAATAAAAACCATATACTTTTTATTAGTGAAAAATACAAAACAAATTAATAGTGTCAAATAATATGGTCACAATAGGTAAATAGGGTAGTTGCCTGTATCGTAAATAAATACCGATGATGTCTCCTTCTCCTTGATTAAAACGAATATTACAAAACATCACGGCAAATATAATTATTATAGCTTTTAAACAATTGAAATAAATTGCTCAATTGAGTAGTCTAAAACAGTGACGTCACAAGTTAGTTCAGTACATTTTTCATACATCGTTTTGACAGATGATAAAAGTAACTGATTTGACTAAGGTGTCAACTACCCTAATGTGTTCTGAATCTTCTTTATAGCAAATAGTACCTGTAATAGAAAACTTAGCTTTATTATAAATACAATACATATACTAGTTTTAAACCTTATATTTTATGTAAATATCTATATATCTTTAGTTGCACATACTTATTATGGTATAGAATACATAATTACAGGTGCGTGTATGATATCGTAATTTGTGCGTATCGTAGGTGTACGTGTATGTATGTATATCTTAGCCCAAATATTTGATAAACGTTTCCTCCTTATAAAATTCCTAATAAACCGTATGTAAACGTGCCGATCTCTCTGTACTACGACGTTACAAGTCGTTTAAGCTACGTTGTTCCTAATTACTTTCGATTAAAATCGATGCGATTCGCGTGTACCATTTAATCTTAGGGAAAGAGATGGTAAACAGTTTTAAAGGGCAAATTGAAAATGTTTCGATTTTAATCTCGATTTAAAATATCGCTTTAGGGAAGATATTTGAAATATTTGATGCTTTCAAATATTTCAAATATTATATAGGTAAACTAGCTGACCCGGCGAACTTCGTACCGCACCAAAATCATTTATTCAACTAAGACACTAAGTAACATTTATGAACGTCAAATTGAAGCTATAGTTAAAAATCATAGATCGACACAAACAGACGCCACAGCATGTGCTGTATTGTCGAGGTAAATTAGGCGAAAAACACCAAAATCTACTGCCTGCCTGTGTCGATCCATAACTTCCAGTTTCCAAAATGCGTAGAGCCTCTATGCGTATATCTATCTGAATGAATATATAAGTATATAAATTTATATACAAGAACTGCTCCTTTAAGTAATAACTTAAACGAGCAGTTCTTGTATATAAATTTACGATTTACGAATTTATCTAATAAGATACGAGCTCATTTCTGATTAGAAAAAGCGGACATATCAAAGTAATTCGGTGAGCGCACTTTAGAATTCAATTCTAAAATTATTAAACGGTCAAGTTTCGACAACGGTTTATGGCCAGAACCAAATGATACTGTTATTTATGATACTTACTGTTTGTTGATCATTTCCATTACTGTTTCTGTAGTTTTAAAAATGAAACTCTGTTCACGTAACATTGTGGTGATTATTTATGTATGTGTGCATAAAACATGAAACTTTGTACTTCTCTATATGTTTTGTAACAATTATACTATAAAGGTTTCAAAACTTATAACAAAACACACAAATTAGCGTAAGTGCGTAACTGGAATCGTAAGCCTGGTACGCACATATTCGTTTACCAAAGTCCGAAAGAAAATTGGCACCCATGATCACATTTATATTATTAACTGGCTATATGCTGCCAAGCTTCATTGTTGTACATTGTTATACCACAATGATAGTGATCAGGCACAAACAAGAATAAAAAAGGGCAAAAACAATATTTGAAGCAAGTTTTATATCGTGACAAAAGTTGATTTCATTCAGTGCTAAAATTTTTCAATATTTGAAATGTACCCAAACTAAATAATATATGACTAGCTTTTGTCCGCGACTCCGCCCATGTGTATGTCGGTTATCGCGAAAAGAATGGCCTATGTTCTTACTCAAGAATCAAAATATATCCCTGGCAAATTTTATTAAAATTGTTACAGTGGTTTAGCCATGAAAGCGTAACGGAAAAGTTTATTTTTTTTGGAAACGAGGGGGCAAACGAGCAGACGCATACCTAATGGTAAGCGATTACCGCCACCTATGGCCACCTGCAACACTAGAGGCGTCACAAGTGAGAGGGGTGTGGGGAGGGGTTGGGGCATGGGCCTCCGATATCCTCGTTCACTCGGTGCAACACAGCGCTATTTCACACTGGTTTTCTGTGAGGCCGTTGTGTCACTCCGGTCGAGCCGGCCCATTCATGCCGAAGAGTGGCTCTCCCATGGATTATATTCTTAATATTACAAATAACTCTAATACTAAAACAATATACAATGATATATAGATAAAACATCTTTGAACATGTTAGTATTTCTGATATGGCGTATGGCCAATGTAATGTTATGAACAGAAGAAAATTCATCTATCATTAAGTTGATAAACTTGTCCAAAAGTTTAGATATAGAGGCAATTCTTATATATTATTATTATTGAATATAGTCTGAAAAGGAAACCAACAAGTGTGTAGCGGTTGAATACAGAAAGTTCCGTCCAAATCTACCATGAATTATTCAATATTGGTGTGTATCTAGAACTTAGTGAAACTTTATCAAGAATTCCAAAATATTTGTGATATTTTCTGTATAAAATATTTGTTTTGTTATCATACTTTTTTACTATACTATAACTAACTTTTGAATGATAAAAAAAAAACTTCGTTTAAAAAAACCGACTTCAAAAACTAAAAAGTATAAAATAACTTAATTTGTATGTGCTACCTATTCATAGGTTTGAAGTCAGTGCCAAGCCAATGGAATAGTAGGTACTACACTCGCTATATTTCGAGACGAACGTCAACGACGCTTCGGTTGTTTTGTTCAACGCGAAGAGCAGATATCCCGCTCCAGGTCACGCGCGGCGAGTGCGGTACCTACTATTACATTTTGTCTTGGCACCGACTTCACACCTATGAATAGGTAGCACATACAAATTAAGTTATTTTATACTTTTTAGTTTTTGAAGTCGTTTTTTTTAAACGAAGTTTTTTTTTATTTTTCGCTTTTAAGTCTTTCTCAAGTCTCTCATCATCATATCATTTAAAATTTAATTATGTCTACAGAATATGAAGGCATGCAGACAATTGCTTGTAACTTCATTGCAGGCGCTCACGTAAATTTGAGGGTTTCCTTCGATTTCCTTTGGATCCCATAATCAGATCCTGATATGGTGGCCATGGGACCACATGGGGAGCATACCCTTTCGAATACAAAAATAATTTTCGAAATTGGTCCACAATTGACGGAGTAATCGATGTACATACATAAAAAAAAACAATGAAATTAAGAACCTTTTGGAAGTCGGTTAAAAATACAAAATTTTAACAAAAAAAAAATCGACTTCAAGAACGACCAAATTGAAATGGGCCCACACGGGAAGCACCAGCTTTCAAAAAAAAAAAACATCGAAATTAGTTGGCGTGATATTGAGTTATTCGTCAATTTGTCGCACACATACTTAATGCAAATTGAAGACTTATATGGTTTTCTCATGGATGACATGTCAAAACAAGACCAAATTGAAATGGGACCACATGGAAAGCACCAGCTTTCAAATAAAAAAAGAATCATCAAAATCGGTTCACCCAGTAGAAAGTTATGAGGTAACAAACATTTAAAAAAAACAGTCGAATTGAGAACCTCCTCCTTTTTTGGAAGTCGGTTAAAAATATGACCGAGAGATCAAACTTCAATTTAATTCAAAACAATACACACAAACTCACTTATATTTAGTTTCAAAAACAAGCTTTTCTTTGCCATTTAATACTATTTAACAACTTTAAATAATTATTTGGTTAGTACGTATACGATTAAAACTAGGGCGCTTATACTCTTTGCGCTGTAGCATGGTGCGTGGTGGTTTAATTTAATTTACTTTAATGTAGTCCAGTTTTTAGTTTAATTTAACTTACTACAGTCATTAATGATTTAATATATTGCGAATGTGGTACAGCTGAAATACTTAGTCATGATTTGTAAATCGCGGCAACTTTCAAGAGTGAAACGAAATGTTACTGAACCATGCCACGCACAGTCTACAGCGCAAAGAGTATAGTTGCCACCACTGCGATCTCTGCACTTCTCCATGTAATCTTTAATGGCGTCAAATTTCATACTCTTCTTTTCTCAAATTTTTCGTTAAATAGGTACAAAGTTTTTGCTTCTCATTTTAATATATAGATAATTATAAACATACATACACTCGCACTTATATTTTTATAGGGCTAAGTAGAGGAGATTAAACGGTCACAATTTTTACCATTATATTTATATTGCACTCATCTAATATGGACAGCCATAGAGGCGTTAATTGAGCACTTTACATATTATTTGTACGAAAAAGTTATTTTGATGAAAATACATACTTATAATGTTCTCCTAGCCGATAACGGCCACGGCGGCCAGTCTCAACGGAGACCAGTCAACTACGCAGGAGATATTATAGTGCACAAGTGTGCGCGCAAACACAGGTGCACTCTCTGTTCCCTCTCTCTCAGAATCCGATGGGACGGTTAACCTAAAAAGCGTAACAGACAGACAGAGTTTTTTTTTTGAAAACGTGGGGACAGACGAGCAGACGTATACCTGATGGTAAGCGATTACCACCGCCCATGGATACCCTCAACACCAGAGGCGTCACAAGTGAGAGGGATGTGGGGAGGGGTTGGGGCATGGGCCTCCGATATCCTCACTCACTCGGTGCAACACAGCGCAAGCCCTATTTCACACTGGTTTTCTGTGAGGCCGTGGTATCACTCCGGTCGAGCCGGCACGGTGACAAACCTGTTACGGTTAAAGTACATACTAGTATTATACCGAACAATACGGTTTAAAGAAGGACATAGTTATCAAATAAAACAGACCACGTGTCTCAATCAACATTCTAGAACACAATTACATTCAAATTAGTCCCCCCTTTGATTTCAACGACTGTACATCATTAGTATTCTGTTCCAGATCCGTTCGTGACACGGGTCGGTGTGTTGCGGTTCGACCCTCGGGCCGTACGTTACCAATAACGACTCCAGCCTCTATTTATTGAAACGTACTGAATTGTATCTAGACCTAAACTTGATCAATTGAAGATATTGTCCGTAGGATCCAATTTATTGTTTCGGTAATTAAGTTACTGAATTCTGTGAATTGGTTGAGTTTAATTAACATACAAATAAATCTAATAAATCATTCTCAGATTGTGTTATGTTTTCATTAAGTATGTATGTTTATACCAAGTGTTTTGACAAACTGTTACTCAATACATGTAAGTTAGATGCATCTAGATGTATCCTAGTGTTATTTACTATAATACAGTTCGCTCCAAAAATATCTGAAAATAAAAGACGTGGCTGTTATTTTGATGCAGTATAACACTCACGTACTGAGTCACGATTTTACTTATTTTATGTCCTTTAGACATACGTTGAAAGACGTAGATCCGATCCATATGCGCTTTTGCATTACTTCCTTCAATATTTATATAAATCATGAGCAGATGGAAAACGCGCATTAACACTCCTGTTGGTGATGTAATCAGTAGAATATAATTTGCATCTGAATACTGCAACGATTTGCATTTTAAAACAGTTCATGACAAATTATTTAAGTGACAATCATGAGATTGTATTGATCACGGATGACACATACTTAATTCATAAAGTTAGGCGCCAACTTGACAATTTTAATGAAGTCAACAGTGCACTCTCGAAAGTGGTACATTGGTTTAATACAAATAACCTTCTCCTTAATGATAAGAAAACTAAATTCATTAAATTCTCTACACCAAACGTTAGGCATGTTACAACCAATGTGCGATTGAATGGACTAGAGTTGGATCCTGTGGAACCTACTGTATTTTTAAGTATTACTATTGACGCTAAGTTACAATGGGGTCCCCAATAGGATTGGAGTCCCCAATCTGTTAGGCTAAGCTCAGCGGCTTTTGCTGTGAAAAAGATTCGACATTTAACTGATATTGATACAGCTCGAATAGTTTACTTCAGTTACTTTCATAGCATAATGACTTACGGTATCTTACTCTGGGGTAACTGTGCAGATATTAATGCCATATTTGTTTTACAAAAACGCGCCGTACGAGCCATTTCAAAATTAGGCCCTCGAGTTTCTCTCCGTTCCAAATTTAAAGAGATAAATATTCTGACTGTATCTTCAATATATATGTCGGAGTGAGGGTATCCAAATAATAAAAGTGATACAAACATTTGCCACTATCGAACACTACGGAACACTCTATATAAAGCGGCGCGATCGGCAACAGGACACAGTTCTCTTCAGATCTCGCGACGACCATATCTATTATTTGATTTGTGATTTATTGTATCTCTGTGTTTTATATTGTGTGTATGAGGCGATATTTATCAGTGGGGGAATTACTAGCCTAGGTGGCGAATTCCACAGGGCATCGCGGAGGGGTGAGCGTTGCCCCAATCCCCTCATGGGGGGTTGCTGATGGTGTTTAAGTTGATTCGTATCCGTTTAGTAGTGATTAGTGTTTGGCTTTGGTCCAGATTGGCTGTATCTGTCATTCATGTTCTCGTTTATTCTTGTGTCTCCGACATCAGAAGTGCGATCTGAATCTCATTTGCCCACAACGTTTGAGAGTGTAACGGATCGTCAGACGCGGCGAGCTGTCGAACTACCCTCCGCCCGAAAATCGTACGAGGTGTCATTTGTTAAATTTTTGTAAGCGAGAACGCTCACATAGTGTCAAAGTGTCGGTATAGCCTTTTCGCGTACGAACGGTTCGTGAGACGTGCGGCCTACAACAGCGGCAGCGTGCGGTAGTAAAAGCAACGCATCGATTACTGGGAAGTAACCGGTATGTACGGACAACTCCAACAATCCGGTGAGTCGTACTATTTTTATTTTGTGCCGAATGCACTTTAATAAGACAAGTTCTGTCAGATGAATTTCTAGGCAAACGACAATATAGTGCAATAACATTGAGGGTAGGTAATGCCCGCACTTATTGTAACATCGAAATTCTATGTACAGTTTTAATCCAGATTTATTCGGTGTGGTTATTGTTTCATGTAGTGTACGATTGCTGTATTTCAAGCGACATAATTATTTAAAGAAAAGGATGAGAATCTGTTTTCGAAAAGAATATTTTTTTAAATAATAAGATCGTTTCTAATGGTGACATCGTTACAAAGGTAGACGATTTCGGAAGTATAGTGTAGTATTATATCATAGCAGAATATCTGTGATGGAGGTGGATTGAATTACCCGTTCTGCACATGCTGTTTGTTTATTGTTTAAATTTATTTCTTATTTTTAACCCCCGACGCAAAAAGAGGGGTGTTGTGGGTTTAACGTGTCTGTCTGTCTGTGGCACCGTAGCTCGCGAACGGATGAAGCGATTTCAGTTTGGTTTTTTTGTATGAAAGGTGAGTTACGTGCGAGTGTTCTTAGACATGTTTCATGAAAATCGGTTGAGTCGTTTAAAAAGTTATGGGGGTGAAAGTGGGGAAGAATAACCGAATGTCTGCAAAACGTGCCAGTATAATCGTTAAATGACAATTGTGTAATTGATAACTTCGACCTGATGCTGCATAAGGGGTTTTTTTATTTATTCAATTTTAAATTTATGATTGTGATGTGATTTTTAGTTTGAGGCGGATTCATCTTTGATTGTAGCTATTAACATTTTTTTAATTATTATTTTGACCAATTTGAGATAGTTGTGAATCGAATTATAATTGACCGTTTTTTTATTTTGTGATGAAATGTCGATATTTTCAGTAAAGATAAAAAAAACTGGTCGGACTTCTATTTGGTGTCAGCTATCTCACCAGCAGCGGGTGATTGTAGCTGGCATGTCTATGTAGTTGGCAGGTCTATGTAGTTGGCAGATACACGTGTGGGAGTCACAAGGATGACCTACGATACTATTTATTTTGATTGCTTTGAGAATTTGCAGCAGTAGTCAATTACTAAAGTTGTTATTTTATGTTGTTTTGATTTTAATAATGATGTTACTGTTTTCTTTTGCTGTTCAGTAGTGTACTGTTTTATTGAGACAGAATAGACAGTGAGGTCAGATATGGCAGAGTGAGAGAGATACTGTGTGTACACGTATGTGACATTTGATAGGGAAAGTGTAAATTAGTAAAGTTTGATCTCAGTAACTTAGTTTTGATTCAAAGCTAAGAAAGAAATTAGACAAAGTTAAATCCTAAATATAAAGGACCGTTTAAAATTGTAGAGTTGCTCGATGGCGATCGTTATACTTTGAAATCTTTAACTAGTAACAGAATCTACAAATGCGCTTGCGTTCGTATACGAGAGTTTCCTTTAAGTGATATACCCGAGGAGGTAGATTTGTCTGGCATTGATAATAGTGAGGAAAATCCCTGTAGATCAAGTCCCTATTGATGTTGATGATGATAATCAAGGGTTAATTAATGCTGATGCAATGGAATGAAATTGAGTTGTAATTGTGTGGCGAGTAGTCTCTATAATGAGATATGAGATATCCTATCAGCGTGGTGGTTGTTAAAGTTTAGTTAAGTTTTGCGAAAGGCGAGGTGGCCACTGAAAGGCGAGGTGGCCACTGAAAGGCGAGGTGGCCATTGAAAAGTAAAATTGGTAGAATAAGAGGCCATGTAGATATTGTTAATAATAATAATCCAAAAATGTGTAACGCGATAAACGGTGAGGTGACTGTTGCGATACTACTTACTGGTGTTATTAATTTAGTATGTAGCGAGAAGTCTATTAGCATTCAGATTTGATAACAAAAAGCCTATTTTATGAGAATGTCCTAAATGAAGTTGTTCCACAGAAGATAAAATGTAATAATGTACCCAATGTTCATGGTCAGGAGTGGCCGAACAATACAAAAATCTCTTTCTTTTCTGCGGATAATGATGATGATGCCTTCAACATCACACGAGGACGTGTAATACGTCAGGACGGCCGTGTCGGAGTGAGGATATCCAAATAATAAAAGTGATACAAACATTTGCCACTATCGAACACTACGGAACACTCTATATAAAGCGGCGCGATCGGCAACAGGACACAGTTCTCTTCAGATCTCGCGACGACCATATCTATTATTTGATTTGTGATTTATTGTATCTCTGTGTTTTATATTGTGTGTATGAGGCGATATTTATCAGTGGGGGAATTACTAGCCTAGGTGGCGAATTCCACAGGGCATCGCGGAGGGGTGAGCGTTGCCCCAATCCCCTCATGGGGGGTTGCTGATGGTGTTTAAGTTGATTCGTATCCGTTTAGTAGTGATTAGTGTTTGGCTTTGGTCCAGATTGGCTGTATCTGTCATTCATGTTCTCGTTTATTCTTGTGTCTCCGACATATATATATATATATACTAGCTGATCCGGCAAACGTTGTCCTGCCATAAAAAAAAATTGGGGTTTAAAAAATTCATGTTGGTCGATTCTCAGACCTACCCGATATGCACACCAAATAAAAATAGGTCTAGCCGTTTCAGAGGAGTGTGGTAACTAACATTGTGACACGAGAATTTTATATATAAGATATACGAAAATTTAATTTATGGTCAAAGAAATATATCTAAGTTTCCTAAATTCAGTGATGTTTATTCGGTAAATACCAGAAACAAATATAATCTTAGTGTTCACGTCACTCGTCTTCACAGAGTAGGCAAGTCGTTTATGGGACAATGTATACGTTTTTACAATAAAGTCCCTATTGATATTAGGAATTTGTCATTAAGGAAATTTAAGAATATCATTAAATCTAAGTTATTCGCAAAGGGGTATTATACCATAACAGAATATCTTGATGATAAAACCGCCTGGGATTGAGCTGCCCATTACGTGCCCATACGTGCTGTTTATTTTGAATGTTTAAATTTATTTTGATGTGACCATAACTTGTAGTTTGAAACAATTTCATCTTAAATGATTGCTATTGTTGACATTTTTTTAAATTATTATCTTTATTGATTATTGTAATTGTGACTCAAATTGTAATTATCGCTTTTTTATTAAAATAATGTCTTTGCATTTGAGAATATTGTCTGGACTTTAAAAGAGACGGTGATCACTGAGTTTGTTTCGTCCTTTCTTCTCAGGGCTAGTCCAGTTAGGAAAGGCCGAACTCATCTGCTCAAAAAAGTTTAACTTACAGAAGTGTTCATGTAACCTAATTGCATAATAAAGGATTTCATTTCATTTCAAAGCTTAATACTGTTCATTTGTGATTTAGTTTAACGATAGCCATAAAACAAATGATATGTATATGTTACCGTCAGATTGTCAAAACTGTTAAACTGTAATATATCTCGCGAGATTATACTCGTAAACTGTCGAAAGATTGTGAACCGTAACATACTAAGCTTACTATTAAACGTATTATTTTTAGTTAGATTATAATTTAACGAATTCAACCGTCAAATTGTAATATGTTTTACGACGGATCGCATCTCGCGCCATAATTGTTTGTTAATTCGTTTATTGCCGAATGTAAAGTATGTTTGTGATTGTAAATTGATTTCATGTGATTGTCACGGTGACAATTGGTGACAATCTTTAGATATATTACAATATATTCTCGCTAGGAAGATTATAATCTAACAGTTTTTTAATTGAAATTTAAATGAATAAAACCTTTAAACTGCTACTTACAATATAAGGATGCATATTTACCACACATATAAATGGCAAAAGTAACTAACCTAAGTAAGAGTTTACTGAAAGTTATACTCCAAGTTCGAAAGGATGAATGAAGAGCGAACCACCAAAGGAATTTATAAGTCTTGGATTCTACTCATGCTTTCCATCAGGCAGAGTAGAGCCACTTTGGCATGCTCATATATAAATAAGGCTCTTATGGGCGGGCAAGTCACAATTAAAACGAATATTACATACGCAGCGAAGATATAACTTTGAATGGATGTTAAAGAACCGCATAATGTTCTATTTTATTTTTGTCTACTCTAAATGCAAATAAGGTGCAAGTATTTGTTCGAAAGTTTTTTACTCTTTTCCAATAACTCAAAGATTGTCTAAAACAGCATAGCTCAGATTTTTTAAAAAACGAAGCTTCCTTTATGGAACAAGAAGTTTCAATTCAATAAGAGCAAATAAATCAAGTTGGTTCGATGAATCGATAACGAATAACGGCAACGTTGTCGCAGACAAGTTTAAATTGAAGAATGGAATGAAAACTGACATGTTGCAAAGTTGCAGAAGAAAAATGAAACGCCGGTTATATAAGAATATTTTATTGCATTCTTTCATTTATTTCTGAGTCCAATACTATCGAAATTTCTTAAAACATTTATCAATATTTTTTAATAAATTAAGACATTACCGTTGGATGTTTTTAAGCCGCCCAAAGGCCTCCAAGTAAACTTTAGGACTGTTAACCTATGATAACAAATGGGGCCGACCGACTGCTTAACGTGACCTCCGAATCACGGAGACGATCATGGTATCGTGCCACTAGCGATCACCCATCCCGGTACCTACTGACCGCGCTGTCGTTGCTTACACTCGGTGATTGTTTCTAATCACCGAGTGCAACTGTACTATGTTCGCCTTGTATAATATTTTTTTAAGAAACTATCAAATCATAGTTTATAATATAACAAAAGGGCAAAACGCCTTTTCCTTTCGGGAAACATAATTACAAAAATGTTTTAAACAGAACTAACCTTATTGAGTACACCGATTTTACTCCAGTTTCAGAATACACCCCTACTTCTAATAACATTAATAACTACCATGACATCCGAGCATTCACAAGCACTCCAGACGAACAATTATTTCTTCAGTTATATCCGTAATCGTACAGAATGAGTAATGGCATCCTAATAATAGGCTTTCACTGATCTATTTTCTGGGGCCTTAAACTTGTTGATGTCATTGATTTATGTATCCTCTTGTATTACGCATGTAACAAATATCAAATGAATTCCAATATACCACGTTTGAATTTCGTACAAACATAACGACAGTACAATTCAACGACGATACAAATAAAATTAATGTTACATTGATGTTTTTTAGGAAAATGTAGTTACTTTCTAAATTCAAATAATTAGTATGTAATAATTACAACTTAGCTACTTACTTAAAAGTCCAACCCAGGCCCTACACTGTAATCGTATAGTTTTTATTTTATCAATATTCATGGACTTAGAAAAACACCTTTAATTTTTAGTTTCGGCATTTCTTCCCAGAGTGAGTTTTTAAAATGTCGGTATATTCTAGCTGTAAGCGCTTTTAAAGGAAATAAATGTTTTAATTCATGGTACAGAGCAATCTAAAACAAATCTAACTTTTGAATGCATTTTATAATTATCTAAACAAGCTGTTGCTATCCATCTTCTAGATCTATATATATTACTTTTAATCACCGACAGTCTGTTTTTTTTTATTATAGAAGAAAAAAAATGAAACAAAAAAAATATTGGCAGTCTTAAAGACTGCCGAAAGAAGTGAAAACTTATAACTTAGAATGTTTTTTTGTAAAATTAAAGTGTACAATTATAAAATCCATACTGTTTAAATTAAATCATCATATCGGTGACGCGGTGACGAGAACTTAAAAGATTTTCCCCTACCAAAAGTGCTCAACGCGGCCAAAGAAGTTTTGTGACGTCAGCATGTCGATGACGCGAACTATACTCTGTCCATTACTTTATTTTCTTTTTGACAGCTCACGCCTATAAATTACCATATTTTTTTTCGGAATTATGTACTACAGTAATGTCGTACTTTATTGACGGTGACGGTACTTTAGTGAAGTGGTCTGTGCATAAGAAACAACCACAGACTATAAAACAGTACTTGAAATACGATAAATCGATCATATGATAATAATAATTTGACTTCATGTAAGTATTTTTTCTGTAAATTTAATAAAAAAAGGAAATAAAAATTGTATCTATGACTCCAAGATTGAATTTTTGCAAGGAATTAAGTCGAAATCTTGGAATTTAGGATCAAACCAAGAGTAAAGAACAATAACTCTGTTCATTCATCTAATTTACTGATTTATTATTTATATTTTTGTTTATTTCTTACATAATATAAAAAACTAATGAAGGCATAATTAATATTTCAACAAAAAATATTTAATTAAAACGATTGAAAGTTCTTCGTAAATAAAATCGCTATTCGTTTCAAATCGAATCGGTTATGAGTGAGGACGTCACTAATTTAAAAATTTCTTGAACTGTCAGAAAGAAAATAAAGTAATGGACAGAGTATAGTAAGATTTTCTCCTACCAAAAAGTGCTCAACGGGGTTAAATAAGTTTTCACTTGTAAAATAATAATTGAATAGAATCTCAAGACGAAGCATGTCATAAACTCCATCAACATTCTATAAGGATAGTATAATGTTATACACGTACTTTAAAGTAATAACCACTTTCACATAATAGATGAATAGTTAATTGGTATTGTGTACCAGCCTATATAAAAAGGTCTTCAATTGTCTTCCACTGTTATAAAACCACGATCTGGGTAAGACAATGAGCTAAGACAAACATTATCCGTCTACACTAAAATGTACATGTATTTTATCATCCTAATGAGTTTAATTATAGAAACAAAAGGAAAATATATGAGCTTTCATACGGGTTCATAGACGATATGGAATATAGGGCACCGGAACGATCGTAAACATGCACAATTAGGAACAGCTGCTAAGCACATAACTTGCAAGAACCATAACCTGGCTCGGTTCTAATAGACTTTTATAACACATGAGACAATATACGAACACAATAAAAATTTATTATAATTATTTTGAATTTATTTTTAATATATTGCATTGCTTTTATCGCGGGCTTTGAGGCCTTTCTCAATGAATCAAGAAATTTCGTAACGTAACGAAAATAAAACCCGACACTCAAAGCTCGCACGAGCTGCTCCGAAATATGTCTGTCTCTGTGGCTTTCCGAGATACAGTGACAAGAAGACAGAGAGATCGAGATGACGTCATCATCACTATCGCTGGTTGTGGTTGGTCAATGATATTATAAAATATCATTGAGGTTGGTTCATTTCGTGTTATGTTGCTATAATGTGGTAACTGGATAGTGACGTCAAATCGAGCCACTCTCGGAACGCAATATCTTGTTTCCTTAGACCATGAATATGTCAACAGCCGACCGCACAGGAGTATCGAAATACGTCAAGGAAGATTCGTTGCCTTGGACACGAAGATTTGTTATGTCATAAAATGTATAAAATTATTCATGGTAGCCATACACTACTGCATAAATAAAAAGATTGCATAAGTTGATAAAAAATGCTATGCAATAGCTTTACCGCGGCAGTCCCCGAGTGCCACACGTCTTTTTTTATGGTATAGGACGGTAGATGAGCAGACCTTATAGTAGCGACTATCGCAATAAGTTAATGTTATTAAGTATTTCTATAGCCACCGTGGCTATAGAAATACTTAATAACAGGCCGGAGTTTGAAAGTTGGTACCTTAACCCCTGCGTCCTGCGCCTAATCTCTCCCCGGTCGTGTCGGATAACCGTCCCATCGTATTGTGAGAGTGAAGGAACAGAGAGTATACCTGTGTACACAGTTGTGCACTTATCTCCTGCGTCCAATCGTATTATATTCTGAGAGTGAGGGAACAGAGAGTGCACCTGTGACTATCGTTTTCGTGACTGAAATCGACTAGGAGTACATCATCATCACTAACTCGGTCAAGAACGACTAAAGAATTGAACTACTAAGCCAAACTGCACGTTTGACCTAGTGGTTTAACGGTCACCACGCCGTTTCCTACTTCACCAAGTGTCGTGGGTTCAAATCCCACGTAGGACAACACTTTGTGTGATCCACAAATTGTTTTTCTGAGTCTAGGTGTTCTTTGTGTCCGTTTCATGTAAGTCTGTAAAGTGTCCCGAGACACAGGATCACACAACTCCCAGTGCGGGAGTTGTGTTTTAAAAAAAAAAATGATAACACGAGTTTTTGTAAGGCTTTAGTACCACTCCGATCAAGCCGGTCCGTTTGATTCTAGGTAACGTAAAACTTTTAACTGTAATCCCTGAATATTTCCTTTTTCTGGCTGAAAGATACTCTGTATTTTATTTCTTGCTCCTGATAATTTCTATGGAAAATATAATTATAAATTCTTCAATATTTATGTTTTTAGATGTGTAAAAACATAACAAAAGAAACATACGTATTATAGCTTATATTTAATAAGGTACAATATGAATAGGATATGTACTAAAGGGGGCCTAATGTGAGTCTGTGAACATCAACTAGACCGTCTCGGTGACCGCGCTAAAAGCTTCACCAATCGCAACACCGAACGCTCTTGACTTGATGTGAAATAAACTCACACTAGGCTCTAAGTAATACGTACGATACAAATTACAGCCTGTGTAATTAGACCAAGACATAGCGCCAATAAAACGTGACGATAATGTACAGCAAATCCGGTATTGCATTGTACGCTTACTTCACAGTCGTAAACTCACTTAAGCTCGATATACAGCTCAGAAACCATTTACTACAAAGCTTAGTTGGGGTTTCTACGCCAGCACTTGATAAAGTTTAATAGGTAGGTACGTAATTGTGATGAGGATGTTCAAATTGAAAGGTTTATGAAGATAAATAACACATATGGCTGCAAACAATAGTTTTAATTAACTATGCAATTAGTAGGCTGTCCAATACAAGTAAGGAGATTCCAATTCCACTCCAATTCTTTCTTGACTAAGAATTTAAGTAAGGTTTTCTTTATTTCTTTTATTTTTCGTAATACATCTATATATATAAAAATGAATCGCGGAAATGTAATGTTCGCGCATAACTTCCGATCGGCTGCACCAAATTAAATAATTCTTTTTTTATGTGTTCGTTATTGTTAGGTTTGTGTACAAGTAAAATTAAAAGATAACGGGAAAAGTCTTTTTTTTTGTCCGCGACGGGTACTGACAGATATGTAAATATGGCTGTACGAAGTTTGCCGGGTCAGCTAGTTCTTCATATAAAACTAGCTTTTACACGCAGACTTTCATCCCCTGATTTACCCCCTGAGGGGAGGAATTTCGAAAATTCCTTTCTTAGTGCTCACTTACGTTACGTAAAAACCTACATGCAAAATTTCGGGATTCTAGCTTCAGCGGTTTGTGCTGTGCGTTGATCTCTGGGTATGTCAGTCAGTTAGTCTGTCAGTCAGTCACCTTACTCTTTTATATATTTCTTTATATAAAACTAGCTTTTACACGCAGCTTCGCTCACGCAGACTTTCATCCCCTGATTTACCCCCTCAGAGGAGGAATCCCTTTCTTAGTGCTCACTTACGTTACATAAAAAACCTACATGCAAAATTTCAGGATTCTAGCTTCAGCGGTTTGGGCTGTGCGTTGATCTCTGGGTATGTCAGTCAGTCAGTCTGTCAGTCAGTCAGTCACCTTACTCTTTTATATATATGGATTATTATTGATAATTTGTCAAAGCTATATAAATAACTTTATAAGCTTTATTAAAAGAAATGAAATAAGCAATTTAGTATGTCACGCTTATTCAATAAAATTTCTAGAGAACTTTTAACCAATTAATTTTTTATTAGTCTTACTATTTCCTTAGATCAGAAATTACTAAGACACTTATATTTTTTAAGCTAATCGAATGACCAGACGGACGTGCCGAACCACAGCAACTATTCTTTGACTTGACCGAATTGCAATACATGTTAACCGATCTTATCCACGTTACCCACTTAATTTTGAAGAAATCAATTCTAATTAGGGAAAACACTACGGTATCACTACACAGTAAAGTTAATAACAATTTTCAAAAACAAAATGGCAAACACAGAAAAAATACAGTGAACTTGTATTTTCAGTGTTAATATTTCCTGTAAAGGTGCAAACAGAACATCACCTTATTCAGCCAGTGACTGGTCACGCTCGATTCGAAGCCAACCTCACGTAACAGTTGTAACACGAGACAAATTGTTATTGGCTGCATTTTCTATTCAAATATATTTTAGAAGACATCCAGTAGGGTTGCCACTATATTTTAGCAATTTGTGGGATAAGATATTCTAAATGTAAATATTCGAGTTTTGGATTGCGTAAAGGAGTAAATTATTAATAATATAGAAATTGCAAAAACTTTATACATTCCTCCCTTTTCCGAAAACTGATTTTGATAAGGTAATAGATGGCCTCAACCGTTACTCTCAGTCTTACTGAAGGCTTGCATGTCTTATTCCGGGCTATGAATTCCAACCCAACTCCCACGCCTCCTTATCATACTGAGACAGATCTGCAAGGGCTTTCGCCTCCAATTTTTTTTGCGCTGCTTTAAGTTATTGTTAGTGATGTCAAATACTTTAGTCACCAATCTAAAACATAAGTGCAAGTACTTTCTTGAATAAAATACTACTAAATAAAAACAAAAGTCCATTCTAAATTGTGACTGATATTTTGAAACCCTTATCACTGTAACGAGTACCAAATATATTGTGAAATCAGAATTAATATTCCAGTTTTAGAGATGATGAGGTTTGAATACCATAATTATCATATCACCATGTGATATTAAAAAGTAAAAAGCTTCTAGTAACACGGTAAACAAAAAGTAACAAGTTTATTGGTAACTTAATTATATGAAACACTCCATCTTTTATTCAACGGATACTAATATTTTTGGTTATTATATCTCAGTACTGAATAATTTAATTAATCTAAACAAATTGATTGTTACTTTGTAAATTTTATTGTCAAATAATCACATTAACCAAATTATTAAATGTCAATATTATCACAATATTGTCAGTGTCAATGACCGGCATTTAATTGCTTTAATAACTTAGATATTGGTGCTAATTCTGTTGTTACCAAACCTAACTAAAAATCCCTAACATTTGCTGTTGTATTAAATACCATAATCACATTTGCTTACAGTCTTTTTTTCGATATCTCACATCTTAGCTTTCACTATATTTAGTTCAGCACCAACTAGAAGTTGATTCGAGTTATACGTTATTAATAAAAAAACTAAACTAAACTCTAAAAGTAAAAATTATAGGTAATAATTACGTAAGTAATTTAGTCGGCATGTATTTAGACGACGATGTGTAACACGTTTTAAAAGTTCAACATAAGAATAATGATGGTATAAATTGAGTAATTTAAGTAATTTTGGTTATGCCAAAATAAATTTCACTTTTTAAGTAATAAACAAGGGTGTCTCTGATTAACATTTATTTGGTACTGAACTAAACACAGTGACAGCTAAAATTTGAGATATCAAAAAATGGTCTACAAACAATTGAAAATAAAGTAAATAATCAAACAATATTTTTTTTGGTGAATTTTAGTTTAGTGGGGGCAACAACAGAATTAGCACCAATGTCTACTTTGTATCTTCAAGCCTTTTTAGCAAACTTGATTGGGGTCAACTTTAAGTCTACTACGACCCGACTGAACATCTAATTTTTATGGGTAGTGACCGGCATCACATCGTTACAACCCAAGTATGTGCTAGGTGATATCGAAGTTCTATAGAAACATCATTTTCGGGTTTTCCAGGGCTCCGAGGCACTAGACTAATTTAACTAGGATTGTTAAACCGTTGCAAGGAGTTAATCTATTAGATATCACTGATATCACTTAGCTACACTACGTATCCAAATATTATAAAACTAACTGCCTCATTGATTTAGCGGTTGACGTATGCGACTGCCAATCAAGCGGTCCCGTGCCTCGGAGAGCAAGTAAAGCCGTCGGTCCTGCGCCTGACCGGGGAGAGCCGGTCGTGTCGGTTAACCGTCCCATCGTCTGAGAGAGAGGGAACAGAGAATGCACCTGTGTTTGCGCACACACTTGTGCACTATAATATCTCCTGCGTAGTTGGCTTGTCTCCGTTGAGACTGGCCGCCTTGGCCTTAATCGGCTAGGAGAACATCACATCCGAATATAAAAAGAAATGAAATTACAAAAAGCATTTCCCTCTCCTGAGAAAGGAGATTTTGGCATAGTATATCGCGCTGGCCAGACTGTTTGGTATAGGGTCTGTTTCAAGTGTTCCTTCTCTTTGCAGTGATGTTGTCGGCGTAGTTTACTCTTCTTACGACACCCTTGGGATGAACTCCTAATCCGTCGCCACAATTTTTATTTTTAAAAGAAAATCCAATTTTCAAGTGATAATCGTATGTAAAATTTCAAAACTTTTCAAAATAAATATCATCTTGATTTGTATTTATATTAAGTAATAATACATTCTTGAATTTGAACAACCTTGATTGTGAACATTGATTTCCGACAGAGACTCTGATTTCTAATATAATTTTTTCCACGTTCTTGCGTAAATGTGTGACATTATTTATCCCCTTGTCGCATATACAATGTCTAGAGAGTTTTTACAAGCAACGGAGTACCTACACGTCGAATGTAAATCTGTATTGTGATATATTCTGAATTAGAAGATAAAATATGTATTATAATTTCATACTAAGTAATTATTTTAGTGCCAAAGTCGTGATTATATATAGTTAAATTTTGATGATTTTTAACTAATTTGGAGGTTTCTAATTTGATGCTTATTGCTTGTTTTATTTCTTTGGACAGACGGATTAAAGTTGTTAACGTTTGTGAAAATTAATACTAAATAATTAGATTCCTTAAAATTTGAAAACCGCTTTCATATACTCTAATTTGTAAAAATAATAAAAAACTAGCTGACCCGGCGAACTTCGTACCGCTATATTTACATATCTGTCTCCGCTTCCCTTCTCGGACAAAAAAATTGACTCCGATATATTTTAATTTTTTTGTACACAAACCTTGTCCTGACAATAAAGAACACATAAAAAAAGAATTATTTAATTTGGTGCAGCCGATCGGAAGTTATGCGCGTACATACATTTCGGCGATTCATTTTTATATATTTAGATTTCGTGTGACATACATAATTTTACGTCTATTTCCAAGAGGGGTAGGCAGAGCCTAATTAAAATGATGAACATTATCAACAGTCGTTTTAACAATTTATTACACTCTGAATTCATCGAAGTCATAGAGTAACACAGTATACGCAGGGTTTCCCCTCTGTCAAACTATGAGCCCAAATGGGCCCACGCGTTATGTCACAGACTGAGTTTTAATTGTATGTGTGAAATTGAGAATGTTTTGTTTTGGTTTTTAACCGACTTCAAAAAAGAAGGAGGTTCTCAATACGACCGTATATATGTTTTTTTTTTATAAGTTCGTTGTTTATGAACAGCTTTTGATGACTCTTTCTTTAATAGAAAGGAGATATCCCAACGGTGGTACCATGATAAGGACACTAAGATCTGATGATGGCATCCAAGAGAAATCGGGTCGAACCTTGAAGTCGGTTTTTGTTTTTTTATTTTTTTTATGTGTGAGTTCATAGTGACGATTTCTTTATGTGTGAGTTTAAAATGTGTATGTGTGAAGACTTCAATCCGAAAAAAAATACAGACTCCCTTCGGGTACTCACCTGTATTGCTCTTTGATCGAAGTCAATCGAATAGTTTTTGATGACGGTTTACACTTTCTATTTATTGTTGGATTTATCGTTGTACATACATCTCATATTAAATTCAATTAAGCTTGGAAGCGGTATATACAAGAGCGAACAAAACAAAGAATTAACAATCAAACATTTTTAAACTATTGGGACATATCACATTAACAGGTACAGGACCGAAGTTCGAGATGAATCCTGCGATCATACATTTTCCCGAAATTTACTGTCGCCCGTAAAACGAGAATGACAAAAGTTTTAAATCGAAGTGTTTACTACACGTTCGTAATACAGTTGTAAAATGAATGGCGAACCGAACCCGCATTTAGAAACACGACTGATCATTCGCGATTATGTTTTATTTGCGGGAGTATCAGTCGCATTTGCCAAAGTCATATTATTTATTTTTTGTTATAATAGTTTTGATAGTAACTTAATGCAGACTGATCGCAAATGGAATGGAGCTTGGAAGAGCTATTGCAATAAGACAGCTGAGAAACATCTCAAATATAATTTATTTTAAAGACATACGTATTATGGTTTTTCACAATAAGTAACTGAGCTAACTGGCGTAAGGCATAGTGGTTAAAACAGTCACCTCGTCGCTTTCTGCTGCGATACTAGTTCTGTGTTCAAATTCCATATAGGACAGCTCTGTTATCATCATCAGCCTATCGCAGTCCACTGCTGGACATAGGCCTCTCCAATTGCGCGCCACTTGGTTCGATCCTCGGCTTCTCGCATCCAGCTCCTACCAGCCGTATTGCGCAAATCATCACTCCACCTGGCTTGTGGACGTCCTACACTACGTTTGCCGAGACGCGGTCTCCACTCAAGAACGCGTTTACCCCAACTTCAGCTTGCTAATCCTGCTCTGCTCCTGACAGCTCTGTGTGATCCACAAATTCTCGTTCTGAGTCTGGGTGTTTCTTTTCGTTCGTCGTTTATAGTTTAATCACAGGAATATTCTTAATGCGGTAATTGTACGTTAGAAGGAAAACAATCTGTTAAGTTATTGACCCAGATAGGTCACCTGATGTTAAATGATTACTGCTTCTTTTGGATGCAGACCTGCAATCAGGAAAAGAGAAAGTTAGAGAAAACTGTTTTCTGTCAGATCGTAGTCTCACTCCAATCAAGCCGCCATTTGGGCATTATGCCCGCCGAAGTACATACTCAGTGCATAAAGTTAATAAATAAATTTGCTGTGAAACAGTGCTCTCCCAGCTTTAAAACAAGTGGGCAAATGCCACCTACTTTGTTAATCTATCAATCAGAAAATATGTCTAATAAAGTTTCAAATTTCATTTCTACTTAGTGTTTTGAAATAAACAACTTTCATTTAATTAATTTTATAGTACATTACATATAAAAGTTTAAAACCTTCGTCAAAATTTGATTGGTTTTCAGCACATGCCATCTGAACATTGAACGAGATAAGGTCACTGTCAATTACATCGTAAAGTTTGAGGTTGAAACGTTCGTTTTTATACGCTCTATAAAAACTACGTAATCATCGGTTTATATGTGGTGACTGGCCTATGCTTGTATGATGTAACTAGCGAAGATAAAATACAAAAAGGACCAAACATAAAGTCCTTTTTGGCAACCCTAAAATGCTCTGTGAGAATCAACATTGATATTTTTGGTGATAAACTTTGATAATATTGAAACTAATGTTTTGATTATAAGTTTGATTTATCATGATTAATAAATTAGAGATTATTGATAAAATAAAATATAGAATTATATCCTATAAACTACTTTCGTTAGTCTAACAAAAAATCGAAAATAGCTGGACCGATTTGTCAGTTGTGATCTAGATATATTTGTCAGAGTCCAACGAAAGTTGTAGATGGTGTAAAAAAATAAAAAAAGTTTGTTATAATGAGTACAGTTACTACCTAATAATAGCCGTAATAAAATTTAACTTGTACGAAATAGTGATCACGCAAGTAATCAATACACCAAAAACATCAAAGATTATAAACTCAACGTTACGTTTTTTTTTTTATAAAACTTAATCATAATTGCCATATAAGTTTTTAGAACACTTTCATAGTACATAATTCTCTTTCGTACTAAAGAATATTATGACGTTTTCATAACTTCCTGTCTTTTTTATTACAGGTGGTGCTGTCAGTGACCTTATCACGTTTTTTTTCCATAAAAAAAAAGAACAATGTTTGTATCTTTTATAAACACAACTCCCGCGGAAATGATCGTACTCACACACACACACACACATTAACAGTCCTTAACAGTCCACTGAATACTCATCACACAGTTATTTGCCCTAGGTTGCCTCTGGCAAACATCAACAGGCCATTCAAAGAAACAAAACAAAGAAATTATCTCCGATCATCATAGGTATCTCAACCAAAACAAAGTCTTTCCAGGCTTACAGCGACAAGTTATGAACCTGGGTGGTCTTAAAAGGTGTAATGCAAATAACGATGATACACGAGAGGTTTTCTTTTTTTTTCTGCATACTCTCCTTGAACTCTAGACACTTTTCCCAGCGATGTTCCCATCTCTCTGACCCGTCCAAACGCCGCGCCGTGGAGAAAATCGCTAATTTTATTATTTGGTCGGTATGTGTGTAAAGTTTAAGGGCCCGAAAAAAAATAAGAAAACATATCATTGTTAAGCTGAAAACTTTTTAGAACACTCGGGTATAAAGACACTGACATAAGTAACAGTTGGATACAAACACAATATTTAAAAAAGCTGCTAACAATTTTGGTTCTGTAAAGAACAGTAAAGAGTGAATACTTTCTAGTACCTCTTCCACTTCAATGAAAGCCCGCGATTTCAGTTTATACAGAATCATTGAAGAAATACTCGCTCGATTGGATACGAATATTTGACCCAAACACATTTGATAGGTACATTATTTTTCTAAGAAATATTTCAATAAACATCTCTATAAGTATACATATTTATCGTGTTTCTGCTTTTATATTGCAGAAATCAGTCAACCTATTAAAATAAGCCGTATTATCTGAATAAGTGAAAACACCATTCTTTTTATGTATTAAGCTCTTGTGTTATACTTTGTGTGTTAGGATGATATTAGTTTTTTGTCTTTCTACATATCTGGAGAACTCTGGAGAGCAATATTATTTGTGTGCAAAATATTGGCTTTGAGACCTAACTTCACGAAACGTTGACAACAAGTTTATGTCTGGAAAAGCAAACTAACAAACTTCAATCAATCAACAGCTTTTAATAGTCCACTACTGGACATAGGTCTCTTCTTAGAAAGACCTACTATATCATGCGGGCCATACCATGGGCATGATATGGATTAGTCTTTGAAAAATTATGATAAAATACCAGCAAATAAGACAGAAGTGGCTGACGGTTTTGTAAACTAATTTAAAGCATCTCTGTATATGCAACGAAATCTCTCCTCTCATGTAGCTTAAAAGTGGAGTTGTTGTAGTATTCAACACCCACATTATTTTTCCTATAATTTTAGTACTACTTTCCAAACACATTTTTTTTTATTGAATAATGGGCAAACGAGCAGACGTATCGCTTGATGGTAAGCGATTAACTCCGCCCATGGACAGTCGCAACACCAGAGGCGTCACAAGTGCGTTGCCGGTCTTTTAAGAAGGAGTACGCTCTTTTCTTGAAAGTTTGAAGGTCGTATTGGTCCGAGAATACCGCAGGTGACAGTTCATTCCACAGTTTTGTTGTGCCAGGCAGAAAGTTCCTAGAAAACCGCACAGTTGTGGACTGCCAGCCATCTAAGTCTGCCCAATTAGTCTAGTCAACAAGTTTAAATGCTATGAAATATATTTAGCTTTAATTCCGCGAGACAAATATCCAGGTCTGAAAGCAGGGCACAAATCCCACCGTCATGCATATATACACATACAAAACAAGTGAGAAATAATTAGCATGCCATGCAACCAAACCTCGCCCACACACACTGACACAACGATTCCCGCTTCATCCTGTCACCCACTACAGCATAAATTAGCAGCCTTCCGCAGCTATGTCCACCGTTTAATGTCACTCCCACTGTCCACGGATAATTACGCAAAAGAACTCAAAATATTGTATCAAATCGCGACTTCAAACGGTTACACCAAACAAGTTATTGATAATATAATTAGGAAAAAGCAGAATGACCGGGCTCGCTCAGCACTTTATGCATGTACCCCCGAAAGAATTAACAAGAATGTCGGGAGTCTCACTTACATAGGCCCAATTTCAGATAGAATCGCGAATATTCTAAGAAAACACAATGTTTACGTAGCTTTTCGATCGGATCATAACTTGCGTAAACTATGTAACGGTAAAGATAAATTAGAGAATTCAAAAAAATCCGGAGTTTACAAATTAGTATGCAATGATTGCACCGGGGTCTATGTGGGTCAGACAGGCCGTAGTTTCGAAATTAGGTACAGGGAACATGTTGCCGCTCACAGGAGTGGCCATCCAGATAAATCACATTTCGCAAAACATTTAATCGACACCGGCCACTCCTTGAGCGGCAACAACACCTATAACATTCTGCATGTTTGCGATAAGGGTTTCCGGATGAGTGTGTTGGAACAGTTAGAAATATCAAAATATAACAATAATAATGCATATACACTGTTGAATGACCAAACAAACTTAATTCCATCACCACTTCTAAGTATGATTGCGGGTAGTTCGGCACAGATGTCGTTGTGACATTGTATCGATCGTGATTATAGCGTCATCGAAACGGTATATAAAGGGCCGACAGCGGTGCGCTAGCGCGCATTCGAGCTCAAACGCTCGACGAGTCAACATCTCCTGAGGATGCCCCGTGGAGGGGCGAAACACGTGTCGAGTATAGGTTTGGTTGCATGGCATGCTAATTATTTCTCACTTGTTTTGTATGTGTATATATGCATGACGGTGGGATTTGTGCCCTGCTTTCAGAACGGAATTAAAGCTAAATATATTTCATAGCATTTAATGTCATGGATTTCCGCAAAGTAACGCCTGATTCCATAACTTAGTCAACAAGTTCCAAACTTGTTGACTAGACTAAAAGATGCAGCAGCATCACTAGGCTGCCATGGTGTGGGTCGCCATGCTGCATTGTCTGCATTCGCAGTGAGCATGGTGACCACCACTCTTGGATTCTGCTTATGCTTTCCATCAGGCAGAGTAGAGTCATTTTGGCGGGCCAAACATAAAAAAAAAAATAAAAAAAAAAAGTGATGGGGATGAAACTGCTGTCACGTAGGACGATGGCGGAAAGAGGCGGCAGGAATCAGCCCGAACAATTCCTTGGAGCACTCCCCATAGTAAATGCGGTATAGTAGATGCATAGCGAAGCCACATCTCTACGCAGCGCCAAAGAGTCCAGCCGAATTGAAAATTACTGGCAGTCGACAATTCGAGTCGCTCTCCGTTGAATTCGGTTCAGAGGGAGTAGCTGGTACTGGGGTGCCCCCGCCCAAAGATGAGGACAGTATTCCATATCAGGCCGAACCTGCGCTTTTTTTTTTGGAGACGTAATATTACTTAATAGACACCAAAATCAACTCGACTCCCAGGATACTAAGAATATATTTTTTCTAAATGTTACAATATTTCCTATTTAACCCAATATGGAAATACGTATAAGAAAGGTTCTTATTTGGAAGTGCAATAATTCCGGGTAATTGTATAATTTTATGACCAAGAGTTTAGCACTGGACTATATGCCGCTACCGCCGCAATAATTCGAGGAGGTTTTATACTTTTCTTTATGTATAATACAACCTCTTTTGCCAGAGCTCGTAAATCGGTTAATGACTGTTAATGACAGCAAAATCGGTATCTATGTATTATTTTCTCTGTGGTCGATTTGTCATGTGAATTGTAAACTTAGATTGTAAAGCATTTGCAAAGCAAGTTTTGCTATTCGTGAGGCAGAATCATCAGCAGATGATGAAGCCATTTTAAGAAAAATTTAAGTGGAAGTACTGTTTGTAAGTACGAAAACATTCAGTTGGTGGAAGTCTGCTTTTAGCAGGACTCTCCAAATCTCAATTAGAGTAATTATATCTCATAAAAATTGTTTTAGTGTATCACAAAACATCCAATGAATGAATGTTACATAATGCGAAGGAAATATTTCACATAACACAGTCTCGCATTTGTTACAGCAGGTAAGCTCAGAAGAAATCAATATATGATGGTTCTATATTTTAGAATATTTTTAAGGAACCTACGAACAAATTAATATTATTCTCGATTTGATTCTCGATTTCATTCAATGATCATTGATTTCATTTGATTCTTGATTGATAGATTGATTGTTTAGTATAGAGTGTAAAGTGAATTACGCAACTGATAAGACTTGCCATTATTGATACACTTCAAGGTACAATCAGAAATGAGCTGAGACCTCAGATCAAATAAAAAAAAACCTAGAGAACGCACTTGTTCTTGTTGAAGCAAAAAAAAACTCAGCTACATCCAAGTAAACACATGCGTTAACGCGTACGCGTACAAGTTGTCGTAACTTGTACGATACTGACGAAAATTAGCGTAGTTTCTTAGCGTGTGTGTGCGTTAACGCGAGTATTTACTTGGAAGTAGCTGAGTTTTTTTTTTGCTTCAAAAAAAACAAGGCCTTGCGTTATCTACCTTTTTTTATTTGATCTAAAGCTGTGAAACTTAATACTATTTTATATATTATAAACTTCTTAACTTTAAAAGAATATTTAACATTCCTGAATAAGTAATACACTCGTAAGAGTAACTTTTCTACTACTACCAGTAAATTGTGATACGCTAAAATATTATCATTATTTAAACATACCAAATTAATTGTGATCAAAACTGTTACCTGTTTTTTTTTTTTTTATGTATTGCTCGTCAAAATGACTCTACTCTGCCTGATGGAAAGCATAAGTAGAATCCAACAGTGGCGGTCACCATACTCACTGCGAATGCAGACAATGCAGTATGGCGGCCCACACCATGGCGGCCTAGTGATGCTTCTGCATCTTCTAGTCTAGTCAACAAGTATGGAACTTGTTGACTAGACTATTTGGGCTTCCGGTCTCGCACTCACCAACGAAACACGACAGCACGATCGCTGTCATTTTACGTTGATTTTCTGTGCGAGGGTAGTACCGACCCGGTCGAGCCGGCCCATTCGTGCTGAAATCAGCGTGGCTCTACTACCTATAGTTATAGTCTTCAATATTAGCCTATCACAGTCCACTACCGGAAATGTGCCTCTAAAATTACACGCCACTTTATTCGGTCGGTTTAGTTTCTCGCATCCAGCTTCTACCAGCTATCTTCCATTTACCATCACTCCACCTGGCATGTTGAGTTCCTGTACTCGCTTGCCGAGACGCGATCTCAACTTAAAAACCAGTTCCCTAAGTCGCCTCTTACGACACCCTTGGGATGAGTAGGTGACCGGTCACTACAGTTTATTATAATCGTATGCAAGACCAGGGATATCACAAGCTTATTGCTTATCCTATCAAACGAAATTTATAATATTTTTTCTTCCAGCCATGGACAAAGTACCTGCCCGGTACAAAGCTAAGAATAAAAAAGCTGCCCCAAATGCGAAACCGAAATCAACAAAGAAGCGAAAAAGCGATGGTAATAATATATGTCTTCTAATATGCTTCTCGTTTCCTTCATAAAGGTCTTGTGTATGCATAATAAGCATGATGACAGTAACCAAGAACCACTAAAAATATGTATTTCTCTGATAAAATGGGGTTCATAGAGTATAAAAATTATATTGTTTTTCATATTCAGAGCGAGATTAATAGTTAATGAACAAAAATAAAACTTTAAAGTACAGCAATCCGCCATGTGAAGTTGAACACCAATCAGAGCGAATTACGTCACGTATGTATAGAGGTCACTTTGTTCGATTATAAATTATAATCGACGATCACTTTACTGTTTTTAAGAGCTATAATTGACATAGGTGACAAATAGTGACGTCGCGTCTGCTACGTGACGTCACAAACAGACGCCATGACACCACCGAGCGTTTTGGCGTGAATTTTAAACTTAAAATTTAAATCGCAATATGTTTTCCTACTAAAACTTTATTTTTTGTAGAAATAACTGTTTTTGAAAACAGGAGATACTTCGGAACATAATAAAACAGTTTTTCAAAATTAGTCATCATGCCTATTGCGCAACAGTAGAGCATTTGACGTTCCTGTTGATCTTTACTGAAGAAATAATTATGTGTTTACATGAATATTGATATTTGTTTAGGTCTGTTATTTCTATGTATTCATTATGTCCAAAGTTATTTACAAATAAGTATGAAATTGCATAATTTCAGTATTGCAAGCCTTCATGTAACTTTATAAAAAAACTTAGTATTGGAGTTTGATAATTGTGTCTACTATTAAGAATTCTATTTTGAAATAATATATTAGTAAAATAGTTTTACATTTACTCGCCTTTCAATACCTTGATTAAACCAAAATTGTCATTGCAATAGGTTGATAGTGTGTTGGTAAAATTTAAAACATTACTTATGTTTTTTTAATGAAATAGGCGGACAAACGAGCAGACGTATCGCCTGATGGTATGCAATTACCGCCGCCCATGGACACCTGCAACACCAGAAGCGTCACAAGTGCGTTACCTGCCTTTTGGGGATAGGGGGGGAGGTAGGGGCAGGGGATTGGGGTATGGGCCTCCGGTATCCTCACTCACTCGGTGAAACACAGCGCCAGCACTATTTCACACCGGTATCACTCCGGTCGAGGTATCACTCCGGTCGAGCCGGCCCATTCATGCCGAAGCGTGGCTCTCCCACGGTATTTTTCTTTCGGACTTCAAAGTTTCTCACAGCATGAGTGGTCAATTTAATGTAATATAATGATGTAAAAGATATATATATATAAGATATATAAGATGCACATAATTACTCCAACATAATTATAATGCTTTTACTTATTATCTTCTTTCTTTAGGTACTACTTGTTCAATGTTTTTAGCGGGTTTGTCACGAAGACTAGTGTTGAAAAAACGAGAAGAGGAATATCCTCGGAATATTGTTCGTAAGTAGGTCTTTATACATTGAAATGAGAAGTTGAAAAATCAGTAAAACAATAATTATCCTAATTATTTTTTACAGAATCAATAATAGAAAGCATTACAAATGCTTTACCGATAAAGTTTTCAAGAAAATCTCCACCTAAAACTGCGTCTCCTATGAGAATAGAAACGTTACAGACATTCGCACCAGAACTATTACCAAACGATACATTAAATATAACAATAATTGATCCAAACTTAGAAGTAGGAAATGATGAAGAACCTACTCTTATTAATGAAAATGAAAGCCAACTAGAAGTTGCCAAACGTGCTTCATACAGAATGCCAAAAATGCCCGTAGTCAATAGTGAAGTATTGAAAGTGGCACTCGAAAAGAAAAAAAAAGATATGATTGATAAAGAAGTAAATACCGGTCCTGACCAAGACGTGGCTTGTGAGATAACTAAATATGTTAACACCTTGAAAAAAATATCTTTGATTGCGGAGGAATTTAACCAAAAAACTGGTAATGGTTAATATTTGTCAATTTCTTTTTATAGATGTTTTTCAAATATATTTTCTTTTTAAATAGGTCGGAAAACTAGTAGTTTATTTTTAACCGACTTCAAAAAAAGGAGGAGGTCCTCAATTCGACTGTATTTTTTGTTTTATGTTGATGGTTATGAGGTAACACCTCATAACTTTCGACTGGGTGAACCGATTTTGATGATTCTTTTTTTATTTGAAAGCTGGTGCTTCCTGAATGGTCTCAATTAAATTTGGCCCAGATTGAAGTCGGTTTTTTTAGTTAAAATTTTGTATTAGATTGTGACCGATCGGCGTGACCGACAGACATTATCTTGTCAGAATTTAATAATTTTGCATTTATTCATTTTTATGTAAGCACTAATTTGTAGTGACAAATAAACGTGGCATAACTTTTATAGTCATTGTTATTATATTTACAGCTAAAAATCTAAAAGAAATCGTGGCTAGCGTTCAAGAAGATCTCATTAAGAAGCTAGAAGAAATACAAGCAGAGCAGCAAAGGGCCGCCGCAGCAAGTAAAGCAAATGAAATTGAAGAAGAACCTCATACCATGGACCAAAGAGTTTCTAATATTTTCGTAGAAAAAGTTTAACATTTACTAGCTATGTCAAAACAGTGTCAAGATGAAATACATTACTTTTAGATGATCATAAAATTAAGTGTTTAAATTGAAATAAACAAAACTAAAATTATACTTATGAAGTTATTTTCTTGGAAGTTTTTATACAATCACTAATACTGGTGATGGCTTTAGCAATATTGTGATTTTCGGATAGGTATTTAATATTTACCTTTTCGTTTATACTCAATGATAAGTGTTATCTAAATTTAGGCACTCATTCTGTCAATGAATACAAATTACTCCATTTACAAATACGTGTGTTTTAAATGTGTGTAGATTGGAGATTTTCTTTGTAGAGTTCAGAGAAAATTAAATTAAATGTGTGTAGATTGGAGATTTTCTTTGTAGAGTTCAGAGAAAATAAAGTTAAACTTATTAGATTGCAATAATCGTAAATAACCATAAGTAAGTGTTTCTTCTCTGTCATTTTTTTAGAACGGGTTACTTTTAAAAAAAAATCTTTTTTTTTCTAACAATTTATAAAACAAGCTGAAATGGATCTAACTAAAGGAAGAACTGTAAGCAAACTTCCAAGAATTAATAGAAAAACCACAAACAATCTCATTAAATCATCGTCAAGAAGTTCATGTAACATTCACGTAGAAGACTCAGGCAAGTTGAAACTATTTTAATCGTTTGCTAGTTTTATTTTATTACTAAGTATAAAGTTTTCATATTAAATGTTCCCAGATTCAGGGAACAACTATTTTTTTTACTATCTGCAACATATCATTTTTATCGTCGTTAGCCCGTTGCAGTTCACTGATGGCCAAATCATCATCATCATCATTTTAGCCGAAAGACGTCCACTGCTGGACATAGGCCTCCCCCAAGGCTCCCCACAACAATCGGTCCTGTGCTGCTTGCATCCAGTGGTTTCCTGCGACCCTCACCAGGTCGTCTGACCATCTTGTAGGGTGCCTACCCACGCTACGTTTTCCAGTGCGTGGCCGCCACTCCAGAACTCTTTGATGGCCAAATGCCTCTCCCAAAACAAGAGGTCCGAATGAATGCAAAAAACACTAGAATCGGCTCTATGGCGTGGCTTGGAAGAGGCCTATGCCATATTTAAACTGATATAATAGCGCAGAAAAAATAACTTTTATAATAATTAAAACCTGGTGATGAGCTATTTATTTATATTTGGTGGCTCAATTCATATCCAAATATATGCTGCATTTATACCTACTATTATTTCGTTTATTTTAAACAAATTAAAAATACACACATCAAAAGTGTCTAGGGATCAACATATGTGTCTAGGGATCAACATATATTTTTGCAATAACTTTTCTCCTGATTGATATTAATTAAAATTTTCTTTAAGGATTCATCAAATAAAGTGTTTTCGTTTGTCACAGTAACGATAAACCAAGTCACCTTTACATTAATAAAGAAATTTGCCATTTTTCTAATAAAGGGATTTTTGACATTTGAACCACTAACATTAAAGTTCGAAAAAAAGACTGAAATAACAGTTTTCTTTAAAATTTTATTAGGTAACTTAAACAATTAATAATCCGTGTTTCTACCGCGAACACTAACAACACAAGAATCGGTTTGGCATACTCAAAATGAGTTCATCCAAATCACGCTGTGGAATGGCCGCCCATGTTCGTTGCAACAACAAAAAAAGGTCTTCTTGCGACTGGATACCCTCCATATTCGGCAGAGCTCTTCTCTGTAGCATATCCCATGCATGCTCAATCGGGTTCAAGTCTGGCGACTGAGCAGGCCAGGGCCAAAGCCACATCTCAATCTCAAGAAATCCGCATAAAAATGCTTGATCCCTAGACACTTTTGATGTGTGTATATAAATTTATAAGTTTATCAATAACATAATATACTTGACTGCCTCGTTGGTCTCGCGGTTGGCGTGTGCGACTGTTGATCATGAGGTCTCGGGTTCGATTCCCGGGTCGGACCAAATGTTTGCATGATCTACAAATATTTGTTTCGGAGTTTGGGTGTTTTCTACGTATAATATGTATGTATTTCCAAAAAAAAACGTATATATGTATTTGTATCAGTTGTCTAGTACCCATAACACACGCTCTGCTTAGCTTGGTACTAGATGGCGTTGTGTGTTAGATGTCCGAAATATTTATTTTATTTTATTTATATATAGCCAATGATATTATTATTAAGTAATCATCAATCAAACCATTTCTATGAATATAAAGGGTTCCATATATTACTTTAGATACCACAGACGCAAGTATACAATTGAATAATATAAGAACACATAAAAACAACCATTGTAAGTTGTTTTTCTTTCTTTAAAAGATAACTCTCGCATTAGGAATCAAACGTATGTCATACAAAACACGAATAACACCCAGGTTCGGAACAAAAAATTGTGAATTTGTGTTGATATATGGGGCTTGAACGTTGCTGGTTATCTGGACTCGGAAATCGTCGTGGCGATCACTTAATTATAAATCGAGAACAGTTTTATTTTATATGTGTTGTGTATGTTATTGATAAGTCCTAAATGTCACTGAATAATGCATTTGTAATGATTTACAGTGAGTAAAATTAAACCAAGTAAGATATCAAGACGTACGCCTATGCTAATTGATGAAGATTTGCACTCGGTTCAAGAAACGCATCAAGTTGCAACCAACCAGTATATACCAATAGGCAGGAATATACAGAGAGTTCAGTTACTAATTCCAGGTATTTGAATCAAATTAACCCAGGTTTTGCCATGTCGTAGATTTTAGAACTTAGCAATTTGACGTCACTATTTAGTACTTTATTTGTAGTTTAACTATTTGGATTACTACTACTATTATTTCTGTTAAGGAAAATAATCGAAATTTATATTCTGTATCTTCTTCAAATATTCTAGAATGCAATTAATGGTCGCAATCTATCCAAGGCATGTAGTCTATTAGTTTTTAAACTAGCAAAGGCACAACTTAACAAATTAACTTAAAATAAGTATGTCTTTTTAGATTTTTTCCCGGAAGAAAAACAAGAAACGGCTTCGGTGGCATCGACAAGACCTATACCTACCCTACGACAGATTTACGGCCATGTCAATATTATCGATAGCTCTAGATACGATGGTAAACAACTTTGAATTATGATATACCTAGACTATGTGTAAATCACCATTTCCATTTGGTAACTCACAACCACAATTAAGGTAATTGAAAGAAAAATAATAGCCGCCTGAAAACAACATGGCAAATATTTTTTGACCTGTGTTTTGAATGTCAAGTAGACATTCCGTCAATAACTCTTTATAGGGCCTTAGTTTAAGCTTTAAAATTTAAAATAAATAATACATCACATAGTAATGTCAAGTTTTAAGAGAAATGGTAAAATTTTATATGTACTAAGGCCACGTTCAGATGATGAGCGCTCAAGGCGCGTTTACAACTACATGTAATTTAATTCTAGGAATACACAATATGCTAAGGCGCGTTTCTAGAATGAAATTACACATACAGTTACAAAAAATCTGAACATGGCCTAAAACAGTGTGTATAACGTAAAGAGAGAATGAACAAACGCAAATACACACATCAAAAGTGTCTAGGGATCAAGCATTTTTATGCGGATTTCTTGAGATTGAGATGTGGCTTTGTAATAAATTTATGATTTTATAAATTTCTGGTGTAAAAATCCTTTTTGGTGCATTTCATAATTTGAATCAGGAACTGTCAATCAAATTCGAGTAAAAGATGAAAATCAGCTGTCAATATTTTCCCTATAAAAACATACAACGCATTGAAGACATTATTAGTGCTACTGTTTCCCTACTACTGATTAAAACCAACGTTATTATGGAGCGGCGACGTCATTTAAGCAGGGAAGAAATGCTCAGAGCCGTGGGAATGATAGAAGCTGGTTCCCGGCAACGTACTGTGGCTTTAGCTCTGAATACAAGTCAGAGTGTTATCAGTCGACTTTGGACACGTTACCGAAGCACTGGTACCGTGGCTGAGCGCCATGGAGGACGGTATCGCTGCACCACACGGAGACAAGACCGATACATTCAAATCTTAACTCGAAGAGCTCCAACAATAACCGCCATGATGTTAGCCGTGAGGCTTCATCACTCTTCAGGGAACTTAATTAGCGACCAAACAGTCAGAAACCGCTTGCATGAAGTGAACCTTCATTCCCGAAGACCGCTACGGGTACCACCTATAGCAATGCACAATCGTAGGATTCGATATCAATGGGCTCTTGAACACAGAAATTGGGCAGAAGAACAATGGCGTTTCGTGTGCTTTTCTGATGAGTCTCGTTTTGGTATGAGACCGGATACAAGACGTATACAACCCCTGGACGCCAACAGCGATTAAAATCCTGCCAGGAAGTCCATCCTTATAGTGGTGGAACCATCATGGTATGGGCGGGTATTTGGATCGGCGGAAGAACTGAGTTGATTTGGATCAGAGGCAACCTCAACGCTCAAATTTATGCTGAGACGATTGTATCAGACGTCATCGTTCCTCTACAAGTGCAAATCGGTCCCTTATTTCAGTTAATGCATGATAATGCACGACCGCACACCGCAAGAGTTGTAAGACAGACTCTCGCCGCAGCTAACATCAATGTCCTGCCCTGGCCTGCTCAGTCGCCAGACTTGAACCCGATTGAGCATGCATGGGATATGCTACAGAGAAGAGCTCTGCCGAATATGGAGGGTATCCAGTCGCAAGAAGACCTTTTTTTGTTGTTGCAACGAACATGGGCGGCCATTCCACAGCGTGATTTGGATGAACTCATTTTGAGTATGCCAAACCGATGTTCTTGTGTTGTTAGTGTTGGTAGAAACACGGATTATTAATTGTTTAAGTTACCTAATAAAATTTTAAAGAAAATCTGTTATTTCAGTCTTTTTTTCGAACTTTAATGTTAGTGGTTCAAATGTCAAAAATCCCTTTATTAGGAAAATGGCAAATTTCTTTATTAATGCAAAGGTGACTTGGTTTATCGTTACTGTGACAAACGAAAACACTTTATTTGATGAATCCTTAAAGAAAATTTTAATTAATATCAATCAGGAGAAAAGTTATTGCAAAAATATATGTTGATCCCTAGACACTTTTGATGTGTGTATTTGATTTCCATTCCCGAATATTGTTATTAGTATTGGAAATGCCACTGAAAAAGCATAAATACTTCATAAATCATGTTTTAATGTTTCTTCTTTCCTGATTTTGTTTTCCTTTCATTAAATGGACGTATACACCTGTGGTGTTTAAACAAAGTAATCAAATTAAAACAAAAAATGAGCTTTATTTTATTTATTTTCTTGAATTTAATAACTTTCACATCACATTTAAACTCATGTTGCAATGTGGGTTAAAGATTTTATTCCCATGATTTTCAATTTTAGATAGTTCTCCAATCAACTGCAACTGCCTTGGTGGCGCAGTGGTAGCGTAGGCGATTGCTGTGCTTGAGGTCTCGGGTTCGAATCCTGGGTCGGACCAAATACTTCTATGATCTGAAAATATTTGTTGCGGAGTTTGGGTGTTTTCTATGTATAATATGTATGTATTTAAAAAAATTGTAAATATGTGTATTTATATCACTTGTCTAGTACCCATAACACAAGCTCTGCTTAGCTTGCGACTAGATGGCGTTGTGTGTTAGATTTCCAAATGTCCAAATATCCAATATCCCATTCTTTTAATTTTTCAGTTACAGTTATTAGTGAATTAGTTAGTCTTCAGTACACCAGCGTGGCTCAAGTATTAATCAGTATCGTAATTAATACTCGAGACAAACAAAGTTTTTTTTTTTTCAGTATTGGCAATTCGAACCGAGTTAAGTTGACAATTTCTGGTAAAGATTATTTATTCAGAAGACAGGTGAATTTTTAACCGACTTCAAAAAAGGAGGAGGTTCTTAATTCGACTTTTTTTTTTGTTACCTAATAACTTTCAACTGGGTAAACCGATTTTGATGATTCTTTTTTCATTTGAAAGCTGGTGCTTCCCGTGTGGTCCCATTTTAATTTGGTCCAGATTGAAGTCGGTTTTTTTTTTGTTAAAATTTGTGATTATTAACATTGAAATTTTGTAAATAGTTGTTGAATGTATACTACAGTTACTAATCACTAAAATTAGAAATATAAACACCAGTCATTTTTATTTCTTTACAATCGTGATGATTCTTATTTGTCACGATTAATCTTGATTAGATTGAGTTTGCCAATAATTAATTACATTAATAATTAGTTATTATGTTTTACATCATGATTTACGTATATCTCTTTTTCAAACCGAAAAAGTAATCTTAAATATTTGTTGAATGTTCCTCATATTTCACAAAATGGCAGGGTTTAAGCCTAACAATAATAAATGTTCTTTAAAACAGGTTGGCTCATGGGATTCGAGACACCAACGACCGTTTTCTTAATAGACTCTAACCAGACAAGCCTTTATAGTGATTTTGTAGACGACAGTAATTCAAACAATTATGACAGTAACACAAGCAATTGTAAGTAAACAAAAAATATGGTAACAAACACTTATTGCTACTTAACTATATATAAATTCGTTCTTATAATTCCTGTAAACAACTGCATTTGCAACCATAATATTCAGCATTGAATAATGGATACAGTGGTAGGAAGAAGAGTATATCTAAAGGCCATAATTCTTGGCGATCATGAGCAACCTTTTTGTGTTAAATGCTATGAAATATATTTAGCTTTAATTCCGCGAGACAAATATCCAGGTCTGAAAGCAAGGCACAAATCCCACCGTCATGCATACTCACATGCACATATGGGTATCATGCATATGTACACATACAAAACAAGTGAGAAATAATTAGCATGCCATGCAACCAAACCTATACTCGACACGTGTTTCGCCCCTCCACGGGGCATCCTCAGGAGATGTTGACTCGTCGAGTGTTTGAGCTCGAATGAGCTCGCGCCACCGCTGTCGGCCCTTTATATACCGTTTCGATGACGCTATAATAATGGTCGATACAATGTCATAAAGACATCTGTGTCGAACTACCTGCAATCATACTAAGAAGTGGTGATGGAATTAAGTTTGTTTGGTCATTCAACAGTGTATATGCATTATTATTGTTATGTTTTGATATTTCTAATTGTTCCAACACACTCAGCCGGAAACCCTTATCGCAAACATGCAGAATGTTATAGGTATTGTTGCCGCTCAAGGAGTGGCCGGTGTCTATTAAATGTTTTGCGAAATGTGATTTATCTGGATGGCCATTTCTGTGAGCGGCAACATGTTCCCTGTACCTAATTTCGAAATTGCCTGTCTGACCCACATAGACCCCGGTGCAATCATTGCATACTAATTTGTCAACTCCGGATTTTTTGGAATTCTCTAATTTATCTTTACCGTTACATAGTTTACGCAAGTTATGATCCGATCGAAAAGCTACGTAAACATTGTGTTTTCTTAGAATATTCGCGATTCTATCTGAAATTTGGCCTATGTAAGTGAGACTCCCGACATTCTTGTTAATTCTTTCGGGGGTACATGCATAAAGTGCTGAGCGCGCCCGGTCATTCTGCTTTTTCTTAATTATATTATCAATAACTTGTTTGGTGTAACCGTTAGAAGTCGCGATTTGATACAATATTTTGAGTTCTTTTGCGTAATTATCCGTGGACAGTGGGAGTGACATTAAACGGTGGACATAGCTGCGGAAGGCTGCTAGTTTATGCTGTAGTGGGTGACAGGATGAAGCGGGAATCGTTGTGTCCGTGTGTGTGGGCTTTCGATAAATTTGGAAATCGAGTTTGTTATTGACTCTTGTGATTGTTAGATCCAAAAAATTAAGGTAAGCATGACGGTGGGATTTGTGCCTTGCTTTCAGACCTGGATATTTGTCTCGCGGAATTAAAGCTAAATATATTTCATAGCATTTAAGTTCATGGATTTCCGCAAAGTAACGCCTGATTCCATAACCTAACCTTCTAGTGGCTTACTGCAAAGTTACAGAATTCCCAAAGAGGATATCGTTTTTATTTTTAACAATTTGGAGTGAACCATGCATTTGAGATTATCAATAGCTTCATCAAAATGCTACAATGTCAATGAATAATTATTTGATAGAGAAATGGCAGTTGTTTAGATAGGGCTAGAAATTTAACCATGGCGTTAATATTATCTTAATATTCTAGTTTCCGAATTAAGTACTTGCGATCGACCTTCATCACAGACAACCATTGAAATGCACAGCGCAACTTCTTCAGCTAAATCAGGCGGTGAATATCCGAGTCTGTTAATATCCGAAGTTGAATTTCCGTCAAGAGACTATGAATCAGGTAAATTTTGGTATCATATCCATGAAACTGTATTACTACTACCTGCAACACTGCCTAGATTTATTTTATACCTACATATACGTTAAATAACTTCTAATGTTATTTTTTAATTACCCTTGCATTTACGGCCCTTGGCGTTCAAAACAAACTGCTGACAAATACAAGTTGTTCAAATAATGGTGCTACAAAATTTAAGTTAGAAAAATTTACTTTTGTATACAAACGGATATAAACTATTCTGAAATAAATTCTGAATAATGACATTATTTTCAAGGTTACCAATCAAGGACTTTGACCAGCAACTACCTTGAAACTTCCACAAATTCAGATCAAAGGTCGATTAGCTTAGACGATAATGAATTGTTGGAAATGGTGAATTTAGATCACGAAACAAACAATACAATGAGCTCAATCAACAGTAACTTGACGAGAATTAATGACACAACGTTTGGCAACAATATTTTAAATACATCAATTTATCCAATCAATGATGATTTAAGAAAACCTATGTTTATGAACTACGATCATTGTAACAGGGCAGTTAGTCCAATAAAAAATAATTTTAAAACGTCTATAACAAAAAACAACAACGGTATTGTCAGATCAATGAGTTCAAGCAACTCTAACATGAAGAAACTTAAAAGTGCAAATAACAAAGAAATTAGTAAAAGGAATTTATATAATAAAGAGATAAATAAATCAACCATTTTAATCAATGACACAGGTAACAACTCGCAAAAAACCAAGATAACTAAGTCCAATAAACCAATAAATTTGCCTAAAAATGACTTAAGTGTGACTATTAGTCCAAGTGCATTTCGAAAACAAAGTGAGTTAAACAATTTAATGACTTTAAAAAAGAAAGATCAATTTTACTTAAGTAACAAAAATTGCATACCCCAACATTCAAGAAATAACAAGCTGGAAAGTAAGGATAAATTGGATATTGAAAAATCTAGAGGATCACATGACTACCATCATGCATGTAAAATTTCAAAATATTCGAATATAGAAAAAGATATTTCAAGTGTGTATACGATTCTAAAATTTCATAATAAATATTCTCATTGATATATATCTTTCCATATTATTACAACCGCTCATAACTAAGAAAAATTAAATTTTATATTTACTTGTTTTAAATAATTTCAGACACTGTTTCTATTATAAGCAACCAATCGACGGTAGTTATTTGTAAAGCTCCCGTAAAGGATGGCTATGAAGTTAAACTTAGGAATACTAATGTTGTAGATAAATCTACTGATAATTCAAAACCAGGTTGGCATAAAGAAATAAACATACTTTTTTTAAATATAGTTATGTATTTACAAACTGTATAATTCATATTTTTACTCTATTTTAGGTGTTAGAAGCTACAATTCACAGGGTAGTAATTCAGTACGAGCTGTACCATCATACACTGACTGTTTATCTGAGATCCTGCAAAGAACTACCAATTTTGAAGCAATGGAAGGTAATAAGACATTCGATATAATAAAAATCTTTTTTTTTTTTGTTGGAACTATGCAGCAAAATATTATGCTAAGAATTAAGGTATTTTAAATGTTAAGTTTATATTAGAAAACCTATGATTAAAAATTATTAAAATTTATTGAACTCATTTTTGTAATGTCCGGGAGTGGACCGGTACAACCTTCGTTGAACAACTGTTTAGCCTGGCTAACGACAAGGAGTGCAGGAAGCTGACGGCCAACCTTCGAGATTGAAGAGGCATTGAAGAAGAAAAAGAAAACGTTGAGTTTGCTAAAACTGCAGTTAAACGTTAAATAAATTTAAGTTAAACTGTTACTAAAACAGGTCCATTCAGGCTCAATCTAGTGACCCACCTGTAATTTAAGTAGTTACAGGTGACGCGGAAAAACAACTTCAACAGTTCGTAGACCTGGGAAAGTTACCGCTTGACCCTAGCTGAGGTCTACGAGAAGAACCGCTACAGATTCTTTTATTTTTAGAATTTCAACCATCATTGATGTCGAGGACTATTTGTCACTTACAGGGTCTATAGAAACTTCGGAGGAGCTAGGTGCTCACGACCATTCAAACTTACATCGGCCAGAACAATCGCTTCTACAGGATGTATGCTTAGTCACAGAAGCGTGGAAGTGTCGTAGTGACAGTAGTGCAGCATGTCATCCAGATTCAAGTAAAAGTGCTTGGAATCGCCAACGAAATTAATTTAATTTCTTATTTAAAAAAGTATTCATTCTGCAACAGAGGCCCAGTGATGCAAAAGTATCACTAGGCCGCCGTAATGTGGGTCACCATGCTGCATTGTTGCGTTGTCTACATTCGCAAAGAATATGGTGACCACCACTCTTGGAATCTGCTTATGCTTTCCATCAGGCAGAGTCATTTTGGCAGGGCCATAAATAAAAAAAAAACCCTTCTGTTGTTAACTACATTGATATTAATATTCAAGAGAAGATGGAATGATATAATATCTGATATGCAAGATCACTAATATAACAAACTAGCTGTTGCCTGCGACTCCGCCAGCGTGTATGTCGGTTATCGCGGTAAATAGTAGCTTATGTGTTATTCTGATGTATAAGCTATATTACTGTAAAATTCTGTAGTTTTTGCCTGAAAGAGTAACAAACATCCATCCATACTTACAAACTTTCACGTTTATAATATTAGTAGGATATTTGTTAACAGATCTTGAAAATGGCTTACAAGATCGTTACTCACGTGTTCCTTATTATTTGGGTCATAGTGACCATCGTAGAAGCTCAAGATATAGAAAATTTCCTAGTAACAGATTCAAAGGTAAGATTTATTTACGGTTACCATGACAATATAGAAGTAAAAGAAGATACTAGAGGTAGTAGAGCCACGCTGAATTCAGCACGAACGGGCCGGCTCGACCGGGGCGGTACTACCCTCGCACAGAAAATCAACGTAAAATGACCACGTTCGTGCTGTCATGTTTCGTTGGTGAGTGCGAGACCGGAGGCCCAAATAGTCTAGTCAACAAGTTCCTATACTTGTTGACTAGACTAAAGGATGCAGCAGCATCACTAGGCCGCCATGGTGTGGGTCGCCATACTGCATTGTCTGCATTCGCAGTGAGTATGGCGACCAATACTCTTGGATTCTGCTTATGCTTTCCATCAGGCAGAGTAGAGTCATTTTGGCGGGCCATACATAAAAAAAAAAAAAAAAAAAAAAAAAAAAGATACAAATTCATGAGAACATCAAAAACATAATCTTTGTAAAATCGAACACACAGCTTATTCTAATAATTAAGTCTGAATGTTTAGTATGTTTACTGACAATTAGCATATTTGCACAATCTTAAATCTGATGAAATAGGTTTTTTGAAGACCACTTAGCAATAGAAAAATGAACCATTCTTATATGTAGTTGAATAAGTAAAAAATAGTAAGAGAATTAATAATATTAAATAAGCAGACGCAAATATAATACTTCGGTTTTGGTTATCGAGTTGTTAAAGTTGCAGAATAAATTCTTCTATTTAAGTTAAAACCTATTTCATATTTTTAGCACCCAGAATTATACAACGTTGGCGCTGGCATCCGTCGTACCGCCGGCGACGATGGAACTTTATGTGCAAGTCTACTCAACCTGGCTGGACACACTGGTCTTCGTGGCCAACTGCTATGAGAAAAAAATGTATGAATTAGAAAGAAGTAAAATTATTACGCTGATATTCACACCTACACAAAGTTTAAGTAAATATAATTTGGTTTGAGTGTTCAAAAATTGTGTGTTTTGTATTATAAGAGAATGACGTAGAAGAAAAGAAAATTAAATGACGTAGTTGACGGAGGTGAAAGGCTTTATCCTTAAGAAATTTACTTGTGCTTTAAAGTGCCTACCACACGCGCAAGTATCACCACAGTTATAACTGTGCAGGTAAAACTGTCCTGATACAGTTGTTTTCCGCGTGATATAGTTTTACCAACCACACGCACGGTGTTCCGTGTACAAGCCGGTCTGCGCAGGCAAAACTATGGTGATACCTGCGCGTGTGATAGGCATATAAAACATAGACATCTAAAGAAACGTACACTGATTTTATTATTATTCACTTCATAAAGTTACAAAATCTTCATCAAATAACAAGTTACAAATTTCATTTTAGATTTTCTGATGCATTTCTTGCAACACTCTGCTATATGGGAAGATGCTGTTGTACAAACTAACTCCCTTATGAGTCAAGAAACAGGTATATAATAATAAATATGTACTATAGCAAAATAATACGTTACATTTTTCGTTCAACTCTCACATTTATCTTTTAAAGTAAAGTAAGTAATAATTTAACAAAATAATTAATTTCAATACCATATCCATAAGATTATTTTACAATCATAAGCTTATGCAACCTTTCTGTTAAGCACTTGTTTCATAAATCTTTAAAATAATTTTCATCACGAAACAATAAACCAATTTTGCTTTTAGGCACAGACAACAAGATGATGGAATCAAAGTCTACTTCAAACTCTGTCATAGAATCGTTGCAGAATATTGGTAAATGTTTTTTTTAAAGTATCTTTATAGATTACCTAACTCAAGTTGCACAGTTTGTCGACGGAAAAGTGCCTGTATCTGTTAACTGATATTTCTCAAGTGATACAGCTTTTGAGGACTTTCAATTTAAATACATAAAAAAGTAAAGTAACTGAATCTTAACCTAATGCGTAATATTGTCCTATATGACACCTTAGTATAGTTAAATTTAGAGGATATTAGATATTTTACAAAAAAAAAAACAAAAGTTTTGATAAAACACATTTTCAGGACCTACCGTCCGAGACCCAAGGTACCTCAGTGCACCAGTGTTTCCTTTTCTGTATAACTCAGGTAATCAGTTTAATCTTTAATTTTAATAGATAAGGGTTTTCTCTATATGGTAGACTCAAGTATTTATTCCCGAAAAGGGTAGTTAGATACATTTAGCGCACACATTTTATAATCTTATTGTCTTCAACCGAACTTATTGTATATTTTTAAACAGACAATTGATTAGACACAGTATTTGCCATTGGTGGATCGCTAGCTCCTAGATCAAAATTAATATTCGATAATTCAAGGATGAAAATGAAACTAATGACGCAGAAGCATCTAAAGAGGCCGCCATAGTGTGGATCACCATGCACCATTGCTGCATTGCCTGCTCTGCCTTCGCAATGAATTATGGTGATCACTACTTTTGGATTCTGTTCATGCTTTCCATTAGGCAGAATAGAGTCACTTTGGTAGACTCAAATAAAAAAAATATAAAAAACATGTTATACTCATATCTGTGTCTATGGAAACGATCTTTTTAGATCGAAGACTGCAGACAACTTTATTTTTCTTCTTTTCTACTTACCTTACCTTTGTTACTTCATGTTATATATAACATTTATTATATTTTGGTTTACAGCTCTTTCATCTCTGCCTGTAAATACACTGAATATTAAGCCAGAATCAAAAAATATTTCCTGTTTTGACTTTCCAACAAAAATACTCGTATCCGTAGGAGCAAGTGATAACATATTGTGGAATGCAAGCCACGGAATCAATCTTCCTTTACAAGAAAAATTTTGCCAATACGAAGGTAAATAGCGTAAATTTTAAAAGTATATATGGTTTATTTGGAAGTTTGGATTTTTTTTAACAATGGAGGGGTAAAGTATCTGGTACATAAGTTAAAAGCAGCTCATCATGCGATGAAGCGTGCGATACTAGGAATTTCTCTGTCCGATAAAATTCGTAACGAAGTTATACGATAGAGAAGTAGAGTACTTGACATCGCACAGACAATCAATACCCTGAAGTGGAAGTGAGCCGTTCATATCTCCAGACAAACCGATGGTAGCTGAAGCCAAAGTGTGCTATAGAGGAGACCACGATGTATATTCTGATAAAACCAATTAAACAAACAATCTTGGGATAAATAACGACTAGGAAGTCGCTGAAAAGTGACGTAAGAATTATTTGATACTGAGTAATTGTGAAGCCGTGTGCGTATATGGGTGGGTTCGGCAAAACCGACCCATATTACACGCGGAAGCGTCAGTAGGTATTTATTAATTATTGAAAACTGTAAAACAAGACAAGTTTAAATGTGTATTTTGTACAAGTAGTCGACGGTGATAAAATTTATGTTTTCTGTCCCCAAAATAATTACTCAATTGTCAGTAGAGTAATGATTAAAGTTTTGAAACTAATAAAGAATTTTCGATTTGAATTACAGTCTATGTGATTAACTAGTACAAGTATTTAGCTTGATTGGAAGAGTCGACTAAGATACTAACAACCAGATGTTAATATTTCTATTGCCGTTGAAAATAAATATCTTGTTTGAAAATAAATGTTAGACATTATATGTATACCATTCCAGGGATTTCCTTCCGAGGGTGCACCTGGTTCCCCGGCTTCTGGTACCCGAGACGGTGTGCGGTTGTTGGTCAATTCGAGTCCGACATAACCACCAGAGGTGATTTCCGAGGGAATTTCGGCACAAAAAAAAACAAAAGAAAAAGATATAATGTATAACCTTATTACTTACAGCGGATTATAGGAGGTCAAAATCTCCTTTCTAAGAAGAGACCTGCGTCCAGTAATGGATTATATATTAAAAGGTTGGTGATGATGGTAAATAAATGTATGACTGTCTTTCCAGAAACGCTGCCTGTCAAACCTGCAGGAATAGGAAGACACACTTCCCTCGCAATTTCAGGTACATTATACAAAAACTTGTCTAGACCTCACCAGAGTACGTTCATGAATAGTAGCTTTGCCCGCGGCTTCGTCTGCTTGTATGTCAGTGATTATAGTAAAGGGTAGCTATGTTACTAGCTGATAATGTAGCTTTCCATTGGTGAAATACTTTTTTAATTGTATTATTAGCTTAGGCGTGAAAGCATACAAACTCTCATCGGCGTTTATAGTATTAATTAGCATAACACAATATCTTACAACTACAACACTCATTTAGCATAATAAGCACAATTCAGTCTCAAGCAAAACTCATTAAGTTATACATTGGCATATTTAGTGATATACATAACTATAAAAAAGACTTATGACTCTTAACTTAGAGTACGACAAATACGACCATCAAACCTTCAAGAAAATAGCATATTCCTACTTAAAATGCCGGCAACGCCAACGCACTTGTGACGCCTCTGGTGTTGCGGATGTTCATGGGCGGCGGTAATCGCTTACCATCAGGCGATACGTCTTCTCGTATGCCCCTTACTTAATGAAAAAAAAAACTTTATGTATAAGTGATTTGTAAAACAAGCGGTAACGCAGGTTTTTAAAATGAAAACCATCACCAAAAATACAGCAGTGTGACAAAGACAATAAACCCAAAACTTTGTTCACATAATTTTTATAGCTAATACTATATCTGCAAAGTCATATAGTACTTTTAATAATATGTTTTTGGATGGTTATTATTTATTTATATGATTATTATATTTTATTCTATCATTTCAGGATATGTTTTTTTTGCTGTTTTAAATGTTATTGTTTGTACAATATGTACTTTTCGTTAACTGCATATTATAAAAGTTTAATACATTTCAGAAAAACTACGGATGCATCCTACCAATGTCGAGATAGAGATAGCAACAAGCTTGGTACACTTTGTTGATGTAATTACTTCTAAATATTCAGGTAAGTTAAAATATTACTTTATTTGATTTTTGACTTTTATTCAGAATTTTTTTGATTATGATTTCTTCTATAAAAAGTATATATTCTGCATTAAACGCTTACTAAAGACTAAACTGGATTTGCGCTGTGGTAACGCACGTTAAACATATACAGTATGTTCAGTTTAGATTTTTGGATAAATTTCTATTCCACAATCCCAAACTAAAAAAGAAATTAAAATTATAGGTAAACTCCCTGTCAAATCTACAAACGCTGAAATAGCAACAAGTTTCATACAACCTATTGATGTCGGCACCAGTGGAACAGAGCTAGGTAAAAATATTTTTATTCGGAGTTATAATTTAATGAAATGTTTTTTTTTAAATTAAATTAAATTAATAATTAATTATTTTTCAGAACTACCTATTAAAACTATAAACGTAGAAAGGGCAACAAGTTTCGTACGATTTGCTGATGAGCAAACCTCGGGTAAAGTTAATAATAATAGACATAAGACTACCACATTACATGACATTATACTCATACTATCTAAATTGAATCTTATTGCACAAGAAAGAAAGACAGATTTAAGCTGTCTGGTTATAGATTTTTCTGTAAAAAGCAATATTCATGTTATTATATAATCGCTTATATCAAAGAATAAAAAAATTATAAAATACAAGCTGATCCGGCAAACGTTGTTTTGCCATAAAAAAATGGGATATAAAAAATAGATGGTGGTAGATTCTCAGACCTACCCGATATGCACACGAAATTTCATAAAAATCGGTCCAGCCGTTTTAGAGGAGTATGGTAACTAACATTGTGACACGAGAATTTTATATATAAGATATATTTCAGATTTACTATCCAAATATACCATAAATGTTGAAAAAGCAACAAGTTTAATGCGATTTGGGAATTTGGAAGGAACTTCTGAAAATTATCCAGGTAATGTAATTTCATTGGTACATTTTCAACAGCTTGTAGTAGTCCAGTGCTAATCATAGGCCTCTCTTTAGAATGGAGATTTTCCACGCTATCCAGACGGCAGGTATAGGGTTTCTTTCAACTTTTCCATTTGTTTACAGTGCTGTTGTCATGTGTATATAGCTCCTTTAGTCAGTCACTTTCTATCTATACACATAAATAAAATTGGAGTGTCTGTAATATTAAAATAACCGATTTTACTAAATGCATATCACTACATAGTATAAAACAAAGTCGCTTTCTCTGTCCCTATGTCCCTATATCCCTTTGTTTTTATCCCTAATTTTGATGCGGGTTTCTTTAATAGATAGAGTGATTGAAGAGGAAGGTTTTTATGTATAATAAATGCATAATATAGTATCGGAGCACTGTTAATTTTCGAGGTTTCTAATGTGATGTAGCAAATAAACACATTTTTTTGCGCTTACATTGCAAACGCTGGTTGCACCCTACGAAATAGATCAAAATAATGTACTACAGTATTGTACACCTTAAAAAGTACTACAAAATACCGCGACGGTATATGTCTATCTTTTAGGGCAACCTACAACAACCATTTTTTATTCCTTTCTTTTTACGAGAAATAATGGCTTATTTACGAAGTGATTTGAAGCAATACAGAATGAATCCTTATACAATTAAGTAAATTAAATACATTGTGCATTTAATATAGATCAAAATGGCCCTTTGCAGTATCTAATTTAAATGAATATATTCGAAGATATTACAGATTTAAAATGCACGAATCGTGTCGTCGGCGGGGGCATCTGAAATCCACCCGTGCGAAGCCGGGGCGGGTCGCTAGTGTATGTATATATCGCAGCCAACTGGTAAAATAGCTGGTTAATCAAACAGCTAGCCCTTTGACTGAACAACGCCATTAAATCACACGTCTAGCTTCTTAATTGAATATTTGAGGCGCTCAAAACGTTCAACATTACAGCTGATTCAAAAGCCGCCTTCTGAAGAACGCTAGGGTGTCCATGACTAACACGGAATGCAGGACTTCTATGTCTTATTATTGGATATCCATAGCATGGATTCATAGCAATGTATTACTCCGAGTTGGCACAATCCGACTTGACTGGGTTAGGTTAGATGGCTAAGGCGGGAGCTTCGCTGCGCTGCGCTCCCGCCTTAGCCATCGTGGTTATTTTTTTTAAACCACCCAGAAATAGGAGCCCCGCTTAGCGGGGCTCCGTCGACTCATAATTGAAGCCAGTTTTTATATATTTTTTTTTCAAATCACATGCTAAACTAATGGTAACCCTAGTTAATTTGCCATTTAACCAGTTGGCTAAGCGTCGTCAAGCTGTAGTGTTGAACGTTGCAGTCAACAAGTCGGCTAAGCGACGTACAGACGTGTGATTAAATGGCGTTGTTCAATCAAAGCTGTTTGATTGAACGGCTATTTTAACCAGTTGGCTGCACGGTACATATACGAAAAAATTATTTTTTACAACTTTTGTCTGTTCTGTTTGTTCCGGGTAAATTCTGGAACGGCTGGACTGATTTTGGCTGGACTGATTTTGACGGGACTTTCACTGATAGATAGCTGATGATATAGGGATGAACTTTGGCTACTTTTTTTAGACTAGCTTCGCCCCGCGGCGTCACCCGTGTTACGACAATGATCGCGTAACACCGGGGACTCAGCTAATATTCTCATAAGTACCTATACACAATATTGAATATAATAATAAAATATGTTTATAACGAATGTTCTAAACCGTATTCATGGCGTTAATGATGATTTGATCAGTTAAGATTTTAATTAAGTATTATTATTTTGCACAATTTCAGAAATAATAGCTAATGATTTTGCAAAATTTGAAAAATCAACAAGCTTAATTCGACCAGTTGATGTGGCAACTTCTGATGAAATTTCAGGTAGATGTTCTGGAATATTACTGTTTTTACTGTCAAATAATTGATTTATTTAAAAATCCTAGTTGACCCACACAATGTCGTTTTGTGTCTCTTTTCCGTCATGCTCGGCCCCTACTGGTCCAAACGTTATGGTAACCAATGACACAATATACTAAATAGACCGACCCTCCCCTGGCCCAAACTGTACACCGATAAAAGCTAGAAAAATTCACTTAAATCTAGATGGCGCGCAAAAATAAGGTACTAGAAATAGTTTAACAAACTCTATCACCATTTTATTGATATGCTTCAATTATAGTAATTATTTTATTATTTTTCGAATATAAATCTTACTTTCTAATGCTTGTTTAAAAAAAATATTTTTCAATTGCGTAACTATAAGTTATCACCTATTTTTAGGAGATGTCGTTGCAATCGATTTAAATAAACTTGAATATAATGACCTATTTACTACGCTAGATGTCACATTTATAAGTTATTGATATGACATATAGAATATTATATGCTGGATGCGCGATGATAGCGCCACCAAGTGGCTACAATTACGTCGGACTTTGATTTGTCAAATGGTTAGTTGTCTTACGAAGAGTAAGTAAACAAACAAATTATTTCAACGATATATCGTAAAGGGGCGTCCATTAATTACGTGAGGCATTTTTGAGAATTTTTCGACCTCCCCTCCCGCCTTGGTGAGATATCGTAAGATTTTCATCAACTCCCTCCCGCGTCCCCAAATGTCACGCGAGATTCTTCAAATTTATGTTTTGGCTGTGAACGTGTTGGATTATTGAACTGGTTCTATTACTTCGATTGAAGACTAGCAAAGCAAAATCGAATGCTACTTCGCTGCTCTGCGGAGTTCGGACGAATACGACAAACACTATTGTGTCAGATTTGGCCATATTTTATTCGGAAATAATTTTTCACGCAATTTTACACAATAATTGCGTGATATTTGCCAAGACCCCCCTAAGTGAGATTTGAAAAGATTTAGCTCAATCCCCTCCCCCCTAAAACACCTTACGTAATTAATGGAAGCCCCCTAATTTAAATATATTCTATTCAATCATGTAAATCTATGGTGTAGATAATAATGTTGAGCGATTTTATTTCCTGTCTGATATGGCATAATCAATAAATTTTAGGTCATTATATGTCATTTTAATATAAAATAAATGATTGAACTGCAAAGTATAATCTTTATTTTGGAACGAAGTTCCTTATCACGCGTTGCGAAAGGGGGCTAGACGGAAAAAAATGTAACGACACTTTTCGTGCCAAAAATTGTAACCACACTTTTAACATTGAATTGACGTCATAGTGCTGGATACTCACTGTTAAATATAACAAACCGATTGCCAACGTCCATACCATGTTGAATACACCGGTTCTCGTCCGATCATCGACGTTAAGCAACATCGGGCGTGGTTAGTACTTGGATAGGTGACCGCCTTGGAACACCACGTGATGTTGGGTTTTTGCATTTATTTACATAAAATATATTGTTTTATAGTATATTTTGTAAAGCTTGATTATTACTAAAATAATTTGAGTATTTTATGCGCATTTTTATTAGGAGGAGCATATCAAATATAATATATATATAAACTTCGTTCCATCCGGGTGTTCTTTGACACCTCTCAAGTTTTTATTATACATATTTTAATTTGTACAACAAGTAATATTAAAATCACATTAAATCAGTCAGGAGATTAACAAATAAATATTATTTCATAGACATACACTTTAAACAGTTTTCTAACAATTTTTTTATCCTATTATTTAAATTACGGCAAAATCCAAAATCTGATGACAGCATTTTAAAATCTAAAGAGTTCAGAAGAGGTTTCTAGAGAATTGACATTGATGCAGCTACGAAAATAAAGGATATGAATTGGACAGAAGACGAAAATAAATTCAGCTTGTCATTATTTTACAAATCTAAAGTGTATTTTTTTCTAAGGCGGCAAGGTGTAGTACTTGCCGCTCCAACCACAATCCGAAACTCCGAAAGTGGCTAGCAAAATCCGATTGTTTTGCCCTGATCTATTTAAAAAAAGAATAACAGAAATTCGAAATGCATTAATTAAAGATAAAGCTTGTGTGATCACTTTCGATGAAATCGCAATAATGTGTAACTTATAATATTCCATCAGCAGTAAAAGCAGAATTGTTACAACTCTTTTAAAAGCTACTATAAATAAACTATTTGATAATAAGTGGGCTTCTGCTAAAAGCTGTTTCTTGCGGTCGGGCTACGAAAAACCAAAATACATGCAAGAAATCAGGGATATCTAGTAACTTTTCCTTTTTCTTTTGCAACGTTTTGTAAAATTATTTGCGTTTTTTGATGTACCACATTTAATTAAAAGTATTCAAAATCATTTTTTAAACAATAACTATGTTAACGGCAATGAGCAAATTTCGTTTCAAGATGTTACCAAACCATACGAAATAGACAAAACTTAAAACTTGAATCGATCACTTACAAAATTGACAGATAGGCCCATTGAACAGTAATAAAAAATATGAGATGCCATAGAAACACGCATTGTTTAAAAAAAGTAACACATGCATTAAATGCGATAAAGACGGGCAAAAATTATTTGAAAATTTACACAATTAACTAAAACAAAAACCAACTTCAATGTTAGACTTGATTTCTCTTGGATGCCATTATCAGATCGTAATGTCCTTATCATGGTATCACCGTTGGGACATATCCTTTCCATTAAAAAAAGAATCATCAAAATCGGTTCATAAACGACGAAGTTATCCGCGAACACACATAAAAAAAAACATATATACTGTCGAATTGAGAAACCTCCTCCTTTTCTTGAAGTCGGTTAAAAATTGAATCAGGATGTAATAGAAAATTTGTTTGCGCAATTTCGGCAAAAGCAACAAAAATCCAACAGCAAAGTTGCTACGGACCATATTTAGGAGTAATTTAGTTAATTTCTTAAAGAGTCCCCATAACAAAAAACTGTGAGGATGAAGATGGTGATTTTATCCAGTAAGCCGTTGGAGAAAGCAAATAATTTTCTCCAAAACCATCATTATCACCAAAACACGCAGTAAACAACTAGAAACAATGCACTCATGAACGGCAACTTATTTATTTATTATTTACCGCTGCCCATGAATACCCGCAACACCAGAGGTGTCACAAGGCTTTTAAGGAGAAGTATGCTCTATTCTTGAAGATTGATTGAAGGTCGTATTGGTCCCGGAATACCGCAGTCGACAGTTCATTCCACAGTTTTGTTGTGTAGGGCAGAAATTTTCTCGAAAAGCGCACAGTTGACACCTAAATGATGATGATGATGAAAGCGTAGGATGATGGCAAAAAAAGGAGGCAGGGATCAATTCAATCAATTGCTCGGAGTACTCCCCACTGTAAATACGATAGCAGATGCGTAACGGAGCCACGTCTCCACACAGCGCGTGCAGCGCCAGAGATTCCAGCCGAATTGAAACTTCTTGACAATTGACGATTCGATTCGATTGTATATTAGTATTTCAATCATAGTGAATTGAATTTTGCGTGAAATAAGAAATAGGTACATTTTGTATACTCAGAACAATAAAATTACTTGAGGAACTTGATGAACTTGTAAGAGTTGGTTTGCAGATGTTTATATTTGTGCAAAAAAAAGCTGGCAGGTGGCTTAGAAACTTCAGTGAACACATGTAAACAATGAAGGCCTTGCAAATACTAAGTAAATTATTAAAATATTCAAGGAGCTTTTACAAATGCGTGTGAACTTTTCAACACCTATCCACGAAAAAAAAAATTAACTTAATAAAGATTAAGTTTTACTTAAATATTTAAAAAGTGAAGATTATGAGCTGTTACATTATTTTTCTTTCAGTAATCGACATAGATATCATTATTGTGACATAATAAAATATACGTGTCGTTCCAAGATGAATATCTGAGGCCACTTTAAGACGCCTCAATCGTGTTCAATTCAGTTCTCGTACTGTATTAATCCCAAATAATGTATCTAGGCCTGTTCCTTAACAGTAGGTTGACGACAGTTTCACACACACACTTTCAATAGTTTGCTCGAAAGCTTTTGCCGAATTTAGGTAAACTGAGTGTTGCGACAAGATGTACCGCAGAATTCTCCGGTTAATAACACTTTACGGTACCCGGTGTAGACGGTAGCACTGACCGCCTAGAGTAGGGTGCGCCACAGGAGAGTAGAGAGTAGACAGTAGAGAGTGTTGTTGGTTTGAGCCACACGCGTTTATTACATAATGTCTACGGAGGCAGAATGCGCGTTGTCAGGAATATCCATGTGAGATTTGTTCTGCGTAACGCAGGTTCTTTCCGGTCACAGTTGCTTCGGAAATACCTGCACGCGGTTACTAGAAGTGAGTTGAATCCTGCCTGTCCAGTGTATTGTGCCGATTCACTGTGCCATTACTTGAGCATCGCAGCGTTGGATATAGAATGCAGTTATGGGAGAATATCTCTCGCTGCCAACCATGTTATGCTCCATAGTGGATAGGAACAGAGTTTTATCTTCTGCGAAGATGACATTGCACAGAAAGAGGTGGCGGAAAGGACCAAGGATGAAAATTTCTACTTGGACCTAATTTGCCGCCAGCCGCTGAAACGGACGCAGCAGTGCATTCTAGCAACTCATGCCACCTTCAGTGGTAATTAAGAAAATGTTTAGTTAAAATTACTAATTTAAATTGTAAAATTTAACTGCTATTGAGATGTCTTATAAACAGATATTTACAAAGATGTATTTTAACAAGCATATAGAATTTCTCAAACAACATTTTTCTTAAACATTAATACATTATTTCTTCTTGTTAAACTGCCAAGACTTAATTTCTCCATTTCTATTACAGAAATGTAGTTTTTTTAAATCATTTAATTGGCCGCCCCCTAAACGAAGCCGCCCTAGGCTTCAGCCTACTGAGCTTTCATCACTGAATAATATAACCTAATATAACATATATAATATATGGATTTTTTCAACAAATTTTGATTATTATAACACAATTAAGTAGCTAGACCTACATACAGAGTTTTATGTGAAAATTTAAAAAGTTTCATACAAAAATTAATAAAAAAATATATATTCATGTACCGTATTCACTGAGAAGCATTTATGAAGAAGCTGTTTATTTGAAATTATAAACAGACATTTCAATTTTATTTATTTGTGTGCTCTTGGACGATTTAATAAAATATCACATAAATTACTAATGTAATTATGTGGAAAACGACATCTAGTGGGATATTTTCACTAATACAAAAACAAATAAACTTGACAGTTTACTCTCGGATTCGTATCGGAGTAGAAGCTCAGAAAATATCTTTCAAATTTACGATTTGATACACTTAGTGACATCTAGTGAACATTAGGCTTATTATATATCCGCGTACAACTCTAAGTTCATGCGGTGTAAGTCTAAGTATATATTTCGTCAGTGTGTTAACTATCCAATCTTTGGCCAGCAAACACACTTTTAAATAATATAAAGATCGTGAAAATCGGATAGATAGTGTCGAAGTTCATCGTGACACAAGAAATAATTATGTACCACGTTATTTTCTGTACTTTTAACTTGAAGTGAACAAAAATACTTACTATGGATTTTAATTTCAGTGGTATTACCTATCAACGCTATGAATGTGGAGACGGCAACCAGTTTAACTCAGTTTATTGATGCAGAGACTTCTGGTAGTTATTCAGGTAATATTATAAATATTTCGGATTCGATCCGATTCATGTCACTACATATTATAAAACAAAGTCCTCCGCCGCATCTGTCTGCTGTCCGCGATAAACTCATAAGCACGGATTTAATGCGGTTTCTACCAATAGATAGAGTGATTCTTGAGGAAGGTTTTCATATATAATTTGTAATTTTTTTGAGTATATTGGCTAAAATATAACGATATTTGTCGAAGACGTCGGAAAAAAATTATCCGCAGATCTTCTCGGGGTAACATAGACTATATTATATTTTCCGTAAAGAGACCGTGCGAAGCCGGGGTGGGTTTCTAGAAAGGTTGATTGAAAGTCGTGTTAGGCTGGAGAACTGGACAGCTGGCACCGTAACGGATGAAGCGATTTCAATTTAATTATTTTTGTATGAAAGGTGAGTTACGTGCGAGTGTTCTTAGACATGTTTCATGAAAATCGGTTGAGTCGTTTAAAAGTTATGGGGGTGAAAGTGCGGAAGAATAACAGAATGTTGCAAAAATATGATTGGATTCGAGTAATCATACATGAAGTGCTTGAGTAGGGGATTTTTTTAAATGCAAGAAGTTATTTGGATTTGTCTTTGTCCGGATTAGGATAGTAATTATCTATTAAAATATCATTCAAAAACATCAGTGTAGCAGACAATGCGGCATGGCGACCCACACCATGGCGGCCCACACCATGGCGGCCTAGTGATGCTTCTGCATCTTTTAGTCCAGTCAACAAGTATGGAAATTGTTGACTAGACTATTTGGGCCTCCGGCCTCGCACTCACCAACGAAACACGACAGCACGAACGCTGTCATTTTACGTTGATTTTCTGTTCGAGGGTAGTACCGCCCCGGTCGAGACGGCCCGTTCGTGCTGAGATCAGCGTGGCTCTACTACCTTTTAAATGCAGACAATGCAACAATGCAGCATGGTGACCCACACCATGGCGGCCTAGTGATGCTTCTGCATCATTGGGCCTCCGGTCTCGCACTCACCAACAAAACACGACAGCACGCATGCTGACATTTTACATCGATCTTCTGTGTTTATTCTTAAGGAAAGACATTAAGTTTTTTTTACATTAAGTTACTTTTACCACAATAACCGACATACACACGAACGGAGCTGCGGGAAAAAGCTAGTCTCTTATTTCTTAATCTTGACTTAGTTTTTTTTTTAGAAATCAATAGGAACTTTAGCGTGTTTTGTAGATCGTATAAAGTTTTATTTTTACAATAAAAAAAATAGCGAATGCTTTCTAAGTTCACATTATTTACCATTTATAATATTTTTAGAAGTTCTGCCTTCTTTCATGGAAACGGGAACTAGTTTATTAAATCTTTCGGATAACGAAACTTTGGAGAACCCAGGTAACCCCTTATTAGTCAATAAACAAACAATTAATCAATTCATTTACAATGATGTATTATAAGTAGAAGGGCAACATTTTATGGATGGATCAAGTAAATCATTAACAAATTATTTTGATTTCAAAAATAGTTTATTACGCCATCTTCTTGACAACAATGTTAACTCATTTGTGATCCATGTATTTTATTGTAATCTAAAAATTAAACTGCCTTTTAAACGCAATATTCTAAAAATCTGGGTATTTATCATGTTAATGTCGGTGATATTAGCAGCCAAATGAAAACTAAAACAATACCTACCATTAGATACGCCAGGCGGTGCAAAATTTCAATACCAACCTGCCATTATCCTTTCATGGAAAGTGTAACAAACAGACAGATTTACTTTCGAATTTATGATATTAGAATAAACTACAGTGATAACAAGTCATAAAAGTTCCCTTACATCCTTCTTCTTGATATTAGACTAGTAGATTTATTTAGAGTTAAAGTACTTTATTCGTACTTAGTATACAATCGACATAATTGTAAAGCTTCGTTTTTTTCAATGTCGAATATTATTTTAGAAACACTACCAGCAAATTCAGATGAAGTCGGAAAAGAAGAAGGCATAGTAGAAACTGCTGAAATGGAGAATACAAATGAAGACTTAGGTATTATAATGAAATCTTGCATCATTAAAAACAAGCTTTTAGATCATCGACAATCATTCAATATGCATACAACACTTTCTTCATGTCAACAACCTTTAACCAGTGCACTGCTTAAACCTTAAGGCGCGTCTCCACCAAAATTGTTGGCAATTTCAGTGTTTCCAAATATTTGGAACTCTTCAGCAAATCGCCAACTTTTGTTTCCATTGTGTCTACACCGAGTCGCTAACAATTTGAAAAACATTCGAACCAAGTGTCACCACAGAGCCAATAAATATTTGCAACAAGCGTAGTCTTTTGACGTTTACCGCCAAAAACGGAAACACTGTTCTCAACTTTTGTTGACAATTTTGTTGCCAACACAAGGAAATTACAGAAACTTTTGTCACCAACACGTGTTGACAACACAAAAATTGACACTGACACATTGAACTTTTGTTTGGTGGAGACCTAAGTGGAGACCCGGCTTTAGAAAGGAGGTCTTGGTCTAGTATAGCACGCTGACCAGACAGGTTGATATAGGGTTTGTTTCAAGTTTTCCTTATTTTGCTCCCTTAGTCGCCTCTTACGACACCCATGGGATGAAAATCAAATCCTATTTGTATAGTTAACGTAACTATATTAATAATCTATAAATGTAAAAGAGGAAGGTGACTGACTGACATACCCAGAGATCAACGCACAGCCCAAACCGCTGAAGCTAGAATCCTGAAATTTTGCATGTAGGTTCTTTATATAACGTAAGTGAGCACTAAGAAAGGAACTTTTGAAATTCCACCCTCTAAGGGGGTAAATCTGGGGATGAAGCCTGCGTGAGCGAAGCCGCGTGTAAAAGCTAGTAATTAATAATAAGTTAACGCTCAAAGTGTACAGATTCCAAAAATCACCAGACGTGTAAGAAAACATTTTGATAGTTTAGTTACACTCGTGTATAACTTTATGACCTTGAACACTTTATATTTATCATCTTCACACATAATGAATGTAATATATGTATTAAGAATTTCCATCAAAAACTAAATTAATTTCGTAAGTTTAAGCCAGATACAGCTACAATCAGTAATTAAAGAAAACTAATCTAATTTCAACTTTACTAGATTTATTCCTATTGAAATTACTGTAAATAGATAATATGTATGTATTTCAGAAACACTTCCTAACGATCCACAGGTTGGAAAAGTAACGAGTTTTATACGTTTTGTTGAAGTTCAAACTTCTGGCGAAGGAGGTAATAAAATCAAATCTCATTTGGTGTAATTGATATTGGTTTCAAATGACATTCCAGAATCTATTTATTGTATTAATTTTGACTTTGGTGACATAACACTTACTTAACATGATCAAATATAAAGAAATGATTACTTAAGGGCCTACCACACGAGCAAGTATCACCACAGTTTTGCCTGCGCAGGCCGGCTTGTTGTGCGTGCCGGTTGGTAAAACTGTATCACGCGCCAACCAACTATATCACGACAGTTTTACCTGCGCAGTTATAACTATGGTAGTGGGTACTTGCGCGTGTAGTAGGCCTATTACACATAGATAACATTGGTTAATTAAGTGGATTTATTAAACACGAAAATAGCAGTTAAACTTCTTAAGCTTTTTGATAAAGTAAAACAACATAAGCAGTCTTCAAGCTATTGCTTACTTTCTTCAATTCAGCATATGAACAATATCTCATTCTTCGTCATATCTTCGTTTGCTTGCTTAGAACATTTGGTTTAATGTTCTGAGTTTGCCCGTTACAAATAATAATAATAGTAATAAATATTTCGGACATTTTAACACACAACGACATCTAGTCCCAAGCTAAGCAGAGCTTGTGTTATGGGTACTAGACAACTGATCTAACTACATATATACTTTTAGTACTTTATAGTACTTTTAGTATAATAATTATTTTTATATTTTCAGATTTTATTATTTTATTATTTTTTTATTTTTTTTTACCTACGCAACTTGATAATAAAGAACCTTTGATGGAAACTATTGATTTTAAAACTTCTGATAACATTTCGGGTAATAAGAATTCATAGTAATTTGAAAAAAAAGAGCCAAAAATGTCGTTTACCGTCAACAGATTGAAATTAAAAACAAGTTCTTCTATCTTTGTACTGGCTTCATTTCAAAAACATCTATAAATACTAAATTACATTCATCATCAACAACTTACCGTAGTCCACAGCTGAACATAAGCCTCTCCTATTGCACGCCACTTGGTTCGATCCTCGTCTTCTCGCATCCTGCTCCTGATAGGCTTGCGTAAATCATCACTCCACCTGACCTGTGAACGTACTATACTACGTTTGCCGAGACGCGGTCTCCCCATAAATTACGTTTATTGTCCTCAACTTTACACAAAATTTATACGTTAAGCCCATGTTCAGATGACGAGCGTTCAACGCGCGTTTTGCTCGCGTTGACGCTCGTCATCTGAACAGGGCCTAAAGCTATAAGATTAATTTAAAATAATGTTATAAACACTTACTTAGTTAGACTATAAAGCGATTATGAATGCAATTTTCCGGAGGAGGATAAAATGTAGTGAAATATTTTTCAGAAAACACTACTACTGCAAGTGCTGATAGGGTAAGAAGTTTCATACAAAATGTGGATTACGATGAAAGTTTGAATAAGACTACAGTAACAGGTATATTTAACAATGTATAGTGTTTTATCTCTAGAATACTACTATGAGTGAAAATCAGGGTACTATTTTATTTACACTTTGGATCAAGATTAATTTCTTGCTTAGTGAAACATCGTTTACGACAAGAACTTTTAATCTATAAAAATTCTATTAATTTCATCGTGCCCTCTTTGATTCACGCAGTTATTAACACTATAAAATAAATAACCCTCCTTCTATCGCAGTCGGGTAAATTCTTTAAAAACCTGGGTATAAAATCTATGGACATATGGAGATATGACGGATGCTACTAAAAACACTCATAAAATTTCACTCATCTCACGCATGGCTTTTGCTATAGTAAGCAATTAGGCAGCGTTACCAGCAGGTCAACTCGTTAGTTACGCCCCTCCCTACCGGAGCAATACCCCGGGACTACCAACGGGCTAGCGGGCCCAAACAAGTGACCCATCTGTAGTTGCAGGCGGCGCGGCGCGTAAAATTACTGTAACAGGCCGAAAACCTGGAAAAGTTACCCCGAGACACCACAGGGTCTACGTGAAGAACCACGGGAAGAAAGAACACTCAGAACAGCAATTTGTCGATTACACAAAGTGTTCTCCCATGTGGGATTTGAATACACAATACTCAGCGAACTAAAAAAACGGCGTGGCGACCGCTTAAGCCGATTATAGGCCTTCCGTGCAAATATACTTCATTTTTTTTAGCTTTAAAGAAATTACAATTTACAGATGAATAAATTAGGCACAGATACAGAAAAAAAGATTAATTTTATTTGAAGTGATAATTCTTTTTTCAGATACGCAATATTTAAGTTCTGTAATCGACGAATGCAGCAGTAAATGCAGTTGCAGTTACAACTGCAGGAATATATCTAACCAAGTGTCAACTTTATTCGATTCTGATAGCGTGGGATATATGAACAAAGGTATCGTACAATTTTAAGATCGGGTAAAACCAACTATTCTTTCTGCGAGTTTTTTTTTAAACTAGGCTGGAGTCTTCAGTCTCGTACTTTGGGCTACTACAACACGGCTCAACTTCTATTTTTGCACGGAGCGATCAGACCTCTGCAAACGAAGTACCTCGCGATATCAAATTATGGTACAACAATGAAATCAAACGCCTGTACATTTTCTTTCGTGTTTGTACCTTCCTCAAAATGTCGTATAATAATTAAATAATTTTTATGTTGATAAATAAGGTAAATTTCAGTGTTTATAAGAAAAGCTCCTGAAATATATTTATAAATTAGTGTTAGGCTATCTTCCTTCAGCGCAAAGTTGTCTTTAGGAAGAAGCAAGAAGCAATTTATCTTTCTCTTATAAAAAGATAATAATAAAATGTAAACCGAAAGATAAAATTATGTTTTGTTTTTTTTTTCAGGTTCTGATCATAGGTCTATCGAGAGAATCGATAAAATTCAAACTGAAATGAAAGCCATTAATATGCAAACATCGAAACAAAGTTCAGGTACCTATTGACTTCATAGAAAAAGCTTGCTAAAATTCGTTTATAATCATATCACAAATTGCTAAAGGAATGTTAATTGTTGTTTCAAATATGTATATTCATACCTTCGATGAAATATTTGATTAAAGATTCATTCCCAATTATTTTAACGTAATGCGTCGTTGCATAAAACTGTGATGTCCAGGCGACACTATGAGGAACTAATACTAACAATATATTTGATAATAATGAAAGTAAAATCGATTTAAATTGTATAGTCGATTTCATCAATGGTTAATTAATATTTTAGCATTAAGAATGTGGTGACGCAACTGTCACCTCTGCATCTTGAACAATCAGATTGCAAGTATTCAGACGTAAAAAAATAATTTTCAAGTATAAGACTGTAGGTTTAAAGTTGAAATTAAACAGAACCGTTACTTAAAATTAAATAACATTTATAATTAAGGAGGTGAATTCTTGGAACCTGATTGATTTGATGCAGTGCTTAATCACTGCGTCCTTATTTTCTAAAGCTTGTTTTATGAAAGAAATTCAGGTATTGTCAAGGTAGACATTTTATCTTGTAATAAATGTATATTTTTCAGGATTAGATGTAATTTCACTGAATTATGCCGCGACAAACACGCCAACAGTAAATAATACATTTGTGAAGATCACCAAAAATACATGGACAGATATTAATGATAAAGGTAAAATATAACATAACTATTTGTTGCCAGCGGCTGCGCTCGCGTGTATGTCGGTTATCGCGGCAAATAGTAGCCTATGTGTTATTCTGATGTATAAGCTATAGGTATTAATTACTGTTTCCCGATAAAAGTTATTGTGTCATATTTAAAATTTTAGGGGTGGGAGTAGGACGGAATATACTTAAAATAGGTTAAGTCGTCTCAGAAGAATGAAATTCAAGAAAGAACGCTTTCAAACGAGACATTTATAGATTTCATTACCTTACTATTTATAATTATTAGTTACGACATATACCCTGATTGGCTTTATTGTTGTTTGTATCTTCATTTATCCAGTTGTTTGTTGCGTTTTTTCTTATCAACCTATAATCATTAAAATACTTTAACATAATATAGGATTGTCCAAAGAAGTAAGTACAAAAAAAATCGTTGAAAAGTCAAGGAAATATTAAAAAAAACTAAAGGAAAAACGTCTAACATTTAGTCGAATGAAGCTGCGGACAAGAACAAGCTACTAGAGCTTATAAATTATATTAATATAGTTTATTTTAATAAAGCTATGCTCATAACATTTTCGATGCGACGACGCTGTGTTAATGCATCTTACTTTGATATTTCCTTCTTAATAGAAACCCAATTGGACGCATCACCCACGCCAAAATACTCATCGAAATCGACAGGGCGTAAAAATGATAACAAAACATACTACAAGCTTTATGTTACTTCTTATGACGTAAAAGGTAACAAAACAAATATCGTTTATGTATAAAAACTCACGGCAGCTCGTATTGAAATAGGATTTATGTGAAATTACTATAAATTGTTTCTATTCATTGTACCTTTAAAGTACTATTAAATTAGGACAAAGCATGATTTTAATAGTTGTATGAGTCAAACTAAGACATTTTTTACGGAATGTGAGATAAAATTTTGAGACGAATGAAATCTCAAACAAATCTATACCTACCAATATTATAAAGCTGAAAAGTTTGTTTGAACGCGCTAATTTCAGGAACCGCTGGTCAGATTTGAAAAATTATTTCAGTGTTAGATAGTACATTTATCGAGGAAGGCTTTAGGCTATATATCATTACGCTAAGACTAATAGGAGCGGAGCACCAATGAAGAATGTTACAAAAACGGGGGAATTTTTTTACGCGACAGGCAATAGGAGACGCAAACGACGTTGCGTGGGTCAGCTAGTTGTGTAATAAAAATGAAGCATCCAATACAGTTATAAAATTGAATTGATAACGATTAATTTAAACGCATCAACAGCCTTTAATATTCCACTGCTGAACAGTTTTAGCCTATCAGGGATCCCACACATAACTGCGATGCGATGCGGCGTAAAGTTCTTGCGGTGCATTCGTGTGAGCTCGCAAATATTTGCGATGCGCTGCGAATTCGCAGTTAAGTGTGGGAGCCCTTAGACCACCCTGGCGAGACGGGTTGGTACCTATAGGGTTTGTTGTATTAAGTTTTCCTTTTCTTTGCAATGATGTTGAACTTCACAATTTGCTTCCGTGAGTTTTCGGAGCAATTTTACTCCAAAAAGGATTTTATCCAGAACTTATACTATCGGTTATGATCGGTTTTTTATTGTGTCAACTTTATGGCTAATCAAAAAAAATATCGTGTCTAATCAATTATTTGAGGTTGAAGTATTGGATTATGAAAATACAAAAATAATGTTATTAAAATTATGTAGTGAGCAAAATATGTATATAATGTGCCACACATTATTGGAAATATACTTGAAAATTTGTGCTGTATTGCAACTGTAATCAATATTGGCACAATTCCTGTGATTTTGGCATGGCACTTTGTAAAGGTACACATCGGCATTTTTCATGAGTAGCTAAATAGTATTTGAGTATTTCAATTGAAATGTACCTCTCTACCGTTTTTCTTGCATTTTCATTCATTATAGTGTATTCTATAACATGTCACAAGAAGAAGTTCTTATCACTGTAGGTATATCCTTATATCAAGCAAGCCAAGCATCGGCAATATATGTATGTATGCCTGTATGTTCGGCTGGAATCTTGCAAGTCAATTTTGAAGCAGATATCTTAACCAATGTTGCTGAAATTTGGAAGCATAATGTATACAGCGTGACAATACAATATTATAATGACATGGAACTGATCTGATGCTGAGGCTGGAAGGTGGCCATAGGAACTCTGTAATGAAACGTCGCAACATCATCGAGTTTAAAATCGTTTGATTCGTCTCGAGGCATTCCAGTAAAAGCTTGTTTTTAAAAAGCTTTTAAATTTAATTTATTTCAGATCGCATTAGTATTTATTTAGTGCACTGTTAAAGACTGTTGATGATAATCATGAAACATGATCTCGCAAGGTTATTTTCATATTCAACACTTTTTGAAGAAAACACATTTAAATATTTGTTGTAAACGATCGTGCTACTGGTAAACTTATCACTACTTATCACTTCAAGCTTTCTGTTCAATAGGAGTGAAACAATGACATTGAAAAAAACTAGTGTTAAGCAAATGCTTCGTTGGATATCACTGAGTGAGTGAGTCAGTGAAGAGACTTGGTTCTGGTGATCATAATTCTGAAGCGACACTTAAACAAGTTATGGAAGAAGTTCAAAATCAATATATATAAAAATCAATGCCACTTTTCGTTGTAATTTTATAACTCAAGAACGGACTCACCTATCCAAACCAAATGTTTAGGCTTTATTCGGACTATTTAGTAGACGGTTTATGTGACGTTTGCACAAAATCGGTCTAGCGGTTCTTCATTTATTTGCGCTACGGGCAATAGGAGACGTAAACGACGTTGCGTGGGTCAGCTAGTTCCATATATTTTCGTCAAAAGTCTTCAACAAATGTGTACTCCCTGTAATTATATACGGTGCCAAAATGTGGACACTAACTGTAGGGCTAGTCTATCAACTTAGCCTCTCAGTAAACTATGGAAAGAGCTATGCTCAGAGTTTCTCCAAAGGACAAAATTCGAAACGAAGTTATCCGTCAGAGAACCGAGGTGATCGGCATAGGTCTGAGAGAGTAGAGGCAGCTCTGGGGTCATATTGCCGTAACTTTTCGGCACCTAGCTAATATAATCAATTCAGAATTTTCTTCGACAAAAGTCGGAAAAAAAACTATCGCTTGGTACACTTTTCGCTTAGCAAAAACCCCAATAGTGCTTGGCCTACGAATGTTGCTGTGATTTTAATCAACGTTTTATACTGATAAACTCTCCAAGGACTTTGTAGCAATTAACTAGAAGTATCATTGAGTTTCTTTATTTTAAAATTGTCTTTTTTATGTATGGCCCGCCAAATTGACTCTACTCTGCCTGATGGAAAGCATAATCAGAATCCAAGAGTGGTGGTCACCATAGTCACTGCGAATGCAGACAATGCAGTATGGCGACCCACACAATGGCGGCCTAGTGATGCTGCTGCATCTTTTAGTCTAGTCAACAAGTATGGAACTTGTTGACTAGACTATTTGGGCCTCCGGTCTCGCACTCACCAACGAAACACGACAGTACGAACGCTGTCATATTACGTTGATTTTCTGTGCAAAGGTAGTACCGCCCCGGTCGAGTCGGCCTGTTCGTGCTGAAATCAGCGTAGCTCTACTACCTATATTGTTGTTAATTGAAACCGAATGTTTATTACATATTTATACTTTATAATAACTGAAAACCTTTTTCAACATAGATAATGGAACACAAAAGTCTCGCCAAAGTATATCTGGATTTAAAGTGGCGGTCAAAACACCAACGCCCTCTTCAAAAATCGAACAGAGACCTTTAGTCTTCGATCAGGTTATTTTCATGTATTTTTACTTTATTTTCCAGAACGATAGAAAAATAGTAATTTATTCACGTGAAGCCAGTAGTGCTTCTGTGAGTCTAGAGGATTTTGCTGACCCACGCAACCTCGTTTGCGTCTCCTATTGCCCGTAGCGTGATAAATTTTCCCCCGTTTTCTAAACATTCTTCATTGGCGCTCCGCTCCTATTGGTCTTAGTGTGATGATATTATATATAAATTTACTATTTAACACTGAAAAAAATTTTCAAATCAGACCAGCGGTTCCTGAGATTAGCGCGTTTAAACAAACAAACAAACTCTTCAGTATATATTTAAATTCGACTCTCTTTTTACATCGTAGACGTCAAAGTTTTAACGGTTGATCAAAAACAGCGATTGATTGATTGTATGCGTCTGTTTAGTAACAGCTGCAGAAGTAGTTTTACAATTAGTGCGGAAATTCATTAGACAATCACTATATTTTTTGTAAAGTTTGCAAGTTGAAGTCATGAAAAATTGCGCCTACATAGACTTATAAGGAAAGAAAATAAATGATCCCTCGCTGCCATATTAAGATCGCGTAATTTTGGAACATTAGCATGATTGTGACTAAGCACCGTAAATAAAGATTTAAAAACTGTGGATTGCATATACAATAACCATGTTCAAAGACTGTCGCCGTCTTAAACTATACGTTTTATAATGTAGTGAAATCTATTGGTGCAAAATGTATGGGATACCAACAAGCTATAAAAGACGATTGAAATATTTTATTTCATACAAATAAAAATTCAGGTATACAAATAATAGCTTATCGGTTAATTATATTTTATCATTCCTCATTACAGAAAAGAACGAAAATGCATGTCAGACTACAACAGGCGAATTATGTAACTTAACAGGTATTGAACTGTTTTTTTTTATGATGTCGTTTTGTATCTTGGGACATTGATATTGTATAGTACTTTATTTAATTCGTTACATAGGCTCTAATCAGTAGAAATAGAAATCACTTAATTTCTAGATTATAATATGGCTTAATTCTTTAATCGATTAAGCTAATATTCGTATTTTGATAACAGGGTCCGTTTCTGTTCAAACCATAGAACAAGGAATAATTCCGATTACAGGTAAGCCTAATAAACTATTACATAAATTAAACGCCAAATACTTAAAGAAGTAAAAATGTAAAAAATATAAAACGTTAATGACTTTTGAAATCTGTGCAAAGGTATTCATCAAGTACTGACTGATAACCTCACCCGCTGAGCAAAAATTTCACACCCAGGACTGTCATACATATGTGTGTGTGACGAGCATGATTACTTTCATGTATGACTTCATTTAATGATAATAAACATTTGGACACCTGACACACAAAGCCGTCTAGCCTCAAACTAAACGGAGCTTGTACTATGAAAGCTATATTGACTGTTGGAATACCTATATCATTTTTTTTGTAAATACGCACATAGAAAACACCCAAACTCCGAAACCAACATTTTAGCAGATCATACAATCACTTGATCCGATCCGCGAATCAAACCGGACACCTTATCACAGAAGTCGCGTACGCTAGCACTACGCCACCAATGCAGCCAAATATAACTTTGTCTATCACCAATACGTTTATTGAAGTATGGGTTCTAAGATATGTCAATTTATTATTATCATTAACTATATTTCAGATCAAAGTGCTCTAGTCACGGTACTTAACACAGATGTCATAGAACAAAATAAAACTGTAAAACGTGCTAAAAACACGTCAATGCTCACATCAACAGGTAATATAATTTACTAGCTGACCCGGCGAACTTCGTACCGCCATATTTACATATCTGGCTCAGCTTCCCACAGGCAGTGTACAGTCACGGACAACAAAAATACTTTTCCCGTTATCTTTTATTTTTTTCTTTCTAGCAAGAAGAAGAATGAATGAAATTGGTCTATGTGTTATTGAATTACAACTAAGTACATATTTTGACTTTCATCCCCTCTCTCCAGGAAACCGTACTGAATTTCGGGATAAAAAGTATCCTATGTCCTACCTCGTAGTATGAACTCAAATCATGCCAAGTTTCATTTGAATCCATTCAGTAGTTTCGGCGTGATGCGCGGCCAAGATACAGACAGACAGACAGACAGACAAAAATGAAAAAAATTACAGTTTTGGCTTCAGTATCGATAATAGAGAGCCCTCCAAAAATTTTTTTTAAAATATCGTTAATGTACAGAATTGGACCTGTTGCATTTTTATTATAAGTATAGATGTGCGGAATATCGGGATAAGAGACGGTTGCTTTTCGGAATTCCATGGCAACAAATCTGGTCGTTTTACACAACATAAGCTTCTTTTACTTTCAGAACCGAATATAATTTCAATATCATCTGATGCGATGACTAAGAATACTATGTCCAATAGAAGAAGTGAGTAAAACTTTAATTATAAATTAGATTAAATGATTAATTCTAATGAAGATGTACGTAAAGAGAGGTTAGATTTAGAGTTATACAAATGTATTAGGGTAAGCTTAAACTTAGACTTTTATTAGTACTCAAGTTTGGTCTACGTGAAAGTCGTCACATGCATAAGCATTAACTGACTACTTAATATGGAACCTCTGTGCACCTACCTTTAAAGATTTCTGCACCACCCAAAGGTTGACTGGAAGAGAATCCCCTTGGCATTAAGTCCGCTGATGTGCAAACTTAGTGCATTTTTTAAATAAAATAAAAAAATAAAAAGACCAAATTTATCTAGTTCATAAATAATTAGTAATCGTCATGAAAAACTGAATAACTTATAACTAATAACTAACTAACTTATAACTTGATGTCATAACTAACTAACTTATAACTTGATGTCATAAGTAATAGTACTTATTTAATTTAAAATCAATTTATTGTTATCAGTTATAATAACCGAACAAAAGTCGGTATTTACAAGCACATCGACTTATGGCACATATCGAGACAAACAAAATGAGGAAGCCGATAAGGGTAACATACTTCTATTATTAAAGCTACTACTTACTTACTATTTAAAGTAGCTTATTACTTTAATCACCAGTTTCACCAGTTTCTGAAAAAGTTTTGGATAGTTATGCCATATAACACTATTTTACAGATAATACCTGCTGAGAAATTTACTTATATCTGACACATTATATGATTACATCCAAGACTTGTGAAACCGAAATCTATAGTTATTTTACATAAAAGTTGACATTATTAAACCAGAAACTTATCAGTGAAACTGGTCTCTAAAACTAGCTTTTAACGAGCGACTTCTCTTGCGTTTTGTCAATTTTGTTAGTCGATTATTCATTCTTTATCATAGTCTGTTAGCCCAAACTACAAGTTACCTCTGTGCCGAGCTTCACCAAGATTAGTACAATCGGTTTAGAGTTAACGACTAACAAACAGTCATACATCTATCCTCAGAATTCATAAATTATGAATATAATGTAATTTTATTTAGTTAAAAATCATTTTGATATAAAAATTAAATTGTATCGTGGATAGCAATCTAAATTTATTTGTTAAAAGGGATTTCAACCGCTTCGAAGTTAATATCGACAATGAATCCATACACTGAAGAAAATGGTGGTAAGTAAAATAATGTCTAAAATATTTATCTTTACAAAAAAAGTGTTTTTGTATTATATAATCTAATCTAAAATTTGTATTATAAAAGTAATATTTTAATTAATTGGTTTAGAATAGAATATGCTTCCTACAAGGTGGCATTATTGCTAAAAGTAAATTCTTACAGGCAATATTTGAATGGGCACATCTACAAGAAATTTTATTTAATTAGTTTAATTTTTTTTTATTATATTGTGTAGGTAATTGGTTAAATCTATATATATACTAGCTGATCCGGCAAACGTTACACATACACACATTAACATAGTACACTTTTAATTGATGTAGAAAGTGATGTAGTTATCTCATCTGGAATAAAAAACAATTACAGAAAAAGATGGAACTAAAGCGTGCGCGATTTCCACTTCAGTCACCAATTTAGAGTCATGTTCCAAAGATACTACCTGTACCAGGTCTACTTCAATTTTGGGATTGAACAGTATTCTGGAAGCAGGTAAAAGTTGAATAGTATTCAATTAGGGCCAGCTTCACCATTTTCTGATTAAATCTCAGCTATCTGCCGTATAAACAGTATTTAACAGATGAATGTTTAACTGAAATGCAAATGTTTGCCTTACGAAGATGTCTACCCAAGACGTGTAAGGCCGAAATCGTCAGTTTATCTAGCAGATAAGTTCAGAATAGTCTATCAAAGACTTTATCAGTAAGTGGTGCAACTGGTCCTCAATAAATGGTTTGTAATAAAGCCTTTTATCTCAAGCGTAAGAAATGTGTTGTGTAGAAATAATTCGACCCTGAAATTGCTCAACCTAATGTCATTACAGAAATATTACTGAGCAACCTAATAAAGAAAGCGTTGATTGATGTTGATACACAACCGTCTCGCTTAATGGAGTTCCGAGAAAGTATCAGTAAGTGGTTCTTTTTATTACTTAGCTGGGACTTACGTGAATTGGACTAAACTTCTCATTTTTTTTAAATTATGTAGTAGGGCAAATATATAAAAATTAATTGTAACTCGAATGATAGTGATGTAGATTTTTTTTTTAAATACTACCTACCACTGAGAAACACCTACATTGAAAATATTTTGATTTTAACCGAGTTTAGGATAAGGTAGAAGTTCTTAATTTCACTGCTTTTTGTTAAAAAAACTTTTATATATATATCGATTTTTTTTAATTTTTGCCAGACTGCGAAAGAAGGATGGGTTATGTTTTTCGAGTTTATGTATGTATGTATATTTCTTTGACACGTCCAAGAGCCTAAACGGCTTGTCATAATTTTTATGTGAATGGTGTCAATAGATTCGTCTTAGTGATGATAGTGACAATGGGTACAATAAAATTAAAAAAAAAAAAGATCGCAGATATTGTCGCAGTCGTTCATTACAATTTATAGAATATTGAGATCGAATAACTTCTCTAAAAGTTATTTGTTAGTAATATTTTCATTATTTCAACGTTTGAAGCCCAAATACATAAGTTTCTAATATTTTATTACTGAAACGGCTGGAAAAATTGTTTAATTTTATCGTAGAAAACGACATAATTGATTCAAAAATGTTAATTTTTTAGAAACTTACCCTTCATTCGCCACTAAGAGTACCTACACATCCGTTGGACTGGATTCCAAATCCATCTGGGTCAATTCATCTAAGGTGGATAAACTGTGTCTAGAGACTTGCGTACAAGTCGAAGAATCATCAGACAAAGTGATTAACATAAAAGAAGGTATGCTATATTCTCCTGTATAATCAAAAAACTAAAGAATGAAGCTAAGTTCTTTAAAAACAATTTATGAATAGCTGCCTCTATAGTCAAACGACCAATTTTGGTCCAGTGACAAACATCTTCTGGACTGACACGCGCTTACAATTAAGTATTTTTATGTACATATTTTTATATATATAATATTTTATTGAATTCTTATTCAAATTTTCATTCACAGCTTCTAATTTATTCTGCTGCCTTAGACCTTAGACTGCCTCGGTGGCGCAGTGGTAACATATGCGACTGCTATGCTTGAGGTCTCGGGTTCGATTCCTGGGTCAGACCAAATATTTGTATGATCTGCAAATATTTTTTTCGGAGTTTGGGTGTTTTTCTATGTACAATATGTATGTATTTACAAAAAAAAAATGTATTTATATCAATTGTCTTGTACCCATAACACAAGCTCTGCTTCGGACTAGATGGCTTTGTGTGTTAAACGTCAATATTTATTTTAAAAAAAAACTGCGCACATTTTCAAAATGAATATTTATATAGAGAAAACACTGGACACTTCTAATATTAGAATATACCTATGACTATTAATTACATGTCATTTAAAGGTTTTGACACTAGTTACAGATACTTTTTGTACAGATACTCGTAGATGTACTTTTTGTCATAAGAATATTATAAACTCAATGAGAAATCACTAATAACTTAATGCCAGCGTTTACTTTGAAAGCTTCCTTTCAACAATTGCGTTCAATGGTGCAGAAACGTCGTATGGAAACATACACATACATTTACTTTTTTGTTCTTTTGCTTCTTTATATTTCATGAGCATGTTTATCTGCTTTCATACACCCTTAGCCACTAGAAATCTTTGTTTTATTTTGATTAACGTTTCTTTCTATCATATAAATTTAGTTTCAACTAAACATGTTGGACATGTTATTTAGAAGTCCTTCTTACAGCACCATGCCGCAACACCGCCTCGTCTATGACGTCATACTATGGTCAAACGGAATCTGTACAAACGACTTTGATCGAAAAGGAATCTGAAAAATGCGGTTCGTATGTCATATATTTATTACTAGCTGTTGCCCGCGGCTCCACCCGCGTGTATGTCGATAAATGAAGAACCGCTCGACCGACTTTCTGCAAACTTCACATAAACCATCTACTAAATAGTCCGAACAAAGCCGAAATGTTTACATTTGGTTTGGATAGGTGATCCCGTTCTTGAGTTATAAAATTACATCGAAAAATGGCATTGATTTATATATATATTGATTATTTATTATAACTGCATCGTTTGTCTATCGGTTGACGTATGCGACTGCCGATGAAGAGGTTTCCGGTTCTAATCCCGGGTCGGGTGTGTTATTGAGTTTTTCTGATTATAGAAATAGTTAATAACAGCTCGGAGTTTGACAGTTCGGGTTGAACCCCGTGCCTCATGAGAGCACGTAAAGCTGTCGGCCCTGCGCCTGAAATCTCCTCGATCGTGTCGGTTAACCGTCCCATCGGATTATAAGAGAAAGGGAACAGAGAGTGAACCTGTGTTTGCGCACACACTTGTACACTATAATATCTCCTTCGTAATTGGCTGGTCTCGTTTGAGACTGGCCGCTGTGGCTGTAATCAGCTAGGAGAACATAATCATCATATTTAATATTTTGATTGGACAGCACCCAGTGGACAGAACTTGGTTGCTTGTCACGCTTCTGATCCGTCTGTTGTTTAGAATTTAGTCATGGGTGAAGAAAAACTGAGAATTTTTACAGTCTTTGTCCAACACACCATCTATTATATCACCATCCATCGTTGTTCCTCACTGTTAGGCCCATAGGAGCCGGGCATGATTAAAAAGAGACACAAAGATGTGTGGGTCAGATAGTTTTTCATATTTCTATAGGTTATTAAATCCGGCTAGTCTATCAAAAATTACTATGGCTAGCCTAGCTGGCCTGTTGGTCTAGTGCTTAGTAATCTGGGTTGCTAGGCCAGAGGTCGTGGTTTTGATTTCCACCCAGGACAAGCCTGATGTGATGAGCATCATCATTTTGTTATGTTTCTGGATGGGGATAATCTTTAATATCTCTTCGTCTGGTCACCGTTACTCCGTAGGCTCCGCCTAATCTGGCATATATTTATCTGTAGGTACATGACAGTATTATTGTTATGAATTTTAGTTAGGCATATATTAGTAGGTAGTATGATTGGATCAATCACGAGTAATGAGTAGTAAGAAGCAATATTAATATGTCTTGTCCACGTTTCAGGTCAAAATGTTTGCGCCTGTGTTGCTCCCAGTTCTCTAGATTGCGATACAAATACAGATAACTTATTCAGTTAGTAATCTTTTCTACTATACTAAATTTATAAAAGGTAAAATTTGTGAGTTTCTGAGGATGTAGTAGGTAACCTTCGGATGTACTAAAGTTTAGTAACTAAACCGACATGACATCTACAAACGAAACACAGATTAAGCTATGTTTTGAAGACTGTAAATGGAAATGTTTGGAAAGATTGCAAATATCATATGATTTATAGTTTTATTAAGTTTATAATTCATAAATTAATTTTCTAGATTCGTCGCATTTAATGCAACCTTCTGTACTACAAGTTCAGAAAAGCGTTGAAGTATCTAGTAACCCATTCACCAATTCGCTTACTTCCAAATCTCAATTTAAAAGCAGTAAGATATTTATTATTGTAATGTATTTTATTTGTTAGTTATTCACTTAAGAACTTTCCTCGAAGAAGTTTCTGCAAATAAATAAATCACGTACCTCCTGTCATATGATTTATGTGTATAGGAACCATCGAGATATTACGTACTACGTACTAGAGGAGCCACTCAAAACCAATTATATGTTCCGTTTATATTTGAATTAAAACTAAAAAGCGCTGCAGCGCAGCCAAACAATAATTAGTAGTCTAATCCAACAGTATTAACAAGCAGCGCTCTATCGCATTTGAGCTATAGTTTCCTCGCGAGCGAAATGTCATAAGCGCCGTGATTTTCATGGCGCTTACGCGTTTTGGCCAACGAACTGTTGCAAAGATTCGCTTTTATAGAGTAAGCGCCAAGCAACAAATCAGAACGGATAAATAGCTTTATACCTACGAAGCTTTATTAGGAATGAGTAAATAGTACTTCAATAGCTTTACCAGTTTCAGTTTTTTTTGTAGAATTCATCGAAGTATAAAATATAAAAGCCGAATATTCAGGTATTAATTATACTTTAATGATAACTTTAAGTATAATTATTTTAAAAAAATGGGTTATTTACGAAGTTATTATTAACAACATATTATTTTTCCTAATCCAATTAAATACGTTAAATACGTTGTGCATTTAACGTCAGTTAATTCTACCTAAATATCACTTCTGTATGTTTTACTCTAAGTACTCTATGTTAAATGAGGCAACAATGGCGTCTTAAAATATTTTGTTCGTATTTAATTTTAAAACAATTATATCTAGTTAATTACTGGTGAAAAGTTATTCCTTTTTTTTTTCATATTCCTTGTATTATTAGTGCAATATCTCAAGACACAAAATGGCATATTTCACGAGTTTTAGAACGTTTTTAAATTAAAACAATCACGAGCTTAAGCCACCGCTTCAGCAGAGTGTAGCTAGTGGTAGCTAGCAAGCGACTGAAGGAAGTGCGGCGCAATCGCCGCAATGGCATGGAACACCGCACTAATGAGTGGCGTCTTCTCTATACATTATATCTCGATGATAGGAACGGGTATCATGTCCCTCCCATTTAAAGGAAGGAAGTTAAATAAAATGCTAATCTACTCAAGAATATCTATATCGCGATACAGGATAAATAGTTCCTCCGTGGTTCGGTGTGTCTTCGATAGATGGCGCTGTAGTATGTTTTGTTACCATATGTGAAAGTCACCACATCTTATACATAAAATTCTCGTGTCACAGTGTTAGTTACCATACTCCTCTGAAACGGCTAGACCGATTTTTATGAAAGTTGGTATGCATATCGGGTAGGTCTGAGAATCGACCAACATCTACTTTTTATACCCCAATTTTTTTTTTGGCAAACAAAGTTTGCCGGATCAGCTAGTATGTTTATAAAATAAATAAATGTGTCCATTTCAAACTGCTCAATCTGGCTTTGTCTTTTATGTTAGCAATAATATATCGTTTATACCTTCACAGATATCAATAACCAGTTGATGTCACTGTCACGACTAATTGGCACCAGAAAAAAAGCAAGTTCCTTCATTGACACCTATGCTCCCACTGCGGTACTATCCAGTAATCTCGATGCCGATAAATGGATGAGAGCCTGCTCGTCCATGCAGAAAGATGCTTACGGTATGCTGGCCATCATAATTTACAGTGTTACAGAAAAGTGAAGAATGTCAGCAGTGTCATGTCCATTTAAATTGTATGCCGTGTTTACTATATGATCTAATGCTAAGTACTTACAAACGGTATTACTCGATCGAGCAAACATGTCGAATTAAAACCACGGCACGGGCTTTCGTCCTCACATTCAGCATTAATCGATCGAGTGACGCATCGTTTGGCTCGCCGTTCAGTATTTACCGAACCGTTAGAGCCAAATGATATCTGTTCAACAAAGGAGACAGTGGCTAGATTTAGCAAGTCTAGGAATTCTTAATTATAAAATAATTAAATAAAATGAAAAGGAGAAACGTAAAAGGAGATCTAACCATAGAGCGAGATGCGAGCCTTCGAGTTGTGAGTTTTGCGGTCCACGTAAATTTTTACTCGTTTTGGAGTAAAACTATCGAGTTATACCGTTTGTGAGTACGGACCATAAAATAGACATTTCTGTAACATACTGTGGTATTTAGAAAGTCACTATTACTTGCAATAAAAACATCAACTCATAAATATAATATTTAAATTCAAAATTTAAAAACCCCCTACTCAAGCACTTAATCGAGTAATCATACGCCAATGATATTTTTGCAGACATTCGGTTATTCTTCCCCACTTTCACCCCCATAACTTTTAAACGACTCAACCGATTTTCATAAAACATGTCTAAGAACACTCGCACGTAACTCACCTTGCACACAAAAAAAACTAAATTGAATCGCTTCATCCGTTCGCGAGCTACGGTGCCACAGACAGACAAACAGACAGACAGACACGTCAAACTTATAACACCCCCCTTTTTGCATCGGGGGTTAAAAATCTACACAACACAGTCACTATGCAAGTTGTTTGTACAAAATTTGGTATTATTGAATTAACTTTAAGAAATCGAGTGATTCATAATTTCTTCTTAAACAAATTAAATTAATTTCTTGTTCTTCAAACAGTCTTAAATAGTTCACTCTGAACATTTGCCTCTCTTTTTAAAAGAGGTTGTGGACTACTTTACCGCGCTGACCAGACGAGCCAGTGTAGGGTTTGTGTCAAGCGTTCCTTCTCTTTGCTGTTGTCTTGCGTTGTTCGCTCCCTGAGTCGGCTCTTCCTCTCTTTCTTGAATACGGGTGGTTGACACTCCGTCATTTAATATAACATTCTAAGTATGTTACACACTAAAAGTTACCCGGGTTACAAATGATGAAAGTATCGCGCAATAATTACCTACAAATTTTAACAAAAAAAAAACCGACTTCAATCTGGACCAAATTTAAATGGCACCATTCAAATAAAAAAAAGAATCCTCAAAATCGGTTCGCCCAGTCGAAAGTTATGAGGTAATAAACATAAAAAAAAACTGTTGAATTGATAACCTCCTCCTTTTTTTGAAGTCGGTTAAAATGCATTTGCCGTCTAATTGACCTTTTTTTTAAGTAGTTTGAAAACTGCAGTGCCCGATTGTAATTTTTCTCACGTACCTGAAAGTAGAAGTTGCTAGAAAATGAGTTATTTATTTCTTTCTTACTATTATTTATTTATTACTAAGGTGGCAAATATTCATACATATTCGAAACAGTAACTTTATAGTTTTCTCTTTCGTTTTTGCGTATAACAAGAAGATCATTAATTTCAGCATACCAGTCATATATTAGACCAGAGAAAGAGTATGAAAGCTCACCGCTCCCCGTCAAGTCTTCAACATCTGCCCTCTTCGGCTTTTTTGGAGAGAAAAATGCGACTGGTATGTTTTTTTTTTCAAAATAAAATTCAAATGACTTGAATTTGTTTGTATACTTTGTGTAAAGTGGTAAGAGGTAATATGTAGTTTCTAACTATTACATTACAATATTAATCAATGCAAGCGATAGTTTAAGCAATGTTTTAAACATCTCGTCATACTATCAGACTGTATGTATGTACTTTTGCCATCTTAGTTTTTAAGGAATATATCAAATGGTACGAAATAAATAATGCTTTCCATTCACGCTAAATCTTCATTTTCAAAAACTATCAAATTTAAAATTGATGATAGTAAAATAAACTTTAATTAAAAGCAAACCAGTATATTTCCGTATTAATTGAAATGTACTGAGATACTGAATCAAATAAAAGTGTAGATATAAATTTTACTACATATATTTCTCAAAATCAATTATTTGACTGCAGTTCCATCTCAAGTGAAGAACCTAGTAATAAACGATAGTCTCGCCGACGTTCTACCATTGCAGAAGCGTAATCAAAGCTACGATAAACACCACCAGCCAGGACCGACATATCAAACGCTAATGGTGGATGCAGTTACATCCGGTACACGACCAATTAAACAATTTCCTTAAGTTTCAATTTTTGAATACACCAATAGAAAGATATATTTTTAAAACAGTACCAATTCCTTTTCCAGATCAAGCTATAACAAGAAACAAGCAGGAGTTTGAGCATCAAGCAGTCCCAACGGTTCATGAAACGGGCATAGGTATGTGAACAAATTTAAGCTACAACAATATTAATGTTACAATAAATTCAACGTTAAAAATATCGTGATAGCCATAAACTCTTGGTATTATAAAATGTATTCCAACTTTCAGTTTTAACTTATCAGAACTATTTAATTTTTCGCTAGCACATTATCAAAGTCGTTCACTATCTTTATAGATAGTCGAACACCAAACTTAAACATATGAAACATTTGCTAAGTCGTTTGACCGTTTAGTAAACCTTTTTCCCTCTACGATCACCAGTTAAACATGTTCAATATATGTATATAAAAATCTTGTATCCTTATTCTAACGTATAAGTAACTCTATTGAACTGATCTAGTTTCACGCAATGAACTTTATAAATTATTTAATTCTTTCTCTGTAATTCGTACATTCTGTTTTAAATATGTTGTTAATAAATAACAGTCCTTTGTTTTTAACCCACAGTTACATTACTAGTCAGCAATCGAATTCATTTAGGACAATATCAAATAGCCTTTCGTCGTAGTATAGTCTAGATACCTTAATAAGTTAATACAATTAATGTCCCAATTTTTATTTATATATACCTTGGCATTCAGATGTGTGATGTTACCAGGTACCAATTCAGATCCAATATTTCAACATAGATCGGCGAGTGTTCTGACTTCAAAATGTATCCTTCCGACGTGTACGGCATGTAATTATGTTCTGAATTCCGGGAAAACACCTCATACACGTAAGCGTTTCGCCTAATAATTGCTGCTTTATGATCTCCTACATTTTGAAACATAATAATTAGACTTACTAAGCTTCTGGAAACTTTGCATCACTAACTTGGATATAATTAAACACTAAATTCTCCTGGTAATACATTAGAGGTCTAACTACCAAGAAATACGTTACAGACCCGCAAAGTTGTTTCACTTGATCAATAACTTCAAGAATGTCTTTGCGACAATTACATTCAAGCTGTAATATGAGGTTTAATAAATTACATGCATGTCTAATTTAAAGGGTTTAAAGGGTGTAAATTTTCATAAATAGCTCAAAATTGTATATAATAATTAAAACAAATTTTCCAATTCGAGTTTTTTTCGATTTTTTGCATTTTCTAAGAAGATTTACTATGGTAACATACTTTTTTTTTTCACCATCGGAAAGTAGAGATTTCAACGAACAGAAAACATACCAACTTTTTGAAAAAAGCTGATATTTTGACGGGTGAATTTTCGATTGAAAATTAGGATGCTTTTTCGATATTAATTCAATATAAGGTGAAAAAATAAATATTTCTAATCAAATAAATTACAGCGTATTTGGGACATAAGAAGGTAAGTTTTCACCAAATTTCGTGAAAAAAAAAAGGAAATTGTAAAAGATAAAAAAAAAAAAACAAAACTTGGTTTTTTGAATTTTTCACATAAATTTTAAGGTTATGTGATAAAAGTGTAAATGCAAAAGTTTACATCTTTTTATTACCTACAACTTTGCCATTTGACTTTTATCCATAGGACTTTTAGTTTTGCCGGAAATCGAGAAAACCCGTTTTTTACCCTTAAAACCTCCCCCCACCCCCTTCCCGACCTCAGATCGCCCGTAAATTATTTTTCCTTTCATTTTTATAATATTCCCCTCCTTTTCTAATGGGTTTCATTCTACTATTATTTTTTTTGGTTTTAAAACCTATCAACACTGGTCTATATGTATAAGTATTTATTTCAGCTTGTTAGATTTAAAAAAAAAAAATTTAACATTCCGTATTCATATTACCTACTTGATCAAAGTTAGAAATAAATATTTATCAATGACTAGCTGATCCGGCAAACCTTGTTTTGCCATAAAAAAATGGGGTATAAAAAATAGATGTTGGTCGATTCTCAGACCTACCCGATATGAACGGTTTTACCAAATTTTATAAAAATCGGTCCAGCCGTTTCAGAGGAGTATGGTAACTAACATTGTGACACGAGAATTTTATATATAAGATTTTCTTCAAAGTTTTGAAAGTAGTCTTTAAGTAGATTTAACTCTCAACACACTGACTTACCTAAAGATCACTTTTTGCACTTTTCTTACCAGCAGGTAAACGTATTTGTATTCTAGTATAAAGTTTTTGCACCGTAGACACTTAACATACTCAAAAATCTTTCGTTATAATTTGTATTTCAGCTTGCAAATTTGTGTATGGAAATCCTACATGTATGGTGCACAAGCAGTCCTCCAATGTCAAAGTACAAACAGGAGCAACACGTAAGTTCTGACACAGTTACAGAACTTTGTTATGGGATAATTTAACACACAAGACATATTATGTTATATGTTAGTGGCAGTTGTGGATTAACTGTTACATTATGTATCGCCTAGAAAAGGGAACGTGAGAATCGTAGGAAAGTATTTAGTAAAGGATCTTAGCAGTTTATTAACTGAGATATATGGTTAGAGGTCTTGATAGTTTAAAGTATTCGACCTTGATCTTTCTATGGTGAGGGCCAAGAGGGTATGGAAAACCTCTTTGGGATCTCGAGCTCTTTGGGATGCAAGAGCCAGCAGGAAGTCGGACAGCCAGTATGTGCTTACACTCCTCAACATCATTTGGTACAGTTCGCAACAGACAGTCTCCAAGCTGCAAGAGCTGGGGTTGGAAGCTCTCCCTTATCCGCCATACTCACCAGACCTTGCACCTACCGACTATTACTTTTTCCTAAATTTAGACAACTTTTAGTGGGTAAAAAATTCAATTCCCGAGAGGCAGTACAAAATGCCTTTAAAGAGTTTGTTGCCTCCCGTCCAGCTGATTTTTACAAGAAGGCATCAATAAACTGCCAATGCGTTGGCAAAGATGCGTCGATTGCATGGGTGATTACTTCGAATAACAGAAATAAAAAAGTTTGAAAAATAAGTACTTTCACTTATTGCATACAAAACGGCAATTTCATAGGTAAAGACCTATTATATAGGTAGACTGCCAAAACCATGGCTTCGCAGTAATTGGATGAAAAAACATTTCAAAATTTTAATCCATATTCTAGAACCTATTGTAGGTATACCCTATATCCAATGAGAGTCAGTTATGTTCTTTAAAGTGCTATGTAGAAAGCCGAGAATAAAAAACGTTACATCAACTGCCTGTAGTAGTTCACTGCTGGACGTAAACATCTCCTCTTAGAAATTTCACACTGACAAACAATTACAATGTAAAACGTAAAATCTTTGAATTTGACTTTCAGAAGTAGGTATGGTGCAAGTAGAGACATTAGTCGAACGCTGCGATGTGGGGGTGTTGACACCTTTTTTTGGAATGTTACCAGTTTCGGATCATTTCAATAAAAAGAAATCTAGCATTATAGGAACTGTTTTGTCGCCGAGAGGTAAGAAATATTGTACTTTAGTTTTTTCAATTTTCAGGTTTAAATTTTTACATTCAGAATAATGTCCGTAGTTCCATAATTTTATTACATTTTAATCATTACAGACAAATATTAAATTGTACCATTAGAGTTGTAACATGATTAAAATTTATTTTTAAATTAAAAAATCCTGATCTGTTCGTTTTAATTTATTTTCTGTCTGTTTCATAAACAAGCCATGTTTTGACCTGTAACACCTGGTCAAAAATGGTTGCCTTACTAATAACTAAAAATTATTACCTCCTGAAATTTCTTACAAGACATAACCGCAAATTTATCTCAATAAGTGGTGGTTGGTGTCGAATGGGTACCAACATTGTATGTTATTTTCTCTTTATGATTCGCAAGAGTAATTCCAGATACGCCTTCTCATACTTAACCGTTGATTTATGAACGACATTTGGAAGAATGCCGCATCATTGGCAGCGAATCAACGACTTTGTCCTTTCACATACACTGTTCCAGAGAGATATTTTATATCTATATCTTATTGGCAATAGCTTTTGCTCGCGGCTCCGTCCGCGTGTATGTCGGATATCGCAGTAACCATTTTTCTGGTTAATATATATCCTATGACACAAACAAATAATGTGACTTTCGATTCGATAGAAGTAAATCCAGTAATTAACCCCTACAATCTCACAAACTTTACATCTTTAAAATATTAGTAGGTATAGGTAGATGTTTCAGATAGGCAGAAAAACTCAATAACACATTTGGCCCGACCCGGGATTCAAACCCTAGACCTCTGGATTGGAAGTCGCATACGTCAACCGCTAGACCAATGAGGCAGTTTCTATAACATAAAAAGTATGAAACTAAGAAAACTATAAAACGATAAAAATATTTACGTACCGTATTATCCCTGGGCTTGTTAAAATTGGGTGAACATTGTGTGTTTTTTGGCAAACTTTCTTTAGCAAATCCTCGTGTAGATTATAAGCTTTGTAGAGATTTAGAAGTTATCCTCGGGACGATACTGTAACATGTATTTTTTCGTTCATAAAAGTTGAACTACAAATATTTACAGCTATTTTATAGCAAACAATTTATCCTTATTAAAACCACTGTCCATTCTGAAATTTACTTATAAATACTTAGTTGTTTCAATTCGTCATGTTGTTGATCACTGCTCTGTTTGTAATAGTTAAACATAGCGTGTTGATGTATAACCTAAATCTCGTGTTAAAAAACGTCTTATCAAATTCTTTTTTTTTAGTCCACCTAGTACTTTGAGAGAACACATTCAACCAACAAAAAACCTAATGGTTTATCTTATAAAACTCCATACGAAATCTTGTACCTACATGTTTTTTTAATTTTCAGGTTTAAATTTTTACATTCAGAATAATGCCCGTAGTTCCGTAATTTTATTACATTAGACAAATATTAAATTGTACCATTAGAGTTGTAACATAATATTAAAACTTATAAAACTTCATACGAATAAACAAATATTGTTCTTGTACTCCTGTATCTTTAGAACCCCGCAGACTACAAAATTTTAAGTCAGCCGATAGTTTGATCGTTGGCTTTCGGCTTATTTGTCGGCTGATACCAAATCGGTGTAGCGTTCGAACTGTCAAACATGTTCATACCGATTAACAGCCCGATTAAACTAGAGGGCGATTAAAAGTCTCTAGTCTGCGAAGGCTCCTTTAGACAATGAAATATTATTTTTCTACGTATGTACATTTTAAGAATTGGGCCTATTAGTTCTTCGAAAGTCACTAATCCTACTAATATTATAAACGCGAAAGTTTGTATGGATGGATGTTTGTCACTCTTTCACGCAAAAACTACTGAACGGATTTGGATGAAACTTTACAGTAATATAGCTTATTTATACATCAGAATAACACATAGGCTACTATTTGCAGCGATAACCGACATACACGCGGGCGGAGCCGCGGGCAACAGCTAGTAATATAATAAACAATAATACATTTATTTATATAATTTTAAATTTTCATGTTCTAAATAACCATTAAACTACTTGACAGATATTTTTCTTTAGTATACAAAGCGCTGTACGACACTACTAAAATGATTGTTAATGATGACATCGACGAACGGCCTGTGAGAGATTCGTCTGCAGTACCCGTATCGGCTGCTTCTCACAGAAATACACCAACGAAGAAAGGTCCAGCTCCGAGTGCTATGCCCAATGGAGGTGGATATAGTTAGATACTTGTAAAGTTTTTTTTTTGCTCGGGAAGTTTAACGTTACTTGCCTGGTTTGGTTTTGTTTTGCATTATTATTATGATTTTGATTTTTATCGCTCATTACCATCATCTTCCTGCCCTTTATTGTGCCCAAGATTATTTGGAGTCGGCTACTACTTTAACCCGTTTTACTTAAATATCAGTTTTTCCATGGCGACTGGCGTCGTACTTCCGCAATCCTGATAGCGAACTGAATTTGAAGGTTGACCTAGTCGTTAGTAAATGTGGGCCCAGATGAGGTATCTGGGCCTGATTCTCGACGGTAGGTGGCTCTTCGACGAGCACTTCCGACAGCTTGGTCCCAGGCTGGTCGACGCTGCCTCCGCCCTTGGGCGACTCTTGCCCAATTTGGGTGGAGCCAGTGTCGCAACAAGACTCCTATACACATGCCACCACTGCGACTGCAGTGAGGACTCGGCCCAGCATACGCTGGCGATCTGCCCCGCATGGGCGTCACAGCGCCGGGCCCTCACTGCAGTCATCGGAGGAGATCTCTCGCTACCGGCCGTCATACGCTCCATGGCCGGTAGCGATAACAGTTTTACCGCGGTCGCAACCTTCTGCGAAGATGTAATCTCGCAGAAGGAGGTGGCGGAGAAGGCCCGGGAGGACGATGTCCACTCGGACCCAATCCGCCGCCGGCGAACTGGGCGGCGGAGGCGCGCCTATCAGCGCCTCATGCCGCCCTGAGTGTGGTCGCGGATGGTCGGGACGGGCTTTCCCCTCCATCCGCTCCAGTGGCCACCCGCGAGGGGGCGACGTACGCGTGTGCCGTACGTCGCCTAATTAGAGAGTCCATCAGGTGACGGTGCCCGCTTCTGTGCGGGCAGGCGCTGGGAGGGGTCCGGACGTGTTAATAACTGCAGTTCCCGGATTCCTCCCTTCACAGGCGCAGAGTGGTTTTAGTCGGTTCGAGTCCGACACACCGCCCCGCCGCAAGCCCCGGTGGGGTGACGGTCCGAGGGGATTTCCACACGTTAAAAAAAAAAAAAAAAAAAAAGTCGTTAGTAAATGTACCACGGGTGCCAGAGTACCTGAGGCGGCTAGTGGCAGACTATTTAGAGGAGCGTACCGTCGTGTACGAGGACCGAGAGGGCGTCTTGAGACGGCGACCCATGTCGTGCGGCGTTCCGCAGGGGTCTGTCCTTGGACCACTCCTGTGGAACGTGGGGTACGACTGGGTCCTGAGAGGTCGTCTCCCCCCCGAGCTGGGCGTAATTTGTTACGCCGATGACACGTTGGTCACAGCCCGGGGGGCGAACTTCCAAGAGGCGGCGTGCCTGGCCACCAGGGGTGTTTTTCTGGTGGTCGGGCGCATCGAGGCGCTGGGCTTACGGGTGGCCCTGGACAAGACGGAGGCCCTATTGTTCCATGGGCCCCGTCGTGGTCCACCCGCCGGCGCCTCCATAGAGGTCAACTCGGTCCTCGTACCGGTTCGGGCCCAGATGAGGTATCTGGGCCTGATCCTCGACGGTAGGTGGCTCTTCGACGAGCACTTCCGACAGCTTGGTCCCAGGCTGGTCGACGCTGCCTCCGCCCTTGGGCGACTTTTGCCCAATTTGGGTGGAGCCAGCGTCCGAACGAGACTCCTATACACGGGAGTTGTCCGGTCGATGGCGCTGTATGGCGCACCGGTGTGGGTGGCGGCTCTGACTGCCCTAAATAAGGCTCGCCTCTGGCGGCCTCCTGTTCCCGTCACAGCAGACGCGAAGACAAGCCAAGGTTGTAGAGAACAAGACAGTCAAGAAGACAATAAAGAAATAAAAGCTGGCACCAAGTCAGGTAAAGATAACGTATATTATGAAATAATCATTTTTTTACTCATGACATTACCTGACATTACCTTATTTAAGAATGAATTAATCTCCATACTGTACTGCACTTGATTTTCAGGTTGATATGAAATTTATAGTTAAATTAATATTATTGCATAAATTACGAAGCTTCTGTAACAGTTGTCGTGTGTAGATTGTTTTGAATGGGTCTCTGAGTGTTCTGGGTACGATTCCCACAGGGGATTATAAGTTAATAAAAGTTTCAAATTTCTGAGTCTGCAATCTCTTTTATGTCTGAACTCTTGATCATTGCAACCAGATTTCTAACTCCTATAGGGATATTATGAAATCATCCGATTTCACTTTGAAAACCTTGATGTACAAACTGAACTTTGTATTATTGCAGACGAGTCGGAAGATCATTTAAAGACAAATTTAGTGACGTCATGTCGCTATTACAGTACACTGCTAAGTAAGCAGTTGGGAAAAGTGAAAGACAATCGTAAGTTTATCTTAATTATTTTAGGTTAGGCAAACGCTACGATAAATAGTTAAATCTGTTTTTCATCCCACCATCTCGGACAGAGTATTTTTGCCCTTCGATATCTGTGTGCAAAAGCCGTTTTTATCCGCTAGAGGATAAAGCAAAATTGAATTTAGAACATCGTGTGCACTAAGCTTGTGAAGTCAAAACATCATTAAACCTATTTACTTCTACATCCATGGTGCCGAATTTATCTACAACCTTTTTTAATTTGTTAAAAACTCAGACTCTGAACCTTTTTGGTGTACCTACTTTTTTTTTAATTTGCTTTGCCCACGCCATTTTCTTTTTTGGATTTAGTCATTTCCTCTCTAAGGTGGGATGAAATGTTACGTGTTGCATTCAAGTGCAAAGTACGCGGTTAAAAAGCAACTTTGCACTCTCGTATAACAAATAACTATTACTTACTATACGTTTACTACTTAAGCCATCGATAAATATAAAACAAAACGTTCTTTCTAAGTCTTCTTAGAAAGGCCTATGTCTTTAAGAAGAGGCTGTTGATTTAATTGAAAGATAAATGAGTTCGGAAAACAAAAAAAAACTTCGTTTAAAAAAACCGACTTAAAAAACTAAAAAGTATAAAATAACTTAATTTGTATGTGCTACCTATTCATAGGTTTGAAGTCAGTGCCAAGCCAAATGTAATAGTAGATACCACACTCGCTATACTTCGAGACGAACGTCAACGACGTCACCGACGCTTCGGTTGTTTTGTTCAACGCGAAGAGCAGCTATCCCGCTCAAGGTCACGCGCGGCGAGTGCGGTACCTACTATTACATTTTGGCTTGGCACCGACTTCAAACCTATGAATAGGTAGCACATACAAATTAAGTTATTTTATACTTTTTAGTTTTTTAAGTCGGTTTTTAAACGAAGATTGTTTTTCGCTTTTTAGTCTTTCTCAAGTCTCTCATCATCATTTCATTTCAAATTAAATGATGTCTACAGAATATGAAGGCATGCAGACAATTGCTCTTAACTTCATTGCAGGGTCTTACGTAAATTTGAGGGTTTCTTTCGATTTCCTTTGGATCCCATCATCAAATCCTGATATGGTGGCCATGGGACCACATGGGGAGCATACCCTTTCGAATACAAAAAGAATTTTCAAAATCGGTCCACAATTGACGGAGTAATCAATGTACATACATAAAAAAAACATACCGATGAAATTGAGAACCTCCTCCTTTTGGAAGTCGGTTAAAAACAGAGTCTATTACAGACACGATGATTACTCTGTTACGAAATAAATCACGTATATCACATTCTATATTGCTAAAATCTATTCGACTAAAACTAATCAATTTTATTTCAGTACTATATTAATTGTCAGATAACATTTCAATCAATCAGCACCGACCACTGATAGACAAAGGTCTACTCCAAGGAGAGCCTAAATATCTCGGTCTTGGACAGCCCGCATTCATCCGGTGCCAGCCACATAACATTTATACTTCACATAAATAAAGAAAATTAGTTATTTTACAGTGACAAAGCATCTAACGATAGCTCCAGAGGAGATCGAAGTCGGTGGTAATCCAGATCCCCGTCTTTCCATATGTACTATGAAGCCAAGTGGTAGAGAGAACCTGGCCTGCCAGACGGTCAAGAGAACAGTGAATCAAGACGGAGGAAGTCATCTCCGTGTGTTGTCGCCAGCCACATGTTTAACAGACATTTGTAAAAACGATAAAGATCATCTCAAGTCGGTGTACACCATTCTGTCGGCTATCGAAGGTCGTATGCGTAGACTGAACATAGATAGTCGACAGTCGCTGAGCCGGGAAGATAGATGGCTCTAGTTGTAATGTTGCGAAATCATTTCGGATCTTAAACATAGATGTCACTGATAAACATTTTTTGTTGTTGGTAGTAGTTTTGTAATTTTTTACTTTAAGAAAGCCTATCTCATGTTTATGTACTGTTTATTACTTTTATTTTTTTATTGTACGTTCAGTATTTATAGACTAACCGATACCAAACTAGTTTTACCAATGCATTTTACCTTTTTCGTTTGTTTATCGGTTGTGATTTTAGAACTGACTGTAATCAGTGTATGTGTTATTTTGAATTTAGTAAATTAGTTCGATGTGACGATTGCCAATAAAAGAAACGATTTCGGAATTAAAATATTTTGACACAGGGCAATAAAAAAATGATTAATTGTTATTTTCTTTTATTTGATAGGATAAAAACTTTGTAGCAAAAGGTTTACGATTAACATTCGACGACTTTATTGTGAACATCTTTAAATTTTACTGCTATTGATTATTTTCAAAAAGTGCACAAGAATTTTCTTCGAAATTTGCATTCCACAAGATGTAATACGCCATCTAGTGGTTTTTTATACAACTATTTTTAATATTGTTTTGCGATCGAGTTATAAGCAAATTCAGCAGTGTATTCTTTTCGTTTGGCTTTTGAAACCTCTCTAATCTGAATTCGTTACATTACAATTTATATACAAACCAAAGCTAGCTACAATATACAAAGATTACAATTGCGGAATATACGAAGATTTTAAATTTACAAAATTTTACAAAAAATATTTACATTGAGAAAAAGTTTCAGATAATTATCTGATGAACACAATTATTTAACAGATGCAGGTTAAACATGATCAGCAGTTTATTTGACAGTTTATTTAGTGGTTTATCTGACACAGCCTATCAGGTTTAATATCAGCAAGTGGTAAAACTGGTCCTTAGACCACGGTCTCCAAATCAGTGGAAGCGAAATGGCGGGTAATGTAGATGGTGGTAGATACATGGCCGCCATGGTGTGGGTCACCATGCTGCATTGTCTGCATTCCCAATGAGTATGGTGACCACCACTCTTGGATTCTGCTTATGCTTTCCATCAGCCAAAGTAGTCATATTGGCAGGGCCATACATAAAAAAAATGTAGGCGCTCCCAGCGCCGCTACCATCGAGGCCAGTTCCATATACGGACGGCTTGGCTACTTTCCCGCTCCCGCTGATTTCGTGTGCGCGGCTTTATACTTGTAATACATTAGATAGTCAACTCGGTAACACATCGATAAGGTTTTTGAATTAATTTTAAATCAGGCACAATCAGAATTTGATCACTTTAATTCGTACAAATACTGTCAGAATTATGAAACTAGTGAGCAGAAACTAGGTTTGATTAAAGGTTGTGTACAGATAGATCTACATACATTATGAAACTAGGTACACCCCGCGGTGTAACCCGCGGATGTTGTTGTATCTGTTTGCCTATAACATGGTCTAAGAAAACAAGTTTCCCCGAGGTGACGTCACTATCGAGTTGCCACGTGATAGCAACATGACACGAAATTAACCAATCAGAACCAGCGCATAGAAACATGACATGATAGAAACCAACGCCACTTGTATATACCTTAAAATAGTTTTAAGTTAACCTTGTAATTACATAGCTGGTGTACAATAAAGAGATTTATTATTGTGGCGACTTCTACATACAGCGCAACAAGAAAAAAACATATGACAGCGCTATCTACCGAAGTTACACTGAACTACGGAGTAATGAAGGAAACTAAGAAACTACCAATCCTGAATCGGGCAGTGAAAGTGCTCGCGCCAATTAAGATACATACAACATCCCAACATCAACTGTCGGGCAGTTGGCCCGCCAGGCATGATCACCTCGCCTGGTCGGAGGATCCTCCCTTTGTGTTGGTGGGACATGACACACCTGTCCCCCACAATTATTATTATCTTTATATCAATAACTACAAGTACAATCGCGGGGCGCAGCTAGTTTAAAATAAAAGTAGCTTAAGTTACTCCTTATGTCATAAGCTATGTGTCAGTGAAAGTCTCGTCAAAGTCGGTCCAGACTTTCCAGAAATTAGCCAGAGCAAACAAACAGACGTTTTTTTTTGTTTTTTGAAGAAGTACCGTATACTCGTATTATACTTTCATATACATTTAGTGAAAAACAGTTAAAGATATTCAAAGATATATTAATGTACTTATAAACCTACTAGTTGATATACACATTATTACTAAATAGTATTTGTATAAAACTATATTACATCGTATTAAAAAGTCGCATTGTTCTAGAGAATATAAATAATAAAATCATAAAAAGAATGTCTAAACATAACAAACGGAATGTAAGTACAAACAATTATAAACTTTAACACGTTCCCGTAAAGTCGAAAATTAAATGAACAAGAAATGAAGACTCATTTAAATTAGTTTTGATAATACAATATAAGTATATTGACTAGATATTATGATTCATCGTATACCGATATAAAGTACTTAAATATTGTACAATAAAAAATTATCTAAATGAACATTCGTTAAATAATAACGTGTAAAAATCAGTACATAACATGTCATGATAGAAAACAGTTAAATATTTTAGAACAAGCAAGTAGTTATAAATTGTAGTCTAGTATGTGGAAGTGTATCACTCTGTTTTAACCGACTTAAAAAAAAGAGGAGATTCTCAATTTGACTGTATTTTTCGTTGTCGGGATTTTTAGGGATGCAACACCCGTAATGATTGCCAAAGTTGAAAATGTAATTAATTGCTATTTTTTTATGATACACCTCAAACAACCAAACAAACTATATCTATGATTACATTTAACATACAATAATTTACATTCACCATGTTCCCTGTTAACACCAATACCTGCACCGACACGCTCCAAGCGATAATGACCCTGATGCCTTTGTAATAAACACTATTGTGATTTGGCACGATAGTTCCACTCTCACAGCTTGATTCAAATCACAGACGATCCAGACAAATCCAGAGAATCCTGTAACGAAAAGGTACCATATGAATCTATATAATATATATCAAACGGAATGGCCGAAATGTATGAACGCGCATAACTTCCGACCGGCTGCACAAATTTTTTTTATGTGTTCGTTATTGTTAGGACAAGGTTTGTGCAACCTACAATAAAATGGAAAGACAACTGGAAAAGTCAGTCCGCGACTGTACACTGCCTGTGGGAAGCTAAGAAAGTTACGGTACGCAGTTCGCCGGGTCAGCTAGTTATTTTATAATTATTAAGGCCAGTCTCAAAGGCAACCAGCTAGTTATGCAGGTGATAAAGTGCACAAACACAGGTGCACTCTCTGTACCCTCACTCTCACTATCCGACACGACCGGGAAGAGATCAGGCGCAGGACCGACAACTTTACTGCGTGGGATTAAAAGTTATAGCTAATTATTCTAAATGTATTAGACAAGTACGACGTGGGCGATTATTCCCTGCGTCTGGTCAAAGAGTATAGGTCTAATTAATTAAGAATGACTTACTTTACTGATTTGCTCTCAAGCGAGCGATCTAGGAGTAAACACATGGACTAGAGAGTCCCAGCCGCAGTCTGCAATCTGGTGTGGCCTCAACGCGTTCCAGTCCAGGCCGTACGTGAACTCTGAATGATGACGGATCGTCTCTAGAGGCTCGCACCCACGTTTCAAGTCCCAAATCCTGGAAAATAATTCAAATTGTAATTTTCGGGAGAGAGGATTTTAGAGAGCTAAATGCCGCGTGGACCACGCGGCATTTAGCTTTCGATGTTTTGAGGTCTGATTTTGTGTTTAAATATTAGTTACACGAGTCAAACAACTAGTATTCTCGATATTTTTTATTTGAAAGCAGCCATTGATAGAACATCCAGATTGAGAATAACAAAGTAATAATAATAAATTTTATTTTCGAATAAGAAACATACAATGCAATAAATTTAAATCGAAGATATGAGCACGTATGTGTGTCTAATAAAGTTCTCTCCTATATTGGAATCAAACCCACAGCACTCAGGTCAATAGAAAATGGCAAGATGACCACCTAAATTACTGCGCTATCCGAGCAGTCAAACGTTAAACGTAAAAGTAACATGTATGGACTAGGGGGGAAAACGAGCAGACGTATCGCTTGATGGTAAGCGATTACCGCCGCCCATGGAACACTCGCAACACCAGAGGCGTCACAAGTGCGTTGTCGGCCTTTGGGGGATGGGGAGGGGGATGAGGGGAGGGGTTGGGGGATGGGCTTCCGTTATCCTTACTCACTCGGTGAAACACAGCGCATGCGCTATTTCACACCGGTTTTCTGTGAGGCCGTGGTATCACTCCGGTTGAGCCAGCCCATTCATGCCGAAGCATGGCTCTCCAACGGTAATTGGTAAGAGAGTGATGAAAAAATCGATTTTTACCTAGTAGTGAAGTCATACGATCCCGCAGCTATGATCGATGGAGCGTGCGGAGAGAACTGAACCCTTCTTACCGCACATTCACAGCCTGAAACAAATGTAAAGTTAAAACTATTGCACAGAGTAAGTGTAGAACGTAAATCTGTCAGTATATTGATGAATTTCATATTATTTTTACTTTTAAATTAAAGAATGGAATCTGATATCATATGTAAATTGAAAAACACTAAGTAATGAGTATCACTTTTATGAATTGCAAAAAGTTCTCCTAAGTATATGCAAACAAGAAAGTTGAATTAATGTATTTTTAACCGACTTCCAAAAGGAGGAGGTTCTCAATTTCATCGGTTTTTTTTTTAATGTATGTACATCGATTACTCTGTCAATTGTGGACCGATTTTGAAAATTCTTTTTGTATTCGAAAGGGTATGCTCCCCATGTGGTGGTGTGGTGGTGGATGGGATCCTAAGGAAATCGAAGGAAACCCTCAAATTTACGTGAGCGCCTGCAATGAAGTTACGAGCAATTGTATGCATACATTCATATTCTGTAGACATCATTAAATTTTAAATGAAATGATGATGAGAGACTTGACAAAGACTAAAAAGCGAAAAAAAAAAAAACTTCGTTTAAAAAAACCGACTTCAAAAACTAAAAAGTATAAAATAACTTAATTTGTATGTGCTACTTATTCATTGGTTTGAAGTCGGTGCCAAGCCAAAATGTAATAGTAGGTACCGCACTCGCCGCGCGTGACCTTGAGCGGGATAGCTGCTCTTCGCGTTGAACAAAACAACCGAAGCGTCGACGTTCGTCTCGAAATATAGCGTGTGGTACCTACTATTCCATTGGCTTGGCACTGACTTCAAACCAATGAATAGGTAGCACATACAAATTAAGTTATTTTATACTTTTTAGTTTTTGAAGTCGATTTTTTTAAACGAAGTTTTTTTTTTATTTAAAAAATGTTGTTAAATTTACAAAAAATAATATTTTTGAACACATCTTGTTCTTTTGTTATATTCATTAATATTCTCAATATTTTTTTAATGGAATATAGGGCAAACGAGCAGACGTATCACCTAATGGTAAGCGATTACCGCCGCCCATGGTTGTCCATGGGCGGCGTTAACACCAGAGGCATCACAAGTGCGTTGCCGGCCTTTGGGAGATGAGGATGGGGATGTGGGGAGGGTTTGAGGTATGGGCCTCCGGTATCCTCACGCACTCGTTGAAACATCTATAGCGCAAGCGCTATTTCACACCGGTTTTCTATGAGGTTGTGGCATCACTCTGGTCGAGTCGGCCCATTCATGCCGAAGCGTGGCTCTCCCACGATAATGTGCTTTTCTAGGAACAGCTTAATCGTTAAAAGATTCAAAAGTTTGAAAACGCCAAAATAAAAACTGTTAAGTACATAAACAATAGACAATTTACCTTTAAGAGTAAACATAGGTGAGGTAAGCCGCCTCAGATCCCAACCTCGCACCAGTCCGTCCGAACCTGCGGTGGCTAGCGCGTGAGTTTCCGTTCGACTCCAGTCACACGACAGCACCTGCCACCCAACATGGATTAGTTATTGTTGATTAAAGTGGTAGTTCTGCCTTCAGACCAAATATGGTGCGACAGGCTACTGTTAAAATTAAAATTACTCTACGATTTAAGATTAACCACAAATCTAAATTATTTTTCATCAGTCTAACAACGCCATTTAGCTACAAACCAAACAAAGCTAGATAACCTGATAGAATGCTTATGTTTTATGTAAATACATACATAGAAAACACAGTGTTTACAGCCAAAAACAGAAACACGGTTCCCAACATTTGCTGACAATTTTTGTTGCCAACACAAGGAAATTATAGAAACTTTTGTCACCAACACATGTTGACTATACAAAAGTTGGCAACTTTTGTTCGGTGGGGACTCGGCTATACAAATATTTAGCACGACAATCAGGTCACTTGAGGTATAGTACTTACTTTCTAGGATCACCAAAATTTTGTGGAAAATATGGGATTTTACATACAAGTTTCATTCATGGTAACTGCTTAACATCAGGCAGGCAGCATGATTGCCAACTTGGGTGTGAATAAAATATTTACATGTTATTGAGAATATGAACTCAATGTCAACAAAATAAAACTCAAATTACCTCAGCATCGTGAGCCTTGACTACGGCAGCTGGCCTTGATGGCTCGTTACACGTCCACAGTTTCAGATGTCCATCACCAGATACCGAAGCAAAAGTAGCAGGCGAGTGCGGGGAGAATGCAGCTGTATAAACCAGCTGAGAATGACCCACGAACGTGCTGAGGCATGCTTCGGACTCGGGGTCCCACTGTAATGCAAGGGTTACTATTTGAATTGCCGTTCGACGTTAATGCTTACTGCACATAATATATTTAACTTATTTATGAATGCGTTCATAGCAGCCGGAGGCTCAAACCCCAACCCCTCCCTCCATCCCCCTCCCCATCCCCCAAAGGCTGGCAACGCACTTGTGACGCCTCTGGTGTTGCGGGTGTCCATGGGCGGCGGTAATCGCTTACCATCAAGCGATACGTCTGCTCGTTTGCCCACCTAGTCCAAAACAAAAAACAACTGCGAATCCGCAACGCATCGCAAATATCTGAGAACTCGCACGAATGCACCGCAAGAACTTCTGATCTGATTCGCATCGTGCGATGGCGCATCGCATCGCAGTTATGTGTGGGAGCCCATAGGCCTTACCCAGAGGTCTCCACAACAATTGGTCTTCTGTTATCGACTCTGTTATCAAACAGTTTCCTGCGACTTTCACCAGGTCGTTGGGCCACCTTATAATATTAGGTCTTTACCTATGAAATTGCCTTTCTTCAGTACTGGTCATTTCAAATAAAAAAAAGTTTGTAATGGCTCTGTATTCTAAATTCAAATTAATTTTGTTTTAAAACCATGACATTCTATTTACAAACTCAGTCTTGTTTTTTGATTAGCGTTGTATTTTCATTACATTTGAACATTTTTCGTCATAATCGATACTTTAACAATTCGTGTAATTATGGAATATGAGATCCGTCGTGGCACCAACGCGACTCAAACGGCACGTAACATCAAAAACGTTTACGGAGAGAACTGTACAAACGAACGCACAACCCGTTATTGGTTTGCCCGGTTCCGTTCTGGAAATTTTGACTTGAAAAATGAAGCCCGTGGTCGTCCGGAGACTTTGGTTAACAATAATGAATTAAAGGCGATTGTGGAAGCTGACGAAACTCAATCTACAGCGAAGCTAGCAGCAGCTTTTAATGTAAGCATCAAAACAATATTGATCCATTTGCGACAAATTGGCAAGGTAAAAAAGCTTGATGGATGGGTGCACCACGACCTTAACGATCGCCAGCGCAACGTACGCGTCGAGACCAGCCTTGCGCGGCTCAACAGGCAAAGAAATGAAGGAATTTTGAAACGAATTGTTACGTGCGACGAAAAATGGACTCTGTTCGACAATCGAAAGCGCTCAGCAAGTTGGTTAGACCCTGGTTCAGCATCAAAGCAATGCCCTAAACCAAAAATGACCCCCAAAAATGTGATGGTCACTGTTTGGTGGTCTAGTGCGGGTGTGATTCACCACAGCTTTTTACAAAACGGCATGAACATTAATGCAGATGTTTACTGTGAAGAACTGGAGAGAATGATGGAGAAGCTTGCACATCTGCAACCAGCTTTGGTCAATCGGTCGTCCCCACTGCTCCTTCATGACAACGCGCGACCCCATACTGCGCAACAGACAGTCTCCAAGCTGCAAGAGCTGGGGTTGGAAGCTCTCCCTCATCCGCCATACTCACCAGACCTTGCACTTACCGACTATTACTTTTTCCTAAATTTAGACAACTTTTTAGTGGGTAAAAAATTTAATTCCCGAGAGGCAGTACGAAATGCCTTTGAAGAGTTTGTTGCCTCCCGTCCAGCTGAATTTTACAAAAAGGGCATCAATAAACTGCCAATACGTTGGCAAAGATGCGTCGATTGCATGGGTGATTACTTCGAATAACAGAAATAAAAAAGTTTGAAAAAATAAGTACTTTCACTTATTGCATACAAAACGGCAATTTCATAGGTCCATCTAACTTATTATTTTGAATAATTTCATTTCAAATCTACGAATATAACTCGTTTTATTTTTACTTATTATCTACTATCTGCCGCCCGCGACTTCGTACGATTAATACTCGAAAATTATCTCAGAAGAACGCGTTACCGGTAAAAAATAATCGTATACAAACCTTGTCTTGACCATAACGAACACAACAAAAAAAAAAATATCATTTATAAAAATTTGGTGCAGTCGTTCTCGTTCGGAAGTTATGCGGGTGCATCCATTTCGGCGATTTTTTTAAATATATATATAGATAAAAAAGTTCTCATAGATGGCGCTACTTGTAATACCCTTACTATAACTATTAACCTATATGATAAAAAAAATATGGAAAAAGACGCGGGGTAAAAAAACCTTAAAAAAACAAAAGTCATTCATTGATGAATGAATGCAATGAAAGTGTTTATAGCACTCTCCTGATTTTTGAAAAAATATTTACCACAGATAAACATGTAAAAAGACCAACATAGATTAAAACATTGCTAAAAATGAAGCCATTCAACACTGTCTCTGCTTCAGTAGATAATAAATATTACTTTTGTCGCAACATTTTACATGTGGAGTACAAAAGTATTATCGTTTTATAAGCAATTGAAAGATACAATACCTACACATAATTTATTATACTAAATCCTGTAATCCTGATAAAATTAATACAAAGATTACAACATTTCTTCGGTTATTTTTCATATCTAATGTTTCTTCTATTTTTCTAGATAAGTGTTTCATGTAAATATGTTTGTTTATAAATATTGTTCAATGAATTAATTATAAAATTGTAGGAAACCTGCAAGTGGTGATATCGCTGTGGCACAGGTTTACCCTAGCACAGGCACTCGTATTTTAATAATAATATGATATTTCAGACACACAACACTACTATGTAATATGGATAATAGACAACAGATATAAATACATACATATATATTATATTTATTAATTTATACGAGTATTGTATTTTTAATTTTTCTATGAAAGAATAATTACCAATTTAACAGTTGTATCCCAGCTGGCACTAAGCAGGTGTGTCCTTGGCCAATCAACAGAGCACACCTCACTTGTATGAGCCCTCAATACCCTCAGAGGAGCTGCACAACCTATTCTCCAGACTATAACAGCACCATCACCTGCTCCACAAGCTGCTGCACTTTCTGTGGTACCTGACCATGTCTGTGAAACAAGGATAAATAAATAAATATTTTTATATTTATTTATTTATATTTTATATATATTTTTATATTTTACTTTTTTTTATTTTTTAAAAATACAAATAAACCTTTTTTTTTTTGTAAATACATACATATTATACATAGAAAATGAGGACTTAATGTTCGCATTTATTTTAATTTCATTATAATCTTTTGCCTACATCTAATCAGAAGTAATTAACAATCTATAGCTGGACATGACCGAGAGGTCATGGTTTCTTAGACCACTAGAAAAATGAACAGGACTTTCACTGGCCGATAGCTGATGATATAAGGAGTAACTAAGCTTTGACAAGCTTCACCCCTACTAAGCAATTAAAGACTATAAAGGCTTGCCTAGTAATAAAAATCAAATTACACATAGAAAGACTTATTTCACACACTTGCACTCTAAAATTTGAAAAGCAGGACAAAACATGCAATTTCCTCAAATTTTGGACTTCAAAACCCGAACAAGTCAAGTTTTTTTAAATCAATACGAAGAAAATTCTTCAAATGCCCCTAAATAAGTTATTTGCAAACATTAGTAAATTAAATATGATCACCTTTCATAGACAGTGACAAAAAAATATTATGTTCATCAATCCGAATTTAAACCGGATTGCAAATAAAACCCCACCCGGACGCTCCCTGGATGCCCTCTAAACTAGGACAAATCTGGGAAAATCCGGACGAATGGCAGCCCTAGCTTAAAGACATTGTACCAACCAGTGTGCTAATTTTACTATGTGTGGTCTGCATTATAATTATAAAAGTGCTGAAAAATACAGACTACGACAATTTATTTACATTATCTACAAATAATACACTGAACCAAATGAGTTGAAATATATCAACTTATTGTTTATAATCTATCTTGAACTACTAAACAATGTAAAATCAATACAAGTTCCTTTTTTTTTGTTTTTTCATGTTTTTATGAGTGCCACTGTGTTTGGTCTTAGTTTAAATATGGAAATTCTATTTTTCTTCAATTTAATCTATGACACATCAACAATATTCAAATTACTTTAATTATTACTTCAGAAAGACCTAATTTCTTTAAAAAGGTAAACAAAGTAGCTAATACTTACACATGCCTATAAATCCTATAAAACAAATTAACCAGGACATTAATCAATTGCCTTTAAATAGCGTAAGTAAAGTTAACAACGTCAAATAAGCCAATTATATGATGATGCAAATTCATATTGGCTATATAAACACATACAGAATAGATGTGTTGTAAGGCTTCATGGGTTGAATACTAAGAAGTCATTATATCACCATAAACAATGTTTTTAAAAGGAATGCTAAATATTATCTGCAGCCATTTTTTGAAGTATTAATAATTATGAGGTGTTATTGCCAATTTAAGGTCTGTATCAATACTGAATGGAAGTAGATGTACTGTTAATATATATTTTGAGAAACTATCTCAAAAATTAATACAATATTTATACAGGTTATATTATTAACAATAATAATATATAGAATACATATTATAGTGTTAATACACATTTACATGTATTAGACATCAGTACAAACTTATAAGAATCTAGTTTTGATTAGAACTTATAAGAACATCAAACAATCAATAACAAGTAAAAACTTTGTATTATGATTGGTTGAATACAGTCTTCAAATAATGTTTATTTGGTCATTTATTCAAGAAACTAAATATAGATACATTGAACAGAAGTACCTACCTATTAATGAAACAAAGTATGATTCTTACCACGTCAAACAGTCCATCACTCCACTCCAACTTTTGAACTTCTACTAAGGTACTGCCATCTGGAGCTATCTCCAAGAAGAATAGAGTTCCACCACCAGCCAGTCCGTAATACTGGCTAGTGGCTACGGCCAAAGTATCAGGCCGTGTTCGCGAAAACCTGACGCTGTAGCCATGCCGGCCTGGAGTCAGGAACGTAGGCATACTGATCGTGTAACTACAATGAGAAAAATATATCATTAAAACATCTAAAAAACAAACCGCAAATTGTGCTCATGTTACTCACAATTTGACTTCTACATCACATAAATACGCCTCTGATTATTATCACACTAATTCTATTGCTATCAAATATCTCTCTAATTGGAATCTTCTAACTGTTCGTTACAAAATTATTAGCATTTTCAACAATTATGCTTTTTAAAATAACCTTCTCAAATTGCCAAAAACAAACGTCACCTTTGACGTTTAGATAAACGCAATGATTTCCTAAGTTACAAGCTTAGTGAAGGGACATGAAATCGATTCAAATAAGTATGCGTCATACGACTCAAATCTTATTAGCACGCCTACGAACGAAATCCTATTAACGTGTTCTGCAGGAAACCTCACATGTAACCCTTATAAATAGGTAAAACTTACTGACAGAAATCATTTCTGGTGAACACCTCAAACTCAATCTATCTATTCTGTCTTAAACAAATAAACTTGAATAGTGACCTAATTTCTAACTCCCTCAAATTGTTCATACTTCCTCCAACAAGATGTTGGACTACTTTTCTTTGGCTTTTGTTGTTGCTGTGAAAGTATTTAAGAAAACTACCCCAAATGGAAAAGTCACGGTTTACCTTGGCAAACGCGACTTCATTGATCATATGGATTATTGCGATCCTGTGGATGGAGTTGTAGTTGTGGACACGGAATATCTGAAAGGAAGAAAAGTTTACAGTCAGGTAAAAAGTGCAGTGTTTAGTGAAATTATATCAAGTGAAGTGCTACCTCAGTAATTTGTATCTGGATAATGACGTCGACATACCTACCTCTCATGTATGTATTTTTACGGTGTACCGTTTATTCTTGTTTAGCTGGTGACCACATACCGCTACGGTAGAGAGGAGGATGAAGTAATGGGATTGAAGTTTTCTAAGGAAATGGTTATTGGACAAGATCAAGTTGTACCAATGGTCAATTCTAAGATGGAACTGACACCCGTGCAAGAAAAACTGCTGAAGAAACTTGGTCCGAATGCCTACCCTTTTACTTTCAACTTCCCTGATATGGCACCCAGCTCGGTAATCTTTTTAATTCTGTCTTTTTAGTGCGTAAATTTTATGAATTACTACTAATAGATATTCAAACACAGGTGACACTGCAACCCGCCGAAGAAGATCAAGGCAAACCAATGGGTGTCGAATATTCTGTAAGAACTTATGTCGCTGAGCAAGAAGACCAAAAGAGTCACAAGAGGAGCTCAGTGACACTAGCTATTAAGAAGGTTTTTAAATCTCTTTTACAAAGGCTGTAGTCATAAAATAAATAATATATGGACACAAACTTGTGTACTTTGTTACAGCTGCAACATGCACCAGCCTCTCGTGGTCGTCGTCTTCCAAGCTCCCTTGTTAGCAAAGGTTTCACCTTCAGTAACGGCAAGATCACCCTTGAAGTAACTTTAGATAAAGAAATTTACTATCATGGAGAAAAGCTGGCTGCTAACGTCATCGTTTCCAACAACTCAAGGAAGTCTGTTCGCAACATTCGCTGCATGGTTGTGCAACATGTTGAAATTACAATGATTAACTCTCAATTCAGCCGACATGTAGCTTCTCTCGAAAGCCGTGAAGGGTGTCCTATTACCCCTGGTGCAAGTTTGTCCAAGACATTCTATTTGGTGCCCCTGGCTCGCAGCAATAAAGACATTCGTGGTGAGTATCGTAATGTTGATAGTATCACATAAAATATATGTCATTTTCAGAATTATATAGTACACCTAGTTGCGGAAAACACAGTAGAATATTAATATTTTACTGAAAATTAATTGAAATGTGATAACTGAGTTTCACTGAAGAAAGAAAATAAAAAATACGCAAAATTAAAGCATATAATTAATGCCTCAGCTATCTTCGATACTTAAATATTTCTGCAAAATATTTGTTTTTAATAAAATTGTGTAAGTATTGAAATAATCCTATTATAATAGCACCACACTATATAATTCTAGGTGTGGCTCTGGACGGACATTTGAAGGAAGACGACGTGAATTTGGCCAGTTCAACTTTGGTTCCCGACGGCAAATGCCCAACTGATGCTATTGGTATTGTGGTGTCTTACTCCGTTCGTGTCAAGTTGAACTGTGGCACTTTGGGTGGAGAACTTGTGACCGACGTACCTTTCAAGCTACTGCATCCAGCTGAAGGTAGACAGAATAATTAAATATCTACTACTTGAGGCTTTTATATGAATTTTCTTAACTAAGGCTTAATTTACAGGTACTGTTGAACGCCAGCGTTTCAATGCCATGAAGAAGATGCAATCTATTGAGAGACATCGCTATGAGAATTCTCTGTACACTAATGAAGAGGAGGACAACATCGTGTTTGAAGACTTTGCCCGTCTCAGGATGAACGAGCCAGAATAACAAGTAAAGCTCTTGAAAGGAAAAAAAAAAAAAGAGAAAATTATTTATTAAAAAATCATAAAAAAATAATCACAAGCAAGTATAAGGACAAACGTCAGAACAAAACGTCAAATCGACACTTCACGGTAGGTATATGTACCTAATACATAAATGTCAAAACATCGTATTATTCCAGATGTGTAATCAAAAACATTAAATATATTAAAAACTCATTATTAACTCGATGTAGATGCATTATCATAATATAAGTAGGAATATCATTGTACTCTTGTGTCTTAAATATAAATATAAAATGTAAAATTATATTTACGTACCTTTCTGTATCCTCTTTATTTGAAAATAAACTTCACCAGATATTAATATAATATTTTATTTTTAATTTCACTTTAAACTATATTAGCACAGAAAGAAGTATTCACGAGTAGGTCTTGCACACTACTGATACCACAGGAGTCACAATCTTAGTTACGTGCTCTTTGCATATTCTATTGTCCGATGATAAAAAAGGGTTTTGATTTCCCCGCCCTATTGGCGTGCACCCCATGCATGTCATTAACGACGATTATGCAAAGGCGTTGCAGTTATACGGCTAAGTGGCAATGGACAATTATGTGTCGTATCTATGTTAAATTAGCATAATATGTAATTTTGAGGTAAAATTTTTGCAAGTATTAGTCATAGTTATGTTTTGTTCGTCAACTATCAAAATCGTATTGACAATGTAGTAAGTTTAGCAGATAAGGAGAAATATTGTCATAGGAGTAACAACAGTACCTAGGCCACTGGTAGACATAGAAAACACAGGTCATCATAGTGGGTAACCCCGGGCTACACTATAAAATATTCCACTAGAATCATTATTTACCTTATCTTATTGAATTAGGTACATGGAAAGCGTAAAATAAATGACGAGAGAGAATGAATGAGTGCCCGGATGGCGTAGTGGATTAAGCGGTCACTTTGCCGTTTTCTACTGCGCTGAGTCTAATGGGTTCAGACCCCACATGGGAAACCACTTTGTATGATCCACAAATATAGACGCACGGCTCGGCACTCCGGCACTGTCCATAACATAGGCGCAGGGCTCGGCGCCCCGGCGCTGTCCATAACATAGATGCACGCCGCGGTCCCCAAGCACTGTCCATAACATATACGCACGGCTCGGCGCCCCGGTGCTATCCGTATCGTAGATGCACGCCGCGGCACCCAGCACTGTCCATAACATAGATGCACGGGTCGGCGCCCCGGCGCTGTCCTTAACATAGACTCAAGGTCATTGAAAGTGCCATGACCGGCGCCACAGCGCCCCTAATATCGTCAGGCGTTATAACTCAACCGCTCAACTCCGGTTTGCATACATTTTGTGTGGCATACGGAGTTATTCTTATATGTGTTAAGTTTCAGTAAAGCAAGTGTCGAGGTTTTTCGACAATTTAAATATAGTTTTGCGTGGCACCCAACACCCCTGCGACTGGCAGAGGCGTGCTGGTCAAGTACGCTAAGCCCATCCGGGCCCAGACTGCAAGGCCCGGATGCATCTTCTTTGCGGAGGTGGAGAAGTCACCAGCAGCCACCAAGGCCTACGGCATCGATGAGGTCTTATTGATGCTCAGCGTGGTGATCGACCATTAGTGACCATCTGTAAGCGTGGCTGGGTCACGTGCACCCAAAACCTTGGAACCCAAAAACCCAAAAACAAGGTACTCAGGAGGCCAGAGGACTTCCGGCCAATCACACTGCTCGCTGCAAATTCGAAGGTATTTGAGCGGCTGTTGCTGACCCGAATCTGCCGCCATATTCATCCAAGGCCGGAACATTTCGGGCTCCGCAGAGATCACTTCACCACATTGCAGCTGACCCGCTTCCTCGACGAGATGGCTACGTGGCTCGACAAATGCGGTCACACGGCGGCCCTGATACTGGACATGGAGAAGGCCTTCGACAGGGTGTGGCATGACAGGCTCATCCACAAACTGTCGACGTCCCCGCTACCACCCGGTATCATCACGGTCATCGCATCATTCCTTAACAACAGGACCTACCACGTGGCTGTCGAAGATGCCAGGTCTGAACAGAAATCCATCCGGGCCCGGGTTCCTCAGGGTAGCTGCCTGTCGCCAACATTGTACGCCCACTTTCAATGACCTTGAGTCTACACGGACGAGATCCCGGTACTTGGAGACGTCAGGTTGGCGCTCTACCCAGACGACGCCGTGTACCTGGCTAGTCCTAGTAAGGTGACCGCCGCATACAAACTGAGCCCCACTCTTGAAGCCCTCTCGGGCTGGCTTAAGAAGTACCAGCAGGTCAGGCAGGCCCTGCTTACTGCCACATGGTGGAGGAAATCCCGTGGTCACCGACCGTCAGGTACCTGGGATTAACCATCGACAGAACCCACTCCATGGCGTCACATGTCGAGACCGTCATCACCAAGGCACAGCTGACAAGAACATAGCTGCGTCCCCTGCTGTCCTCGATATTGCCCAACCGAGCTAAACTTGGAATTTACAAAACTTATATCCTCCGATACCACCTTCTCGGGGTCGGCCTGGTATAACCTGACAGCGGGGTCAGCACAAAAGCGACTCCAAGCCACCGAGAACAGGTGCCTACGCATGATGTTCGACGTGCCTAGGTACCTGAGGAACACCATCATCTACCGTGACCTCAAGTGGGAACCGGTAGATGCCTGCATTCGAAGACTGGCCACGAGTATATTCGAGCAGGCAGACCGCTATACCCTACCCCATCTAACTGGCATTGCACCAATGCCACACCCAGAAACAACACTCTTCGTTCAAAGGTGGCTGAAGCGCCCCGCTCGGAAGCTCATTACGACTCCATCGAGCGGGGCGAACGCGACCCCTTCGGATCCTGATTACGAACCGCCAGCCTCTCGCAGGTGCATCGACGGTCCCGTCGGAGCGAGACGGATAGACGACCGGCGGTTGAGCTGCTATCGAAAATGACCACCAGCTCATAGTAATGATCTGCGTAGAGTAGAATTTACAGGAGCCCAGCGCTCCAGGAAGTTTCCCCGCCTCCTACAAGGGCGAGATGATCATCGAAGCGAGTGGTCGTCCTACCCTCCGCTCGCAAATCGTACGAGGCGCCAACAAGTTATAAAAAGCGATAATTCACACTGTTTTTTGTACAATAAACTGTGACTTCGCCCCCGGGTGTTACATTCGTGCGGAGATCGCCTTCCGCCGGACAACCGACGGGCTGGTGCCCACGCCCGAGGGGAAGGAGTCACTTCGACTCCGACCGAACGGTGACTGGCTACCTCCAGCCGCATCTAGACGCCGCGAGACGGTCGCACCGTCACGACATGCACAGAAATATATCCCAATTGATATTAAACGTATGTTTGACATAAGCTCGAAATTAGTTTGAAGAAATTTGACAGGTGTGAGAAGTTGATACGAGGCCCAGAGTAACCTATTATTTCCCAACATCACTGTAATTGTAAACACCCTAACAAGCCGAAACGTTCATGTTAATATTAGGATATGGCTAAAAATAGAAATGGAAATAAAAAAACTCTATACAAAATGGCCGATCAGGTGATTGAGTAAGTATGAAACACGAGTTTTTACAATTAACGTGTCATTTATGTGAATATGTTAACTTTTTACCTATTACATTTTGACCGCATACTTACTAGGGGGCGCTAGGGTAATGTTTGCACCCGGGCGCTACATGTGCTAGAGCCGCCTCTGTCTGTAAGTCCCTAACAAGATTTATTCCTATTGTTTGAGTCAGTGGGACTAGTCTTCTAAAACAAAAAAATATGTATATTCCTGTGTCGCTGGGGATTTTCAAAGATGCATAATTATATATTATGAGTCTCCCGTGACATAGGAACATTCCTAGTGCGAGAATTGTCTTTAAAAAAACTAAAAAAATAAGACCGACTACTTAACTGCGTGTGCATGTGCTGTATTTATAGGATTCTGTACATTTTTGTAATGAATTTTCTAAATAGCTATTTGTTCGAAACCGAACGTAGCAAACGTAATTTGTAGTGGCTACGGTGGGGTTTGACATAAGTGACACTTTAGGTTAGGTCAAAATGTCATTCGCTAAGTTGATCAAACGCTCTGGGAGCTCGGGTCGGAAAATGTATTACACGGGTGGATGTTTTTCGTGCCTGCTGGGGGCCATAATTGATAAATCCTCCGTTTTGGGAGTGTCTGGTGATTGTGCTCGGTGTGTGTAGGGCGTATACGGGAATCCGCGGAAAATTATATTTAAAGGGTCTTATCGCCCTTGTTTACCTCCGTTCACCGGTGTTCGGTCTGCGACTGCTTAGCTTATATTTATGGGCCGTATAAGGCTATTCACAAGGTTCCTTCCACTCCAAAGGAAGCAGCACTGATGGACGGACTAAACACTATTTATAATCATTACCCCTAAGCCAAGAGGCCGACGTTAGCCGCATCTACAACATTTCCTACTAAAAGGGAATATGCATAAAAAATTTATTTGTCTCAAACATTTTTTTCTAGATTCTTTATTGTCTTTACAATATACATAAATGGTATTTTTTTTATTAAGTGATTATTTAAACCCAGAAAATATTAAATAAAAAGTGAAAATTAAGGGAGGGAAATTCAAACCTGCAAAACGCGTCCTATTGGTCGAAACGATATGTGACGTCGATTGTTACATTATCGAAATTATCGGCGTCGAAATTCCTACTGTGTTAGTAGTGTTTGTGAGAAAAAATAACTTCTTCCATGATTTTTATAGCAATCAAAACTGTAAATAGCTATAAAATAACTGAAACACTCAATAGTAAACAAACACGAAATCACAATGACGTCACATGTTATGTCAATAGCGCGCGAAAAATGGCGGCGTTTGAATAGCTCAAATTTAGTAGGTGTTTTAAATTTCACTTTGAAAATTAGTTTGACTATTTTAAAACCTATTTAAATATTTTTTTATGTTATGGAGACTTATATGATCAGATTAAGAAATAAAAAAAAGACATGCATATTCCCTATTCTTAGGCCTCCTACACACCGTGCCGGCTGGTATCTGTGCCGCCGGCATTGTCGGCGCGCCGATTTTAAGTATTCCTCTGCGGTCTCCAGCGGCATGTGTCGGCTGCCTAAAGTCGCCGGTTATGCCACTACCCACTCGTATGGTGTGTAGGAAGCCTTAAAGCTAAATGGGCAGGGCGAACACTAAAATTAGCACTATGTTTAATATTTCGCTAACAGATCTCGAATGGACGACAGAAACGAATGACTACTATCAGACCTCCACAACTCAAGTGCCAGGCGACATTGAAGTTCCTAAGATAGCCTATTGTCGGACCTTTTAGGCCTCCAGGTTTCCACATTGATCGCTTCAGATAATAATAATTAATAATAATAAACATTTATTCGAAAAAAACAAATTTTTTAACAATTATATTGAGCTCCCTGACCTCTGAGCTAGGTTCAATGACCTGTGTTACAGAGATCAGTGTTCTCTCTCGTTGTTAAATTACTTATATAGTATTATATGGAAAAAACAAAATGCAGAGGTTAACCACAAAATTAACGTATTACAAGCCGGATCGACGACTTTGCTCATTGAGCACGGAGAGGTGTCAATTTATTATTATTATTATATATTATGTCAATTTATATTTATTATCTAGCTGACCCATCCAACCTCGTTTACGTCTCATTTTGCCCGTAGCGTAATAATTTTCTCTAATAAGTAAATAATTTTGTAACATTCTTCGCTGGTGCTCCGCTCCTATTTGTCTTAGCGTGATGATATATAGCCTATAGCCTTCCTCGATAAATTTACTATACAACACTGAAAGAATTTTTCAAATCGGACCAGCGGTTCTTCAGATTAGCGCGTTTAAGAAACAAATAAACTCTTCAGCTTTATATATTAGTATAGATATAGTATAGATGATAACCTATCCATTTTTTTTTTTAACGTGTGGAAATCCCCTCGGACCGTCACCCCACCGGGGCTTGCGGCGGGGCGGTGTGTTGGACTCGAACCGACTAAAATCACACGGTGTACCACTCTGCGCCTGTGAAGGGAGGAATCCGGGAACTGCAGTTATTAACACGTCCGGACCCCTCCCAGCGCTTGCCCGCACTGAAGCGGGCACCGTCACCTGTTGGACTCTCAAATTAGGCGACGTACGACACACACGTACGTCACCCCCTTGCGGGTGGCCACTAGAGCGGATGGAGGGGAAAGCCCGTCCCGACCATCCGCGGCCACACTCAGGGCGGCATGAGGTGCTGATAGGCGCGCCTCCGCCGCCCGGTTCGCCGGCGGCGGATTGGGTCCGAGTGGATATCATCCTCCCGGGCCTTCTCCGCCACCTCCTTCTGCGAGATTACATCTTGGCAGAAGGTTGCGACCGCGGTAAAACTGCTGTCGCTACCGGCCATGGAGCGTATGACGGCCGGTAGCGAGAGATCTCCTCCGATGACTGCAGTGAGGGCCCGACGCTGCGGTGCCCAAGCGGGGCAAACCGCCAGCGTATGCTGGGCCGAGTCCTCACTGCAGTCGCAGTGGTGGCAGACGGGACTCAATTCCCTACTGGCGACCGAGTGCAGGTACTTCCCGAAGCAACCGTGCCCGGAAAGGACCTGCGTCAGTCGGAAGGAAAGGGTCCCGTGCTGCCGCTCCGCCCACTCGAGGATGACCGGCTGGAGAGCCTCCACGGCGGCAAAGCCAGCACGTGGTGTCTCCAGCCGGAACGACCATCTAGCCATAGTGGCTCGACGGGCGGCTTCACGCCACTCGCGTACCTCTTCGGGCGGAGGGCGATAGCCATACTCCGCCCGATATTCAGCCACCCGTCGATAAACTTCGGCGATCACTTCCGCCTCCAAATCCCACGGGGGTGTTCCGGCCAGGGCGCACGCCGCCTCGGTCGACACCGTGCGGTATCCGCGTATGGCTCTGACTGCCAATACCCTCTGAGGCCGCCAGAGGCGCGCCTTATTAAGGGCAGTCAGAGCCGCCACCCACACCGGTGCGCCATATAGCGCCATCGACCGGACCACCCCCGTGTAAAGGAGTCGCGTTGCGACGCTAGCTCCACCCAAATTGGGCAAAAGTCGCCCAAGGGCAGAGGCAGCGTCGACCAGCTTCGGACCAAGCTGTCGGAAGTGCTCGTCGAAGAGCCACCTACCGTCGAGGATCAGGCCCAGATACCTTATCTGGGCCCGAACCGGTACGAGGACCGAGTTGACCTCTATGGAGGCGCCGGGGGGCGGACCACGACGGGGCCCATTAAATAACAGGGCCTCCGTCTTGTCCAGGGCCACCCGCAAGCCCAGCGCCTCGATGCACCCGACCACCAGAGAAACTCCCCTGGTGGCCAGGCACGCCGCCTCTTGGAAGTTCGCTCCCCGGGCCGTGACCAACGTGTCATCGGCGTAACAAATTACGCCCAGCCCGGGGGGCAGACGACTCCGAAGGACCCAGTCGTACCCCACGTTCCACAGGAGTGGTCCAAGGACAGACCCCTGCGGAACGCCGCACGACATGGGTCGCCGTCTCAAGACGCCCTCTCGGTCCTCGTACACGACGGTACGCTCCTCTAAATAGTCTGCCACAAGCCGCCTCAGGTACTCTGGCACCCCGTGGTAGTGGAGTGCTTCCCTGATGCAGCTAAATGGCAGACTATTGAAGGCGTTGGCGATGTCCAAGGACACCGCCAACACCACGTCACCACAGCTCACTGCCTCTTCGGTCACGGCCCTAAGGCGCAGCACGGCATCGACCGTCGAACGCCCCTCTCGGAATCCGAATTGGGCGTCCGACAGGTCGGGCCCCACCTCGCAATGATAACCCATCCATTTTTTTTTATTTTTTTTTTAACGTTTGGAAGTCCCCTCGGACCGTCACCCCACCGGGGCTTGCGGCGGGGCGGTGTGTCGGACTCGAACCGACTAAAACCACACGGTGTGCCACTCTGCGCCTGTGAAGGACCGAGTTGAACTCGGAACTGCAGTTATTAACACGTCCGGACCCCTCCCAGCGCCTGCCCGCACAGAAGCGGGCACCGTCACCTGTTGGACTCTCTAATTAGGCGACGTACGGCACACGCGTACGTCGCCCCCTCGCGGGTGGCCACTGGAGCGGATGGAGGGGAAAGCCCGTCCCGACCATCCGCGGCCACACTCAGGGCGGCATGAGGCGCTGATAGGCGCGCCTCCGCCGCCCAGTTCGCCGGCGGCGGATTGGGTCCGAGTGGACATCGTCCTCCCGGGCCTTCTCCGCCACCTCCTTCTGCGAGATTACATCTTCGCAGAAGGTTGCGACGGTAAAACTGCTATCGCTACCGGCCATGGAGCGTATGACGGCCGGTAGCGAGAGATCTCCTCCGATGACTGCAGTGAGGGCCCAGCGCTGCGACGCCCATGCGGGGCAGATCGCCAGCGTATGCTGGGCCGAGTCCTCACTGCAGTCGCAGTGGTGGCAGGCGGGACTCAGTTCCCTCCTGGTGACCGAGTGCAGGTACTTCCCAAAGCAACCGTGCCCGGAAAGGACCTGCGTCAGTCGGAAGGAAAGGGTCCCGTGCTGCCGCCCTGCCCACTCGAGGATGACCGGCTGGAGAGCCTCCACGGCGGCAAAGCCAGCGCGTGGAGTCTCCAGCCGGAACGACCATCTAGCCATAGTGGCTCGACGGGCGGCTTCACGCCACTCGCGTACCTCTTCGGGCGGATGGTAACCCATCCATAAAGTAACCTTGCTAGGATTGCTTAGTTTTGAAATAAGCTATTTGGTTAATTTATTCAGGTAGAATGTTTATCTTTGTAGTATGACTGTTCTGGAGGACCAACAAACGAAAATAACTGTAACCAAACTAAACATAAAATACGTAAAAAGTAGTTTGACAGTTTCGGAGTTCTTCGTGAAAAACTATGCAGGTATAACTTACTTTGAAAATAACATATTTTGAATTGAAACTTACCTAACGTTAACCTAACGTAAAAAAAGGTAAAAAAAATCGGCCAAGTGCGAGACGGACTCGCCCATGGTTCCGTAGCAGCAAGTAACAAAATATAAAATTTCTTGTAGTTCGTTGTAAATTTGATCGATGTTTTAATAATAGGGTATTTTTTTAAAAGGTAAATTGCGGTTTACGATTTATGACGTATTAAAAAAAACTACTTACTAGATCTCGTTCAAATCAATTTTCGGTGGAAGTTTGCATGATAATGTACATCATATGTTTTTTTAAGTTTTATCATTCTCTTACTTTAGAAGTTACAGGGGGGGACACACAAACTATTCAGTTTAAAAAAATTTATTAAAAACCTCAATATCATTTTTGAAGAGCTATCCGTAGATATACCTACCATACCCCACAGGTATGGGTTTGATGAAAAAACTTTTTTGAGTTTCAGTTCTACGTATGGGAAACCCCAAAATGTATTGTTTTCTTTCTATTTTTGTGTAAAATTTTTAATGCGGTTCACAGAATACATCTACTAACCAAGATTCAACATATTTCAACAAATAACAATAGTTCTTATAGTTTCGGACAAAGGTGACTGTGACATACGGACGGACATACACACACATGACAAATCCATAAGGGTTCCGATTTTTGCTATTTGGCTACGGAACCCTAAAAACCAATGTGTAACAGAGACTAGTTTTTTCAAACTAAAGTCAATACACTTTTTCAAAGACAAAGATTTTCTCCATCCACGTTTCATTGTATTTTTAACTTCCAGTAGGTTCATTGGTCTTCTGCATATTGCCCATCATACATCAAATTGAAGTCGTTTTTATCTTTACTACCTACTACTTCCTTTTGCTGTCCACTGCTGAACAAAGGCCTCCCCCAAAGATCACCAACCATCCTTGTCTTAGGCAGTCCGCATCCATTTGCTGCCAGCCATTTTCTTCAAATCGTCGGTCTATCGTGTCATACTTACATTTTCACACTTTTACCATATTTCTAAAGTAAAAAGCACCTAATTTTAGATTAATCTAATAAAAATATAGGAAAATAAACACAATACAATAAAAAAGAACGTCCATTATATTTAAAAGTGGAACTTCAGATAGTAAACATATCTTAGTAGTAAAAATAATTACCTACCAAGTATTGCTATTCTTAAAATGCAAAAGCTGTCCAACTGGTTTTGGACAATGGACTAGGAAGACAGTAGTGTCCTTGCATCTTTAATTGCAAAAAGGGTTCGTCCACAAACCAGTTTGACCACTTCCCAGTGTGGGAAAGGACAGCGGAGAATGACCCTTTATTTACATGTAGAGTTGCGTCTTCGGTTTTGTGACATACGGATGTGTAATTCGGCGAGCTTTTAGTTTTTTTTATGATCTGAAAACATAACCGTAGGTTTTTTGTTATTGGGACTAGAATTTTCTTAAAACGGTATTGCAGACAAATATTGAACATATTAGGCAATTATCAATTACAACAAAAAAAATGAACTACATTTACATACTGTTTTTTTTTTTATTGTAAATTAGTTAACGAAATTTCTTAGTTCATACCGTATATTTTCAAAACTGCGTTATCCCTAAGAAGTGACGTAAACTTCAACATTATTATAACAGTATGTAATAATAAATAAAATAATATGACATATTTTTCATACTGGACTTTTTCTTATTTTCTAAACAACTGAAACTTCCTTAACTTTAAGATTCAAATCATCACTAATCATATACTTCACCGTTTGTTAAACAATACATCCATTTTAAACCAATTTATCTAACAATTCATCAGCTTTTTTACCCTGTCCCTATCGTACAAAGAAAGGACATTTCGTTATACGCACCCTTCATTCAAGTAACAAGTGTAAGGGACAACTCAGACAATAACACCTTTTTATAATCATTTCGTCCTTTGGGCTCACTCGCCGTAATATTTGCATAGAAGTGGACAATGATTCCCACGTTACAACTGGTCAAACAGGTTTATCTTGCCCCAAAGGGTGGACACCCTTTGACCGTCTTGAGAAAAGATAGCTGTATTTTATTGTAAATGCGTGACAACGGTTATTTTGCAAGGATTAGTGTGTGGGAATGTTTGGTAGCCGTTGCTTTCATGTGTCAGGGTAAAGACAATATTAGTGGTAAAGATAAAATATTGATTAAATTTATTCAGATTAGGATGACACTAATAAATGACTAATCAAATAGTAGTTATTACTTACTTAAGTACGTTCATTTGGTAACAAAAGATAAGTATGTATTTTTAATTTAAGATTAAATACCTACGTGATCAATTTGTGTGTTTACTTACATCTTATACATATTTTTTGTCATTTTGTTTAATAAAAACTCCCGTTTGACTTTTTACAAGAATTATTCAAAATAGAAAAAAAAAACAGTATTAGCCGTAACTTGGTGCATAGCTACCAAATGCTTAATTTTATTTCTTACTGGACCTAGTCCGAAACTTGTTGGTACTTAATGCGATTGTCGAATAATTCTAATAGGACCTATACCCCTACAGATAAATCCACTTGTTAAACTAGTACCTACCCATAAATAATGTAAAGCAGTGATCAACTATGCTTGCCTGCGAAAACTAGGGCTCATGCTTTTGGCTTCACGTTTTTTTAAAGGTTCAAATTAGAAACAACAAACATATTTTGCATTATGTTAGTCAACAATCCTGTTTTTTTATTTAGAGTCCTCTTTTAAATAAAGAAATGCACTAGACACATTACGACTAGTCTGTTATTTTTGTATTCAAAAGATAGCCTGCTTTTTATTAGAATATATACTTTAAAAAGTTCTTGTATATAATATTCTCCTTTACATCATAAAACTGATAGTATTTATACCATGAATTTATTTTCTTTTTCTACACGAGACACATGTATTTATTTATCATCCAAGTATCAATATCACAATAAACCATTTTGCTATTCAGCATCCACCGTTTCCAAAAACTCTTCCAGAGGTGATGAAATATGAAATTTTATCCTAACATCACACGCAGATACAAAAGATCGCGCTAGGGTCCAAGGCGAAGGGACAGCATCAGCCCTCTCTATAAGATTTTTTATCTCCACACGCGTGCCCGCTTTACATTTGAACGGAGAAAGAAATGGGGTTGTTGTCGGGTCCATGTATAAAAAACAACCTGCTTGATTTGCTTATACTATAATCGTTGCTTTAAACTGAATATTTGAATACTAATAAATTAATATCTGTATTAGGTTAGTAAGAAACAGTTCACAGCTGCTTTGAAATTATTTTTTCGTATTTAAATCAAGAGCTTCGACAATGCGATATTTAAAGCAAGAGTTAAAAATTAGATACTTAAAAAAATTGGATACTTACGCTAATTTTTTTTGCATAATTTAGTCGTCCAATAAAATTACTTCATATATTAGTTATTGAACTAAAATAAACAATTTAGTGATTAATAAAATCAAAAAACTCAAACATCCCATAACATTGACCTGGCTGGCTGACTGATACAGAGGAGAATAAAGTTTTTATATCATCTAAAAAAAGGAAAAAACACAATTTAAAATATAGACAATTCTAACTTAATGTGAAAAGTACCACGAACGAGAAAGAACAACATTACAAGAGCTCGCTTTTAAAGGAAGTCCCTAATTTTTTAGAGAATGTTGTGAACATTCTCTAAAAAAGACGAGCTGCTCCGAAATCAAGATGCTAAGCCAAAAAGAATACAAACGAACAATTACAAAAGTCTAAGCGATAGTCACTTGGCACCGACTTCAAACAGATTTTAGGTACCTAGCACACATTATAATACTACTATTTAAATGAATAAAGAATTAGGTATACGCAATTTATGAAGAACCAGTTTATTTTACGCTTTTAAGTGTTTTTTTGGCAGAAAGTTTTCGTTGGATGTTTTTTGGAAGTCGGTTTTTTTTTTATAAAAAGTTTTTATTTTTCAGTTTTTAGTGCAAACAATCGTAGGTAAGTAGTAAGTTGAACTATTTGATCAAATTTCATCGTCAAGAATACAAATTAAGATCTATACGTACGTGTAATATTAAAATCATCCTCTAATCCCTAACTGTTGAAGAGTTTAACCTTCTATCATCAGCTCACCTAAATAACTTGAAAGTATACGACTGAAGGTCTTTAGATACGTATGAAATTGAAAGAATTATCCTCCAGCTCCTAACCGTTAAGGAGTTGTACCTTCCACCTTCCATCATCAGCGTACCTAAATAATTTGAAAGGATACGACTTAAGGTAAAATATATACATATGATATTTAAAGATTTATCCTCCAACTCCTAACCGTTAAGGAGTTGTACCTTACATCATCAGCTCATCATCATAAAATGATGACTACCAGACGCAAATACCGGTGTAAAAACATAGTATGTGCCTATAAAAAATGAGGGTTTCCCTCGATTTCCCTGGGATCTCATCATCAGATCTTGATATGCTGGCAATGGGACCACCTCGGAAGCATACACTTTCCAATACAAAAAAAAATTCAAAATCGGTCCACAACTGACGGAGTAATCGGTGAACATACATAAAAAAAAAATACATACAGTGGAACATAGAACCTCCTCCTTTTTGGAAGTCGGTTAAAAATTTAAAATAAAGTTATGCGTAGCTGTTTAAGTTTGCATTCGCATGTAGATATTCAATGAGAGCAAATATACCTAACTCACCATTGTTGCTCTTAAATACACACACCCGCATTGACATAATGTGAAAATCCGTTATAAACTGAAACAATAAGGAGTGTTATCTACTATCAAGCATGTTACAAATGACATGGGAATTGTTAGCTCCTATTGATAAAACACGGTGTTGACCCCCGGCAAGGTATAAGGGTTCATTGTACAAAGGCAAACCCATTATGAATATACCATCTTCGACTATGTCTCTCTGTTCCAGCGTTATTTTTCATTGGTTTCGGTTTCTATTAATATTTTTCAAATGTTTATTTAGTTAATAGATACATTAATTTGCAATAAATGTCTTATTAATATATAATACATTTATTGATTTATCGAACTAAATTGAATCTGTGTCTGGGGCGAATGGCTATTGGTCGTAGTATGATGTTATCTATAGAGCCTATAGCCCTCCTCGGTAAAATGAAAATATTAGGTCTTTACCTATGAAATTGCCTTTCTTAAGTACTGCTCATTTCAAATAAAAAAAAGTTTGAAATGGCTCTGTATTCTAAATCCAAATTAATTTTGTTTTAAAACCATGACATTCTATTTACAAACTCAGTCTTTTGTTTTTTGATTAGCGTTGTATTTTCATTACATTTCAAAATTACAAAACTTCTAAAAATACAGGATGGACATAGAATAAGTTGATATTATAATGAGTATCGTCAAAACAACCTATCACCGTCCACTGCTAAACGAAGGTCTCTCCTAAGGAGCGCCAACCATCCCGGTCTTGGGCAGCCCGCGTCCATCCGGTGTCAGTCACTTTCTACAAATCATCGGTTCATCGTGTGATAATGAGGTTACTCAAAATAATTGCGTAAACTGCCGTTTCATGCTCCTTTTTAATTCATTTTCATTTTTTTTCCTAAAACATGTACCAGATAATAAAAAAGCGCTTTTTTTGGAATAATGGGCAAACGAGCAGACGTATCGCCTGATGGTAAGCGATTACCGCCGCCTATGGACACCCGCAACACCAAAGGCGTCACAAGTGCGTTGGTGGCCTTTGGGGGATGGGGAGGGGGGTGGAGGGAGGGGTTGGGGTATGGGTCTCCGGTATCCTCACTCACTCGGTGAAACATAGCGCAAGGGCTGTTTCACACCAGTTTTGTGTGAGGCCGTATATCATCTAGATCTATGGTTAATAATTTAAAATTTGATGATGAATAGATTCAGTAAAAACAGATGAGGCAGGAACTTGTAATCACTTGTAATAAACTAGCTTCGTCCGCGTGTAAGCCCGCCTGTATGTCGGTTGTCGCGGTAAAAAGTAGCATATGTAGGTACTTGTGCAAAAATCAAAGTATCTTCTTATCAAATGTCATTGAAATCTTTGCAGCGGTTAAGCCATTAAAGCGACAGAAGAAGAGACAGACCGACAGAGTTACTTACGAATTTTAAATATTAGTAGGTAGGGAACTATGATTAACTAACAGATTTCTAAAAAGAAATGAGTGACATTTGCTACGAAATTCTTAATCTTAGAACGTTGCAATTCGTTTTATATAATTTTCAGTAGTCTTAATCGATTTTTGAATCAAACAAAAAAGTTTTTAACGCTTATCGTAAGAAAGTTGCAACAAAAACCAAATTCAGTGATCACGTAATTGTTAAGAGGCAGCAAATTTCTATTAAAGACTATTCTACGATCTGTCACTGGTACACTACATTGGGCAAAGGATAGTAGGATGTAGCCATACGCAAGTGTCTCTCCCCTCTCCCCATTATAGTGTAACGCGTAGGTCCATTGTTTCTGTGTCCGTGTCCTTTGGCTTCCCAGATTAGTTTTTCTCCTTCTGCGAAAATTGTAAACTTAAATGATTTATAAAAAACTAAACATTTATCATCACATCTCAGCCACTGGACATAATATGTAGGTCATCTGGTCATAGGCTTCAACCAATGCAAACTTATCTGCAAACTAATTCGATGTCAATTCTCGAACGCTCGAACGTTAAAATATAAGATAGATACTTATCCCTACTCTATGATTTCATTTACTATAGTAGAAAGAAAAGAAAAAAAAATCATAGATCTGATCAAGGAAACAAACACATTACATGGAACTACAGAGTTTTTTTCTGTAAATCATTGAATATCTTCGGATATAGAGTTCCCCATTCTGCAAGCTGGTTATTTTAAATAGTCACGGTACCATCAGGGAATTTCTTATCACTTTTATAAATACAAATATTCACCGTGGGAGAGCCACGCATCGGCATGCATGGGCCGGCTCGACCAGAGTGATACCACGGCGGTTTTCTGTAAGGCCCGCCTCACAGAAAACTGGTGTGAAACAGCGCCTGCGCTGTGTTTCACCGAGTGAGTGAGGATACCGGAGGCCAATACCCCATACAGGAGCATACAGCAATTCATTTTTATATTTATGTATATAGATTATATCCCCAACCCCTTCCCCCTACCCATCCCAAAAGGTCGGCAATGCACTCGTGACGCCTCTGGTGTTGCGGGTGTGTCCATGGGCAGCGGTAATAGCTACCATACCATCCGGCGATACGTCTGCTCGTTTGCCCCCTATTCCATAAAAAAAAGATATATTAATTACTAATAGTAGTATAAATTCGAAAGTAACTCTGTCTGTCTGTTACGCTTTTACCGCTGAACCGATGTAGATGAAATTTACCATATAGATCCTTTGATTCTTGAGGACATAGGCTACTATTTACGGCGATAATCGATATCACGCGAACGTAGCTGCGTATAAAAGCTGGTATCGAATTCTTTAAGTTTATGGATTCAGTAAACAACAATTTCCCAGAGTGTTATTAGGTGGAAAGCGAAACTGGTTACCTTTCCTGTTTACTTAATTAACCAGTTAGGAATCTACTTTCCACTATACTCTTTGCGCTGTAGCATGGTGCGTGGTGGTTTAATTTAATTTACTTTAATTTACTACAGTTTATGGTTTAATTTAGTTTACTACAGTTATTAATGATTTAATATATTGCGAATATGGTACAGCTGAAATACTTTGTATATATATATATGTAGTCATAATTTGTAAATCACGGCAACTTTCAAGAGTTAAACGAAATGTTACTGAACCATGCCAAGCACCATGCTACAGCGCAAAGAGTATAGTAGAGGCAATAATTTGAAATCCTGTCCAGATTAAGCTAACCTTTTGCTGATAGTTACTAGGCGGTGCTTGGCGTGTTAGGTGTCGAAGGAGAGCTATGCGACCCCCCCTGACCTATTAGAGCTATTGCTTACACTCCTCCAACTCAAACATATAAGCAATATGCCTTTCATATCATTGTTTTCTCACCTTTCCTACTTTCACCTTCACGTTGTTCTACCAATTTTCCCATTTGGTTCCTAAAGAGTTAAACCTTGTTCGCTATGATCCTTGTATTTAGCTCTGTATTGTTGGGGATTTCTGCAATTATTTAACATGAAATAAAACTATGTTTATCGCTGTTAGACATAACTTTTAAATTGTACCAGCGTAATCTGTTGCAATTTATCTGTTAATATGTTTTTTTGTAAAAGTGACTCTTACAATTTAGAAATCGATTAGTGATTATAGTATTAGTCTAGTAGTAGTAGCAAATGTAATCTAAATGTGCACTATGTATAGTGCACATTTAGATTACCCTATGTATATTGAAATTATTATTCCTTTAACGTTTTAGAGCATATTTTCACACGACTACGGCAAAGCCTATGCTAAGAATAATATTTTTCAGTCCATGTATGTTTTTATGTTCCACATTTCCAGCGTAGCGCTTAAGCTACTAAACCGATTTTAACTAATGAGGTCTCAATAGGTTCGTAATAATGGCTATATTAATTTTATCAAAAGTTTTTACGTAGTCGGGTTATGGCATTTTTAACTTTTTCTTGTTATCATATATTTATTTAAATCTGTCTTTGATCTATTTGTATTCGTGTTAAAATTTTGAACAATGCATCTTCGTCAGGAGTCTATGGCTGTCCACTGTCCACTACTGGACAAATTGACGTATTGTACAGGCCAACCACAGGATTTTGACGCTTCAGAGGAACAATTTGCGATTTCCTATACATTCCTTTTTTTTCTTTTTTATGTTTGGCCCGCCAAAGTGACGCTACTCTGCCTGATGGAAAGCATAAGCAGAATCCACAATCCACATCCTATATCTAGAATAATATGAATACAAAAAGTTTGAAAAACTACTTCTCGGACCGTAACCTGTTAAATTTACTCCTAAAAGTAATACAATCTTTTGGACTGTTATTCTAGGTAAGTGGTATGAGCTACGTAATATTTTTGCTGCTAAGATATCTTTGTTAATGTATTTTTAGGTCATCTTATAGAATGAGCATTCTACAGGGATTTAAATGAAAAATGCAAAGTAGAAGAAAAAGTCTTTAATTATAAAAATAAATAACTTTACTAAACTACTTTACTACTCTAGTTATTAGTTAAACTGTCTAATTATATGTTTTAGGTGCTAAAATGGGTTGTAAAACGTAAGCTTGTCCAGTAGCTCTATCAACCACATGCCCCGTTGAAGGTTCTAAGAACAGCCTTGGAACTGTCGCGGCTGCGCTAAGTTCTGGCTGTTGGTACTGTCTTACTCCAGCTCCACTTTCATAAGGTACATATCGTTGATGTTCGGGTTGGTTCTGAGGAGCGTATTCAGATGCCTCTGTTTGTTTCTTTGGTACATATTGAGGAGGCTCAGATTGTTTACTTGAATATTGAGGTTGCTCCGAATTCTGTTTCTGTTTCTCAGAATCATCCTTCTGACTTACAACTAAAACGAATTGTTTTTTCTCCTTTGGCTTTTTCTGATTTGTTTTATATTGATTTTCATCTTGCTTTCTGTGGTGATGACGCTTAGGTTTTTCATAAGCTTCATCTGCTTCTTCTTCTTCTTCCTCCTCGTTATCCTCTGAGTATTCTTCTTCGGATTCTGATGCAGCAGCTTGCAACTCTTCTTTATTCTTACGTTTCTGCTTCAAAGCTTTCGGTGTTTCTTCGTAGGTTTCAGATTGTTTGTGATGTTTTCTATCTACCTTTATTTTTGGATGAGCTCTTTTAGCTCTTCCGTTTTCTTCGTAGCTTGATTTCTCGGGATCATAATCATCAGTTCCGTATTGTGGCGAGTTCTCACTTGGTTCATCGTAAGGGTCACTGTTACTTGAGTCATGGTAGGGGCTATCATGGCTGTCATATCCGTCATTTCCGTTATCACCTGAATGACCAGCGTGGTTTAAGTCCCAGTAATGCTCACCGTACCCACCTTTTTTATCGCCCCATCGTACCTATATTAAAATGAGATTATTTATTTAATCAACATATACATAAACAAATATTTAGAGTTATAACTTAAGACTCGATAGTTTTAGACATAATAGTAAAAAGCTTAGATTTAAAATGCGCAACAGATTGTTAAAAAAAAACAATAAAAAAGAAAGTTAGCTCACAAGAAAGAATTTAAAAAGACAATATTATGTATAAAGAACATATAATATTATATACTGAAAGGTTATATAAATATAATGTAGTATAATAAATAAATTATGCAGATAGTTTCTAATAAAGAAAATTTTTCTAACGTTTTTTTTTAAATATTCCTTTTAAAGGTTTTTTAAAAAATATCTGCATAAAAGTTAGTAAAAAGCATACTTTAGCAGAGAACAATCCTTCTGAAGGCCTCGCCCTCTCATGCCTCTCAGTGAAGTGACGTAAGCTGCCCAAACGATGTCCCTGATTAAACTCCTCCGTGGTCGGAAAGTGTCTATACCTTCAGCCAAGCGAAGCAAAGCGGAAAAGAAAGAGAAAATACAGAAATAGTTAGAGACAGAGCGAGATAAATGGTTTGTTTTACTTTTCCCATATCCCTGTGATTTTTAAAGTCTTTCTTCTCATAGCGTTGCTCCCAAGTATCAGGGTCCTCACAGACGTGGCCGAATTCCATCTTGTACGGACTCAACTGTACTGAGAAAAAATCCCTATAAAGCAAAGTATGCCAAACCTTATTTATATTTATAATTAAGATAAATAATTATTACTGGTATAGATTTGAGTCATTTTAACCTAAATATAGCTCTTGTTGTTGTTGTCTCTACTATCCATTATCGTTGATGAGGACTGGTACTTCATAAAACAAACGGGACAGAAGATAGTAACTCTACACTACAGAAGGAAGCAATTAACCAGAATTGTGTTACAGTTCGGCTAAGAACGGAGGTTACGTACGCATTCTAGAGCTGCGACTGCTTGAAAAATTTAGAAATATTCTAATGGTATTTGGGACATAATGTGTAACATTTTAAGGGTTTAATTCTTTTATTGCCTTTATGAGTGTGGAACTAAATACCGATGTCAAATTGAACAAATACTGTTGCGTACACCTATCTCAAGTAGTAAAAAATACATGTTAAGGGAAATTACACTTAAATTTAATGGGAATGTCCTTCATTCTGAATTTAAAAGTCACAAAAAACCGACTTCAATCTGGACCAATTTGAAACGGGAAGCACCAGCTTTCAAATAAAACAAGAATCATCAGAATCGGTTCACCCTGTTAAAAAATACAATCGAATTGATAACCACCTCCTTTTTTTAAGTCGGTTAAAAAGAAAACAATTGGAGAGAAAAAAACTAAATAAATATTGTTACTGTTGCGTCAAATCTGTGTAAATTTGAAGTCGTCAGGCCTCTTTCTCTATACTATTATTATTATATCTATGTTTTGTTATGTTGAAACTATTCTTACATGTGTCAACAATAGATTTCAATTTAAACGAAAATGAAACAAAATTAAAATGATAAATGAGGTCACTTTCCCAAACTTGTGTAAAGAATTTACACTACAATAGCTTTTAGTTCAAGGGTAATGTGTTCCGATGAATATTCATTCTGATTCAAACTAGAAATGTATTGTGTTTACTGTTATTGATAACAATAATAAGTAATGAAATATTTTCAATTACTAATTGTTACAAACACGTTTTATGCGGCAATGTAAATATCAAGCCACACGCTATGTAAAGTTTCGTGGCTTATTAATAGTTAATTATCTAAAGTATGCTCTGAGTTAATAAATAAGCAATGCGATATATAAAAAATCCAGTATCTACAGTTTACGTTCTAGAGAAGAACACAGTAATGTTTTTCGTAGCTTAGCTTAGAATATCAGCTATAAGCTACGTAAATTCGAATGAACATACAAACATACGGCAACTACCTCTAAGAAAAGGTTCCTGTTAGAACTAACAGATTTCAAAAAATTAAAATAAGTCAAATACATCCTATTTAAAATACCAGATAAAAAAGACACCTTGTTAATACATGTTGTACTGTCATTTTGCAAATGCTATGTGTAGCATTCTAGACAAACAAGAAAGTACGTAGGAGATAGTTTTTTGTAAAGATGGTCCCCATTTCATCTCTCCTCATTTTTTTTATTCTTTATCATTAATTTCATCACGACGAAGACTTACAGACTTAAGGTTTGAAGACTTTAAACACTTGACATTGGCCGAAATAGCTGATCGGAGTTATCCGGCGGGTTGCCATTTCATTTTAAGAAGAAGAAGCGTTCTGCACTCCGTCGCTATATCCTACTAATATTTACCGTGGGAGAGCCACGCTTCGGCATGAATGGGCCGGCTCGACCCGAGTGATACCACGGAATCACAGAAAACCGGTGTAAAATAGTGCTTGCGCTGTGTCTCACCGAGTGAGTAAGGATACCGGAGGCCCATAACCCAACCCCTGCCCCTATCTCTCCCATCCCCCGCATCCATCCCCCCCCCCCCGCATCCCCCAAAGATCGGCTACGCACTTGTATCGCTTACCATCGTCTGCTCGTTTGCCCGCCCATTAAGTAAATGATGGATGGATGTTTGTTACTCTTTCACGCAAAAACTACCAAACGGATTTGGATGAAACTTTACAGTAATATAGCTTAAACATCAGAATAACACATAGACGGGCGCGGGCAACAACTAGTAATATAATAAATGTGCGAAATTTAATACTCATCCGTCCGTGCAATTTTCGTAAAAGGGGTACAAAATTTTTGCTTCACGTGATAATATACAGATTCCAATAAGTTTTGTTTAAAGATGATTTAACATGGCACAGGCAATATTTTATTCAAAATATTATCATCTTTTTGACATAAGCCTGTTTGTCGAAAGGAGGTTATAAGTACTTGTTTTAAAAGTGTTGTCTGTAAATAAGAAACTAATAAGAAATAATCTTACAAGTTTATACTTACTGAAAAAACTTTGCCTGTGCTCCAACTGTAGATGGATTTCCCGGAGGGGTTCTCGTACCTGATTGTGCCTGTCCCCATATCCAACCTGCTTGTAAAGCTAATAGGCACCAAATCCATTTCTGAAAGAGAAAACAATATTCTAGAAAAACCTTTAAATTTTCCACGTTCAAATACCTAAATTTTAAAAAAGTTATCTGTATATAGTTTAAATTAAGTTAAAAAAAACATTTCACATTTTAAATAGGTAAACTGTCAGTAACATTTTTTTCGGCTAATACTGTCAAAAGAAAGCTTCTATTAAAAAAAGAAAAATAGGACGTTTGAAATTCGAACAGTATTCACTATCACAATCACAGTTTCACTTTCACTTTAAGTAAAGCACTTAAAAATGTTGCCATTATTTTAAATCTTTTGCTAAAAACTAATTTGAAATCAAATCAACTACTTGCAGTACCGTATTGTCAAGAGGACGTTGTGACATCTTGGCTGTTTGATTGAGGGTCTGTGTCTAACAACGCCGGTATAACATTTATAGACAGCATTGATACATTTCATTCTAACCAGTGGTTGACAACCATTGATCAATGATTTCAACATTTGTTCCAAGTTGCAGAATTTTTTCCCAGTCATAAAATATCCAAAACATTGTAAATAATTTCGTTTTTAATTGTAATTAAAAATTAAATGTTTATTAGTAGTTCGTAATAAGCGTTATGGTTGTAATTTTCATTATAGATCTTAGTTTTTTATAATTTATTTTGATGAATGTGATAGACATTCAATATCGGACATTCTTCACCAGTCAAACTTAAGGAACATTTTCATCATTGTGGTTGCTTTATATTTGGGATTATCAAAATCGTGATATGAAAAGAAAAGTGCTCAAAAATTATTTTCAATTGTCTATCTATTTATTTTCAGACGAGAAAAGTCTGTCAACTGTATATAAAAGTCCTTAAAAATTAGGTAGATTCGCAAATTATTGAGTAAATTCCATCACGATAAAAATAACATCATATTACAAATTAAATGCGTCTCACTTTTACTTCAAATACAGTTGTAACCATATAGTATTTCAGTGTCTATTAAAAGCAATAACACGCTTTAACCAATTAATTTTACTTTGAGATTGCACATAGCAATCATTCTTGCTTCTTAATCTAATTATCAAAAAGGTCACTTAGTATTGACTTGACAATGCAGTCATAATAACTGTTATATTACATTAGATATAATATTAAAATATAATTATGTAATCTTACAAACAGATTCACACAATATCAACTGTCGTAACTTTTTCATCTTAAAGTATTGCTAGCATTGCCCAAGTCAAATGGTAGTGAAAATGAAACGTTAGTTTTTATTCATGGATGTCGAATTAAATATTTGTCGAGTCGATTAATATATTTGATCATAAAAGATATATTTGAAAAATTCTTCAAAGTGTTTTGCTTCCCTGCATTAAACTCAGATGAACCCATCAACTATCGTGCCGCGTCATTGACGGCCAATTTTACTTTGATTTCCGCCAATTGTGAAAACATCATTCTCCAGACTATCTTCTGTCTTTAAAAAGAAACACATTCAAAGTAACATTAAAACTAATAATAGTAATAGTTACTTTAAGCAGCATTAAACTAGTCCTGCCCCCTAGTCAAGTTGACATTCTACAAACGTAAATGATATTAGAAAACAAATGTATGGACATGAGGTCATCTCAACGCTAAGTCACGTGATCCAAACATAATTAAAGCCATTAATACAAGATAATAGAAGCATCAGCGATTCAAGAAAAAGAATCGATGCGAAACACTTGCATCTGGGATGGATACTATGGATAGTACTAACTTGCACAGTAAAAATCGACAAAAAAAAGCAGGCCAAACTAATCGATGTAGTAGAAATGAAAAATGGATATAAATATCACAATGCAGATAAATCGAATAACTTGGACACACATATTAGTATCCTTGTTTTTAAAGAAAATGTGAAAAGGTGTTTACATGTATACATTATACAATGATTATTTAAAGGTAGTAGAGCGACGCTGATTTGAGCACGAACGTGCCGGCTCGACCAGTGCGGTACTATCCTCGCAAGATCAACCTAAAATGACAGCATTCGTGCTGTCGAGTTTCGTTGGTGAGTGCGCGACCGGAGGGCCAATTATGCAGAAGCATCACTAGATTACCATGGTGTGGGTGACGATGCTGCATTGTTGCATTGTTTGCAATCACAATGAGTATGAAGGCCCAATGATGCAGAAGCATCACTAGGCCGCCATGGTGTGGGTCACCATGCTGCCTTGTTGCATTGTCTGCATTCGCAGTGACCACCACTCTTAGATTCTTCTTATGCCTAACATCAGGCAGTATAGACTCAATTTGTCAGGGTCACACATAAAAAAAACCCTTTGATTCTTCTTATGCTTTCCGTCAGACAGAGTAGAATCAAAAGACTGCACGTTTGGCCTAGTGGTTTAACGGTCACCACGCCGTTTCCTACTTCGCCAAGTGCCGTGGGTTCAAATCCCACGTAGGACAACACTTTGTGTGATCCACAAATTCTTTTTCTGAGTCTGGGTGTTCTTTGTGTCCGTTTCATGTATGTTTATAAAGTCCCCCGCGACACAGGATTTATTCCTAGCGCGGGAGTTGTCTTTTAAAAAAATAATTGCAGGCCCATTTATAAAAATACTAATTTCTAAACCCTTTGCAGAGCATCATTTCCCTGGCTTAAGTAAGTTACGTAACAATGCTACACAGATCGATAAAATTTATTCGGGTTAAGATAAAAATGATGATAAATAAGTTTACTGTGACTATCTATGCAAATAAATAAAATTGAACAGTCTATCTGTAATTTCAAATTAACAGTTTTTCACTAAATGCATGTAAAAGTATAGCTGTACTCTTTTAAAGACTCACTGGCAGATAGCTGTTTTTTTAAATGAGTTAACCCGAAAATTAAATTAAATTATAGCTTTTGATGAATATATTTGTTTTTGTGTAATATCGGACATAACTCTTTCGACTACTATTTTATTTTTTTAAACTGTTGGACGACAGCCTGTCGACTTTAAAGTTTTGTAGTAGGTCAAAAGATTGTTTCGAGGAGAGGTATTTTGTCCAGTTGTGTCATTTAGAGAAAACAAAAAATTGCTCATAGTTTGTGGTTAGAATGCAAACCACGAAAAATTCCACAAATGATTAAACCTTATCAAACATTCATGTGTAATATGTAACCAGCTTTTAATTTGTACAACAAGACATTATGAAGCGATTAAACAGCTTTATAAAGTTGAATTAAAAATATTTTTTCACTTTAATACCTTAGTTACTCAATCAATCATTATTTTTAACCGACTTCCAAAAGGAGGTTCTCAATTTCATTGGTTTTTTTTTTTTTAATGTATGTACATCGATTACTCCGTCAATTGTGGACCGATTTTGAAAATTATTTTTGAATTCGAAAGGGTATGCTCCCCATGTGGTCCCATGGCCACCATATCAGGATCTGATGATGGGATCCTAAGGAAATCGAAGAAAACCCTCAAATTTACGTGAGCGCCTGCAATGAAGTTACGAGCAATTGTCTGCCTGCCTACATATTCTGTAGAAATCATTAAATTTTCAATGAAATGATGATGAGAGACTTGAGAAAGACTAAATAGCGAAAAATAAAAAATAAACTTCGTTTAAAAAAAAACTGACTCCAAAAACTAAAAAGTATAAAATAACTTAATTTGTATGAGCTACCTATTCATAGGTTTGAAGTCGGTGCCAAGCCAAAATGTAATAGTAGGTACCGCACTCGCCGCGCGTGACCTTGAGCGGGATAGCTGCTCTTCGCGTTGAACAAAAAAACCGAAGCGTCGTGACGTCGTTGACGTTCGTCTCGAAATATAGCGAGTGTGGTAGCTACTATTACATTTGGCTTGGCACTGACTTCAAACCTATGAATAGGTACCTCATACAAATTAAGTTATTTTATACTTTTTAGTTTTTGAAGTCGGTTTTTTTAAACGAAGTATTTTTTTTATAATCATAGTTATTTTTAAATAGCTGCTAATATAACTCTATTCTGCCTCATAGAAAGCATTAGTAGAATACAAGAGATGTGGTCACCATCCTTGTTCTTATTTTAATAAAATCAATGAGAATATTTTTATATATGCGTTCAGAGTCGGGGCTCTCGTATTTCCAAAAAGACATATTTTATTTTACAATTTAAAGGAAACTTACAGCTAGAAATACAACTCAAATCAAAGGAATAACATGGTGATGGCCAATTACAAGTTTCCACAAATATCCAAACGTCAAAATTAATAGAAAAAGGTAGTAGAGCCACGCTGATGTCAGCACGAACGGGCCGGCTCGACCGGGGCGGTACTACCCTCGCACAGAAGATCAACGTAAAATAACAGCGTTCGTGCTGTCGTGTTTCGTTGGTGAGTGCGAGACCAGATGCCCAATGATGCAGAAGCATCACTAGCGCGCCATGGTGTGTGTCACCATGCTGCATTGTCTGCATTCGAAATGAATATGGTGACCACCACTCTTGGATTCTGCTTATACTTTCCATCAGGCAGAGTAGAGTCATTTTGGTAGGGTAAACATAAAAAAAGAACCATATCAAGGTAGCAAATTCGTGTACATGATTATACGGCTTATCATATTAGGTATATCTTGAATCCTAAAAATAATAAAATAATATAAATAATAATAAATATAGACTATTAGTCTAGTTAAAATAAATTATATCATAGCAACATATGTGAAAACATAAATTAATATTTTTGCAATTCTACAGCAGAAGTGTCCAATACATATCTAGAGGTCTAATTGTACTGAACCAATAAATTTCAATGATCAACTTGTAACCTAAAATGTCAAATTTATTTAGTAATGTACAAAGCAAATGAAATACGATTAATTGCAGTAAATAAAACATAACAATTACCAGTAAATCATCCATGAACTGGATACTTTCAACATCTCATAACACGCTTAGCTTCACCAACATCTTACGGCCGTAACAATATTCATAAAAACGAGACTATTACGATGATAGGTCAGCTGTTACGATTCAATCAATACAAATAAACAATTAAGACAAAGTAGAGGCGAGGCCCGTATAATGAAGCAGATTATTACGTAATGGCTTACCGGTAAAGCGGTAAGTACTTACTAGTACGGAATCAGTCTTAGGTTGGTGGCACAAGCAGGGCTACAGGTTAAGTCGATGATGTAGCCCGTTGGGTGATGTTTTTTTGTTTCCATGCAAGTTGATCATGTCTCCTCAAGAGGTGGTTTATAGACAGCAAGCAAACTGTTTAATTAATAACCGTATCTTTTAGAAAAATAACAGCAGTACTATTACAAGTCACTATTTAATGAAATATCTACTCTATGGTACAGATTATATTGGTTTTCTTTGGTGTGAAATTACTATTAAACTCTAGCGTCAACATAACAACTATTATATTATTATTTTATGTTTTTAATCTGTTCAAAGGTTTCTTTAATTCGAACTGGTTTCCCATTGTTTGCAGTCTTATTTGCAGCTTATCTATTCTAATCCTGGATCAGATAAATTATTTCTGGTTAATAATTTTCAGAAAACATATAAATTGAAACAAACCGTACAAGAGAGCCATGTTTTACCACAAACAAGCAGGCTGGAATGGAGTGATAACACGGCCACACAGAAAATGATAGTAATCAATTATTTCATTTCTTTCCTCAGAGTGAGTGAGGTTCCCTTAACCCAAACCTTTTCTTCCCGTAATCCCTAGCAGAAATTAATCAAAAGGTGGCAACGTACTTTTGATTTTTGAGTTTGTTGAGAGACTCAGGTGTCTATGGGCGATGGTGGTTAACTACCATTAGGTGATCTTTTGCGTTGGCAGTCCTATACCATAAAAAATGCCATGTTTAGTGGTAATAGCTTTACTTGGCTACTTTAACCACCTATTAAGTTTTAAAAAAAAAGGTATATACTGGACTACTGGATATTTATATAGGCCATATTTACCCACAGGCCAGATGGAGTGACTGGATGCGAGAAGCTCAAAATCGATCAGAGTGGCTTGCAATGGGAGAGGCCAGCACAGCATTACAATAGGCTGATGATGTCCGACTGCCAAAGTTATCGCAACAGTAAAACATTGATTTAATCTGATATATGAGTATCTTATAATTATGGTTTATTTCTAGTGAAGTTAATTTTATTGTTAATTGTGTGAACTAAGTGAATACTTTTTCAAAATAATAGAAACACTAATGTCGACAAAAAAAATGGTGTTGAAATTATTACAAACCAGCTCATTACATCGTGTATATTTCAAGAGTTGGCGTGTTACCGTGGGAGAGCCATGCTTCGGCATGAATGGGCCGGCTCGACCGGAGTGATACCACGGCCTCACAGAAAACCGGTGTGAAATAGTGCTTGAGCTGTGTTTCACTGAGTGAGTGAGGATACCGGAGGCCCATACCCTAATCCCCCTACCTCTCCCCCCCATTCCCAAAAGGCTGGCAACGCACTTGTGACGCTTCTGGAGTTGCAGGTGTCCATGGGCGGCGGTGATCGCTTACCATCAGGCGATACGTCTGCTCGTTTGCCGGCCTATTCCATAAAAAACAACAAAAAAAAAACATCGATTACTCCGTCAATTGTGGACCGATTTTGAAAATTCTTTTTGTATTCGAAATATTCGAAAGGGTATGCTCCCCATGTGGTCCCATGGCCACCATATCAGGATCTGATGATGGGATCCCAAGGAAATCAAAAGAAACCCTCAAATTTACGTGAGCGCCTGCAATGAAGTTAAGAGCAATTGTCTGCATGCCTTCATATTCTGTAGACATCATTTAATTTTAAATGAAATGATGATGAGAAACTTGAGAAAGACTAAAAAGCGAAAAATAAAAAAAAACTTCGTTTAAAAAAACCGACTTCAAAAACTAAAAAGTATAAAATAACTTAAGTTGTGTGTGCTACCTATTCATAGGTTTGAAGTCGGTGCCAAGCCAAAATGTAATAGTAGGTACCGCACTCGCCGCACGTGACCTTGAGCGGCATAGCTGCTCTTCGCGTTGAACAAAACAACCGAAGCGTCGGTGACGTCGAAATATAGCGAGTGTGGTACCTACTATTACATTTGGCTTGGCACTGACTTCAAACCTATGAATAGGTAGCACATACAACTTAGTTATTTTATACTTTTTAGTTTTTGAAGTCGGTTTTTTTAAACAAAGTTTTTTTTTTATTTGAAGTCGTCTAATTATTACGAGACGAGTAAGATTTAGGGTTTTGCTACTAGGAATTTAAATATGTATGTACAAGAGAGCGAACACATTCGCGCAAAGACCCAGTTTCTTGTGGTAAGAGTTTAATAATGTGGTTATTTAGATTGCAGGCATACTTTCTTTCAATTTACTTGTCATGGTACTAACTTCCTTATTTTATAAAGACTATTGTTGTATACAAGTATGGTAACTATAAGAGTTTATAGAGTATATTAACTTGTATTCTTTATAGTGGTAAACCTCCATAGAGCTTTATTCTCAATGTGCGTAACTGTAAATGTTTCATAATTGGTATTTTACGACACACAATTTCGTTATAAAATACAAATAAAATAATAGAATTAAACATTTCATGTAATAATGATAATTATTACTAAAGTAGTATATTAATACCAGACACTTAACAAACCTACTTTTTACTGTCATTAACAGTTCGCACACATTTTTTTTCCAAAACGAAACTATCTTAAAATCTTCATTAAGAAAAGTGATTACTCTCACTTCAATGGCTAACGTCACACTTGTACTTTTCAGTGGCAGGTGTGTACTAAGTTGGTCTGTAAGCATGGTTATGGTTTTGCAATGTTGAATGTTCCCGACATGTAATTGGCTCAAAATAAATCACCAATGTGTCGTTTACGGTGTATCACCACCTTATAAGAATATTGTCACAGTTTTAAGTAGGTGAACTGGTGGAAATGCGGCAGCCTGCGCCAGCGCACTCTGTATAAAAACTAATTGTGGTCATTACGCAGATTCATTGTTACGTTACTCGTTCAACTTTCACACCGATACCTAATTAAGTAATGTGGAGCAGAGAGATTGTATCTTGTATGAGTTTTCTATCTAGATTTAATTGAGATCTATTATGTTGTGTATGTAATGAATACCTTGCCTAATACCTCATCATGCGTGCCTGAAGATTTCGTCTCTTTCCCACAGTGTATTTCAAGATGACTATAAAACTCGGGTTAGCGGCATTATTTCAAATGTGTAATAATGTCGTGAACCAGGGTGAACTTTAACAGATTACACACGAAGTTCCGTTAACTAGATAGTAAGTACCTTTGTATATAATAACTGGTACTGTTACTTACTTAGATGCAAGTGAAAATTGTCTATCGCTTTTCCTATACAATTATAATAATTTCGAAAATAACTCTTTGTCTGTTATGTTTAAACTGCTGCACTTATTTCAATGAAATTTAATATGGAGGTACTTTGATTTCTGGGGAAGGGCCTAGGCTACTATGTACCGCAATAACCAACATAAACGCTGGCAGAGCCGCGGGCAAAAGCTTGTATGTTGTCAATATAGGATTAAGCCACAAAACATTGTTGTTCAAAACAAAGTTCAATCATTTTTATTTTCGTCTTTTGTAATTTCAAGTTTATTTAAACACGCAAAAAATATCTAGAGAGTTTTATCCATATTACTTTGCTCTTAAATGTTATGAACTAAATACCTTAGTTTGATGAGCTATCAAAAGTTTAAAGGTCTCATCATTATAACGAAGAAGTACTTAAATAGGTTTTATATGCGTACGTTTCTCTATTTACAAACTTTTTATGCAATGTATGTATGTATGCTTGTAAGTATGTTCGGGTGGAATTTTGCAACTCAATTTTGAAGCAGATATCTTCAACCGATTTTGCTGAAATTTTGAAAGCATATGTATACAGCGTGACAATACAATATTATAATAACATGGAGCTGATCAGATAATGGAGCTGGAAGGTGGCCATAGGAACTCTGTAAAGAAACGTCGCAACATCATCGAGTTTGGTCTCGTTTGATTTGTCTCGAGGCATTCCAGTAAAAGCTTGTTTTTAGATAACTTTTAAATTTAATTTATTTACATTAAGTTAGAGAGAGAGAAACAAAACAAACATTTAAAAGGAAAATTTAACACTTAATATCTGGCAAATTAAAAGTAACGATAGAATGCAATTGAGAATAAAAAATCTTCATGAAATATTACTGTTAACCTTACGTTACCCCATTTAAAACACCAAGAACATGATAGGATTACAACTTTTGGATGAAAATTGGTCAAAACCTCAAATGGGTTAGAACTAAAACATTGTGAAACGTGATCGTCAGATGAAAGTATGTCAGCTTACAATTTCCGATCGTATTCACATAGGCTGCGATCACGATCGGTACGCAAACAATAAACGATACGATTGGTACAAGATGTAAGTGATTTAAGTTTGAAAATATATAATTATATAGTTTTTTTTATTGAATAGGGGCAAGCGAGCAGACGTATCGCCTGATGGTAAGCGATTACCGCCGCCCATGGACACCCGCAATACCAGAGGCGTCACAAGTGCGTTGCCGGCCACTTTTAACGCCTATTGAATTCTTTGTGCCTTCACGAGCAGGATTAAATTTGTGTTTTGACTGTAATTTTTACTGTAATTTTTTACTGCTTCAAGAGAAGAGCTTTGGAATTTCAAATAATGACAAAAATCTTTAATGTTCAAGGTAATTATTGCTGGTATAGGTTTACTATTTTATTTACAGATTTACTGTATTGACGTAAATGATCTGTTATGATTGATTATAATTCTTCTAAATAGGGATGGTAACCACCTCTCTTGGATTCTACTCACGCTTTAGATCAGGCAGAGTAGATTAATTTATAAGAAAAAATTTAAACACACGTACACATAGGTACATCTCTTAATTAACTCTTCATAAATTTGGAAATAATGGAAGATAGAATAGAATAGTTAAGAAAATCCCGAGTTAAGATAGTTTGACAAAAGAAGTTCACACACTATAATCTAAGACGTAAAAGGTTTTAATAAGTACAAAGTCGCCTTTGAACAATTTTTTCTCAGGTTGTGATAACATATTGGACAATGAAACCAGACTGACCAATAATATCCTTGACAATACAGTACATCTGTAGCGTCTGTTTGTGTCGATCTATGATTTTTAACTGTAGCTTCAATTTAACGACTGCACCACGCCGTTTTCTACTTCGCTAAGTGTCGTGGGTTCAAATCCCACGTAGGACAACACTTTGTGTGAATCACAAATTGTTGTTCTTGGTCTGGGTGTTCTTTGTGTCCGTTTCATGTATGTTTCTAAAGTCCCCCGCGACACAGGATTTATTCCTAGTGCGGGAGTAGTCTTTAAAAAAAAAAGTTCATAAATATCACTGTGTCTTAATTGAATAAAAAATGTTGAACTTGAATATAGCATGATGAGGAATAATTTTTGGTTACAATATTACATCCTGCCTATAGTGTATTTTAATTTTTAACGATACGATCAATAAACTCAATATAAGTTAATACCTCCTTTCTAAAAACAGGCTTATGGCCAACAGTGGACTTTTAAAGGCGTCTTTACTAAGACATACATTCTTATCTGTACCTGTAAACTTAAGACAGGGTAGATTATAAAACGCAATCGCCTATATTTTAAATCATCTCAAACCGATTTATTTAAGCACTGTAACAAATGTATACTGATCCCCCATCTAGGCCAATTGGTATAGCAATTGAATGCAATGTTTCAAACAAAGATGTCTTACAATAATGGTTAACATGACTTTGAGTTTTTGCCACGATCTTTGAGACCATGGTAAAGCCGTGAACTTTAAAATTTTTACTAGAATGTAGGTTTTTTATTGAAAAAAAGTGTATAACACGGTTTCAAGGTGAGAGCTAAAAGACTTTCTTTTTATAAGGAGAAAATATCTTTGTGGCCAGTTTGCATCTCATTCTGAATAGGTTCTTCAAGTTTTATTGGGTATGTAATTCAGCTCCTCTAAGGAAATTACATTCTACAAACATAAACGTTGATAGAAAACTAACAAAATATGTATGGGAATATCAGTTCTCAACGCTAAGTCACGTGGTCAAAACAAAAAATTAGTTAATAAAACAAAAGATAGAAACGTTACCGATTGTAGAAAGAGAATGGGTGCGAAAAACTTGCAACTTGTGTAAGGGGATTGCCTGTTTAATTTCTACTCTAAATCAAACACATTTGGAAAAAACGCAGGAAAATGATAATGAGAATGGTATGTTTCATAAAAAAGTGAACTTTACATACGTATTATTCTAACAAGTTTTATCCATGTAGGTAAATAGTGATTTAATAGTCTAATAGAATTTAAAAAATCCAGATTTACGTCTTAAATTTCATAGTATAAGGTTAATTATTATAATAAATATAACATGTCTGCTACACACGGGAGCCTCATAAAGTCATAAATCTCAACAATTCGTTCAAAACACACATTTTTCAAAAGCCCGAACCATAGCAGCATTAATTCCTCAATTCCCAAAGTACATCTTATTTCACACTGCATTGTTACCTCATGATTCCTCAATCTATCATTTATTCTAACATACAAAAATTAAAAGATCACTAAAAAGTAAAGAGAATGATATCATAATCGCGTAATATACACAATTATATTGCAAAACGGTCTTCCAAATTAAAACATTAACCTTAAATAACCTCTCATGTAGCATTGGGGCACTAAAGAAGATTTTTTGATCTTGCACAAGCCATTATAACCGTTAAAACTCCAAAATTACACATTATTTACGTAGACAATTATTCCGCTTGTTTCACATTAGTACAGACTAAATAATTATTTGCATTTTGCATCAACAAAAGTGCATTTGCAGATAATTAAATTATGTAATGTCAGTATTTAATTCTGTTTCATTCTATCTAAATGATTGTTCGTGTGGAAAGTCGTTACAAAACAATATTTTTACTGCATAATCCTAGCAGAATAAACTTATCTTATTCTGGTTTCTTTTAGATCCAAGAGTTGTTGAAGATCTTCTAAAGTATCAGCTTTACCTATATTTATACGATAAATGGCTAGTACCTATATATCTGAAGGATTTTATTCTTTAAAAACAGAGTTTGATACTGTCTCTCATCTCACTTGTTTCAAATGTACCTACACTTGCTGTGGCTGTGGCTTTAAGTCCGCATTAAGCAATATCTCAACATATGTAGTTATAAAAGGTAGCAAAATTATGTTTTGAAACAAATATGATGCACAGTAACATTTGGAATACTTAAACTTTGTTTACCATATATTTATACGTACAAATGTATAAAGCCAAAATTCTAAACGTAATGTGTGTTACCTTTGATCTGTCATAGTATAAAGGGCTACACAAGTTTCTTACATTTAATTAAAATTCTAGTTTCAAACGGCCAAAGTTGACTTTTTCCTGTAGTCCCATATCTGTTTATGAATTGTTGATCGTTCCTAAGTATCCTAAGTATGTTACCGAGAAAGTGTTATTGTTGTAAATAGATTCTGTGGTCACCAATTTATTCATGCAATTGCCATCTTTATTAGAATTGAAATTGATGAAATTGTTCACCTTTATGGTAGTTCTTCGTTAGTGTCAAGCCATTTGGTTAATTATTTGGTACTAACTTAGTTTTTTAAAACTACTTAGATACTTGAAACATAAAAGAAATCTTTTTATCCTAAACATCTTCCATGTGAGTAAGATAATGACAACGAGAACTCTTAAATTTAAAAAAAGCCTGACTATTATTTAATCCAAAGCTAAAAATAACGGAAGATACAAAAACAAAAGAAGTACACTATACGTCACAAATAGATTTAAAAGAAATGATGAACTTTTATTAGATAACTTTCTGGTAAATTAGAAGCGTAACAACTGTTATTTTTGCAACATCTGGACAATTCTTAATAACTATGAAATTAATTGTTACATAAGTTTTTCCAATTGCGCAATATTGTCACTTAATATCTTGCAAAATGTCTTATTAATGTTATTTAGATGAATTATATCCAAATATGCATACTATTGGAGAACTTTTCACCCATCTTAGAAGTTTATTCTTCATTCGATTTGACCGCATCGCCTGTGGTGCGACCAACCGTTAAATCGTCAATAGAAAGTGTTTTAAATTCGTTTTCTTTCTTACTTATAAGAAGGTGATTGACAAAACCGACGCCATTATTATCGAGGACAGTAACTTTACAAGTACCTACTTTTAGAAATGGATTCGAGAATATTGGTAAGTTTGACATTAGTTAATCTATTTTTCTAAAATTAATAGTTTTTAAGGTTTGAAGTGGGTAATAAATATCTAAAAGGATGAGGTGTTCAAAATATAAGACACTAGCTTCCGCCCGCGGCTCCACCTGCGTATATCGTATGTCGGTGATAGCGGTAAATAGTTGTATATGTCTTTCCTGAAGAATCAAATGATCTTTCTTGTAAAGAAGATGTCCAAAAAATGTATGGGCTTGTGCCCCAGACTATACGGAGATCAAACAAGTGGTATTTGATAGCTGAAATCTTCTAAAAAAAGAATTTAAAAGGTTCATGAAGCAAAGCAGATTCTGTAAAAAGTTATGAAGGTTTAAAAAAAATTATATCACTCCGACATCATTCTTTCCCCATATATTTTAAAGTTATACTGTCAGGTCTACTATAAATATTTTTTTATGTGTGCTCATGTCAAAATATATACTACTGGCTTTTTCCCATGGCTCCACTCGTGTGGAAAGTCCATGAAAAGTAAATTGTGTCATTCTCCAACGTTTTAGATCTCCAAAAACAAATATGTAGATCATCTATCTATTGTTGGTTACAAGGTTAGTTCTATAGAATGAAAATAAAAGAAAGAACATTATTTTTATGCATATAACTGCATGTTATTAGAATATTCTTTCAATACCACTGATGGAATTGACTTGACTTGACTTGAATAGACTTGATCATTTTCATTTCAATTTACATCATGAAATCCTATAATCTATACCATGTTTCTTCACGCTACTGCTATGTATAAAATATAGGAATCATAATTCACATTTATTAAAATTATGTTATCATTGTTAACTTCAACTTTAAAACAAACGAAACGATAATAGGCGCGTGAGACGAGTTGTTAGATTTCACGGCTCTGCGTTCTAGCCCTTTTAAGTGTGATTGACAAGTTTATTGAATGTTGCCAATGTTCAAATCATTGTTAGACTTTTTATAAATGCTCTTTCTTTATTTTTGAACAATCAATTATTAGTTAGTGATTTCGAATGACGAAAATGTATTTTAAAAATAATAGGTCTTTACCTATGAAATTGCCGTTTTGTATGCAATAAGTGAAAGTACTTATTTTTTCAAACTTTTTTATTTTTATTATTCGAAGTAATCACCCATGCAATCGACGCATCTTTGCCAACGCATTGGCAGGTTATTGATGCCCTTCTTGTAAAAATCAGCTGGACGGGAGGCAACAAACTCTTCAAAGGCATTTTGTACTGCCTCTCGGGAATTGAATTTTTTACCCACTAAAAAGATGTCTAAATTTAGGAAAAAGTAATAGTCGGTAGGTGCAAGGTCTGGTGAGTATGGCGGATGAGGGAGAGCTTCCAACCCCAGCTCTTGCAGCTTGGAGACTGTCTGTTGCGCAGTATGGGGTCGCGCGTTGTTGTGAAGGAGCAGTGGGGACGACCGATTGACCAAAGCTGGTTGCAGATATGGGCGACCAGACCTTGCACCTACCGACTATTACTTTTTCCAAAATTTAGACAACTTTTTAGTGGGTAAAAAATTCAATTCCCGAGAGGCAGTACAAAATGCCTTTGAAGAGTTTGTTGCCTCCCGTCCAGCTAATTTTTACAAGAAGGGCATCAATAAACTGCCAATGCGTTGGCAAAGATGCGTCGATTGCATGGGTGATTACTTCGAATAACAGAAATAAAAAAGTTTGAAAAAATAAGTACTTTCACTTATTGCATACAAAACGGCAATTTCATAGGTAAAGACCTATTAATTATTACATGAATTCAGTAATAGTACAATAACCTTGGATTTTAATAAGAAGCGCACATGAATAAAAAAATCATTCAATATTTTACCCCACTTGGCGTCATGTTTTTATTATATGGCAAGTAAACTTCTTTCAAAGTAAATTCAAGATGCAAGCATCGCTTAAAATCTGTTGATGATAACCAATCTGTTTTGTTGTACTAATATATCTAGCTGTAAGTTTTCCATGAATAAATAAATAAATAAAATCTTTTTGATTTTTGAGTTTTTTTCCGAATTTAATAAGGACTTTATAAAGTTACTCAAAATACATTATTCATTTTATTTATTCCAAAAACTATAACATGATCTCGGATTATTCTGGGGCAAACATTAGACATCTCCTTTCATCCAAATCGGTTCCGCAGTTTAGCCAGACAGAATCGGTGTTTAAAATATTTGCTTGTTTTAGAAACTATAAGACAAAGTAAAGTGCATCGATTGCAGGAGCAGTGGTTTTAGCAGTCACGGAGCCGGTTTCTACTGCGCTCAGTGTTGCTGTGTTATGTCACGGTAATACTGTATGTTATGTGTTTTGAATCTGGGTTTTCTTTGTATCTATTTCATAAAATTAAATTTCAGTAAAATTTGTGGCAAAGTAGAATATACTCCTAGCACAGGAGCATTCTTACAAAATCAGAAAACTAACTGTGTTAGAGGCTAGGCTATGTATGTTCTACGCCACAGGATATTTGTTAGTTTAATGTGTAGGTATGTTAAACTTAGAACTAATTTAAAATGAACCACATAGTGTCCTTATATTTGCATATATATGAGTACTAACTTTTGCCCACGACTCCGACTAGAGTAGCCTATGTCCTTCCTCAAGGATCAAAGCATCTCCGTGCCAAATTAAATTGAAATCGGTGCAGCGGTTTGGCCGTGAAAGCTGACAGACAGACAGACAGACTTACTTATAATATAAGTATGGATTTATATGTAAATAGGTGCATTAATGCATGCATATGAAAACATATTATTATTGTTGAACATTTAAGTTTATTTGTAACTCATATTTGCTAAGTGATGCAAACGGAAGAATTATTTAAGAATTAGAGTATTGCAGTGTTACATAAATAAACAAATAAAAACGTGCAATGCTTTTAGTTTTTACAGTTTTAATTAATATTATCTGAAGGAGATATTAAAGAAAGGTAATCTGGTATCGAAAGCCCCGTGAAATAAAGTCGATCCATTCCGTAGATTAGCCGAAATAAACAACAAGATAAATGTTCAATTCTAAATTTTATTCTTTGGCAGAAGCACTGTGCAAATATCCAGATGCATCACTTTCTTTCTTTCATCACTTAACTGTATAGTGTAGATAGATAAAATAAAATGGTCAAAACAGGGGGGCGATTCAGTTTCAGAAAGACTTTCCATAGTCCGAAAGAGGAAGACATTTACATTATACTTAAGATAAAGTTAACCAGTTCCATAACCATACTACAGTTGCGAGCGAAGAGAAGGGTAGGAGAATGTTTCATTTATGTATTCGGGCATTATCTGTCTAGAGTATATGTCACACCACACCAACAGCTTTTAATTGTCGACCAGTGAACATTGGTCTGTCAGGTCTTCAGAAAGTAGGTTTTGTGCTCCTATAGCACGCTGGCCAGACGTCTTGGTATAAGTTTTGTTTCACGTTTTCCACCTGTAGTGCTGCTGTCCTACGAAGTTTGTTCCCTTTGTCTACTCTTACGGCAGCCACGAGATGAATATGGCTGGCGACTTTCCGTATTATCAATCTATAACCTCTGGACTAATATTAAAATACATAAACTTATCTATATATGTATATAAAAGCGAAATACCACTCACTTATTAATCACGAAATCTCAGAAACTATAACACCTACAGATTTGAAATTTGTCAGGTAGGTTCCTTATAGGGTGTAGACATCCGCTAAGAACGGACTTTACGAAACTCTACCTCTAAGGGGCAAAACGGGGGTTGGGCGTTTGTATGAAAGTCTACTATGTTTTTGAAGTAAGAGACTTGAAATTTAAATGTATACTCTATAGACCGTGTGAAGGTGTACTAATAATGTATCCTTACAAATCAACCCCCTTTTCGGGTTAAAACGGAGGAGTGTAGTTTGGACGCAAACGAGGTTGCTTTGGTCAGCTAGTGTATATATAATAACTTGACACCTCTATCACAATCATTTGATCGTGAAGTTAACCCAACCTGGTCTGTTTTAGTCAGACTGCGCATAAATACATAGAATTAGAATATCATAGAACTAATTATTGTAAATAATAGATAATTACATTTTTGAACCGTTTGGAGTAGAGACGCTAGGATAATGGGGTCCGAGTACTCGCGCTATGTTTATAGCTAAGCAACTGATTGACGCTTCTCGCGACCAGAAAGCCGGCCCTTTTCTAGGACAGAGAATCAGCATTACCATTTAACGTGGCAATGCTGCCGGTCTTTTGGGAACGCTATACCAGTAGGTTAGTATGTGGAGTTTTTTGACGCTTGTATGTAAGTATTGTTATTGTTTTTTAATTATGGTTTTGTATATAGGTTTCTATGATAAGAATTATTGTAATCATCATTTTCAATTACTTGATCTCGACAAAATTAAACCCAGGGCCTCTGACTTACTACCAAGGATGACTACCACTAGACAATTAGCTCTATTGTATAAATACATAGAGAGGACCTTTAGTTAAACATACATTGACGCATAAAAATATTTACATGGAATGGTAATTAAACCAGCAATCTCTTTTTTTTTTTTATTAACCTACTTCTGACGCAGTCGGATAGAAAGACAACTGTCGCCTAAGGAATATATCCTGTGTGGCGGGGGACTTTACAAGCATACCTACATGAAACAGAACAACGGATTGTGGGGTTGACCCTAAAACACACAGCGCAGTAGAAAACGGCGTGCCGACTGCTTAAACACTACACTATCCGTGCAACTCTTCTTTTGAAGCCGTAGCTTGAACTGTGACATCACATTAAATGTAAAAAATCGTGTTTAGTTACTTTCGTAATAAAAAACACAGTATAATAGATGTAGAGTAATAATGCTACATTTTTAATGAATTAAAATTAAAAAATTAAATCTACTAACATGTTTTTAATTTAAAATTCATTATATGATTGTAATGTAGGTGAACACTAAACTTGTTTGTTCTTTAAAACACGTGAAATACCTACATACGTCTATTAAGTCTTATGTCATGAATTTGTTACGTTAGAACGTGAACTAAATTTAAAATGTAAATGTTTCATGTGCTCTTAAAAAAGCTTTAAATGAGATCGTACTTGTTTTTTTTTATGGAATAGGCACGACAAACGAGCAAACGTATCGCCTGAGCGTAAGCGATTTCCGCCGCCCATGGACACCCGCAACACCAGAGGTGTCACAAGTGCGTTGCAGGCCTTTGGGGGATGGGGGGACAGTTTGGGGTATAGGCCTCCGGTATCCTCAATCACTCGGTGAAACACAGCGCAAACGCTATTTCGCACCGGTTTTCTGTGAGGCCGTGGTATTACTCTGGTCGAGCCGGCCCATTCATGCCGAAGTGTGGCCCTCCCACGGTAGATTGTGTAGGTACCTATATTTTTTGATTAGAAATTTTGAATCTGGAATGTTACTTGCCATAATATTTAAATTGCCACCATGGTTAGTATATTTATTTCACATATATTTCAATAATAATAAAAAACTGTTGAGCAACATTCGGGACCTGCATTAGTTTGCGTAGGTACTATGGTAAATAATAACTAAAAAAATGTAATCCATATTAATATTATGAATTCAAAAATAACTATGTCTGTCTGCCTGTAACGCTTTTACGAGTAAACAGCAGAAACCATTTGGATTAATTTGAGAAAGATTGCACCTTGAAGTAGGACGTAAGCTAATTTTTGTCGCGATAAACGACACAGACGAAATCGGACCCGCGGTCATAAGCTAGTATTGTAAAAAATGTAGAAAATAAAATGTGGTAGGTTGGTAAAATATAACAAATATTTTATTTTTCACCTCTTCTAACTTCTCACTAATTTCCTTATAGATTTCAAGAGTATCTGAGACTCCACGAGTGTTATTACTCATTATTACTGTTTGTGGGTCATTGATATTACTCCTGGTGCACAGAAGTTGCAAATTTCACGCAACATTAACATCGGATACACTTAGAAAGTAAAACATTACTTGAATAGATAAAGCCATTTCCTAGAAAGTAATTAAGTCAACATTGTATACAATAACTTATTTAAAGGTAATTTTACAAGAATAAGTAGATGAAACGACTTAACTGTTAGAGAAGAAGGAAGGTTAGGTCACCAGTAATCAATTATCATAATCCATTGGCAAATACACCTTAGAAAATACAAAGGCATATAAAGTTAAACTAAGAGGAGAAGACGTCCAGTAACCCCACTTAATGATAAGGCCCACTGATGCAGAAGCTTCTCAATAGGCCGCCATAGTGTGCATTGTCTGCATTCGCAATGAATATGGTGACCACTACTGTTAGATTGTGCTCATGCTTTCCATCAGGCAGAGTAGGAGCACTTTGGTAGGGTCATATACATAAAAAGGGCAAAAACAGTTGCTTTAAGATTTCATCTAGTCGGGCGTTACCTACGTGTCAAATAATGGCTCTTTCTTAGCTAACAGTATTCAGTATTCAACTATTCCAATGATTGTTATTTAAATTACCGCTTTTTATTTCCAGTTTGTTTTGGCCTGCATGATTGCAGTGGCCTCATCGTGGTCATTGCCTTACCCCTCAGCTCCTAGAGCACCGATGAGGTTCACGAGATTCGCTCCTGCACCACATCCAAGGCCACATTTCCATGCCAATCCACATGTACATCATCATAAAGTTCCAGGTGAGTGTGCCCGAAAAAGTGACTTCAAAAATAAATAAAATATGTTATGCGAAAGGTACCTTCACCATTTTAAACTGATTGTAGAATTTCTTTTTTTACTCACTGTTTAGCTGTGAGAAAGAGCTAAACAGAGATAAACTACCAAATGTGCTTTTCAAATACGTAAGCAACGTAATTTTCAGTTGTATAACACTACTGTTATTCATATAAAGTAAATGGAAATTTTAAAATGATAACAAAAATATGTAATAAATGAAAATATCTTTAGTTCCAGTTGAAACATCAGAGATAGAAGAAGAACCTCAGCAGCGTCCAAAGCGTGGTCATGATGACTATGACCACGACCACGACTACCAGTCAAACAACAACCACAGGGGCACCAGCGGCGTCACAGGGCCTGTCCACACCTTCGTGAAGACCGACAAGAACGCCAACTACAAGTGGGGGGTCAGGCACCACGTTGGTGACAAATACGCATCCTAGATGGCAAACCTTTAAAGAGTTTTGTTATGTTATTTATTTAATTGTACTTTTAGATATAATTATAGTATTACTCAATTAGATTGTAAAGATAACAAGGTCTTTTATTTTATGATCAGTATTAACCTGGGGCGATGAGTGGGTAAAAATAGGTATATTTATATTTGACATTATTTGAGGCACAACATGAACTACAACTTTATTTAATTGATTTCAGCCAGTGTCGTTAACGGATTCATTTTTGCTTAAATTGCATTGAATACATTGACTGTACGATTGGCCTAGTGGCCTGAGCGGTCGTCACGCCCTTTCTACTGAACTGAGTGTTGCGGGTTCATACCACATATGGGACAACACTTTGTGTGATCCACAAATTGTTGTTCCGAGTCTGGGTGCTCTTTGGGAACGTTTCATGTATGATTGTAAAGTCCCACGCGACACAGTACATAATCATAGTGCGGAAGTTGTCTTTAAAAAAGGGGAAGTATAAATTTAGAAACTTTATTGTTACCAATCAGCAAATCTGTCTCGTTTACTTCAAAAAAGAAAGCACCCACAATGAATAAAATTATTGACATGTTTTCTGATACAGTTGTCACATTTAAGGAACATTACAGTTCAAAATCATGTAAAAGCGTAAGCATCAATAACTGTTAAGATATAGATCTACATAAACTGATAAAAGGTCAGACGCAAATCAAAATGCAAATTAACCGTCCGTACCTACTCCAGTTAAAATATAATCAGAAAGTTGAAAGTTTCGGAAATGTTACTTTGACTTAAATTACTTTAAAACGCAATTTAATTTAATTAATTGCACAGTATAGGGTTTTAACGATACCACTTGTAGTTCAAAATTGTAGTTTGGATTTCCGAACGACGATTGCCAATTAGGGCATTTAATATTTATGATTCTGGTGATTCGATTATGTAAAGATGAGGTACTTCGATAAGGAAATAGAGAGTTGCAAGTATTTCACAATCGTTCGTTTTTCTACACAGGATTTATGCAAGCGGATGCTTTTGATTATGGTGAGATAAATAATCGTATTAGTTTACTAATAATTTATTTCCAAATATTACATTTACATCACAGATCTAATGATTTAATAATCTTAAGTAATTTTCAAAGTAGAGTGACGCTGTTTCCAGTTCGCCGGCTGGTTCGACTGGGTGGTACTTAAATGACAGCAATCATGCTGTTTTATTTTGTTGGTGTTTTGTTTTATTAGTGTGTGCGAGACCGGAGGCCCAATGACGCAACTGCATCTCCAGAGTTCGCCATAGAAAAAAAAACGGTTTTATCGTCTAATAAAAAAATGATACAGTAATCCAAGATTTAAAAAGCAGTGTTTGCGTTGTCTAACAAAAAAAACTTTGAGCTTATTCCGTCAAATGTTGGATCAAATCGCATAAAATTAAACATCAACAATAGGTTATTTTTTTAATTGATATGTTTAATCAATCGGAATCATGAAAAAACACGCTCTAGAAAACAATGCTACAGGTTGAAATGCATTCTTGAAATTAAACTCACTTGTAGAATTTCAAGAACGCATTTTAGCAAGTTCCACCGAGTGCCGACATTCCAGAGTGTAAATTATAAAATGCAACAGGTATTTCCCATTCCTTTTCAAACTCACAGAAGTAACCCTGATTTTAGTAATCTACTAGTTGTCACCCAGCGGTCGAAATTGGACACTTTCTATAACTTTTTTTATTATTCTTTGTTTTTAGTTTTTGACACTCCTTCTCCATTTAAACCTTAACCGTCCCCATACTCCTACGTTCGTATATTTTTTTATAAAAAAAGAGGTACAAATGTTTTGCATCACCTATTAGTACACAGATTACTATGCATAGCTGCTACACAAAACTCAGTTGCATGTTATCTGGATACACCAATAAGTCACTCGTAATTTAGCCTATTAAATGTAGGTCACACCGCGGAGGGTGGTAGCGTTGATAATATATAATTAAATCACACAACCATAATCCAATCTGACATTTGATCTTAATTACATTCGTGTGACTTTTGCTTAGTAAAGCAATCGTGATAGAATGTCTGATAAAAATACCAATAGAGATCGTGATCGGGTTGAGGACAATTTTTGTTTTATAACAATCACTTATAAGACAGTTTCAAAGGACTTAGTTCTTTAACCGTTCGTGTGGTGATGGATTAAAAATATGGTATGCCAACACCCCTATTCATCCGGTGGGTTTCGTAACAGACGACTAAAGGAACGAACTACGTAGGACAAACGCTGCAAAGCGAAGGTAACTCGATACAAAGCATAGGGTTTGTATCATAGACCAACCCGTCAAACTAGCGTGGTATTGTAGGCTGAAACCTCTTTTCTAAGAGAAGTCCAGCATTGGACTATTAAATACTGTTGATAATAATGCTTGTTTATTCATTACTCGTCTACACTTGTAAGGTGATAAAATCCACACTTTTCGAAACGAAGTTCCTTGTGGGGCGTTGCGGAGGGGTTCCGTAGCCGCCAAAAAATGTCGGTAACGTCAAAAAAAAGCGTAAGATTGTAATGTATAGTCTAGTATGATGGCTATACAGTGTCTAATGAATAGTCTACGTGATGACTGTTATTATTATTGCAGTTTGTTATATATGTTTATATATCATTGTTAATAAAATAAAGGTGTTAAGATAATTTTGTAAAGTAGTTTTTTTGTATTTTAATCGATAAAAAAACATAATAAAAATGTATACCCGAATAATTATTTTCTTTATACCTCAAATAGAACTTTAAAATTATATTTTTAATAAGGAACTTTGTTCCTATCTGGTGTCCTACGACACCACGCGGTTTTTTAGTAATGAATTAAATAGGCACATTCATCGGTAGTATATTTCTACTTCATGCTTTCACTGCAAACATTGCGTGTATTTTGTAATGGATTCCGCAGTTTCTGTAATACAGCTATGTTATAATACACTGTGTGATATTAGATCTAACATTATGTATACATTGTTTTAAAATTTCGAAACACCTTAGAACAAATAAAACGTAAATTCAACTTTATCTAAAAATTCAATGATAGGTTATTTATACATTGTTAACTGTTAACTGACTTTGGGCATATTGTGACGTCATAGCTGTCAATTCGAATAGAATGAACACGTTTTAGAGAGCATTTATTGATTTATAATTTATTTTTTAATTTTGTTCATCTTTTCATTTTTAAATAATTATAACGACGTAAGCCTACCTAACCCTCTAAACATAAAGTTGATTCGTGTAACCCCACAACCTCACCCATTCAAGTATTAAAATTATTATTTTTTTATAATAATATTTCGGACATCTAACACACAACGCCATCAAGTCCCAAGCTAAGCAGAGCTTGTGTTATGGGTACTAGACAACTGATATAAATACATATATATATTTTTTTGTAAATACATACATATCATTCATAGAAAACACCCAAACTCCGAAACAAACATTTGCAGATCATGCAAACATTTGATACGACCCGGGAATCGAACCCGAGACCTCATGCACAGCAGTCGCGTACGCTACTACTAAGCCAACGAGGCAGTCCATTATGAAGTCAGTACTCTGATTTTCTACCTGTTCTTTCATTATGTAAAAATAAAATTATGTTTATGTAGTCTGATATACCATCGTTTAGCGTTACGTAATAATTAACTAATGAGAATTAAAAACTAATTAATAAATTATTACGTCAATTTAATCAGTTAATGGGTTAATTTAAGTTATTAATGAAGACAGAGTTGTGGATAACTCTCAATGTGTTTGTATTATGTATAACCTGATGTTTAGTAATTAAGCGAGAGAGGCGCTCATAGCCCAGTTGCACTCGGTGATTAGAAACAATCACCGAGGGTAAGCAACGACGGTGCGGTCAGTACCTGGATGGGTCACCGCTAGTGGCATGTTTCTATGAGCGTCTCCGTGATTCGGAGGTCACGTTAAGCAGTCGGTCCCGGTTGTTACAGTCGTGAAGCTTAGTTGGAGGCCTTTGGGCGGCTTAAAAACATCCAACGACAAGATAACGTAGGCACAACCGTTGTCTTGCCAGTCCCTAACCCGCACTTGGCCAGCGTGGGCCGTATGGCCTTAACCCTCTCCTGAGAGGAGATCCGAGCCCAGCAGTGGAACGTCATGGGTTGTTGATGATGAGTAACTAAGCACGACGCTTATGGGCCTACCACACGCGCAAGTATCACCACATTTTTGCCTGCGCAGGCCGGCTTGTAAACGGAACACCTTGCGTGTGGTTGGTAAAACTGTAACACGCGCCAACCAACTGTATTACGGCTGTTTTACCTGCGCAGTTATAACTGTGGTGATACTTGTTAAAGATGGAGACTTGCTAAAAATGCATACGAAACGCTAATAAAACACATCTCACACACGGCCGTCTGATGCTAAACTAGGTACCTATAGCCTGTACTATGCTAACCAGACTAGTCATAAACTCTTAAATCATATATTCTTAAATACATACATACTTACATTTCTATCTACTTATACATTAATTAGCTGACCCACGCAACCTCGTTTGCGTCTCTTTTTGCCCGTGGCGTGATAACATTCCCCCGTTTTTGAAACGTTCTTCATTGGTGCTCCGCTCCTATTGGCCTTAGCGAGATTATATATATCCTTTAACCTTCCTAGATAAAAGGGCTATCTAACACTGAAAGATTTTTTCAAATCGGACCACCGGTTCTTGAGATTAGCGCGTTCAAACAAACAAACAAACTCTTCAGCTTTATAATAGAAGTATAGATATGTGAAGGAAACCTTTTACAAAGAATATGCAAACGTGTTATATGTCCGAAATTTTATTGATTTAATTATTCAAACCTTAATAAATAGTCATATACTCCTTATAATAATAAATGCAACCACAATTATTGATTCTATACGAATAACAGTAAGTATTTTCGATAGCCTTCCCATTTTACAGTTATTTAGTTTTGATAGGGATTATGTCGTCAATGCACTAAAGGTCTCGTAATAAAAATCTTCAGTCGATCAGCCACTACAGAGCCGCAGAGGAGTTAAATGCGCCCGTTGGGAACCGCTACAGAGGCAGTCAAATATATACTCTAACTCTAAATCCTCTACAATACACACTTTGTACATCGTTAGTCTATATGTACTGTACACTTGCTTGCTCCGTCATAAAAATTAATAATTATTATATTATTAATATAGGTTCATGAATTATCTCGCTGAAATCATATTTGAATTATTATTATTTTACTAAAAATAATCTTATAGGTAGTAGAGCCACGCTGATTTCAGCACGAACGGGCCGGCTCGACCGGGGCGGTACTATCCTCGCACAGAAAATCAACGTAAAATGACAGCGTTCGTGCTGTCGTGTTTCGTTGGTGAGTGCGAGACCGGAGGCCCAGATAGTCTAGTCAACAAGTTGCATACTTGTTGACTAGACTAAAAGATGCAGCAGCATCACTAGGCCGCCATTGTGTGGATCGCCATACTGCATTGTCTGTATTCGCAGTGAGTATGGTGACCACCACTCTTGGATTCTGCGTATGCTTTCCATCAGGCATAGTAGAGACATTTTGGAGTGCCAAACATAAAAAAAAACTTTACTTTCAATAAAAGTCAAACTGTAACTGACGAATAAAAGTTTATCATATCCCACACATGCATAAAACGCATGTTTAAGATCCGACTACGCCTAACATTTTCGACATTAACCACGTTTATGAACTAAGTCTGAGTGGAATTAGGGCATAATGATACAGCCTCGGAGACCAGTCGCTGTGCAAGTGAATGTCGACCGGTTATCAGTTACATATGATAAAAAGTCGGTCGGTCATGCGCAAGCGCTCCGTAACACTTGCGATAAGTAATCGCACGTGTGTCGCTCGAGATTTTACTAACTTAGACTTGACAGTTTTAGGAGCAGATTATGATAATAGAGGCGAAAAATATTTTAATGTAAAGATCAAGAAAATATTTAAACAAATATATATTTTATTTTTATCGACAAGACTGTGATAGCACGTATGGCATAGTGGTATAAGCGATCGCCGCTTTCTACTGTGCAGTGTTGTGGGTTCAAACGCCACATGGGACAACACTTTGTGTAATCCACAAATTGTTGTTCTGAATCTGGGTGTTCTTTGTGTGTTAGTCCTCCGTGACACAGGATAAATTCTGAATTAGAGAGTTAATATAATTTAAAAAAATAACAGAAAAGACTGATATGATCGCCTTTGTTCCAGTCGTTCCTTATTCTGACCGCTAAGCCATGCATGGTAGGCACAAGATCATAACCCAGGACAAATAAAAATTGATAAAATGCTTAACCCCTAGGTCAGATGACCGTATATCAGATATGTCAAGTAACTGTCATTACCTTAGCAATTTTGTAGCAATGCGCAGGTATCTTGTATATATATCAAATATGGAGCGTACTCCTTAAAAGGCCAGCAGCGCACTTGTAACGCCTCTGGCATTGCGGGATTCCATGGGCGGCGGTGATCGCTTACTATCAGGCGATACGTCTGCTCGTTTGCCCCCTATTCCATAAAAAAAACTGTTTTTTACTGGATAAAGAATATCTTAAACAGAAGTTTTTCACTCTTAAGCTTTTTATTTTTGAGTGAAATCAAACCCATTCAATAGAAAAAAATGATTTATAAAATCGGCTCATAAAGGACAGAGTTGGATAGAGTGGAGAGATAGGTGACTCGTTTGTATTTTAAGAAAAATCACTAACTATACACATATATACGAATACTAGCTGAACCGGCAAACGTTGTTTTGCCATAAAAAAAAATTGGGGTATAAAAAATAGATGTTGGTCGATTCTCAGACCTACCCGATATGCACACTAAACTTCATAAAAATCGGTCCAGCCGTTTCAGAGGAGTATGGTAACTAACATTGTGACACGAGAATTTCATATATAAGATAATAAATAATTGTATAAATAATTGTAACAATAATCGTTTATTCTATATGTTAAGTAATAAATATAATAGGTGTTATGTGAATGAGATAATTGCATACAGCTGTGCGTGTGACCTCAGCGTTGCATTCACGTTAGTAAATAAAGTTTAACTTTAGGTCACACAATTTCAATAGAATTAAGCTGCTAGCAAAATTGTAAAAAAAAATTGTTAAATAAACTATGGTGCTAGTGTTTAAGTCGAGCCTACTAAAAAAAAATATACGTAGGTTGTTCAATTTGATAATTATTTTTATATTTGTTTCAACCACAAACAAAAAAGCTTTTCAATAAAATTTAAGTAACAATTGAAAAAAACTTTTGAAGAGGAACAGAACGAAAAGCGAATATTTTTTATTTTGATACAAATAGAAATTCACAAAAAAACATTCACGTGTGTTTCTGTTTTAAATAAGTCATTAGACAATAATGTTACCTTTGCTCTGCAAAAACACAATACTTTGTTGTATTTAATCAAAATGAAGATCGACCTTCTGGATACTTAACAACACCGGCTTGCACCAGTCCGGTCCAAAATGCTACTTCGAAAGGTTCATACACTCTTATTACCTTCTCTACATACACATAAGAAGAACTTACTTACGAATTACATCTGCAGTCCTTCGCTTAAACTTTATTCCTTCATAGAATAAAAAATAACTATTTATCTAAAAGTGTAGTTTCGACACGACACACTCAATTTGGTAACCAAGATCACAGAGAATTTAAAGTTAAAACAATAAAACCAGTTTGACCTTTACACAACTAAAATCGAGCGTAAAACATGATATCAGAACTGACATGATCTAACAAGCAATTCTAATAGCAAACCTAAATTAATCAAGAGAGGGTGTACTTTTGATTGCAAACGTTAATTTGTGGAACTAACATTCAGTTTGAAAAATTGATTCCGAATTTGATACCCCAATTATTAAGGAAGGTTAGGCTGCTATTTTGCTTAGTTGTTGTTAGGAGGGTGAACTCGAAGGCCACTTGTCACCCTAGCAGAAGCAGGCCAGGGTAGCGGCGCGAGCTCGACAAAGTGCTAGCGCCCTTTTCTAAATAGAATATGAGCATCAGGGTTCCTACACAGGAGGGGGGCATTTACAACCCGTAGGTGAACCGAGGTACGTCGGGGTTCTAGGGATTTCCTTTCGAAGGTGCGCCTGGTTCCCCCTGGTTCCCCGGCTTCTAGTACCCGAGACGGTGTGCGGTTTCAAGTAGGTTCGAGTCCGACATAGACACCAGCCGGTGGTATCCGTGGGGAGCTAAAGCTACTACGGCGCAGCCAAAAAGAAGGGTAAAGTAATAGTTTTAGCAGTCTGTGTATGTTTCACCGTAGCGCCTTGATTACTGACATGATTTTAATTAATGAGAAATGACAGGGTTCGTGCTGTCGTGTTTCGTTGGTGAGTGCGAGATCGGAGGCCCAATGATGCAGAAGCATCACTAGGCCGCCATGATGTGGGTCATCACGCTGCATTGTTGCATTGTCTGCATTCGCAATGAGTGACCACCACTCTTGGATTCTGCTAATGCTTTCCATCAGGCAGAGTAGACACATTTTGGCAGGGCCAGACATAAAAAACAAATAGTCTATCAGATACTTTATCGGCAACTGGTCCTAAATAAATCTAAAACAACTCCAATTCAATTACAATAACCCTGCAGCAATTATCGTGGAAGTAAATAGAATAATTCAATATGTTCTGCACTTTAAAGTAAATAATTATAGCTTGAAGATTCTCGTGGCGATGGTAACCGCTGTTAATGTAGTTATACAAATGTCAAGGTAGATTACTTTGCAGTTCTTTGATCTTCATTTTGTTATATTTGTTCCGAGGCAGTTTTTTACTGACTAACTTTCATCTGCGGTTCTGCCTACGTGTATATCGGTTATCGCGGTAAAGAGCAGCCTTTTCCCTTCCTCAAGAATCAAAGTATCTCCACGCCAAATTTCATTAAAACCAATGAAATGGTTTAGGCGTGTAAGCGTAACAGACAGACGGACAGAGCTACTTTTAAATTTATAACTCAGATCATATAAAAAAAAGGTAGATAAAAAGGCTCGTAGTTCCAAGTAAACACACGCACTAACAATGCTATAAACTACGCAACTTTTCCTCAATATCGTACAAGTATCGACAGCTTATACGATACTGTTCCGTTCCGTGCCAAAGGCAAAAAACGGAACCCTTATAGATTCGTCATGTCCGTCTGTCTGTCCGTCCGTATGTCACAGCCACTTTTTTCCGAAACTATTAGGCCTATAATGTTGAAACTTGGTAAGTAGATGTATTCTGTGAACCGCTTTAAGATTTTTACACAAAAATAAAAAAAAAACAGTAAATTTTGGGGGTCGCCATACTTAGAACTGAAACTCAAAAAATTTTTTTTCATTAAACCCATACGTGTTCTATGGATAGGTCTTCAAAAATGATATTGAGGTTTCTAACATCATTTTTTTCTAAACTGAATAGCTTGCGCGAGAGACACTTCCAAAGTGGTAAAATGAGTGTCCCCCCCCCCCCCTTTAACTTCTAAAATAAGAGAATGATAAATCTAAAAAAAATATATGATGTACATTACCATGTAAACTTCCAACGAAAATTGGTTTGAACGAAATCTAGTAAGTAGTTTTTTTTTTTTATACGTCATAAATCGTAAACTGCAATTTACCTTTCATTCAATCAACACAAATATAAAAATAAAACAAAAAATATATTATGTTACTTGCTGCTGCGGAACCCTTCATGGGTGAGTCCGACTCGCACTTGGCCACTTTTTTCTGCTTCAACAAGAACAAGGCGGTGCGTTATCTACCTTTTTTTATTTGATCTGAGATTTATAATATTAGTATGAATTTAGATTATTGTAGTCTTTTAAAGCAACTTTTTGCCTTACTCAACCAGAGTGAAAGAAATTGTCAAATACAAATCATGAATTTTTAAGAAATCTACAAAGAAGAAGCATGATGTGAATAATATTAGATCTAAATATATTTTTAAAAATAATAATAAAGTGTGAGACCTACAATACACGATTAGTCTCAGGTAGTAGGGGAACCAGGTCTGCCTTAGAAAGGAAAAACCTAGAACGCTCGGTATTTCTGATCTCTGATTTCTTTATCCTGCTACACTTTGCTGTTGCATATTGTGTTTACAATTACGAAAATATAAGGATCTAAACTAGTGCAAAGAAAACATTTTTTAGAACAAAATTAAACCGACTTCAAAAAACATCAAACGAAAACAAGCGTAAAATAAACGGACTTTAATTTAGTTGCCTTATTACTTATGTGACAAATCTTGTATATACCTAAATATCTAAAAATAATAATAAAGAAGTATCATAATGTGTGCTAAGTACCTAAAATCTGGTTGAAGTCGGTGCTGAGCTCAAAAGGTAAGCGGCGTACGTTCGCCCCCGCCACATCAGTTAAGTTACGTTTTATCAAAACATACATTTACATTTTTCTAATACCTTCATGTCATTTTTGGTATGGCACCGACTTCTAAGTGTAGTGACGGATTAAGAATACTGAGTGTTCCCACTCCTATGCATCCCGTGGGTGTCATAAGAGCCGACTGAGGGAGCAAACTCTATGCAAGAGAACAGCACTGCAAACAGAAGGAAAACTTGAAACAAACTCTATAACCGTCAGACCAGCGTACTATAGTAGGGCTAAACTTTCTAGCTAGGGAGATGCTTATGGGCAGCAGTGTACTGTTAAAGACTGTGGATGATAAACGAAATTAACAGCCTTAATGCGCATACTTTTTCTAAATGCCGCGATAAAATCGGTCTTCTTTAATTCAAATCTGTTCGTCTACGCAGGCCTTATAATGCATTCATCTGTTACTTTCCATACGCTAACGACTGGCATTTGTAGCGTAATACTAGATGGTCTACAAAGATTAGTACACTATACTCGTTTAACTTTATAAGTTTGGAAGGATATCAGTTGAAGCCCGAAGCGATGTAACTATCAGTCTTAAATTATGGTTTTGTTGGATATCGCATGCATAGCAGCATAGCTGTGGAATAATAGCATAAAATATTAAGTTTAGAGCCAGTAAATGCATTATCGATGGTAAATTTCTAGTACATAATACAAATTAGCTGATAGCCAGCAGGTAGGAAGTAGTGTTATATAAAAATAGTTTGTTTGAAACAAAAAAATAGTCCAAAGAAGTAGCCTAAGTTACTCCTTATATTAGAGATCATCCGGAACAAACATCTTGACAAAAAAAAAAATGTTTTTTGATGTACACTATGTGCGAAAAGAGCGTGACCGGCAAAATTTAATGAAAATCTTGGAAATATTAAACGATAAATTGTAATCAAATAAGTATTTTATTGCTGTTTGATGCTTTATATTAATACGATGTCCAATATCTATTATTATCCATAATCGCTTGGCATCTTCGCGGATTACTTTCCACCAATTTTTCAGCATAGCTGCGAGGTAAAGACCTCCACGCGGACTTCAGTTCACGAGTGAGGTTAGCGACGGTCACTACATTTTTTGCCCTTAGTTTAAGCTTCATCCACGCCCAAACATTTTCAATTGGATTGGCATCAGGGGACTGTGAGGGCCAATCCAAAACGTTAATACCATGTTCCGCGTTCCAAGTGGTGCAGAGCCGACTTCGGTGTTCAGGATCATTATCCTCTTGCAGAATCAAGAAATCATTTTGGTGTGGAAACATCTTCTTAGCCGACGGCAATAATGCTTTTTAGTAAATTTTCGTTATCTTCTCAGCATCCAAAGTACCTGTAAACAAGTGCAAATTTCCGAAACCCTTTTTTGGGAAGCATCTCCAAACATGCACCTTTAAAGGGTGTTTCACGGTTCGTACCATCAGTCTATTGTCAACCGTAGTCCAAGCTCGAGTCGAGTAACCGGTTGCCCAAAATGAAGCTTCATCAGAAAAAAATATCTTGTCCCAATCATGGTCTTTGTTTACGCACGCCCAATGCAGCCTTTTTTCAATATGCGTTTCAGAAAGGAGAGTTCTCTTCACGTTGCTTCGATATTTCACGCCATTTACAACTAAACGCCTTTTGATAGTGTCAAATGATATCATTAAACCCCTTTTCTTCAACTTTTCTTGCCCAGAGCGAAGTGATAATAAAGGATTCTTGGCAAACAGCTGCACAATCCGTTTATCCTCTGCAACAGACGTCTTTTTCGATTTGCCACGATCTGGTAAGACATCGACGGTTTGTTTTTGTGAATATCTCTTCACTCACTTGCTCACGAAGGCCTTTTTCATATAGTGGGTGGCCCAATCGCGGGACATTTTGGGGCCTTTCGGATGTGTACAGAGAAACGCAGCTTCAAATCGGGAAACGTCCGCGGCACTCATTGTAAAAAATAATATTTTTAACGAGGAAAACTGGAGGGAAAACTTGTGTTTTTACAATGCATTTTAGGTAAAGGATTGTTCTATTCAGCCTAATATTTATTTTTATAAACCGCATTCCAAAATTTAAAAATATGCCGGTCACGTTCTTTTCACACACACTGTAAGTACCGTATATGCTTTCATATACATTTTGTGAAAAGCTGTTCATTAGAAATTACAAACAGACACTTCAATAATATTTATTTATATAGATGTATTATAACTAGGTATTTCATGTAATTTTGCATGCTGCAAATTTTTAAGCTGACAGCGTTCACTCGTCGGCTTCTCAGTTAATTGTTTTAAATTAAAAATAAGCTAAGACGTTCCGACGTAGAGTGCCTATAGCTGTAAAACTTCTTTAATTACATTTTCCTTTGGAGACATACACCCCTTTGTAACTAGTAAGTAACAAAAAAAAATGTAGGTGTGCTATAAAAGCTTGGTGTGAATAAAGGATAATTTCCTATGTCTATAAAGTGTTTCAACAGTCCTGTTCCAGACAGGAATGATTTTCTTTATTGTTACCCAGATTCTTCATTGCACATTAATCACATTCGCCATGAGGCCGTTGACCACCAGTTTTAGATTCCACTTACGCTTTCCGTCAATCAGGGAGTAGTTATTTAGGCAGGTAGCTTAGAAAAATAACATAAAATTTTACATATAAACCATAAAACAATACTTTAGTACGTTTTGCCACAGAATCTTTGTGCTTCTAAAACTCAGAATTGTAAGGATGGATGATCGTACAGTGATCTGACTCACTCAATAAACAGCAATGGAAAAATTGCCAAGTATCAGTTGAAGCTGACCCATGTGTGCTGAAACATGGTTCTTCCATTGGAGATTACGGTAAATTTTATAAACCTTGCCATTTTGACTTTTGTTGAAGACAAACTTAATAATATATATATAATCACTTCAAACGAGCAATGCTTGTATATATGTATATAGCTATAATATATGTAATCTGAATTTTAACTATATAATCTGCTTTAACGATTTTAATGAAATTTAGTAGTAGCAGGGGGTTTCGGAGGTTGGTCGCAAAACTGCGGTCAGGCTGCAAAGTATTACGGTTGGGTCGACAGGCAGTTTCTCAACCGGTCCTCCTCAGAGCAGGACCTGAGACCAGCCGCCGGGGTGGTTGGCTCCTCAGACCCCGAGGAGCTGGAGATCCAAAGGGATTTCCCACCTCATCAACAAAAAAAGGGGTTTCGTGGGTGATAAATCGATTTAGTTAGGATTCATTTTTAGAAAATTTACCAAAAAAAAGAGCACTGCAGTGCCTTGATTTAACAGTCAACTATAGTATTAAACTAGCAATACCGATATTATACAACCATTTATTTAAAGTTACTTAAAATAGTTGACTTATAGTCTAAATTTAAGATATAAAGCTAAGATAAGATTTGGATCAAAGGTCATATAAAAAAAGTGTCACATAGTCTACTATTCCAATTTAGTAATACTAATTTCGCCATAGTTTATGTGACACCTACGTCCTATAGCATTTACAAATAAAAACTGCTTGGGGTTCTTCTCGTAGACCCAGGCTAGGGTCTCGGGGTAACTTTTCCAGGCTGTGGCCTGTTTGAGTAGCATTCCACGCCGCCTGCAACTACAGGCGGGTCACTGGGTTGGGCCCGATCGGCCTTTTGGTATTTCAAGGATGTTAGTCCCGGTTCGGGCGTTACTAGCGGGAGGACCCGCTAATAATGGGGTGCATCCAGTATGGTGACCTGTGCTTAGCGAGGTCGAGCTCCTAGAGGTGTAGACCCGAAGAAGCGCCCGTCAGCCAGCACTAGGTCGGATGTATAGAATGGTCCGGTGGGTGTTGAGGATGGTCCGGGGGGGTATCCACGGAGACGAGATCTCGTGGTAGACCATACCTGTCCGGCGGTCGCCGATGATAGGGCGCGAGCTCCCGCAGGTGGCGAGCTTGCGATCCGTCAGCACGCACGAACAGGTTGGTGCTCAGGTGTCCCACAAAGTCATCCAGGCTCTCCATGCGCAGATCCCTGGAGATCGTCCTGTTCCGCACAAAGCGGGGAGCGTTTGCAAGGGTGCGTAGTGCGAGCGACTGCTGCGCACGCAACCGACGGCGATTCGTCTCGGAGACGAGGGCGAACCAGGCCGGGGCACCATAGGTGAGTCGAGTGCGAATGTACGCCTTGTACACGCCGAGCTTCGCGCGGAGCGGCAATCGGGACGATAGTACGGGCCGCAAAAGGGAACGTGCTGCACGAACCTGGGCAACGACGTTGTTAACATGAGGCTTCATGGACAGGGTGCGGTCGATGGTCACGCCGAGGTATTTCACCGTCGCGGACCACTCGATATTCCGTCCCATGAGCTTTAGCTGTGGCAGTATCACAGTCCCTATGGATATCGCCTGAGTCTTAGCCACGTTGACCGTCAGTCTCCAATCCTTCAGCCAGCTGGGAAGTGCGTCTAGGGTGCGCTGCATGTTGGTGACAGCGTGGGTTCCATCTTTTGACGTCGTGATGTAGGCCGCGTCGTCGGCGTATAAAGCAAGTTGTACGTCGTCAGTTACGGGGATGTCGTTTGTGTACCAGGAATAGCACACTGGAGATAGGCAGCTTCCCTGTGGCACACCGGCACAGATGGGTCGGTCCGTGGACAAGGCGCTTTCAACCGCCACTTGAAAGCGTCTGTCTTGCAAGAAGGTGGCCACAATCTTCACTACTCGACGAGGAGTAGTAGATGTGGACAGCTTGTACAGCAGGCCGGCGTGCCAGACGCGATCGAACGCTTTCTCCATATCAAGAAAGACTGCAACGATCCGCTCGCGCTTGTTGCGCGCAACCGCGATGTCGTGCAGTACCCTCGCGAGCTGGTGTGTCGTGGAGTGTTCGGCACGGAATCCGAACTGTTCGTCGCGTGGCTGAAGGTGTGGCGTCATGTGCAGCAGCAACAGTTTCTCGAACAACTTCGACGTTGTCGAGAGGAGCGTGATAGGGCGGTAGCTTCCGGGTTGGAGGATGTTCTTCCCCGGCTTGGGCAGCATGATGACTCTGCCAAGTCGCCATGTGGCTGGAAAGTGACCAGTGCGGAGGATGCCATTGAAAAGACGCGTCAGCGTCGCGATTGCTCGAGGAGGTAGGTGACGCAAGGCTTCATTGGTCACCCGGTCGGGTCCGGGTGCTTTCCGGAGAGGCATTCGGCGAATCATCCGTTGGATTTGACCTGGAGAGAGGATGATGGGGTCCTCGTTCGGGGCTATCGGCTGCTCAAAGTACTGCTGGAGCTTCCTCTCAACATCTGCAAGGTGCTGCACGTTGTAGGCAGGATTCGGGCGGAACTGCGCTTCTAGGAAGTCGGCGAATATCTCCGCTCGGTCCTCGGCACGGTAACGTGGGGTTCCGTCACCAGCTAGCAAGGGCCTAATCGGAGCAGGTTTCCCAGAAAGTTGTCGGCATAGGCGATGTATGCCCGACCAGTCTTCACTGGCTCGCTCAATGGTGCGTTGCCACGATTCCGTCGCGTTTGTTGCCAACGCGGCAGAGATCTTCGCAGCCAGAGCATTGAGCTGGTACTTCATGATCGGACATCTGGTGTTCTGCCACTGCCGTCGCAGTTTCCTCTTTCTCTCGATCATCGCCAGGATGTGGGCGGGGAGCTGAAAGGGCTTCCTAGCGGTAGCTACGTCAAGCTTTGACTCTCGAAGTGCGGTCTGTAGGGCCGCGCTGAGATCCGTCGTAAGCTTCTCGACGTCGTTAGCTGTCTCAATTGGGAAGGAGGGCGAGAGCTCTGCCATATGCTCGGCAAAGACCCGCCAGTCTTGGCGTGATCGAGGGGGTAGCTGGAACGTTTGCGGGATGTCATCTAGAGTCAGGCACACCGGCTGGTGGTCGGATATGAGATGGTCGTCCAGGACGTCAAGATACACAGCCGCGTTGATGTCGCGGGTGATGGCTAAATCTATGACGTCCGGTGTATGGGCCACGCAGTACGGGTAGTGCGTCGGTACCTCTGGTCCTAGTACCTGGTACGCGTTCCGGTCAGCATCATCTAGGAGGCGGCGGCCTTCTGGGCAAATGATGTTGGAGTTCCACGCCGTGTGTTTCGCATTAAAGTCACCGGCGATTATGGTAGGCAGCGGTGAGCCCAGCAGGATGTGAATATCAGACACTGCGAGACGCTGACCCGGTGGTCTGTAAAACGCAAACACACGGGTGGGCTGGGTTCCGATGAAGACCTCTACGCCCAGGGCGTACGCAGATTGCAACATTGGTACTGGTAGCACTTGGTGGACGACTCTCTTCTTGACCAAGACTGCTAATCCCCTATAAGCAGTCCCTCTCGGTGAGCGTTGGTCCTCCCGGTAAACATGATAGCCTCCCATTTTGAGTTTGTCTACTGGTCTGAGGTGTGTCTCGTTGAGTAGAGCTATGTCGACTTGCTGCTTTGCCAGCAGCTGTTTCAGTAGCCTGGTCTTCTCTGGTGACATCCCGTCGGCGTTCCAGAATAAAATTTGCACTCTACGCGAATCCAGATTTGCATAATTCTGCAAGGCAATTAAGGATCAGTGGGACGGGGTCCCGCTTCTCCAGTAGCGCTACCAGCACCTTCTGTAAAGTACCGATAACGCTGGTGAGCCTAGGGTCCAGGTCTACCGTAGCCAGCTTTGGGGCCGGTTTCGGTTGGTCTCGCGTAACGTTTGGGGTGCGCGCCAACTGCGCGAAAAAAAGGCAGCCAGGACGGCCCTCTCGAGCTCGAATGGGGCGCACGAACTCAGGCGTGAACCCGAGTTCGGTGAGTTCTGCTTGGATCTCTTCTGGCGGAGTATTTACTGGGAGGCCTCGAATGGCCACCTTGAGGCTGCGTTCTGCGGGGAGGGAGTATGAAAACCAGGAGATTTTTTCCTTCGTCTCCAGCGTGTACAGGTACCTTTGGATGATACGGTACTCTTGTTCCGATTTTGGGATAAAACGCACTCCCTTCCCGAATGGGCGACCGTTTGGAGCGTGCCCAAGTAAATTTTTGAGTTCCCGGAAATGTGTCGGCCAATTCGGGAGTATTTCAACCACTAAAGGTGGGTAGCGGGTGGTTGCCTGTTTCTTGTCAGCAACGGGGATAGCACCAGCGTCAGCATCGAGAGTGGCGGCGTGGGCAGCAGCAGTGGTAGTGGCATAAGCGGGGGTAGGAGCCGTAGCAGGTGCAACGAGGTGGACAGCAACAGCGGAGGCAGCAACTGCGCCGGCGACACCTGCAGCGGTGGGCGCACCCGCAATAGTAGCGTAGGTGGGCCCCACGACTTCCATGGGTGAGCCTCTTGTAGTCGCTGGTGGGTTAAAGGGCGGCGTCGTAAACAATGCTCGCCTTTCCTCCATTTGTGGTGGGGATGGGAAGCGGTCGGGGGCTATTGTAGTCTTTGGACCAGGGAAGCGTGGCGGGGGGGCTGCCGCCTTTTTCGGCCTTTGCGGCATCGCTCGTGCCCCTTCTGTAAAGACGGATGCGGATGCGGGTGGTGTGGCATTAAAAGCAGTGGCAGGCGCGGCAGTTGGCGCAGGCTCTGCTGGGCTTTCGGCCGACGGACCGGGTGGCGGAGATGTATTAGGTAGCGAGAGCACGGAGAGGGTGAAGAATTCCTCCCCCGCTCCCGGCGTCGGTGTCAAGACAGCACTCGGAGGTGTACTCGATCGATCACTTGGCTCAGTGACTGGAGGCCGTTGTGTCTGCGTGGCGCGGCGTGTCAATGTGGCTTGATCTGCGGCTACCACGCGGTTTAGTGCGGTTGCTGCAGCGCCTCGGGAGCGGACGTAGATTCGCTTCACGATCCCGGAGTTCTGTTGTGGGCGAGTTGCCCGGCGTGCGGTTGGAGGTGGCATGCCAGGTGATGCCTTCCTTTCTTAATGTTTATATATAAACATTTATACGTGGCTTTGCGATGCGCTGCACAAACAACACTTTTCGGCACAAGGTACCCACTGAACCGGCCCACCGGGGCTTGCCGCTGGTGGCAGACCGGGGGCCGAGGACGGCAGTGTACCCTGCGATATCCGAAAGGGCCGTTGTGTGCGCGGTATAAATAAAAAATTGGCTAACGCGCCAACCGCGGTCGTTCGGCGTTCAATTCGCAGGGCTGTTGTTATCACTTCGCTCGGGATACGAGGCGAGCGACGCCTGTACTGCACGAAGTGACGTCACGAAACCGTACGGTGAGAGATCGGCACAGACGTGCGTCCCTCTCGACAGCGCGTAGCGGACTCCCAAAAAAATAAAAACTGGAATAAAACATATTACACAAGGCAACCTAGAACTGATTTGCTTTACAAACTTTGATATCGTTACGGACTTTACAAAACACGATCTGTTATCCGAAGCCTCGAGTCATTCAATCAGTTGATTTATGGTTTAAACCGTTTTATAAGGATACGTCATGTTTTCTTTACAAATTATTGCCAATCATATAGTTATAACTTGTTTTTTTTTTAAGAGAACAAATGTGTATTGCGACTTTGACCTTCTTTTTTCTGCCAATGACGTATATTAGCTTAAAACCTCTTTTTTAAGATGAGACTTATGTCCAGGTAGTTTAATATTAAAGACTGTTAACGACTTCTTAGAGTATTGTAGACACTGCTAACCCATCTAATGAAATGATATTCAGTTCTAATCAGAAAACGCAATCGCAGGTGGATTTTTTTTTTCTTTTGACTGGGTTTTCGCAAGTACTATCGAAATTTTCATTGGCAATAAACAATCCTAGGATAATTCTCATCACACATTAATATTTAACAGTCCACTGCTGGACAAAGGTATCTTCTATGAAAATTAAGGTAAGTTAAACCTGTGTTATCGCCAATTAGAATATTGAAAACATAGGACCAAACCCTGGTAAATGCGTAACACGAATTTGGCTAACGTCTTGAACTATATTAAAATGTTTAGTATAGTGACAATTAAATTAATGAAGAGTAGTATAAATATCATCTTTGTTTTCTTTTATGGAGTTATTCGTTTTTGGATCATTCACATCATCACATTAACATCTTTTCTTTAAGGATAGTTTACTGTCCGGTTGACTCTGAATATTAAATAGGAATCTGCATAGGAATGTTAGCATTAGACCCTTTTATAGCAAAAATATGACCAGGTCTATTAGTAGGGTCTATCATGACTATCATTTAGTAAAATGATAGGTTCTTTTTTTGACAAAGACTAGTCTGCCGATGCCGAGGCCTTTAGCTCACGTTTGCTTACTTAGGTATTATGCGTGGAATTTTATTCATTCATTCATTAAACGACTCTTTATAATATCAGATGTTTGTCAAGCATAGACTGCTTCTTCATTTAAGTAAAGTCTGCACTATAATTCAATTTAAAAAAAAAGAAAAAAATACTCTGCCCGTCTGTCTGTCGTCTTTTACGGGTAAACCGCTGCACCGATTTCAATGAAATTTGGTATGTAGATACTTTGATTCTTGAGACAGGATATGAAGCTACTCTTTACTGCGATAACCGATATACACACGGGCAAAGTTGCGGGCAAAAGCTTAACACTTGAAACACATAGGAAAATTCATAACAATAAAGACCTGTTTCGTATCAAGAAAAATATGTCCCATAATGCAAGACAATAGACAAAAACACAATCTTTTGTTTGCAATAAAGAATAGGCTAATAAACTCTAGGTCTCATTGTAAGTAATGCATGTAGGATGATTAGACAAAAGTGAATGCCATATTGAGCAATTGATTCCTACCGACGAAGAGTACATTGGCATTAAACGAACGAACAAGGCCAGGCCTATAATATAACCTAAATATAGTTTAGTATGATAGTTTATAGTTCATGTCGAACCGGTTTTAGAGGTAAGGTACGTAGCAACTGTTTAACGGGCTAATTACCAAACCTAGGGGTTAACAATGAAAAAATACCATGTACCATTAAATATTACCTTACCAGTGCTTGAGTAAGCACAGGCTTAAAAAAAGGAATTGTATATTTATTTACCTCATAGTAGAGTTTTACCATCGATTATCAAATTAACATGTCTTAACGTATTATGCTCTAAGGTCTTAACCGACTTCTTTAAGACAGAAAAATGTTCTCAATTCGGAATGTATTTTTAACCAACTTCAAAAAGGAAGAGGTTCTCAATTCGACCGTATATATGTTTTTATTTTGTGTATTCGCGGATAACTTCGTCGTTTATGAACCGATTTTGATGAATCTTTTTTTCATGTTCATTTAGATCTGAGGATGGCATCCAAGTGTTGAATACAAAGGCTTTTTGACAGTTGATAAATACTATGAGAGCTATGATGACACATTCAGCAGCGCGTGCGTTGAGCGTCCCATTTATAAAATAAAATGCAATTTTCCATGCAATAATTTATGCGGTCAAAAATGTTGAATTTATTTACCTAAAATAAATATGAGTCTAAATCATTACAGCATATATTTATACGTACTCATATTTATTTATATTCAGATCAGTTCAAAGACAAAATCTTCACACATCGTTATATATTCATTAAAAGAAAATAAAAATAATTTTATTTAGATTTAATCGCAATTTACATAGCACTTGTTATCATAATTTATTAATGTAATAGTGTTGCTAAATTAAAACGGGTGCATTGCTGTATAATAAGAAACTGATTAAATCGTTATAGTGTAAACGTTTCCGCACATTTAAGTACCTAGTGCACTATTTATTTGAAAGTAATTCACGTCTAGACCGGATCACATAATATGTTCTAAATAACGTCTCCGTATTTGAATAGGAATGTATTATAAAATTTCTCGACAAATTCGTCAAAATTACTTACTAGTTAAAACACATATTTATGGGGACAAGTTTAAAAAATGAAACTGTTACTAGTTGGTTAGCGTAAGCGACTGCGGATCAAAAGGCCTCGGGTTCGATTCCCGAGTCGGCCTGCTGTTGGGTTTTTCTTACAAGAAATTCTTAATAGCAGCCCGGAGTACGGAAGCGTACCTCGGAGAGCACGTTAAGCCGTCGGTCTCGGTTGTCATGAACATCTACGGCAATTGTTATTGGGAGTCAGTGCCCTCAAATATACTGACAACTAGTTCAACCTTCGAATTCAGTTCACCCTCAGGATTGCGGAGGTCCGATGCCAGTCGCTCCGTGTAAAAACTGATATTCAGATAAAACCGGTTAAACTAGTAGCCGACCCCAAATGTTGGTAATAATAAAGGCTAGGTAGAAGAAGACTAACTTTTGCCGTTGTCTCCGTCCGCGTGTATGTCAGTTATCGCGTTAAAGTCCTCGCCTGCGTCCTTCCTCAACAATCAAAGTATCTCCATGCCAAATTTCATTAAAATTGGTGCAGCGGACAGACAGGGCTATTTTCGGATTTATAATATTAGCGTACATGGAACGTCTGATAACCAACAGCCTCAAATATTCTTCTCCTATACCACGCTGGTCAGACGGGTTAGTATGACGGGTTAGTTTGTTATCATATTTCTTTATCACTTAAAAAATAGTTATTAGTATAGTTACATTTACTTAAAAGTAAGTCGAATAATTTACGTTTAAACTGGTTTAAGTTAAGACATTTGAGGCGGTGACAGGGGTGGTGACATAGTTATCTCCACACAGAACAGCTCATGATAAATGCGTTTGAAGTGTTGACATTTATGGTCTATGTTCTATTGTTTTTTTTTGTTCCACAATTTGGTAGAGCGTCTCTTGAGAAACACGCAATGATGAATGATTAATTCGAATCACTTGCACTCCCAGTGATTTGAATTATGGGGGATGGTAGCTTTATTACATTGAACTATGTCGGAAAGCTGCAGCCGAAGTCTTGAAGTGCCTTGATAGATAATAATATAGCATTCTTTAGTCCGGCAAGACTTACCTATACTTGCGTAGAAATTTTCTCTTTTCGAGTGAAGTATAAATGAATAAAAACATGATGTCGATAGCACACAAATACGCAAATGGGGAAAAGTGAACTACAGGTAGTATCTGCTTAAATATTTTTATGTCTTGTTCGATGTTAAAATGACTGTACGGATGGCGTAGTGGTTTAAACATTACTGTGCTGAGTATTGTGGGGTCGATCCCCATATGGCAAAACATTTTGTGTGATTTACAAATTGTTGTTCTGAGTCTGAATGTTCTTTGTACCCGTTTCATGAATATTTGTAAACTCCCCCGCGACGCAGAAGGTACACATATTGTAACTAACTTACGAGCTCAACCAATAGGTCCTTCCAATAGATATTCGACGAAAAACACTGAATAGGAATACGTTACGCATTTTGCAAACCGTAGAACGTAGATATGTAATTTTTGCTAGAATTCGTCACAACTCATTTTTGCGACAATTAGCCACAACTCTAAGCAACACTCTGGAATTTCTTGTTGCTTACCTAATTTTCTAGACATGCGTCACACGACCTCAATAGTTGGCAGTTTTCATAATCAGTATCTTGATGAACTCTTTTGTTTCAGAATCAAAGAGCTGTGATTAACCTTGATTTCAAAACAAGTTGAGAACCTTAAAGATGTCATACTTAGAAAAATTAATTAAATCAGAAAGCTAACGCCTTAGTATAATAGCTTTAAACTGTTATGGAACAGAATTCTGTTCTAGGATGATAGCCGACTTCGAATCCCGAATGTTACACAAAATTAAAGACTCAAGTACGTAAACACGAGTGACAATAAGACAGTAGCATTAATATCTTTTCATAAATATACAAAATTTCATACTTTTTTTTGGTGTGTTATAAACGAGAATAATAAAAGGGTAAAATTATAATTATGTAAAATTATAATTATGTATATCCATCCAGTGAAACTAATAAAAGTGCGTTTGTTTAAAACTATGTTCAGACATAAGCTTTTTGCTGTCTGTAACTTACAGCTAATTATGTCACCAGATTTGGAAAGTAAGTCTCGTGTTCTATGCGATTGGTTTATCAGAAAATAAATAGGACACCAATCAAGTATTTCTCCATAAGTGGTGAAACTATTCAGGTTGATAGCTAAATAAAACAACGGTTTACAACAAATACAGTTTCGCAGCTGTTCGTGGGAGACTTACTTAAATCACTGAAGATGTACATAGTCACATAGATAAATTATAAAGACTAAGTAAGTGACGGAAATCATAAGTAATGAATGCACATGAATTTTTCTTGAAGCTTGTCAACATAAAAAGCTAATCCTACTTCCATAATAATAGGTCTTTACCTATGAAATTGCCGTTTTGTATGCAATAAGTGAAAGTACTTATTTTTTCAAACTTTATTTATTTCTGTTAATCGAAGTAATCACCCATGCAATCGACGCATCTTTGCCAACGCATTGGCAGTTTATTGATGCTCTTCTTGTAAAAATCAGCCTGACGGGAGGCAACAAACTCTTCAAAGGCATTTTGTACTGCCTCTCGGGAATTGAAATTTTTACCCACTAAAAAGTTGTCAAAATTTTGGAAAAAGTAATAGTCGGTAGGTGCAAGGTCTGGAGAGTATGGCGGATGAGGGAGAGCTTCCAACCCCAGCTCTTGCAGCTTGGAGACTGTCTGTTGCGCAGTATGGGGTCGCGCGTTGTCGTGAAGCAGCTGCAAGAGCTGGGGTTGGAAGCTCTCCCTCATCCGCCATACTCACCAGACCTTGCACCTACCAACTATTACTTTTTCCAAAATTTAGACAACTTTTTAGTGGGTAAAAAATTCAATTCCCGAGAGGCAGTACAAAATGCCTTTGAAGAGTTTGTTGCCTCCCGTCCAGCTGATTTTTACAAGAAGGGCATTAATAAACTGCCAATGCGTTGGCAAAGATGCGTCGATTGCATGGGTGATTACTTCGAATAACAAAAATAAAAAAGTTTAAAAAAATAAGTACTTTCACTTATTGCATACAAAACGGCAATTTCATAGGTAAAGACCTAATATTTAGAAATACCTAAGTACCAGTAGTTTCCAAATTCAATTTTTTTTTTCTTGTTTTTTCTTTTCTTCATTCCTTTTTAAGCATATACATCGAGAACTATAGGCACACATGCCAAAAAGAGTTGCTCTAATTTAATTTTCGAACACACACACCGGTACGTGGTTTTACTCCCGCCTTCACCACCCACAAGCTAGAAGGGGTGCCTCTATATATAGTGAGAGTGTGCACGCACCTCAACCATACGTTAGTACGTCGCGAGTGTACTGTGGCCTTTTAAATACTTTTTTATATTTTTTGTGTGTGCAACATGTTACGTCATTGTGTTACGTTGGCAGTATTGGGGTGTGTTTTGGCGGTTCCCGCGCCTCAACATCAGTATCAACAACAGCAAGTGAGTGTCTATTTTTTTTAAAGTTCCTTTAATAATTTTACCAATACTTAGTGAGTGCATACCTCTTGAAGTTATCAATAAAAAGTATACCTCAAATAAATATAACCATTTTATAATTGACTGTTTAAAAACAAAAAACAATTACTGTGTTATTTAATCTGTGACAGTTATACAGTTACACGGTTGACAATAGTTGACAATTTCAAATACCCTCTGCAACTTAGGAAGTATAACTCAGAGTTCATTCATTATTCATGATCATATTAACCTTTAGCAGTCGATAACCTGAGAAGTTCAGACCTATTGTTCTTATGATTGCATCATTTTATAGCTTGACACTGACGAAAGCAGTCAGTGAAGAATGAACAATTGGAGTTATTTGGGTGACAGTTGTATTTCGTAGGTCACCTTAGTCACCTAAAGATCTGTGAATGTAGGTCGTGTTACTGTATGAACGCAACAATTGGAGCGTGTTGTGCAGAAATTACTTACAATGATCTGTATATAAAAACGTAAAAAAATACGAGCTATTTTAACTTGCAATAGTTTTCTTAATACACTTTATCTTGGCGTTTGGCTAAAAATAAAGTTAAAAAAATAACAGCACCTTTAAGTTATAAAGTACGTAATATCTTAGTTATGTGGCTTTAGAATACACTTTTCGAAAATTAACGTAAAATAAAGCAAATTTATCGTGATTTCTACTAATTCATTTTTGTTCGAAATACTCGTAGGATAGGGGTCTTGGGTGGATCTAAATTTTTATTTAATAACTCATCGAGAACTTCATTTAACAATTTTCATAATTTATACACATTGTTGCAAAGGGGAGGAAATCTTAAAACAAACCCTATTTCAATTTCAACCCGTCTGGCCAGCATGGTATAAGAGGACAAAACCTCCTATCGGGGGAGAGGCCAGTCCAGCATTGGACTATTAAAGGCTGTGGACTGTTGTAGGCATTTGTTCCAAATAAGATTCCTATCATTGTTTTCTTGAAATACGATTGGATATAACAATTAATGAAGAAAGTTCAGCGCCGTCACTGAGCAATGACAAATTTTCAAGAGACGATTTTTTTATATTTTTTGTATGAATGAACATATTGTTAATCGTAGACTAACAAAATAAAATTAATTTGAGTCTTATTTTATTACTTTTAATAAATAAATAAATATTAATATTTTCGGACATCTAACACACAACGCCATCTAGTCTCAAACTAAGCAGAGCTTGTAATAAGGGTACTAGACAACTACATATCTACTTTTTTGTAATTTTTTGTAAATTATACATAGACAACACCCAAACTCCGAAACAATTATTTGTAGATCATACAAACATTTGGTCCGACCCAGGAATCGAACCCGAGACCTCAAGTACAGCAGTCGCATACGCTGCCACTGCGCCACCGAGGCAGTCACTGTCTTTATAATTTTCTTGCTTTTCTTTTCCTTCTTCTAGTAACAAAGTAGTCGGGGTTTAAAATCATTTTAAATTTAAGAGAATGGATATGAAACCTACATCTATATGTGAATGAGTATTTTCTGTAATAGTACCTACGTATTTAATCTTGTCGTGCTGTCAGCTTTGAAAGTCCTGTTTTACGATACCAAAAATATTTTTTGTAAAACTTTCTATCGGCCCTAAACTTATCAAATAAATTAATGAGTGAAGGAAACCCAACGAGGAAGGGAGGAAGGAAGAGAAAGCCAGCGGCGACAAACAATTTAAACCTCCAGTCGTCCGTTTAGAACTACTATTACATAAAGTAACTTTATCGGTACGGTTGAGCTATGCAATATGCTTTACTATCTCTATCTCCATTTCAGGATTAGAGGTGGTATAGTCTTCCTCACTTAAATTTAACACTTTAATCTCTTTTTGAACGATTAGAGACATTTCGTGTATTATCCTTTGGATGTCATAACTCTGCAGCTTATAAAAGGTAGTAAAGAGGATTTATACTAACGTTCCAAAAAAAAATATCGTCTCAGGCCATTTTTCACCACTCTGAAGGCATCCGCGTAAACCAGAGACAAGAAATTTGTACTTCTCTTTAAAAAAAAAACATTACATACTTAGTATGGGTGAATTGCTAAACCAAACAATGTAATTGTGTATAAATAGACCACAAAACAAAAGAAACATCATTTTTACACAACACGTTGTACACATGAGACTTTTTGAAATCCTTGTCAAATCGGGCGTGTACTGTGACGTAAGAATGTTACACTTTAACAGTATGGAGTTTCGTAATGACAGTGGCGCGATTCCGAACCAAAATGTAACGAGATATAATTGGATCAGCGTTATGTAATTTATCGCACTGATTAATGGCGGATTCTTGTAGCTAATGACCGTATGCAGTGCCGTGAAATTAGGCTCACATTCTATAAAGTTAATTGACTGAGTAACTTGTTACTAGTATTTTTGCTGTGAAACTTCTGAAGCCGGTCACATACGCTACGGTTGAGCGCGAATACCGAAGCGTTTATGGCAAGGCAAAGATCTATGCAGTTTTTATAGTTATAGTCTACTGCTAGATTTGTTCTTCCTTATAAGCTGATGTATTATTAATTTGTTAATAAAACAAAATAAAATTATAAATAACAGTAAAAGGGGAATGTGTTAAAATTTCTTAGGATTTCACTGTTTCGTTAACATTTGCTGATCATCAAAAAGATTTTAAAAATTGATATAAATGAATTGGTATATTGTTATTTAACCTAGTCAAAAATGTTTTATGATTTTTTATTTAGAAATTTAATGGGATTTCGGTATAGTATAGATTGTTAACACGTTAGATAGTTAAAGACTTGTTAACACACGCAGTTCTAACTGTTCTCCCCACTCCTAATATAGTCATTAACAGATATACTAACACCTAACCGTAACATATAGAAAATAAACAACTTCTTTCACTTCAATCAGGAGGCAGTTGGCGTTCCCCCACACCTACTAAGACAGTACCTCGCTGATCAACAGAATGTGGCACCTGCACAGACACAAATCATACCACGAGTACAACACGTTGCAGCTCCCAGACCCGTAAGGATACAAACAGATTTGACTAACACTTAACTAATATTTTCTTACATTTTGCAAATAATCTGAATTGGTACCATTACTATAATAAAAACTCTGAAAACACTGAACGTGTTTCAAATGCAAATTGTTTGGGAAATTCCTCATCACGCATTTTTTAAAATTCTAATCTATGCCTGATAAAAAATACACTTCTCAGTTTCAACAGTTCAGTGTCAAATCAAAAATTTCACGAAGTTTTAAGGACAAAAATTATTACACATTTTTTTTTTTAATCTTTATTAATTTAGAGACTTTTATTACATGGTAATATGTTAGTCCCATCGTACCTTATCCTATGTTATATTCTATTTTAGAATAGGTCAAAGCTTTTGATGCGTAAATATTTCAAATAATTCAAGTGCAGCATTTGAGGTTGGGTTTCCTAAGATGTTAATAAACATACCAACATCATAATCATTTAAGTCGTATTTACGCACCAACGCCTCCCTTTGTGTTTGATACTTGACACACTCCGTCAGCAAGTGTTGGACATCATCAAGAGTCCCACATATCTCACAGTTCGGTGTATCTACTTTCTTCATAAGATGTCCAAACTTCCTAGACGGATAGTGTCCCGAGCGAAGTCTATGCGCCATAACAATAATATGTTTGTTCACTTTGCTATTAATGAACCAGGGTACGCGAGAAGGCTGATGCTGGATTGTTTTAAACCAAATACCCTTTTCTCTACTTCTTTCATCAAAATATTCTTTAAATTTATCATAACACATTTTTTTCACGTTGCCAAGATGATCTGAATACAGTAATTTAATATTATAATCAATACCTTCTCTAGCTGCTTGTTTAGCTAACTCATCAGCCACCCGTTACCACGAAGCCCTATATGCGAAGGTACCCATTGCAGTCTCAAGGTTTTCCCATCGTTATTAAACGAAATAATTTGCTTTAAAATTTCATAAGCTATCGGTGCACCTCTGAATCCAGAGGCGCATCGAGCTATATGTTGTAAAGCACTCCTACTGTCCGTTATAATTACTATTTTTTTCGCTATTTCGATTCATAGCCTGATCAATGGCTTTTGAGACTGCAATAAGCTCCAATGCCATAACTGTTGGTTTACAATTAACTTTAAAAATAGCCGACGTCATATAGCATGCGTCAAAGTATGCAGCCCCACAACCATAATCGCTTTTTGATCCATATTACACAATATGTTTAATTATTTTCAATTTTAAATATTTGTCTAGCTTTTTACATAAACAAAATTTACCGGCAAGCCAACGTAAATAAAATGGCTGATCATTATCACTTTAACAAGAACAAGAACTCAGTTGTTAATGATTGTCATAATGCAACCAATTGTCTAAAAAATTGAGCATAGAGACACAATTTGTTTCAAAATACCAGTGTTTTTACATGTGAGTAACTCAATATAACTTTTATGCAATTCAAAACTTGAATAGCAGACACTGATGTTGCATTAAGAACAATTCATCTTAGAATCTCGTACACTTTTTAGGGTTCCGTGCCAAATGCAAAAAACGGAACCCTTATAGATTCGTCATGTCTGTCTGTCTGTCCGTCTGTCCGTCCGTATGTCACAGCCACTTTTTTCCGAAACTATAAGACCTATAATGTTGAAACTTGGTAAGTAGATGTATTCTGTGAACCGCATTAAGATTTTCACGCAAAAATAAAAAAAAACAATAAATTTAAAAATCCCCATACATAGAACTGAAACCCAAAAATCTTTTTTTTTCATCATACCCATACGTGTGGGATATCTATGGATAGGTCATCAAAAATGATATTGAGGTTTCTAATATTTTTTTTTCTAAACTGAATAGTTTGCGCGAGAGACACTTCCAAAGTGGTAAAATGTGTGTCCCCTGTAACTTCTAAAATAAGAGAATGATAAAACAAAAAAAAATATGATGTACATTACCATGCATACTTCCAACGAAAATTGGTTTGAACGAGATCTAGTAAGTTGTTTTTTTTTTACCAATTATTTGGAGAATGTAACTAACCTTAAATGACTAAATAGAGATTGAGTTATGTAGAAAACAGCAATAACAGCTAAGTGACATGGCTCTTTTCTGCATAATTTGGTCCTAATAATACTAAAAAACAGATTTTAAAGTTATCCTTATGTCCGCAGGCACCTCAACAACTATACAACGTACAAAATGAGGCTCAATACCAACCTCAGCAGTACCAGGCCCAGCCAAAATACGTACAACAGTACCAACCTCAGAGGCCGCAGCCACAACGCGAGCCTGAAGACTATGACGTAAGCGAAATAAATAACCACCTAAGTAGAAATACTTATTTATCTAAAACTAGCTGACCTGGCAAACTTCGTACTGCCATATTTTTCTTTCGTAAATATTTTCTAGATTTCTAAAAAACTTTGTTTAGTAAATATGCGCCCGCTTCAATTACGTAGTGAAAAAAAAACTTTTAAGGTTATCTTTTAATTTTCTTCTGTACAACCTTGTTCTAACAATAACGAATACACAGAAAAAAGAATTATCCAATTTGATGTAGCCAATCGGAAATAATGCGCGTACATACATTTCAGTGTTTCAATTTTAACCCCCTGCGACGCAAATAAGGGGTGTTATAAGTTTGACGTCGATGTCTGTCTGTCTGTGTGTGTGTCTGTGTGCGTGTCTGTCTATGGCATCGTAGCTCTCAAACGGATGGACCACTTTCAATGCGGTTTTTTTCATTCGAAAGCCAGTTTCCTTGCGGAGCGGTGGTGCTTAGCTATGTTTGGTTAGTACCTATCGGTCCAGCAGTGTAAGAGTATCAGCTCTATTTATATAGATATCATAAGCACGTGCACGGTTCCGTCACCATTATTTTGAATAATCATAGCCTGTTTAGAATTGAACAGTTTCGCACATGTAATATTCGGTCTATTTTACTTCTGAAATTTTAATATTCAAAACCAGGAAAAAAGAAACATTTCATAGACATAATTATCATTGATTTTTGAGTTTCATTTTTAAAATTCTTTGAAAGATACAGAAACTTTGACATAAAAGGCATACGTTACACAGTAAAAAAGTTCTGCCTTTTTGACAAAATTAACGATTAAGGATAATTTAACCGTAGCAGCAGTACAGACAGCAGTACCAACCCCAGAGACCACAGGTGCAGGCTGCTCAACCAGAGAAGGAAGAATATGATGTAAGTGACAATCAAAGAGAAATGTTGCTAAAGTACAGTTTTCAGAAAAAAAATTGACCATAAAGCTAAAGCATGATATCGCATGTTAAATTCGCACTTATCTTTAGACTAAAGGAAAATGCTTAGAAAAGCACACTGTTTATACAACATACCTAATATTTATTTATTTTAACTGGGTGTTATTGTATGTGTTATTTTAACGGCCTGATAATATTGTATTTTTACTATTAACATTTTCTTTGAATCGTTAAAATTCAAATCCGTTGATCAACCAATAGTTTGTAAATGCAATATGTTTAGTAAAACAAAAAAATGATACCTAACAATAATCGCATGATATCTAATGTTTGACCTGAACCTATCATCAGACCGCTAAATCATTTTCATTATAACACCCCACGAGCTTATTCGCTTTATTCGTCAAATCAAATTTTCCCGCAGTTTTCAAATAGCCCTCACTTTTCCGGCCTCTCATCACTCTTAAAGCTATTAGGAAAGTGAGAGGAAATGTCATTGTTAAAAGAGTTTTTAAATAAATAAATCGTGGAGGACAAATCGTATAATTCTTTTCAAACTTTTTCGATGATTAATCGCCATCAACAACCCATAATGTCCCACTGCTAGGCTCTGGTCTCCTCTTATGATTAATCGCACTCCTTAATAATTGTAATATTTTTGCGATTATGTTACAGCCTTATGCTAAAGCACACCTAAAACTTTTCTCCTTATCGTAAATTGCACTTTCATTTTGCAAATTGCAATTGCATTGCATTTAAAAAAATCTGCTTCAACAAACCGTTAATATTCTAATCTTAACACATACCACTTTGTACAAACCTATCTTACAATTATATAATACGGAATTATTCCAACCTAGTTTGTTACACTTCCTTGTGTCCAATGTCCAAGCACCAACGTGCCACGAACACGGATGGACCGAACAAACCAGCCCCGGCGGCGCTGGCACAACTTTCACTTGGAACTCGCTCGCACCGCTATTAAAGATAAACCGAGAGATCACTTTACGATAGTCATGGGGATTTACTTTCTTTGATGTTGCTTTGCAATTACTGCATTTATGAGTCATTACTGTCCCTGACTACAGAATTAATTATTTGAACTAAGTTAATGTACGCACCGTGTGGTGACGGATTAAGATCGGAATTTCACCACCCTATTAATCTATACTATCTTTACTAATATTATAAAGCTGCAGAGTTTGTTTGTTTGAACGCGCTAATCTCAGGAACTACTGGTCCGATTTGAAAAATTATTTCAGTGTTGGCCAGTCCATTTATCGAGGAAGGCTATAGGCTATATTTTATTTTCAAAAAAATTAGTGATCCTTAAGATGAAAATGGGAAGGGGGGAATCGGGGAATAAGGGAAATCGAAAACCTATTTTTGCGTGCTTAGCAGAAGCTATTGACAATAGAACAAAATAATGTATTACGGGTTTGTAGGTCCCATTAAGATCTACAAAAAAGTCCGCGAGAGCATATATCTAACTATCATGGTTTTGTCACAATAACCGCTTTTGTGTTCAAAAAATTTAATAAATCGTTTGAAGAAAGAAACTACGTTAAATGTGTATCGTAATATTAATCCTTATCCAAATTAAGCGTTATGTTATCAAGGGTATTTATGTAGAAGTAAAATACTTTTTGTTTCATCGCTACTACTACATACTAAGACGCTAAGAGTTAGTACCTAATAATGAGTTATGTATAACTCATTATTAGGTACTAACTCTTAGCGTCTTATACTCGTGATAAATTCTAAACGAAATGACCGATTGGGAAGGTATAACTCATTATTAGGTACTAACTCTTAGCGTCTTATACTCGTGATAAATTCTAAACGAAATGACCGATTGGGATGAAACAAAAAGTATTTGCTTGTCTCAAAGACTCGATTGTGACAGATACCTCCAGATGGTTTTGGGAGCATAATAATTATTAAATTAGCTGAAAATGAAAGCTTTTAATTTTTGACAAATATAACAATTCTGGAATAATGTACTAACTTCATTACCCTTAATGTATTTTTCCAGCCTCATCCTTCCTACCAGTTCGGCTTTGACGTAAACGATGACCAATACACCAACTACCAGAACCGCAAAGAGCAAAGAGACGGTGACGTCATCAAGGGATCCTACTCCGTGGTAGACAGTGATGGATTCATCAGAACTGTCACCTATACCGCTGACCCCAAAGAGGGTTTCAAAGCCGAGGTGAGCTTCTTTACTTACAGGATATAATTTGTCTGGCTTCTCCAATGATGTATGATCAATACATCACTTTGAGCAAAAAATGACAGCCACAGCGCATCGTGAGAAATTTCACTTGATGGCATCGACAAAAGGCAAAGGTTAGAATTTTTAAAGACAACTCCCGCAGTAGGACCCCCAACACTTAATGCAATCGGAAATGATAAGGTGATTGCTTATACCACTACGCTAAATGTACGCAGTCAGATAGTTGCGTATCAGATGACAGTTAACAATATTGTTCTAACAATTTCTCTGACCTTGTCTTATCTAGTATAAACGTGTTCCATCTTTTATTTTGTAAACACAGAGGCTAAATTATATCTAAACCGTACATGGGTACAATTGTCTGAACAACATTAAAAGACTTTTGATGGTCATGGTCATGGTGGACAATGAAGGTCGTTAAAGTCATGAAAAGTAAAATCGTATTGTCTTAATACAATAAGGTTTTATGTAAATCAGAAACTCCTTCCAAGGTTAGACGTTTCTAAGTGGGTCGAGGATTCGGCACAATCCGTTTCTAATATGATTTGTTTGGAAATCCGTAAATCACATTATCGTCTTAGTGGCTTATTTTAGTTATAATTTGAGGTTCTTAATTTAATTTAAAAAAATTACCACTGTCATTGTCGAATCTCCAAATGAGCGTTTTACCATGTTGTCCAAAATTAACTTTATTGTACGTTTCCTATGTGATTAAACATTTCTGATGTTTAGGCTTTTCCGAAGTTTAATGTTAACTGGCATAATAAAACCAAAATATGATTTTTTTTCCTGTCTTGTTCTGTGAAATAGTTTATATGCGACAAAATAGTGTGAACGTAGAGTCCGTAGTTAAATAGAGATTTGTCTTATTGATAACATTTTTGGTGTCGATAGATCAAAACAGTGATTACTTCACATGAGGATTTTTTATGGTTCTTATAAAAAAGTATACGATATTCTTATCTTGTTGCATTTAATAATTCTGATGTTAATAACATTAGAATCATTAAATGCTTAGGTGATTCCTATTATTCCCTATTCGTGATTCAAATCACGGATAGGAATCACTCAAATCACGCACGTCTTGAAGCCAGTTGCTTGTGCCAATGCATTGACATACAACAAATTCTGTGGACATTCTTATTCAAAATAAAAATGTTATATATATATTTTTTTTACTTCTTTTACAGGTCTCCAGACAGCCCACTGACATCGTAGTCAAAGTCCCAACCCCAAAGCCTCAAACCCAAACGCTTCAGTACCAGCCTCAGCCTATTGCTCACGCCGGCCACGCCGCCCACGCACAACCCCGGCCTCAGCCACAGCAACAGCAACAACCCGCTCCCCAACAATATTACCGCTATGAACAATAAACTAATACACGAAAAAGTCTACAACAATCTACAAAAAATTGGGAAACAACAATAATTTTGTAATTAAAAAAAAACTTTTAACGCTGTATAAAAGGCAGAAAGGCATGTTTGCCTTTGCCTACTGTCTTAAATAAAAGAAAAATTTATAGAGATGCAGATAATGAAAAAAAAACATGGCTAATATAGAATGAAATTAAAAAAATGCGCCAAATTATGTTTGATACTGATGTTTGATAATGAGTTTGATACTATCAAGTCATAATTTAGTCAATCAAACCATTATTTTATATAAATAGTAGACTTTCATTATGTAGTTAGTGTGTATTTTAACAATTGTATTTAGATACTCTGTGCCTCGTTATTTAAGCTATGAATGTCAATGAGATTTATGGTTAGTCTTTATTTTTTTTAAGGACGAATATGTAAAATGTAGTTGATAGGTAATGTTAACTTTATTTTAGAATTATTTATATCTTGATTTTGTACTCACACTGAGTACCTACTATGTACGACATAAACTCATCCTTTAAAAACGTATTGTCCTCTTATGTCTGTATGTCATTTTTGACATAACTGTATAGTCTGTGGTTTTCACGTGCCTTGAAAGATAAATTTAAATATTTTGGAAATCATATAAAATGAATTGTAAATTTTAAATATAATACAAATGTGATTATTAGAGAGAGCTTATGAGTTGGAAACTAGCTTTGTGTCAATAAAGTTACCAGTAAAGTTTTACTTTTATTACTTTAAGAACCCCTACCCTTAAGAACCCCTTACTTAAGTAGGTACCTACTATATTTTTCATAACGTTGAAAATTCAGCAGAATATACACGCTGTTTACAACTTAATTTGTGGTTAAGTTGAATTCGTGATGTTATGTTACATATCATAACATCTAATGCGAGGACGTCTACTATACGTTTTTCATAATACTTTTTGACTCACAATACTATGACTACTATACTATACTATGACAATACTGTAGCGATTTTGGGTCCAAAACTACGAAAGTAATGGCCTAATTCATACATGAAGGTTCAATGTCTGTCTGGAGTAAACATCATACATGACGAGCAGAGACTAGGTATAGAGGAGTCAGTAGCTTCTAGATGGAAAGGCGGGAAAACATAGAGATAATTTTATTTGAAACTCAGTAAAACATTTTCGGTATGAGAATAAGAAATTCTATTGAATTATATGTAGGTATTTATTAAAATCATTTGAACTTACTCCGTCGCGTCGTTGGTGACTTCTGTAGTTTGGTAACAATAGTACGAATGTGTCTGTGTAAACAGACAACCACTATCGCGAGTGATGGGCTTGCTCTTAAACCAAACTATATAATAGTTATTTGATAAACAAGAGTGCAAAGAGCACGAGATGAAAAATCTTTGCACTTGAGTGCAACACGTAACTTTTCATCCCACCTCAGCGAGGAAATGACTAAATGCAAAAAATAAAATGGCGCGGGCAAAGCAAATATGAAAAAAAAGTACACCAAGAAGGTTCCAAGTCTGAGTTTTTAACAAATTAAAAATGGTTGTATGATAAATTCGGCACCATGGAGGTAGAAGTAAATAGGTTTAATGCTTTTTTGAATTCACAAACGTAGTGCACACGATGTTCTAAATTCAATTTACTTTATCCTCTAGCGGATAAAAATGGCTTTTGGACTCAGATATCGAACGGCAAAAATACTCTTTCCAAGATGGGCGGATGAAAATTAGTAAAGTAAAATTGAATTTAGAACATCGTGGCCCTAAGCTTGTGAAGTCAAAACATCATTAAACCTTCATGGTGCCGAATTTATCATACCTACATTTTTTCTTGGAACTCGGAACCTTCTTGGTGTACTTTTTTTTTATTTGCTTTGCCAGCGCCATTTTTTTTCACGTCATTTCCTCGCTGAGGTGGGATGAAAAATTACGTGTTGCACTTGAGTGCAATTTTTTTTTACCTCGTGCTCTTTTGTTTCCCTCGCTAACGCTCAGAATTCTAATTTTTGAATCCTTCGCTTGCTCGGTCATAAAAATTGAGCACGCGGTTAAAAAACAACTTTGTACTCTTGTATAAAAAATAACTATTTTCCCTTACTTCTTTTCGTTTGTTGCGTTTTTTTATCATAAGGGAGAGAAATCAGCAGATAAACTACTGTCTAAGTCATGTATTTTGTATTGTGGGAATAGTATACTTCTTACGAATAGATTATTAAACTATTATGAATCTTCAAACTTCCAAAGAGATTAAGTGAGATTCCTGACAAGAAAAAACATAGAGAAACATATATAATCACATCGAAGGGTGAAAGGCTATTTGGTTTAAGCGACATCTAGGGCGATATTGAGTTATATACATATTCGGAATCAGCGAATTTTTCTCCGTCGAATGATGCCGGAATCATTGAAATCAGAGCACTTTTTTGGCGTTTGAAACACTACTATTTTTGGGTTTAGCATTTTTTTTTCAGTAATGTAATTGAACCATACAATGATATTAAGAACTGAGACATAAATCAGTTATCCTTTCTCAAATAAATAATTCAATAAGAGTTTACATTTGTCCGTCACCCAAATATGACATGGAGCGTCGCTTAAGCTTTTTCAGCTGCATCTATTTTCCAGGCAGGGTGCTACTTAAACAAAGTAGACGTTTTGTTTCAGATATTTTGCTTAGTCTTTAAAACATTTTAATCCTGTTATCAATATTAGACATTTATTAAAAGATTTAAGTGGTACTAGATTTTTATACATCGGAAAAGATATACAAATTATTGCGAAACCTAGAGCTATCAATTGTAGATATAATATAAATCAAGTCTGTTAATTACTAAAGCCAAATACTTAGTCGGACCTAAAGAAAAAAAGTGCGACTGATTTTCAATATTATACTCGTATGTCACTTAAGTAAATTAGCCTGCCATTCATTTTAATCTAAATTGGTAGTTAAGATAAATAGCTTGCTACTATTATTTTTGGGCCACGTCACTTCATGCTTTTTGGCTTACTCTGAAAATATACTGCAGCGTCTCTTAATTTTATTTCCCTGTAGCCAATTGTAGTTATAAAGTCACTTAAATGTTTTTTCCATACTCTAAAAAATAAGGGCCTAAGCACTAGTAACTATTTGTATTAAGCGACATTTATCTTCGTAAACATAGGCCGGTTTTATTTGATATAAGCATCAAAAACTTGATGTTGTTAATTGAATTTCAATTAAGTTTACCTCATTCAAATAAGTTTTTTTGTTCTGATTTTTTTTCCAAAATTTTAAACTTTAAATGGCTCTCCGGTAAAGTTGCACAAAAGTGTCGATTAAACCAAGTAGCCTTTCACCCCTCGACATGATTTGTTTGTTGTCTACAGACAAGTCAAGTGATTTTCCTTAGACATAGTTTTGATTAACCGTGTTATTTTGTTTTCCATGTGGAATTACAAATTTAAAAGAAAAATAATTTATAATAAAATTTATTTAAATCTTTGCTACATTCGTTGTACGTAATTTAACATAACATGTCATTTGCCATAAATTAACTAATAAGATAAATTAATTATTCACAATAATTAGATTTTTCGTACAAATAAATATATTCGATACCTAAATATATTCCGCAATATAACTTTATATAGAATATCTAAAATAAATTAACGAAAAATAGTATTCAGTCTAATAATATCTTCAATAAATTAACCGTTAATGCAAAATGGCCGACAAATTGTTTTTAATTTTTCGGCTATTTTACAGTGAGTAAATGCACCCTTTAATACCAATAGTTGTGATAAGTCTTTACAATACGTTAACATAAAAATATATGTTACTTAAATACAAAGGTGTTAAGTAATCTAAAATAAATGCATCAGTAATACAGGTAAGTATTTCTTTCCCGCCTTTTGTAAACAACTTACGGTTGACACTTCAAATTAAATGGCGGTAAAATCGCCATCTTGGTTTTTTCAAAGACGGATTTGTTTTTTTTACAAAGAGTTCTATAGCCTAAAGTGTATCTTTATTACGCCGGGTCTGGTCTACAGACACACCCAGATTCCACTAGAACGTAGTCTTGACCAGTGAGAGTGACGGGACCGAGAGGAAGCACCAAGAATAAATAAGGCACGTAGGTTTGTGAACATGTGCCTCTTACGACTGAGCATTCACTTGATCTGGAAAAAGAAATTATCTTATAAGTCACAAAGTTAAGAAATATAAAATTCCATTAATAGAAAACGATAACCAAACCTTATGGGTACGTTATCATGAATTTGTCTTATCATCAATGGGTACAAGTAATCTGAATTAATTTTGTCCATGTTGTGATACCTACCAGTTCAGTAGGTAAGCGTTCCAAAAATGTGAATTTTTTTCTATATAGGTACTTTGAATTTCGTTAATTTTCATTACTATGTTATTGTCTTATATTAAGAGTTTAATATTACCTAACCGTGATTAAAAACCAGATATAAGTGAAATTTTCTAGAAAAAGCAACAGCATTGGCGAAATAAAGATCGAAAAAACTAACTAGAAAATTATTTCTCACCCTATCGAAATTAACTTGTTTAAAAACGCAGTCCGTGACTCCGAGTCACACGGTCGTTTTTAAGCTTGTACTTATTGTCATCGATTTGTTTTTCGGAGTTTCTCAAAGTTTTAAGTTTGAGGTCCCTTCTGAGTTTCTTTCCAGTCACTTACCATGAAGCGTTGTACAGCCTGTGAAGAGCCTCTTACCGATGGCGCATGCTGCACAGTATGCAATGGAGAACTACACTACCACTGCGCTGGCATAACGGAAACTGGATATAGAAAACTGGGAGATAGAAAAAATACATGGCGTTGTATTAAATGCAAGTCTTCCTCCGCAAGTCAGCCTCCACTGTCGCCAAGGATCGAGTCAGACATGCTAAGAGAGATTAGAGCTATCTCAGAGAAATTGGCTCCCCTCGAAAGCCTAAGAGATGAGATAAAGGTGCTGCGGTCAGAATTTTCTGACCTAAAATCGTCACTAAATGACACTCATCGGGAGCTAAAGGAGTTCAACTCTAAACTAAAAGATATCGAGTCTCGTCTCAAACAGGCAGAGAACGTACAAGAACAGGTGAACTCCATTCAAAATCGCCTTGAAACATTGGAACACGAGTCGCATGTCAGAGATCAGTGGAATAGGATGAACAACGTCGAAATAAAGGGAGTCCCACAAATTAATCAGGAGAACTTGTTCGAGATAATTGGTAAGATTGGCAACAAAATTAACTACTCACTGCAAAAAACCCAAATCAATTTCGTAACACGGGTACCAACTAGAGAGACAAATAAATGCAAGCCCATAATACTGAGTTTTTGTAACCGCTATGCCAAAGAAGATTTCATCGCCGCTGCTAGACTTTTGAACAAAACCATCTCGTTGACCTCAGCTCAGATCGGCCTGTCAGGCAACCAAAGGATATTTATCAATGACCACCTGACATCGCAAAATAAGCTATTGCTTTCTCGTACAAAAAAAACTGCCGTTGAATTGAATTTTCAATACGTCTGGGTGAAACATGCAACGATTCATGTAAGAAAAAACGACACGTCTCATATTATATTGGTGAAGACCGAGAGGGACATCGAGAAGCTAAAATAAAATTGTTACATGATTATTTTGATACCCAAATTGTTATATTATTGATACTCGCATTATTAATGGGATTTTTTGCCAACCCAAAGAAATCAATGTTTGAGAATCGCATTCAAAGTAGTGCTACTCGCGTATTCCAACTGAGTCTGTGTCACGGCTTAGTGCTGCCAAGTCAGTCTGTGAAATATCATCCTATAACATTGGAATTTTATTATTGTAAATACTACCTTAAATCTCGTGCCATAAGGTTGACTTTTCAACTTAACCACTTTGTTCATACGACTGTTAGATGTACATTGTTGTTATCGCTGTCTTATGTTCCGATTCATAAATGGTTTTCAAAAGTGATTTTTACTGTACGCTGTGCATTGCTGTGCCTGCTGATTTGCCACTGGTCATTGCTGACTACCTACTTTGTGCAACATAATTTTTATTTAAACTTATCGTATACCATTTATATCTTGTATTTTTCTACCTATATTATTATAGTTGTAAGTAAAATAAATGACTCTTAAGATTTATTATCAGAACGTTCGCGGTTTACGTACCAAAATTAACAATTTATATCGTAATATATGCTTAAGCTCGTACGACGTGATTGTTTTTACCGAGACCTGGTTGGACGACAGTTTTTACGATGGAGAACTTTTTGATAATCGGTTTCTTGTGTGGAGGCGCGACCGTGATTATTCACGTACTAGACAGACTAGGGGTGGAGGTGTATTGATAGCAGTGAAAAAGGAATTAACGGTTGTTCCAAAGAATGACTGGTGCAGCTCCGCCGAGGACTTATGGGTGACCGTTGTACTGAAGAGATCTAAACCCAAGGTAACGTACAACCTACATATTTGTGTTATATATCTTTGTAAACAAAATTTTGGTAACTCATATAAAACACAGTTGCAAAACTACACGAATAATCTAAATGGATTGGTACTTGCTCATCCATTAGATAAATTTGTTTTACTCGGTGACTTTAACTTCGGAAGCGAGGTAGATTGGTTAGCCAAAGATAGTGAGGGGTGTGAATTGACCGCTCATAATTTTAGTTGTCATTATATCACCGAATTTTTTGATACTTTAGAAATCACAAATCTTAGACAGTATAATGGTGTTAGAAATGTGAATGATAGACTGTTAGACCTAGTTTTTTCTAACGATAGCACATTGGTTAGAGAATGTGGTAGCCCTCTAGCCGAGCCAATAGATAACCATCATAAACCATTAACCATCGAGACCAACTTCTTAGAAATACATAAACTACCTGTAAAATTAAATACAAGATTTGAATACGCGAAAGGTGATTACGAAGCCATAAAATCGGAGCTCGACCAAGTTACGTGGACTGAATTACTGTCAAAAACCTCACTTGAGGAGGCGGTTACAGTTTTCTATAACAGACTTTACGAATTGAGGGACAAATATATTCCACTAAAACCAGTTAGGCAGTCGTCACATCCACCTTGGTATTCTACAGCTTTGGTAAAAATGTTAAAGGAAAAATATAAATTTCATCGTAAATATAAAACTTATGGCAATATATCCGATTACAACACTTATTCACTCCTAAGAAGAAGAGTAGTTGATGTGGAAAAACGATGTTTTGACGAATATATGAACAAAATTGAGTCTTCAATTATAAGTAATCCGAAGTCGTTTTGGTCATACATCAAAAGTAAAAAGTCAACCGGTACACTACCAAACATCATGAATTACTGTGACCAATCTGCGGATACCGGCGAGGCAATAAGTGACATGTTTGCATCCTTTTTCAAGACCACTTTTCAACAACCAGATCAGAATGCCGGTGTTCAGATGTTGGAAGACGTTAATACGAATATGACAACTATCGGTACTATTGAAATTTGTCATCGGCGTGTATTGGGTTTATTAAAGTCCTTGGATCTTAATAAGTCTAGTGGCCCTGATCACATACCACCGATTTATATAGTCAAACTGGCCGATAGCATTGTCAAACCTTTATGTATCTTATTCAGAAGATCTATTGCAGAGGGAGTTGTCCCTCAGATATGGAAATCGGCGTACGTCACTCCTATTTATAAAAAAGGGGATAAGTCAAATGTAGAAAACTACAGGCCCATATCCAAAATATGTATTTTCTCGAAGGTACTGGAGAGACTTGTACACACACAGGTATACTCGGCCTTAAAGGGTGGTATTTGTGTCAGTCAACATGGATTCGTGGTGGGGCGTTCCACCACCTCCAACTTGATTTTGTCACATGAATTCATATCGCAGGGCATGGAGCAACACGGGCAGGTGGACGTGGTTTATACGGACTACAGCAAGTGTTTTGACCGTATAGACCACAAAGTGCTCTTGCAGAAGTTGTTATCGGCAGGAATTCACGGCGACTTGTTTCGATGGTTTTCTTCCTATGTGGAAAGTCGCTTACAGGCAGTAGTGCTACAGGGGTACTCTTCTGGATGGTATACTGTCCCCTCAGGCGTACCTCAAGGTTCGATCCTGGGACCGCTGCTTTTTACTATCTTTATCACCGATATACAGAGTTGCTTTCAGAACTCATATATTCTGCTATATGCCGATGACATGAAGATTCACAAAGTCATAAATAATAGATCTGATACTGAGGGGTTACAGGCTGATCTAGATAGGCTGGAAATGTACTGCAGCATGAACAAGCTCGAACTGAATATATCTAAATGCTTTTATATAACTTATACCCGACGGCACACCTCAGTTGACTCAGCGTATACACTGTATAACGAACACATCAGAAAAGTTAATAATATTAAAGATCTAGGTGTTGTAATGGATAGTAAGCTTTTGTTAAACCAGCATATTGAGATGATAGTGAAAAGGGCTTCGAGGGCTTTAGGATTTATAATACGGCACTCGTCCAACTTCAGATCCCTTAAACCTATTAAAATATTGTATTGTTCTTTTGTGCGGAGCCACTTGGAATATGCCTCACAGATGTGGAATCCTCAGTATGAGATTTACAAAACTCGAATAGAGAATGTTCAACGCAGGTTTCTTCGGTACCTTGACTTCAGAGCGCATCAATGTTCAGTTGACCACAATCATCGTTGCAAACGGTATCACTTTCTCCCACTAGATATTAGGCGTCGAATTAATGATATCACATTACTACTGAACATTGCTAATGGATCGGTAGACAACCCGGAGCTTACAGCTAAAATATGTTTGCGTACAAATCCCACCAGGTTTCGACAGAGACCATTACTTGAAGTACCATTTACAGTGGCTAATTACAGGCGCAATGCTTTTTTCATTCGCAGCGCAGCGACATTTAACAGTATATCAGAAAATGTAGACATAGATCTATTTTGCTTGAGCACATCTTCGATAAGACGGCTCTTATGTAATAATTACTTTGGTTTGACAGACTGACTGATTGGCAAATCCTATATAGGGTATTGCAGTACAGAGACAGAGGAAAAGTAACTTTATTTGTTTATTTCTCTTATTTCTTATATCTTGTAAATCTGCTGTTATTTCTATTATGTTTATTTTTGGATATTTTATTTTATTTCTTATTTCATTGATTATGACTCTTAAAATATGTACTTATGAATGGTTAGCTTCATCTTATTTTTTTGAATATGAATGTTTTTATTTTTTACTCATTTTATCTTTTGTATAAGTTGTCCATATGTGGAAGCTTGTTATAAGCAATATTGTTCACTTATGTACTTGCGTTCATAGTATTATTAGTCTGTAAGCTTTCTTTAAAATAAAGTAAATAAATAAGTAAATAAGTAAATAAATAAAACAGTTTATAAATAAAATCTTAATACAATAACTAAAAATACAAATGATTTTGGCACAATGCGGGTTTACTACAATACAATCGATTTTACCTCTCTGCATTGGCATGTCGGTGGCCGGTGACATTTATTGGGAATCAAAAAATCCCTTAGTTTAACAACCTTTGTTATAAAACTTATTATGCTACTGTAATATGATGGCATTCATTGATAGTTTCACATAAACAGCCTTTCCTTTACCTCTGCCATTATTGGTTTAAAGATTTAAGACCGGATAAGTCACTGATGTGTAATATTTCCATTAGCTAACTGTCGCTCTACTAGTGTTAACCATCAACATCTTTTATTAATATTCTAATTCTAAACATGAGCCTCTTTAGAAAAGAGGTTTACCCTACTATACCTACTACTACTACTAGGCCGATGTCCAGCTGTGGACCATTTAAGGCTATTCATGTATAACACGTATTAAACGGGATATTAAATAACCATGCCTCAAGTTACCGGGACTGACATAAAATAATTCTCATATATGGCAACTCTTCTTTTATATTAAGCGTTACCGATAGTACTATTTATGTGAAATACGCGAGCGGAATTAAGTTTTCAATAATTTACAATAATATTACTATGTTTTGTACAGACCTGATGATATAAAATCGATAAGTTTAAACTTAAGAATAAAATCGATAATCTCAACTTGGAGCTAAAATTTCTGAACATTTCTGACCCTATAATATTATTTTAACTGTCTTTCTAACTAATACACACATCAAAAGTGTCTAGGGATCAAGCATTTTTATGCGGATTTCTTGAGATTGAGATGTGGCTTTGGCCCTGGCCTGCTCAGTCGCCAGACTTGAACCCGATTGAGCATGCATGGGATATGCTACAGAGAAGAGCTCTGCCGAATATGGAGGGTATCCAGTCGCAAGAAGACCTTTTTTTGTTGTTGCAACGAACATGGGCGGCCATTCCACAGCGTGTTTGGATGAACTCATTTTGAGTATGCCAAACCGATGTTCTTGTGTTGTTAGTGTTCGCGGTAGAAACACGGATTATTAATTGTTTAAGTTACCTAATAAAATTTTAAAGAAAACTGTTATTTCAGTCTTTTTTTCGAACTTTAATGTTAGTGGTTCAAATGTCAAAAATCCTTTTATTAGGAAAATGGCAAATTTCTTTATTAATGCAAAGGTGACTTGGTTTATCGTTACTGTGACAAACGAAAACACTTTATTTGATGAATCCTTAAAGAAAATTTTAATTAATATCAATCAGGAGAAAAGTTATTGCAAAAATATATGTTGATCCCTAGACACATATTATGTTGATCCCTAGACACTTTTGATGTGTGTATTATAAAGCTCAAGAGTTTGTTTGTTTGAACGCGTTAATCTCAGGAACTACTGGTCCGATTTGAAAAAGTTTTTATATCATACACAGAGTCCTACCTATTGGTATCTTTAAAATGTGTTACTCACTCGCAAACCTCAAACACGACTTGCTGTAGTAAATCGGGAAACTTCTGCACAATAGTGACGGGCTGTCCCGACGTGAGAGACACTCCATACATCGGTGCCGTAGTGTTGTACCTCGTTCTGCATAATCGACCACCACCACAGGTGTTAGTTGAACTTGGAGTAAGGCCCGGCATATTTGTGGCCCGACCTGAAATATAGTTTTTTAACTTTCCTTAGAAAATGTCCGGTACAAGATGTGAACTTAAAGTTTCCATTCACTAATAAATAAATAATAATAAATAAATAAATAAATATTTCGGACATCTAACACACAACGCCATCTAGTCCCAAGCTAAGCAGAGCTTGTGTTATGGGTACTAGACAACTGATACAAATACATAATAGGTCTTTACCTATGAAATTGCCGTTTTGTATGCAATAAGTGAAAGTACTTATTTTTTCAAACTTTTTGATTTCTGTTATTCGAAGTAATCACCCATGCAATCGACGCATCTTTGCCAACGCATTGGCAGTTTATTGATGCCCTTCTTGTAAAAATCAGCTGGACGGGAGGCAACAAACTCTTCAAAGGCATTTTGTACTGCCTCTCGGGAATTGAATTATTTAGCCACTAAAAAGTTGTCTAAATTTTGGAAAAAGTAATAGTCGGTAGGTGCAAGGTCTGTGGTGAGTATGGCGGATGAGGGAGAGCTTCCAACCCCAGATCTTGCAGCTGCTTCACGACAACGCGCGACCCCATACTGCGCAACAGACAGTCTCCAAGATGCAAGAGCTGGGTTGGAAGCTCTCCCTCATCCGCCATACTCTCCAGACCTTGCAACTACCGACTATTACTTAGGGGAAAGGGATGTGGGGAGATGCTGGGGTATGGGCCTCCGGTATCCTCACTCACTCGGTGAAACACAGCGCAAGCGCTATTTCACACCGGTTTTCTGTGAGGCCGTGGTATCACTCCGGTCGAGCCTGCCCATTCATGCCGAAGCGTGGCTCTCCCACGGTATCTACACATCTGACACACAACGCCATCTAGTCCCGAGTTAAACAGAGCTTGTGTTATGGGTACTAGACAACTGATATAAATATATTTATACTTTTTTTTTTTGTAAATACATACATATTATACATAGAAAACACCCAAACTCCGAAACAAATATTTGTAGATCATACAAACATTTGGTCCGACCCGGGAATCGAACCCGAGACCTCATGATCAGCAGTCGCACACGCCAACCGCGAGACCAACGAGGCAGTTGATTTTTTATTATTGGTTTAACATTTAGTACTCAATAAGTCACTGATGTATGATGTTCCCAATAGCTAAATTGTTGCTCTATTAATAATCATCAACATGTTTTAGTATTGTAATGCTAAACATAGCCTCTAATTAGAAAAGAGGTGTTGGGCTACTAAATCACACTGGCCTGACGTAGGTACCTACAGACTTTTTATTCTAGTTTTCCTTCTCTTTGCTGTGATATAGTGCTGCTCTATATAACTACACTATTGCTATAGAAGATTATGTCCCGCCATGGCTGCGTATCGCTGGTGATGAGCTTTATTTTTGGTCATCTTTTCAAAATAACACTCTTAGTGGCCGGGCGCGTGTCGCGTACACGTCCAGTGATTAAAGACGTAACACAACCGAGGAAAAATAATCAGGTAATTTATTATTTCAATACTCTCTCACTCTTCTGTTTGGTGACGGATTAAGAACACAGAGTTTGACCACCCATAGACATCCCATTGGTGACAGGCGTAAAATGCCTACCACACGCGCAAGAATTACCACAGTTATAACTGCGCAGGTAAAACTGTCGTGATACAGTTGGTTAGCGCGTGATACAGTTTTATCAACCACACGCACGGTGTTCCGTGTACAGGCCGGCCTGCGCAGGCGTGTGGTAGGCCAACAAGAGGCGGTTAAAGAAGTTGACTACGTATGAAAATATCATTATTTTCAAAGAGAAGGAAAACTTGAATCAATCACTACACCAACCAGTCTGGTCAGTCAGTGTGATATACTAGGCCAATATCCAGTAGTGGACTATGAAAAGCTGTTGTATGATGGAGTTTAGATGACGATTCTCTCAACGCTAAGCATTCTACTGAAATAAGAAAAAACATAAACATAACATTGCATTATTAAAGTTATTTCCTCACCTGTTCTATTCCCTCCTTGTACTTGAATTTGCGCGCCCTCTGAATACCCAGCGTGAGCATCTAATAAGGCTCGCCTCATGATGTTAGGGTCTACTGCAGTGCGAGCTCCTCTGCCTTGTCTCGATGAACCCCATGGGCCTGATTTTATTGCTCTGTTCACTAAATGCCTGGAATAAAAACAAACAAAGATCAGTTGTCATTCTTCTATTACCAGAGGATGTAGGTACATAAACTATGAAGAAATGTTATGGCATTAAGTCTCGGAAAGGGAATTTTTTGAAAATACATCATCTTTCATAGCATAGGGATATCAACGACGTGCAGATAGGTCACCTGGTTGTATCTAAGTGACTCCATCAGACATCACAGTGAGTAATGGACATCTGCAGTTTAAGGCCATATTCAGATGACGAGCGTTCAACGCGCGTTTTGCTAACGTGCGTTAACAACTCCATGTAAAAACGCGCGTTAGCATGTGTACTCCGAGAACAAATTACATGTAGTTGTAAACGCGCGTTCCCAAAACGCGCGTTGATCGCTCGTCATCTGAACATGGGCTAAGCCTCCTACAAAGAGGCTGTCTACATGACCTGCTGGGGTGCAATGTTCCTTTGCGGTCTCTCCGTACGGCCTGCCCCGCCGGCATTGTTGCTGCCGCTTGAATTCTCAGAATAAAGAGGAAGAGAGATTTTGGTTTCGCTAGTGTCACCTCATTAACGTGGTGAGAAAAGCAACGAAATAATAGCTTAGCATCGGATTTCTTTGAGATGCCCAATGAAGCAGAAACATCTCAATATGCCGCCATAGTATGGGTCACCATGCTTAATTGTTTTAATTTCTGCATTCGCAATGAGTATCATGCCACTAGTCTTAGATTGTGCTCATGATTTCCATCAAGCAGAGTATAGTCCCTTTGGCAGGCCCTTTTATCAAAAAGTGACATCTATATTAAAAGTTTACAAACTAACTGAAAGTGGGACGTTTGCGCAACCCGATGCTAGATGTCGCGAAATAAAATTATAAACCCCGTCGCGTTCCGTTAGGCACAGTAACAAAGAGTAGTAATAATCATTATTCTTCAATTACAGTAAATGCGGCAAGTAATGAGTTATTCTGTAATAACTTACTGTGGAACAAAGGTAAAGTTCAATGTGAAAATTCTCACGAGGCAGACGCATTGCATTCAGTTAAAGAGAATTGTGCCGAAGTTACGATGTATAATTCTTTCTTTTTCGATGATTGCGTTATTTTTTACCTATATATATATATATATATGTTAACACAGATTACGTTGTCAGTCAACGCGCGATAATACTGTTTTTCTTTCAATTTTAATGTTCGTCTAAGCATAGGTATTTAGATAGCCGTTATGACCTAATTAATGTTTCTTTAAACTCGTTTAGCATCTAAGTTTGGCATACCTAACAGACCGCGTCAAACTATTCTGTTTATTACTTGTATGTAAGTTATTAGATTAAATGATTTCTACAATAAATTGCGATGATCCAAACAACCACGAAGCCCCACAACAATTTATTGGCGAAAATTTATTGTTTACATGCATTATTACCTAAATATATTAATTACCTACTAATAGATAGTAATATTATTTTAATTCTCATTTAAGAAAACAGATAACCTACTAGTTATGAACTGCACAACATTAACTTAAAGTTGGCCAGTTGATTTAAATATTAATCTTGAGTAGGTACCTATAATACCACCAATACCTTTTAAGGATTAATATAAAATTATAGGACAAAGTTAACTAGAGCGATCGTGAAATTAAAATTTAAAAGAAATGAAACAAGCATATAACATACACATATATTTCAAAGATTTATTTCATCACTATCCATCGCTTCTTCACTCTCATCTAACATTTCCGCTTCCAATTTTATAAAATTACACGGAAGCATCAATGACTCCTCCAACTGCAACTGTTTCGGTGCTATTGGATCACTCTTGTCTCTATTTTCAAATACCGTTATTAGATCTTGTTCCATTATCAAATCATCACATACAGTTTTTGTCATAAAAGATGTTACACCCTTTGAAGGCTTCTGCCCAAACACCATTTCACAAGGCGTTTTACATAAAGCCTCATGAAATGTCGTGTTCAAATCATATTGCACGAACTTTACGCCTTCCTGCCATTTCGTATTCTGAGATTTAACCAACCATTCATTTAACTTTTTCAATATATCTTCGTTCGACTTTCCTTTAAAATCATCGATCTTAAAAACTTTTTCTGATGCTAACACCTTAATTTCTGGAAACAATTTTGATATCCTCCTACATATGGGTTTTATGAGTTCTAAACCATTCTTGGATTGCAAAATATTTGGTGCTCCAAATGTCAAAAATATATCTAGTAAGCCATCCACTGCTTCCTCTACGCTTAAGGCTCTCATCGCTTTCAAGACAATAAATTTCGAAACAAAATATCTATATACCATTAAATACTTATATTCATCTCCCGGCTCATTAGTAACGCCTAGAATGTCTATTTGTCCTCGAGGATAAAGTTCTGGATACTTAAAAGTTGAGGTAGAAACATTCGTTAACTTTTCCTCTTCAATATCCAGCTTTAAGTCTGAACATTCTGAGAAATGGCTGGCAGTTTCATTGAAGGTTTCGTCTATTGTTTCATTATTATTTGAAGTCCATTCAGATCTTCCGCGTTTAATTAATTTCTTTTTACACGGTTCACACATTGACAAATATACCAATACGCTTTCAGTGGTAATGTTTTTATAATGACGCTTCAATTCAATCATCATACGACTCCGCCCGCCGTGGTTTAATTTAACATGATAATCAGCTATGATGTCATACATTTCGTCAAGATGTACCAACTTTTGCCGTCTATTATCGCCCGGTACTTGTGCCGCATACAATCTCTCGCCGTCCGGTGTGTCCACTACTTCATATTTTTTTAAACGCCGATAATCACCAGTGGATTTCTTTGTGGCCGTCTTGGCCGTTTTTATTTTATCTATAAGCCAAAAATATTTCTCGCGCGTTAACAGTAATGAGTTCGGCCCCTTCTTATTGTTGAGTGCCTGATTTAAAGTCTGATAAAATTTTTCTTTATCGACTTTCATTCTATTCACGTTGCACACTGATTTAACACAAATTGTATTGTCTATAACTGAACTGTAAATTAAGATGGTATTGTTCTGGGTATTCTCAGAAAAATCCAATAAAGAAGTTGGAATTCAATTCAACGAGCACGCCTTTACTGCTATGAATGTTTTACTGTCTAAACTGACTGGCGAGGGCACGAAATGACAACATGGCCGTGCGGTAATGTACGAAGTTACCCGATTACTCGGCGAACAGAGCCGAAAGTGCCTGCCATCTTTTTCCTGTACAGCAACTAGAGGAAGCGCATATTACCGAATCAACTTAACCGGTTTGTTAGCTAGCTAATGTTTATTAGATTTTACGATATTTATAGTCTATGTTCTAGGAAATTATGTATAACGCCCCGTAATTTGGTGCTCCGTTTAATCTAACCCAATTAATCTAAAATCTTTACGAATCCGTGTGTGTGTGATTGATTTATTGAAGTGACCTTCTGATGGGCTTGTAATAAAAGAATATAACTACTTATTATTTTATCATATATAGGTATTCACCGAATGTTATTACCATTCTAAGGTAAGCATTTATGTAATTGTGAAACTAAAGTTCATATTATAGTTTACATAAATAATCCTAATTAAAAAGTGTTAGTTACAGTAATTTCAATTTGTTTCCATAATATAATAAACCTACATACATACTCTACATGTTGTGCACAGTTTTAATTTTTACTAGAAAACAAGTTTCAAAGTGTTAGGCAGCCTTTTGCATTTTTATAGTTATTTTTTATTCTATTTAGTTTAATTTGATAAACAATATATACCTACACTCGTAAAGCACACCAAAATAAGGTGGTAAAAACATTTTTTTAAACAAATCTAATACTAATATTGAGTATAAAGCTGAAGAGTCACTGCTGAAGAGAATTTGGTCTAAAATAAAATCGGTCCAGCCGTTCCTGAGATTAGCCGGAAAATTCAGACAGAAAAAAAATTAGTTTCTTGATGTAAATACCGTTGGTATATCCACATTCATTTGCATATTTACAGAAAATGTGTTAATTTAAAATTACAAACAGACACTTCAATTTTATTTATTTGTACCTATAGATTAAAAACAATGAACAATATCTGATTCTATCTGATTCAAAAGGAACCAAACCCGGGGCTAATACCGCCGGCGGGACGCAACTAGTAGGTACACACAAATATTCAATTTCCGGAAGAATTGAACAGTGGTGAGTGGTGTATTAGTGTTAATAATAAACATACGTTTTATATAAATAGGTACATGTTTTATACTTATAATAATTAAGGTATGAAAATGGTGTTCTTCTCGCCTCACAGCGCGGTGTCTTTTAAACCCAAAAAATAACATTTAGTAACGGTACTAAAACCATAAACTTAAAAGGGAAATGTATCTACCTATTGTAGCTGTCTAGTTAAGTAATTACTTATAACGTGTAGTATGGCAGGTAGGCTAATGTCCTCCTTCGCCTTATTCGGTGACCCCCGAGTGACCCTGATTGCGGTAAAACATTAAAGTGTTAATAGGAAACCCAAAAACACATGTTCATAAATCTTAAATGGCTTTCATTTTTAGATTTTTTTAGTATAATGTGTTTATGCTAAAAAATGCCGTTGTGGTGTTGTAGGTATGGTGATGACCAGTAAGGATTTTTCCGACGTCAAATCAACATCTAGTAATACTGTCTAACCCACGGAGCAAATTCCGTGGTCTAACCACCATCTACCAGTTTTCTGATTAAATCGAGCAATAATTTAGTGTTGTGCGAGTCTTAAACACGAAATACAATAATATAGTCACTCTTATGTATTGTACACCGTAGGTAATGTCCCACACAATGAAGTTTAAGCCCTAAAATCTTACAATCATTCCCATTCAATATGTACCGTTGCCTTGCAAACTGTGTTTACACACCGGTGAAACTACATAACGCTTCTTTCCGTCATTTATGTTAAACAGTTGGTTATTTTATGACTTCGCAAATTAGATACAGTTTTGACCATAGAGCATGATTATGATATTTATTAATTGCACTGACTGACTCACCAACGGACGCCCAAAATTTTGGCAGCTGGCAATACTTTTTGTGTTGTAAGCACAGAGTGTAACAAAAAAGTATTTTTGGAAATGTCATAAGGGATGAATGAATAGCTGTATCGAAGTTAGTTCTTTTATGAAGTTGGAAACACAAAACAGTGGATCCGTTTTGATTAGCTGGTTATACGTAGTATAAAGATCAACTACTACTAACTAGACTAGAAGATTAAATATACAAATTGTTAGTAAATGTTGCCACCTTTTAGGTGATTGACACCATACATTTTAAGAAATCAACAAAAAATACAGTCGAATTGAACACTTCCCCCTTTCTTGAAATCGGTTAAAAGGATTTCAGAGATGTATGTATCAAGAGAAAAATCTTACACTTTCCCCGCATTTCAAGGCAAAACTTTAAATATTGCAGGACTGTAGAAACTACTTTATATTCCAGTTTAATCGTAAAAACATAAAATCTAACATCGCCTAAACTTGTTTCACCAACTTAATAACGGTGAAGGTTCTGTATTTAGCATGTTTTATATATTTATAAAAATACATAAATCTTTTATATAAAAACGTCCATATGAACAAAAAAATACTAATATTTACGATATGCCTGCATCAATAGTTAATTACTAACTAGATATATAGAAATAATACTAATCATTACCTCCTCCGGGAAGCGACTCTACAATACTGAGCGTGATAGCAGTTACAAAGATTATCACCTAACTATATTATAATATGATTTATGTACCTCTAGACTAGAGAGCACCTTCGCTGTGTGTAACGTTTTCTGCTAATTTAGTTATACATACTCTATTATTACTAGGTGGTCTGAAATTTTCCGACCTCGACGTAAACATCAGAACTCGTCAATAAAAATCAGGGGAATAGTATTTGTGCATCTTTGCATTTGCATTGTGTATAGCTGGTAGAAGTGTGTAGAGTTCATGAAGACTGCAGAAAAAAAAATGCCTTGGATCATCGTTAGGTCGGAAACTTTAAATCCCACCCTATGTTTAACTTTTTTTCTACTTTACTTTGTTGAGAAAATAGCTTAATTAAGTCAGGTTAAGAAGAATGAAACTCATTACAATCCATTCAGTAGTGTCGGCGTGATGCGCTGCCAAGATACAGACAGACAGACAAAAATGAAAAAAATACAGTTTTGGCTTCAGTACCGATTATAGAGAGCCCTCCAAAAAAAAATTTCTAAATATCTTTAATGTACAGAATTGGACCTGTTAAATTTTTATTATAATCGATATATTTTTGTTGATTGAATTGATAAAACCTCATTATTGTTATCAACTTCTGGATGACAGTTGACTCAGAGACAAATAATAGGAGAAAACATAACATAAATTTGAAAAAGTTTGTTTATACCTACATATGTACATATATATATATACATATTATTTATGTCATTAAAACAAACCAACCGAGCTCAGTCGTTTGTTTCTACGTGATTCATCTAATGTGATGTTAGATGAATGATTAATGGGCCAAGTAAAGCTCCGACGACTTAATCACAAGTCTGAAGCCTTAGTCATCAAAGTAATATCCCACAAAGCTGTATTTTTAACACATTATACAAGAAAAACCCTCTAAATACTAATTAATTATCGAGTCTAACCAGCTAATTGTCAAGTCAAATCAGTTTCAACGTACAGTTATTTCATTAGAAAGTTTTACAAATAGATAAAGGTGTGACGTCATACCTTATCTCTGTCATACTAGGTATGTCTATCTAAAAGGAGGGTTACAATACCTATATTTCGGTAATGTTTTATTTTTTGGTCAGTATTTTGAAAATAATTTTACATGCTTCATTAAGAATACCCATAGCCTCACAGGAAGCCGATGTTAACTTTTTATTTGCTTTTCCTCGAGCGAGTATGGCTACGGGGGGTCCAATACGGGGCCTAGGGTTCCCTCTTAGTCCTGATTCTGGGGGATTACACAAAAGCTACTAATGCACTTGTATCTCTAAGTTGCAGATCCATTGGCAGTGTGTATCAGGTGGCAAGTTTACTCTTTTGCCCCCATTATATTAAAAAAATCGGTTGTCTGTAAAGTCGGTTTACTGACGATAGTTGAACGTGACAACGTCATCAAGTAGGAGAGAGACATGTCGAACGCTGCCGAACGCGTAGGCCGATTGTGCCTCTTTGTTGCTCGTTCCGCGCTCTCGCTTGCACTTCAAGCCTTAAATGGAACGCCTCCGAGCGAGGTAACGCCGCACGAGTCATCGTCCTTTCCGTCCGTCCGTTATAAGACGTTGTCACGTCAAAAACCCGGCTAACCGTGCTTGTCAGGCCATGCATAGAGTAGGGTTCTATAGTCACCCAAAATGGCACATGAATTTAGAAAACAGGGTTGGTTTTATTATTACTATTAATTATATGTTACTAGCTGATTCGGCAAACGTTGTTTTGCCATAAAAAAAATTGGGGTATAAAAAATAGATGTTGGTCGATTCTCAGACCTACCCGATATGCACACCAAATTTCATAAAAATCGGTACAGCCGGTTCAGAGGAGTATGGTATTGGTAACTAACATTGTGACACGAGAATTTTATATATAAGAATTTACCTATTTTTGTATGAATTTATGCAAGCACTTGATAAATACACATATCCATGCAAAGATTCATGTTTCTGGCACCAAACGTGTCGAAACTATAAGGGTTCCGATACGTGAACTGCGGAACTCTAAAAGTATGAAACTTTTCCAATTCCGTTGAAATTCGGAGTATTTGCAAAGAACTTTTGCTTGAGTCATTGTTTTACATAACAAAAGTTTCATCTCGTGAACTTAAAACATATGTATATTGAACCGTAAGTGTTTAGTTACATCAATATTACTTAAACACTATTACCCTACTTGGCATAGGATTTGTAATTGTTTTAAAATAGTGAGCAATACTAAGTGGAATAGCTTTTAATAATCGAGCCGTCCATTGTTCTTCTACCATTATTAAAACTGTAACCGGCATGAATTCACAGTAATACTCATATTATTTAATGAACTTTAAACTAGCTTTAGAATAGAATTTGAATGAGTATTTTTTGCAGTACATTAAAAACTTACATTATTGCGTTTATACTTTATGTTTCAGATATTCTTAGTTAGTTTCAGACACGACAGGACGGAGACATTTTCAATTTTTTAAACGACTTGTCCTGTCTGTATCAAACTGTAAACGCTTAAGTTAATATCTACAAGTATTTTAAAATTCACATTTAATTAAATTAATTCATTCACAATTCAGCATATATGGTCCAGCTCGAATATATTCGGGACTCACAGAAAACCTCAGGATATGATGTCAATAAAAGACTAATTAAACATACTAAGTTTCAATTCAAAAATTCAAAAAAAAAAACAAAAAGAGCTATAAAATCTAATGATTTTACGAGTATAGACATCTAAAATACACCGATTTCGTCACTGACATACTGATGATCATCAAAACTGTTAGGGTACTTCCTGAAGTGCTAGAAAGCTGAAATTTGGTATGTAAACTAAGTTTAGTATACAAACAACAGAAAAATTCATAAACCTATTACTTTTGCCCCCCAACCCCCAAAATTGGGGAGTGGAAGTTTGTATGAGACTTTCACTAATTTTTATGCTAGAGGTTTTATTTTTAGTATACGGACTTTTTCGAAAGAAGAAAGAAGATGTACAAGAAATACACCCTAAAAAAACAAAAAAATACTGCCTTAAGCAACTTACAAAAAGAAATAATATCCCACCAAAAACATGTTCATGTAAAATGTTTCCAAGACGACTGCATATGGCTTACCGTCTGAAAAAGACATCAAATCTCATGTAGAGCCAAGCTTCTGAATCTACACGCCCTAACTCTACCAACCCTAACTTCACAAACTCTACAAATATCTTCTCTGCAAATATCTAGTTTCTGAAGTAATGTGTTATGGGAATATTTAGTTTCTGAAGTAACGAAACAGCCAAGCCATACATTTTTACTGAGATTTAGAGTTTGTGCAGTTAGGATTGGTAGAGTTAGGGCGTGTAGATTCAGAAGCTTGGCTCTACATGAGATCTGATATTTTTTCACAGGGTAAGCCATATGCAGTCGTCTTGGCAACATTTTACATGAAAATGTTTTGGTGGGATCATTTTTTTTTTATTACTTCCGATTCCATGTACCAACATAGGGTTTAATTTATGCTTACAATTGCATCATAGTTACCATTTTTCTTCGTTGTTTGTACCGAGTCAGTAAGGTTAACGGAGATTAAACCAGGATAAGTAAGAGAGCACTTGTGTGTTATGAGTTGCAATTATCTATTACAGCGTCAAAGTACAATATTTTTACAAGATACTTAAAAAACGTATGGACGATTTTAAGAAGCATAATATCGTAACAATTAAGGTGCAGATTACACCGAAGATTATTACCTGGGGTATGGCACTCCGTCAGGTCCCGGGCAGTCTGTTCCTTGTAACGCATCTCCCCACGCGTATTTTAACCGTGGTCCGCAGTCTGCAACCACGTAGCACGCTACCAACGCCTAGAATAGAAACACGATAAATATCATTAGTTGTTGTAAGAAGTGATTGCATTGAAATCTAGTTCTTGTTTTACAGCTTACTGATCTTGATTCTTGACGACTGATTCATATTTTCGCTCTTTCGCTACTTTCGTAAAGCTTCATACGAGGGCTGCTACAATACAATATTGACTAAGCAAGCACTTGAAAGATCTGTTCTGTTAACGGTGAATTAAAATTTGAAAAAAAAAAACAACAGAAATTTAGGGTTTTAAGGTAGTCAGTTGAAGGTTGTAGTAGCCTTCTTAGTTTAGCACTTACAGTAGGTGGCCAAATTATTAGGGACAGTGCTCGTATGTATGTATTTTTTATTTATTATGTGTTTGAATAAATAATGTCCTTTTTAAAGGGTTATTTTATCTGATATTGCTGTTATAGTTTTTTCAAGTGGCAAAACAGGATACGTGCGTTACTTGTAAGACATTTTGTTTTCATGATTGTCCAATGTTAAAAAGCGCGGTTTTGCAGTATTGTCTAGATATTATTTTTAAATTAGTTTTTACCGACTTGTATGTCTAAAATAATAAAAAGGTAAGTAATGCTTATAATACTTTTGCTATGTTTTTTCTATGAATTTACATTTTATCAAGAGTCTCGCGAGATCATCCCAAATTTTCAACTTTTGATGATGGGTAGATCTTAATAATTTGGCTACCTATGGTAAGTTTTATTTACTAAGGGACTTAATTAACTAATTCGATCGATCGAACCGTCGGGCTACAAACAAGTTATTGTACCTCATAGATATTATCGCGATTAAGTCCCGATTTACAGTCGAATAATGTGAGAAAGTATTTTTGCTTTCGTATGTTTTGCGATATTTACTCTCATCAAAATATGAATATTACAATCAGGTCACATCAATAGCTAAAATACTAAAAGTGAAATTGTTAGTGCATCATTTCACTATCGCTTAACAATTAAACTTGTTACATACATCATACAAAGGGCTATTGTTAGATCACGCACTCGTCCAATATGCCAACGCTGCAGTCTCCATGACGCAAGGTGCCGACGTAGAATTACGATAACACACCACAAAGACCTGTTATGAGATCAACGGTGCCACGAAGGTGATGACATAATTACGAACATGGACAACAAAGGCCTGTTATAAGATCAACACCGCGTCACTAGCACAAGGCGCCGACACAGCATTGTTATAGTATATATATTTAAGATTTGTCATTTCTACGCACACTTACTTTTAAGCCAACATCGCGTTAGCAACTTAGACTAATTAGTTATAGTTTAAATGTAATTTTTATAATCTTTTATTAAATTAACTTCAAGTTCTATTTCGTTTCTCTAAAACTCCTTCGGCTGTGGCAAATACGTAATTGGCGCAGTCGGTAGGATACTCGCGGGTCGTTTCGCGAGCTATAAAGATCTCTAATATCGAAATCCGCGTTCGCGAGCAGCCCGAGCGGCCTTCAAGCCACTGTACGAGTATCCAGAATCTACGAGAGCTGCAGCCACTGGGAAGAGTATCCGAACATTGATACGCGGCGAAACGGAATGAAAGGGTGAGTGCACAGAATCGTTCTTGTGTTGCTATTCCTTTACCTTGAAGTTTTTATTTCCCAAAATTTTCCACCCCTAGTAACTCCCGTATTAGAGAGTCTGCATCGAGCCAGATTCGTCGACGAGTATAACTAGATAGTGGTAGGAATTTGGATTTAAAAGATTATAATTATAGTTTAGAATTACTTAAATCAATAATTTTTTATTCTTCAAAATTTTCCACCCTAGTAACTCCCGTATTAGAGAGTCTGCATCGAGCCAGACTCGTCGGCGAGTACAACTAGATAGTGGTAGGAATTTGAATTTAGAAGACTATAGTTTAGAATTAAATCAATTACCTAGAGTTAAGATAATGACGGAGCGCAACCCGGACATAATTTTTAAGGCTTTACGCCCTGTACCGGAGATCGACGGGAACCCACATATACTTACCCGATTTATTAAGTTATGTGACCAAATAGTATATACCTACCTTAGTACGGAACCCTGTGATCAGTTATCGAACCTTTGCTTGATAAATGGAATTTTAAATAAAATCACAGGCCCCGCCGCTAGTATTATAAATTCAAATGGCATATCTGATAATTGGCTAGACGTTCGGAATGCATTGATCAATAATTTTGCAGACCAAAGGGATGAAACTGCCCTTTATAATGACCTCTCTTTAGCCAACCAGGGACAAAGATCACCACAGGAATTTTATGACCACTGTCAGACACTATTTAGTACAATTATGACATATATTAGCCTTCACGAGACAATATCCACTACTATTGAAGCCAAGCGCACTTTATACAGAAAACTAACCATGCAAGCGTTTGTAAGGGGTTTACAGGAACCTCTAGGTTCACGCATTAGGTGTATGAGACCTGACACGATTGAGAAAGCTTTAGAATATGTTCAGGAGGAAATGAATATATTGTATTTGCAGCAGCGCAATGACATAGCTAGTAAATTACAGCCGACCCCTAAGGTCACCCACTCTACTCCTGTACATACCCCGAAACTATCAAATAACTATAGCCATAGCCCAACCGCATCATATTGGCCTTCACACGTAGCAAATAGGCCGCCACCTCAGCCGATGCAACCTTTTAGGTTTGCACAAGGGTTCAGGATGAATCCTATGCAGCATCAGCCCTCACCACAGGTACGTGTGCCCACACACACACATCACATGTTTAGTGCTAGGCCTCCAAATTATAATCTTCGAAGTAATACGTTTAGGATGCTACCTAGAACTCAACCCAGTCAGCCACCTGGCCCCGGACCGATGAGTGGTATAGAACACTTTAATCCCAGGACGATGCCACCTCCAGGAGGAATCCGCAGACATGACTGGCGTACCCAGGGCAATCCACCACCTAATAATTACTTTAAATCTCGTGAGATAAACTTTAATGAGTGTTACGATGATAGCTATTATTACGACCACAACTATAACCCTGACTATGACTACTTTTCACATACCAATGAATATACCCCCTATGACGACTATGACACGAATCAAACACAGTATCAAGGCCATGATCTTCCTTTAGAGTACTCTTATAACAATTCAAACGATAACCTTGAGAGTGCCAATTCAAATTTTCGGACGGATCAGAAATTAGAAAAGCCAGGATAGAAATAAACTTACAAACACAGAGACAGTTACCATTTATTCAGATATCAAATCCCCCTTTAAAATTACTTATCGATACCGGTGCTAACCAATCATTCTTAAGCCCGGAAGCCGTTCAAAACTATTACCCTGATATTCCTTTAAATTACGATCCATTTGAAGTAACTAATGTACATGCTACTACGAGAAACAACTACTCTATAACACTACCGTGCTTTAACGAATTTAATGACCCGGATAATATACGTTTCTTTGTCTATAAGTTCCACGATTATTTCGATGGTCTTATAGGACTTGACTTAATGACCAAATGGGAAGCTAAAATAGACCTTAAAGACAAGACCTTGACTACACGACATACAGTAAACCCTATTAAAATATACAACTCCCACAATGTGAATTTATACGAGGATATTATCCCTGCAAAGAGTTATAAGGTAGCTACGTTACCGATAAGTGCCCCGGATGGCGATGTAATTATTCCAGAACAATTAATTTGTAACTGCACTATAGCTGAATGTGTAACTACTGTAAAAGATAACCATGCTCTTTTAGAAATTTTTAACCCTACTGATAACGATGTTGTATTTGCACTTGAATACTCAATTAAAGCAGACGCCTTATCTAGAATTGAAATTCATAACCAGGAAACCAGTTCGACCATTGCAAATCCCACCAAGAAGACTCCCACTATAGATAATTCAGCTACTAGTACAGCCCACACAAATCAGGAAAATCTAATTTTGGAAGTACCTAATAAAGACGAACCAATAACATATCTTGTACCCTACGCCATAATAGCTTACAACAGCTCTATTCATGGTTTTACAAAATGCAGACCCTATGACATATTAAAAGGCCATTTTGACCCCAGGGACCCTATTGACATTGACATAAACGAAAAATTACTCCAACAATATGTAGTGACTCATAGAGCACAGATGAAGACTGTCCATGACATAAACGAGACTTCGTTAGCCAATAGAACTGCTCTTATAGAATCCCGTAATAAGTCTAGACAACCTGAAATTGACTATAAGCCAGAACAACAAGTTTTTATAAAAAAAAAAGAAAAAAAAAATGCTTTCTGAAAGACCTGATACGAAAACCCAAGAGTAACCAATTGTTACAGGTTACTACTACTGACGTTGATGCTGGAACCACTTCTAATACGACCTTAAGAGATAAGACTTGACAATTTAGATTTATTACCATTTAGGCTAGGATAAGCTAGAGTAACGACACATTATTATACATTTTTACAATACATCGTACGTACGTATGTAAGTTCTATCTAATTCTACACTTAGATTCGAAGTACAGGACTATAAGAATAGACTCACTAACGAAACCTACTTATTATACGAAATACATCTAGAACACCTAGTAAAAAAAAACCAATATCCTTAATCATCTATACACCTTAGAGCCTGGCAGGACAAAAAGAGGTCTACTTGACGTATTAGTCTATAATTAAAAGCATTACCGGCAATCTGGATTATCAGGATGCACTTAAATACACTCAAGCTGTAGGTACCGTAAAAAACAAGATAAAAAAAACTGTAGAGTTTAATTATCGCGCTAGTCTAAACAAACTTATAGATAGTTTAACTTATCAAAAACAAAAGTAATATTAATTATATCCTTCAGGTAATCTTAAATGAAAATGCTTACAGAGCCAATAACATTATTAATTATGGGAAATTGAATTTGTTAGAATAAAAAAAAAAAAACTAGCCTTTACTAAAACCTGGACAACATAAACTTAGAACTTAGTTAGTACTTAGGAATACTATGATATTATAAGGTCAGGATCGAATTTTGTAGTTTAACAGATAATTATAGTTTTCAAACTCCCCGTAGTCTTTCCGAATATCTATGATTTCTGTAAACTATCCCTCGCACAAAATAAATTTCACCAATTCCTTATTCCTTCTCATCCTAATATAGCAACTGATAGAAATGAATTTGTGTACATAGAGGCAGAATGCCCGAAGTATAGTAAGCACATATGTCTGTGAGAAAAACGTAGCCCAGCAGATCCGGACAGATCCTGATTGCACTCAAGTACTGCAGAACTGACCATTATTAACGACAACAACGAAATAAAAAGTCAACCTTTGAAGTAAACCTTTAAGATCTTCACAGCATCCAGAATAAAGTATCCCAGGAAACACCGATAGAAAACGACAACGTCCAGTCAACAAACCTGTACCATACGACCATTCCATTCTATGTATTGGTATCAGTTACAACTGCAATTATCACCTACGCAGTAGGCCGTAACTACAAGATCTAGCACCTAAAACTAAATAGTTCAAAAGAGAACCCAACACTCCAGATACACACTATGGAAGATCCAGCCAACCCTAAACCAGAAGAATTTTCAGCAACATTTTCCATTAACATGACAAAATAGTTGCTGAACTGAGGGTGGAGGTGTTACATACATCATACAAAGGGCTATTGTTAGATCACGCACTCGTCCAATATGCCAACGCTGCAGTCTCCATGACGCAAGGTGCCGACGTAGAATTACGATAACACACCACAAAGACCTGTTATGAGATCAACGGTGCCACGAAGGTGATGACATAATTACGAACATGGACAACAAAGGCCTGTTATAAGATCAACACCGCGTCACTAGCACAAGGCGCCGACACAGCATTGTTATAGTATATATATTTAAGATTTGTCATTTCTACGCACACTTACTTTTAAGCCAACATCGCGTTAGCAACTTAGACTAATTAGTTATAGTTTAAATGTAATTTTTATAATCTTTTATTAAATTAACTTCAAGTTCTATTTCGTTTCTCTAAAACTCCTTCGGCTGTGGCAAATACGTAATTAACTTTATATGGATTAAAAAGTATACAAATAAAATATGATCGGTGATCGCACGAATTCGTCGGTGGCGCGTGAGTTTCCGTCGTGGCAGTATGTATGTCGTGGCCGAATGACACAGATCCCGCTGCCTCAGTCAGACCATTGAAAAACAAAACCAGTCCTTTTTACTTGTCTAAATCTATCGGATACAGGCATACAGGGTACAGGAATTCTACGATAGACATTATTATTTATATTAGGATAATATTGAACATGCTTTATTGAGGAATAAAAAAAGCCTCAATTACGAGACCATTCTTTTTGATTAGGTACCACATGAACTTTATGGAAATGTTGGTTCTGGATGTGGATACAGGTATATCTATACTTCTATACTTACTATTATACATATAAAGCTGAAGAGTTTGTTTGTTTGAACGCGCTAATCTCAGGAACCACTGGTCCGATTTGAAAAATTCTTTTGGTATTGGATAGTAAATTTATCGAGGAAGGCTATAGGCTATATATCATCACGCTACGGCCAATAGGATCGGAGCACCAATGAAAAATGTTTAAAAAACGTGGGAAAATTATCACGCTACGGGCATTAGGACACGCAAACGAGGTTGCGTGGGTCGGGTATGGTCGGCTAGTTAATTATATCAGGTAAATCGGTTTTCAAGACAGGTATGGTACAATTTCGTATAGTCGCAGTTACGGGTGCCTGCTTTTAACGTTACCACCATTTGCTACTTGGTTAGTGTATTTTTTCAAGATGTAGGCAGTAGGTGCAATAATAGCTATGTAAATATTGATTATATTATGAACACAAATTACAACCTAAATGCAGTGTAGGTACTAAAAGTGATTATAATAAAATTTTAACAAAAAAAACCCAACTTCGAGAACGACCAAATTGAAATGGGACCACAAGGAAAGCACCAGCTTTCAAATAAAATTTAAAAAATAACAAATGCACTAGTCGCCCCTACGAATTTTGAAAGTTCCTCTCGATTTCTCTTAGATACCATCATCAGATCTTAGTGTTTTAATCATGGTACCACCGTTGGGATATCTCCTTTCCATTACAAAAAGAATCATCAAAATCGGTTCATAAACCACGAAGCTACGCGCGAAAACAAAAAAAAATGCGGTCTAATTGAGAAATTCCTCCTTTTTTGAAGTCGGTTAAAAACACAAACGAAGAACAAGACCAAATGGTTCCATAAAATGTTTACTTCTTAACACGCTTTCATTACCTTTACGTGTATGTTTGTAACGGAATCTTTGAGGTTGATTTTTTTATTTAAGTTTTTAACTCGAATGACCAAACAGGTGAAAACCACAGATCTTCAAAATTACTTACCTACTACATTTCATTCATAAAAAAGAAAGACCTTACTCAAATTTTATTCCTCAACAATTTAGTTGAATTCAAAGTGCAATATACATATCCGGTGTAAATTTCATTTCATTGGAAATGAAAGGGTAACGTAGTGATGTGCGGTGAATCGAAAAGACCCTCAAGAAGAAAGTGTCAGCGTCAGATTTCTAGGTCATGTGTGAACAACAGTCATTGAACTCGCTTCATTTAACAAGTTAATGCCAAGTGTATATTGTTGTGTACCTTACAATGCTTTACACTGCCTGCCAATCTTAAATACAAAATACGTCGTTATTTATATATATATTCCTATTTTTATTTTAAAGGTTTCTTTATGTTTAAAATGAGCGCCATTATCAGCAGTCTATGGAATAGTCAAGCGACTACTGAACTGGAGATCAAATATAACTGAAATTGTTTAAAAAGTATACTAATGTTATACCTAGGCCGTTCCGAAAATTGATAGCCACAGAAAAAATACAATCTCTTCTTTCATGTAACTATTTTGGATTGACGGCTAATTTCAACATTTTTATATGTTTAAAGATGATCTGTCCCTCTTCTTTTGTTTGCAACAATGGATATCTCGCGGGAATCTTTTCATGCTATGATGTTCTATGATTATAAACAAGGGTTAAACTTCAAGGAATCTCATCAAAATTTACAAGCTGCTTTTGGGGAGTCGGCTCCTGGTTTCGTGGATTTAAACGTAGTCGAGAGAACTTAACGATGACCCCAGACCTTCAACTGCAGTAACTAATAAAAACGTCATCAGGGTAGAGTGGCTATTGCGAGAAAATATACATATTACACATCAAGAGATACAGGCTGAACTAAACATTGGATCACACGGCAGTTGCCACCATCCTGCTTGAACACCTTAAAGTTAGGAAGCTTGCTTCGCAATGTACCTCATTCTCTCACTGATGAGCCGTTCTGTTGATTGGTGCAAATTTATGTTAGAAAAGTTCGAAGGAGGAACTTCGCAAAACGTATCCTACATTCGTAGAACTGACGAATCATGGATATATAGCTACGATCCTCTCACGAAGCTGCAATCCACGCAATGGCTGTTTAAAGAGGACGATTTGCCCACAAAAGTTGTTCGCGGTCGGAGCGTTAATAAAAAATGATAGCGGTTTTTTTTCGACCCAGTGGACCAGTAGTAGTAATTCCGCTAGAAGACCGTAGAACGGGAATGGTATAGTGAAGTTTGTCTGTCTCAAGCTTTCGGGGAGTTGGATACCGAGCGCCAAAGGAGCTGTGTCCGTGGCACCCAGCTGCTAGAACTATGGACTTTTTGACAACTTCGAGGGTACAAATGTTACCCCATCCTCCCAACAGCTCACATTTAGCACCATGCGATTTTTTTTGTTTTCCACGGTAAACAAAACGCTTGGTGGGCGAAAATTTTGCACTGCAGACGAGGCTGTCGAAGAATTTCAGCGGTTATTTTTCCACTTCCCGCAAGATACGTTTTTTAAATGTTTTGAAAGCTGGTTCACCCGAATGCATAAGTGCATTGGTATTGGAGGGGGATATTTTGAAAAGCTGTAAATAAACTTTTTTTGTATTTTATTTTTCATTTCACTTACTATTTTTGGAACAGCCCACGTAAAGCTGAAGAGTTCGTTTGTGGATTTGAAAAACATATTAGATACTCCGTTTATCGAGGTAGGCTATAATAATTTATCATCACGCTACGACCAATATGGGGCGGAGTGTCAATGAAAAACTTTTCATAAACGGGGGGAAATTGTTTCTTATGGGAGCTTTCATTGCGTGCGCGTAAATGCCTAAATGATGAGATTCGTGAAAATAATGTCATTTTGAAAATTTCGAAATAAAAGTCCGCGATAGCATAAATAATTATATAATTAAATATTTCGGACATCTAACACCTGATTTATATCTGTGTTTAACAACAATGCTATATAGTCCCAAGCTAAGCAGAGCTTATGTTATGGGTACTAGTCAACTGATATAAATTACATATATACTTTTTTTAATACATACATATTATGGCTAGAAAACACCCAAACTTCGGAACAAATATTTGCAGATCATACACATATTTGGTCCGACTCGGGAATCGAACCCGAGACCTCAAGCTCAGCAGTCGCATACGCTGCGCCACCGAGGCACAGACCAGACAGTTTCTATCAGATATATCTATCTTTTAAGGTCGGCTCACTATAACCTTTTTCTTGGTAAACAAATTTGTTTACGTGGTATAACATCACTCTACGGGCAATTGAAGATGCAGACGGGGCTGCTTGAATCAGCTAGTATTTTCATAATTTTTCATATTGATATTGGATAAACCAATATAATTCTTATAATAAATATTATTTTGGCTTCCAGCTATTTGATATATTGTGACTATCTGTGCCCGCTACTTCGTACACGTGAAATTTGAATTTTCAAGTTATTTTCATTTTTTTCACCGTCTAAACCTTCCCTGGACTACGGCAAACATTTTGAAACCAAAATCAGCTAAATCGGTCCAGCCGTTCTCGAGTTTTAGCGCGACAAACGAACAGCAATTGATCTATATATATAAAAGCGAAATACCACTCACTTTTAATCACGAAATCTTAGAAACTATAACACCTACAAACTTGAAATTTAGCAGGTAGGTTCCTTATAGGGTGAAAACATCCGCGAAGAACGGATTTTACGAAACTCCACCCCTAAGGGGGTAAAACGGGGGTTGGAGGTTTGTCTGAAAGTCCCATGTTTTTGAAGTAAGAGACTTGACATTTTAAAATGTATGCGCTATAGATGGTCTGGAGGTGTACTAATAATGTATCTTTAGAAATCAACCCCCTTTTGGGGTTAAAACGGGGGATGGTAGTTTGGACGCAAACGAGGTTGCGTAAGTCGGCTAGTTTTTATATATAAGAAGATTTGAAATATAAAAAACAGATCCTTTTAATTCTAAAGTTGAAGTCACTTATGCACACGATTGATTGTCTTGCATTTTAATATTATTGTCCGTATGATTTTGTAATTTAAATAATGCAGATACGTTTGATGCAATACTGTGTGTGATGGAATTACAAATACGATTAAAATAATGCGTATCACTGAAAGTCTCAGTGGACAAATACGTAAAAGAAAAAGTGGAGAAAGTGTTTAGAAGCCTCTTGGGTCTATTGTAATGGACAACACGTTTTTGAACGGCATTATTTTCAAAGCTTGATTTCGAGTTGTTGACGTAGTAGTTCTGGCAACATTTACCTGAATAAGTGTTACAAGTTCAAGTAACAAGAGTCAAGACAGATCGATAATTCTTAGTGCCTACTGTACAAGTTTTAACAGTTTCTCTATGTACTTTGACAGGTACAGTTTAATATTTACTAAAATCACCTTTCTGCGTCAATGTCAGTAGAGTCTAAATCCTTTTAAAAAAAACACATAGGTCGCAGCTGCGCATACATTATGATTAGGCCAAACGTGTTATCTGTTATTCAAACACTAACATAACAGTCTATAATGTCATCATATTTATTCACATTTATTACCTTCACCGAACGATTTTTATCAAAGTTTTATGAATTATATTTTTTTAATATGAAAGCTGTAACATAAATATTATGACAAAGATGACAAAATAACTTTTGTACTTATCTAATAATTATGTTAAATGTTAAAGACTTTTTAATAGCAGTTAGATAACTTTCGAGTTTAGATCCAGCCACTTGCGAGTTTGAAATAAGAATGTAATTTCCCTTCTAAGATATTAATTACATACCCCAAATAATCAGTTTAAAGAATATCATTAACCTTCTACTTCTACACTTTTTATAAACTTCCCTTTCTGAAGTACAATTTTCCCATCTAATTCCCTAAGGAGGAAAAGTTGAATGTCATGGACGACACCCAACGGAACTGCACTGCTGCGTTACGTGCTCATAAAGAAATCCATTACTAACAATGAGCAACTTAATATTAAAAACTAGCGACCCGCCCCGGCTTCGCACGGGTGGATTTCAGATGCCCCCGCCGACGACACGATTCGTGCATTTTTTAACTCTGTAATATCTTCGAATATATTCATTTAAATTAGATACTGTAAAGGGCCATTTTGATCTAAATTAAACGCACAATGTATTTAATTTACTTAATTATATAAGGATTCATTCTGTATTGCTTAAAATCACTTCGTAAATAAGCCATTATTTCTCGTAAAAAGAAAGGAATAAAAAATGGTTGTTGTGGGTTATCCCTAAGAGATAGACCTATACCGTCGCGGACTTTTTTGTAGTACTTTTAAGGTGTACAATACTGTAGAACATTATTTTGATCTATCTCGTAGGGTGCAACCAGCGCTTGCAAAGTAAGCGCAAAAAAATGTGTTTATTTGCTACATCACATTAGAAACCTCGAAAATTAATAGTGTTTCCATACTATATTATGCATTTATTATACCTGAAAACCTTCCTCTTGAATCACTCTATCTATTAAAGAAATCTGCATCAAAATCCGTTGCGTAGTTTTAAAGATTTAAGCAAACAAAGGGACATAGGGACAGAGAAAGCGACTTTGTTTTATACTATGTAGTGATGAAGAAGGAGAATTCTCAAAAATGGGGGGAAATTATTACGCTACGGGCAATAGGAGACGTATCACGTAAACGAGGTTGCGCGGGTCAGCTAGTGTGTAATAAATGTATCTAACTATGTAACGTTATTTTATGCAATACGGTATTTTTGTTGTTTTTAAAATGTCAAAACAGTACGTTCTAGTTAGACTTCTTTGCATACGTGTTATATTCATTCATCATTTCATCATCGTCAGCAGTAATTAACAGTCAACCTACATAGGTCAGTCCTTAGTATGTACTCTATATTAATAATAAAATAATAAATATTTCGAACATCTAACACACAACGCTAGCTAGTCCTAAGCTAAGCAGAGCTTGTGTTATGGGTATACTCGTAAATACATTTGTACTTTTTTTGTGTAAATACATAAATATTATACATAGAAAACATCCAAACTTCGAAACAAATATTTGCAGATCATACAAACATTTGGTCCGACCCGGGAATCGAACCCAAGACCTCAAGCACAGCAGTCGCATACGCTACCACTACGCCACCGAGACAGTTACCTATGCTTGGTTATGAATAAGTATTAACTAAGTCATAGAGTATATAAACTTATTTTCTGTTCTATGTGTGCGTACGTACGGATATTTTAATTTATTACATAGGCACGGTTGTATCAACTTAATTTAAACATCATTCAAGTAGCTACTGTAGGTAAATATATTTTGTTTACATGTAGTTGTGTATGTGTGATTCCCGTTAATATAACCGTATGTAATTTATTTCCATGTTTTTATGTTTGTGTGAACTTATTTCGGCTACTTAATACACCTAAACCTTTTTTCAAATTAGTAAATGTACAGTTACACAGTTTTATAGAGACCTAAGGTAAGTAGAACTTTCAGTGTATTTCCTAGAATATGAATAAACATATAAATACTAAAATATATAATACTGAGATACTTTTGTATACTTAAATATTTTCATGACATGTTGAAAGTGAAGAAACTGAAACTTGACAAGTGAATGTCGAGCCAGTGCCAACAGGCTCCGTAAGACATGCTCATTAAATCCACAGCGACAGGGTATTGAAGTAGAACCTGCCGATGAAGAGCCTAATGAATTTGGAAGAAGCTCGAACTATACGTCATGATCGCAATAAAATGCATTCTATCCTGTCCCTGCCTACCTATGCGACGGGAATGAGGATTGAGTGTGTGTACAAAATGTGTTCACTGATCGGAAGTGAAATTTTCAGCCTCCAGACGATATAAACTTAATTATATGTAATTTATTGAATAAAGGCAAAGTTCGCGTATCGTAGGAACAAAAACCTATGATGATGAATGATACTATCACTACATATTATAAAGCAAATCTGCCGCGTCTGTCTGTCTGCCTGTTCGCAATAAACTTGAAAGCTACTGCACGGATTTTGATACGGTTTTCACCAATAGATGTTAATGTAATTTGTGATGTTAATTTTTGAATATATTGGCTAAAATATAACGATATTTGTTGAAGAAGTCGGAAAAAATTAATCCGCACATCTCGGGGTAACATAGGCTGTATTGTATTTGCCATAAAGAGCCCGTGCGAAGCCTGGGTTGCTGCCTTGCTGGTAGGTGATAAATTGCTGCAGATAAAAAAAAAAATTGATGGAGCTAAGATGTCATATACCTATCTATCATAGTGCAATAAAGTAAATGTAGAGCGTAAATCCTCAGTTAACGCTCTACATTTATTTTAAAGTTAAATAAGTTCAATAGTTTATCACATAACGAGAAAACGAGCAAAAAAAACAGATTGACAAGAAGATTTTATAGAATGATGTAAGAAGTGCGTGTCTTTGGCACTTTTGCAAAATAGATCGAAAATAAAAAATAGGGAATTGACAGATCGTTCTATGTTCAATAAATTGTCGATTGATGACGTTCAGTTGTTTCGTTTCTAAGTTTCCTACATGCATGGAAAATTTGGTCTCATTCTTTCGCACTGACTGTATAACCTTTCAACGCGACCCGAGCGTGGGCAGTTATGTAGTAAATTTTTTTTTTCTGTAGCAACATTAGCAGCATCTTCAATAGGTATATATGTAATAGGTATTTATTAAAATAATGCATAAGTAAATTTTAGAAACAGATAATTTACAAAACATCAGTAATGCAAGCTATCTTTGATGTACCTATTTCTTTTTTTATTTCCAACCCGCACCCAGTGCGCCCTTCGTTGGTATTCTATCGACGTAGAGAATTCATTACGAGGCTACAGCAATAAGTAAGTTTTTAAGAGCATAGAGGTTAGCACAAATATCAAGACATAATTTAGGACACCTTTGAAGAGTTTGTCTCAACTCGTCAACGGTGTTTAATCTAATAGTAGGGGAGCCCTAGAAGGAAATTCGGGATTTACTGAAGCGCGGCAGATTAATATGCAGGGGGATACCTAGTACCTGGTTAAGTAGCTCCACCAAATATGAGCCCCGTATAATAGGTCTTTACCTATGAAATTGCCGTTTTGTATGCAATAAGTGAAAGTACTTATTTTTTCAAACTTTTTTATTTCTGTTATTCGAAGTAATCACCCATGCAATCGACGCATCTTTGCCAACGCATTGGCAGTTTATTGATGCCCTTCTTGTAAAAATCAGCTGGACGGGAGGCAACAAACTCTTCAAAGGCATTTTGTACTGCCTCTCGGGAATTGAATTTTTTACCCACTAAAAAGTTGTCTAAATTTTGGAAAAAGTAATAGTCGGTAGGTGCAAGGTCTGGTGAGTATGGCGGATGAGGGAGAGCTTTCAACCCCAGCTCTTGCAGCTTGGAGACTGTCTGTTGCGCAGTATGGGGTCGCGCGTTGTCGTGAAGCAGCAGTGGGGACGACCGATTGACCAAAGCTGGTTGCAGATGTGCAAGCTTCTCCATCATTCTCTCCCGTTCTTCACAGTACACATTTGCATTAATGCTCATGCCGTTTTGTAAAAAGCTGTGGTGAATCACACCCGCACTAGACCACCAAACAGTGACCATCACCTTTTTAGGGGTCATTTTTAGTTTAGGGCATTGCTTTGGTGCTGAACCAGGGTCTAACTAACTTGCTGAGCGCTTTCGATTGTCGGACAGAATCCATTTTTCGTCGCACGTAACAATTCGTTTCAAAATTCCTTCATTTCTTTACCTGTTGAGCAGCGAAAGGCAGGTCTCGACGCGTACGTTGCGCTGGCGATCGTTAAGGTCGTGGGGCATCCATCTATCAAGCTTTTTTACCTTGCCAATTGGTCGCAAATGGATCAATATTGTTTTGATGCTTACATTAAAAGCTGCTGCTAGCTCAGCTGTAGATTGAGTTTCGTCAGCTTCCACAATCGCCTTTAATTCATTATTGTTAACCAAAGTCTCCGGACGACCACGAGCTTCATTTTTCAAGTCAAAATTTCCAGAACGGAACCTTGAAAACCAATAACGGGTTGTATGTTCGTTTGTACAGTTCTCTCCGTAAACGTTTTTGATGTTACGTGCCGTTTGTGTCGCGTTGGTGCCACGACGGAACTCATATTCCATAATTACACGAATTTTTAAAGTATCCATTATGACGAAAAATGTTCAAATGTAATGAAAATACAACGCTAATCAAAAAACAAAATACTGAGTTTGTAAATAGAATGTCATGGTTTTAAAAAAAATTAATTTGAATTTAGAATACAGAGCCATTATAAACTTTTTTTTATTTGAAATGACCAGTACTGAAGAAAGGCAATTTCATAGGTAAAGACCTAATATATGGCCGCCCGACAGGAATAAAGGATCGGATTAGTAAAAAAAATTGATCATCAGACATTCTCGAGCGCGTCAGGATTAGTTAAATACATGCTATAAAGTGTATATTCTACTAATCTGACAATTTGAGAGGGACGTAAAGAGAGGGGAAGGCTATAAAGTTGTAAAAAAAAACGTCATCTCGACATTCTCGAGCGTTTTTTTTTTTTTTTTATGTATGCCCGCCAAAATGATTCTATTCTGCCTGATGGAAAGCACAAGCAGAATCCAAGAGTGGCGGTCACCATACTCACTGCGAATGCAGGCAATGCAGTATGGCGACCCACACCATGGCGGCCTAGTGATGCTGCTGCACCTTTTAGTCTAGTCAACAAGTAAGGAACTTGTTGACTAGACTACTTGGGCCTCCGGTCTCGCACTCACCAACGAAACACGACAGCACGAACGCTGTCATTTTACGTTGATTTTCTGTGCGAGGGTAGTACCGCCCCGGTCGAGCCGGCCCGTTCATGCTGAAATCAGCGTGGCTAATTTTTTTTTATTTTGTAGGAAATCACTACACACAAACTTTCGTCGATAAAGTTAATGCGTGCAGCTGCGTGATGCCTATATTCAGACTGATAAGTCAGTACTAATTCATGTGTTAGAGAAACAAGTCGAAGATAGGGAGCAACCGCCATCCCAATTTGACCTTATAATTGTAGATGGCTGCTTTTTTACAAGCCTTTATTAACAGACTTCCAAAAAGGAGGAGGTTCTATGTTCCACTGTATGTATTTTTTTTTATGTATTTTCACCGATTACTCAGTCAATTGTGGACCGATTTTGAAATGTTTTTTATATTCGAAAGGGTATGCTCCCGAGGTGGTCCCATTGCCACCATATCAGGATCTGATGATGGGATCCCAGGGAAACCCTCATTTTTTTTAGGCACATACTATGTTTTTCGTATATTTTCTGAAGTTACAGCGGTATTTGCGTCTGGTAGTCATCATTTTATGATGATGAGCTGATGATGTAAGGCAGTGTTCCGCAAACTTTTTGGGTTCAAGGTACATCTAGGAAGATAAAAAATTTTGGAGGTACACCATAAATAAAAAAATTGTTTTTTAGTAAAAAATACAATGTTTCTTATTAGTCAACAAAACTATATTTTTATTTTACAGTTTAATTGAACATAGACGGTCTCATCTCTTCGTCGATCATCTTAAGGCGTTCCCTTTTTTGTTTTTTATTGTGGTAATAGTTAAAAATCCTAATTCACATAAATAGGTCATTGCTCCATTCCAAACTATGTTCATCGAAATATTCTTCCGTTATGTTAAATATTTCTTATCTAGTTGTATGGTTAGGCCAGTGCCTAACCATACAACTAGATAAGAAATATTTTCTGTAATATCTGAGGTCTTTTTATTTTGCATACAAAATAAAAAGACCTCAGAAATCAGAACAGACTTGTCTGTAAGTGTATTCTAAAAGCTGCTTTTATGCACTGAACTCAGGCACTTTGGATAGGAAGGGAAGAATAGAAATAGAGCGAAAATTTTCAGGTAGGGAAGAATAAGAATATGGCGAAAATGTTGAGGAAGGGAAGAATAGAAATAAAGCGAAAATGTTCAGGAAGGGAAGAATAGAAATAGGGCGAAAATCTTCAGGAAGTAAAGAATAGAAATAGGGCGAAAATGTTCAGGAAGGGAAAAATAGAAATAGAGCAAAAATATTCAGAAAGGGTAAAATGGAAATAGAGCGACAATATTCAGGAAGTATGGAATAGAAATAGGGCGAAAATGTTCAGGAAGTGAGGGACTACTCTTTTTGAGAAGAGGGATGACGTAGGCCTTACGCTACTGCCATCATGCGTATAGATAGGATAATATTTTGATGTCCTCAAAAGACAATAAAGAAAATTCGAATGAGTCAATAGCGGGAGACTTAGTTGAAAGATCCGGCGTAGTTGTGGATGAAAAATGACAATTGATATCATTCTAACTATATTAGTGTTTTTGAACTCGGTTCTTCGGAGAAGTAGTTAATAGCAGGAGGGCAATAGTCTACACCTAGAATAACGCTAACACTTTTGACCAACCCACACTTAGTAGAGATAAACGAAACAAAACGCCGCCCTAGTGCTTTCGCGTAATTAACATGTGTACCTAAATATTTTTCTTTAGGCCGTCTATTTAGGTTTGTGGGATAGCCGTATTTTTCCGAGGCACACCAACAGATGACCACGGCACACCAGTGTGCCGCGGCACACCCTTTGCGGAACACTGATGTAAGGTACAATTCCTTAACGGTTAGAAGTTGGAGGATAAATATTTAAATATCAAATGGTTGTATGTTACCTTTAGTCGTATTCTTTCAAATTATTTAGGTAAGCTGATGATGGAAGGTGGAAAGTACAACTCCTCAACAGTTAGGAGTTGGAGGATAATTCTTTCAATTTCATACGTATCTAAAGGCCTTCAGTCGTAGGTATACTTTCAAGTTATTTAGGTGAGCTGATGATAGAAGGTCAAACTCTTCAACAGTTAGGGATTAGAGGATGATTTTAATATTACACTGTCGTGTTTTGTTGGTGAGTGCGAGACCGGAGGCCCAATGATGCAGAAGCATAACTAGGCCGCCATGGTGTGGGTCACTATGCCGCATTGTTGCATTGTCTGCATTAGCAATGAGCATGGTAACCACTACTCTTGGATTCTGCTTATGCTTTCCACCGGGCAAAGAGTCACTTTGGCAGGGCCATACATAATAAAAACAAGGTATCCTTTTATTTTTCGTAAAATAGGCAAGTTATGATTGAAGGCATCTAATTTTGTTAACTCTCAATTAAAATTCCTTACGTATGAGTCCGTTTCTCTACGCAGCTAGTTACATATAAAAAAAGACAACTTTAGGACTTTCTTTTGTGTATAAACCACTGTCGTTTAGATCATAGAACATTGTCGGTCAGCAACCTTGAACAGCTCTGCTAATGATACGTTAATGCGCTTGTCGGTGAATGGGTGCCGTGGGTAACAGTAAAATAAAGATAAACTTCACCCACTGTTTTATACTTTTTTACCTATCTTCTGAACAGCTCGTCCGCTCCAAATGCATAGCCAATGAGTCAGTCAACCATGTAGAATATCACTTAAATTGGTTTTGAGCGAACCTATATGGAAGCTTGGTATTATCGGTCGTTACTTTACTCATTTAAGTGTGTCAATAAAAAAATATAGAACTTAATGTACCTATGACTAGATTATTACGGAACAATTTTTTTTAAAATAATTTTTATTGTTTTATCTGCTTGGCAATGTAGATGTAGGTATGTACATACGGATGTAAAGCTCGATTACTTCAGAAGAAGCTTTGACAACCTATTAGGCTTAAACTTGGAAATAGTAAAAACAAGAGACTATAAATTATCTCTAACTATTAGGTAGGTACCTATCGCATATTCACCACTATGTGCAGTAAAAAATATTAATATTTAACAAAATATTCATAACATCTCTCTATTTATTTTACTAAATACCGATAAAAATAATATTTTCAAATTATTAATTTAAAAAACAGTTTTATTTATTGCAGTGCAATTTAATTGTAAAAATAAAATAAAATATTAGCACTTACCAAGTGAAGGTAAAAACATAAACTTCTTGAACACATTTTTAATAAAACTGTATGTATTTGTAACTATAAATAAATAATATAAAATTAGTGCGACACACTTTTATACGCAAATTATCGTCCGAATGTGAAGTTGATGCATTCGCGTGAATGGAAGGGCGTGCGGTCGACGCACTGCCCGCGCAGACAAGTGGTGTTCAATGTTCATTATAACGGGAGTTCCGCTGGGAGTCCTCAAGCGGGCACGGGCGCCTACTTTACCTTCCATAGCGGTAGCTCTCTCTATCAAGTATCAATATTAGGTATCAGCGCCATCTCTTCAACATTACGCGAACTATATTGTCATTTCTATAACACTTCAATCTCAAAAAAGTTCTACTTTGAAGTGACATTTTGAAAGAGATCTCGAAGAAGTCAAAAAATTCAAAAAAAAATATTTCTTCTAAGATCACATTATACAATATATGTTTGGTCTTATTTATCATATGTATAATAAGGGTCCCTAAAATAATATAAATTTATTTTGATTTCGTATGGTTGTAAATATTTTTTTGTGATATGTTGTATTGTACTCTTATCTTTCGTGTAATGACATGTTTTCTGTCAAGGGGTAACTTAGAGAGGTAAATTGCAATTTTTATCTGAAATAATAATTGCTACAGCGACATTTTAGTAGCAAAGCTAAAAAAAATCCAACTAATTTGTTAACTTGATAGTTTTATGATTTTTTTATTCGTTCGATTTGTGGTCTCGTGGTTATATGTATATATTATCTATGACAAAATGTTTACACTTCGAGAATTTTACGCCAATGTGACATTTCGCGTAATGTTAGGAAGAAAAGAAACAACACTAAAACATGGCCGCATGGCTTAGTGACAGCAACTTGTCGTCGGTTAAACAATCACAAAACCCTTTTATTCCGTTATCAAAACATATTTCTACTAAGGATCAAAACAAAACAATATTTACAAATGTTACTAAAGATTCTGTTAATTTTGAAGTGAGTGTATTAAATGCTAACTCTGCTGAAAGTGGCGCAGTACCGAAAAACGAATTATCAGTCAAGGACACAAAGGAAAACATTGAAGTTTCGGCGTAAGTTAAACATTCCATTCAGATGTTTGTTTATCGTGATTTTAGGTTTCAATAAATCTATTGTTGAGTATTATCAGTGTTTTTACTGTACTCCAATCAGCTGTTTGTCAATAGTATTCCATCTCGCTCGCACGTATGGAAATATAAATAAGTGGTATTTTACTGGATGTATCGCTTTTGGGCATTCTATTTTGGTACATTACCATCACGATGTGATGCGAATATCCTAATTTTGTACTACTAATGAGTACACTAACGAAAGACTAGTGAGAGGTATGTCAATCCAGAATAATTACTTCTATACTTCGTCTTAAAATTTACCACACATCGCAAACTAGATTTGCTCTAACCTGAACTTACAGATAACAAAAATAATTAAAATTATTTAGCTAATTCTTTATAAAATATTTTTAATAAAGTTACATGAAGTTTCTTGTTAGGCATGTAATTTTATTATAATTAACTGCAAATTTATAAGTATTTGTTCTCAGAACCAACAAAAATAGCTTAACACCCACACAACACCTTATGCTAACAACATGTTTTTATCGAACACAGTTTACAAGAGTTGTTTGAATTTAGAATGCAAATGAAGTTTTTATTTTTCTTTTTTATTAGTCACGATGACACAGCATCAGATATGTCAAAGACGAATGTTGAAACAAAGGCTAACATGGATAAGAACAAGAGGAAGCAAGAGGACAACAGTGCGAGGTACAGATGTGAATATGAAGGGTGTGAACGCACATACAGCACAGTTGGAAACCTGCGCACACACATGAAAACACATAAGGGTGAGACTATATTAACACACAATACAGGGCTCTAGGCCTAACTATATATGCTTCTCACACATACTTTGCCACTCAACCCTTCAAAATCGACTAATTTAGGGCTTCGTCTCATCCCTAATTTAATCCTGCATGTGACTCTTAGTACTATAATAATGTGTAACTGAGTAAATTCTGTTTGCAGTAAGGAAACTTATTAAATCATATAAGTCTAAAGTACAGTGAATTATTCTTAGAAATGATAGTGATATCCTACTAATATTATAAACGCGAAAGTTTGTATGGAATGATGGTTGTTACTCTTTCACGCAAAAACTGCTTATCGAATTTGGATGAAACTTTACAGTAATAATTTACAATAATTTAATATAGCTTACACATCAGAATAACACTTAGGCTACTATTTGCAGTGATAACCGACATACACGCTGGCGGAGCCGCAGGCAACAGCTAGTGGAAAATATAGTTTTACTAGGTTGACTTAAATATTATTCTTAAAACTCGGCGGCAACACTGTAGTGTGCAACTAAGTAGCAAATATATTTCTTACACACACAAACTTTTGCATATAATATTAATGTAATGAATTAATATAATCTTTGATGTTTGTAAATATGTACCCTATCCTATAAATATTAAGGGTTTATCTTTATATCTGTGCTTTATATGCACAACATAAAAATATAATAAAAACTCTATAACGAACACTGGCTGTTACAAAACAAAGAGGTATCCTTTAACTAGACTAACAAATTTATACTTAGCACTGTATGAATTTCTGTTGGATATAGGAAAGTTCTATTTAAAAATATGTACATACATATTGGTACAAGAACTGATATTACATCAGTGACTGCAGTAGTTAATCTTATTTTAACTAGACAATGCCGCAGTATGTTTTTGCTTTAATTAGATCTCTACAAAGGTACCATTATAAGATTATTTTATTATATTTATATATATCTCGGAGACACAAGAATAAACGAGAACATGAATCACACATACTGCCAATCTGGACTATAGCCAAACACTAATCACTACTAAACAGATACGAATTAACTTAAACACCATCAGCAACCCCCACGAGGGGGTTGGGGCAACGCTCACTCCTCCGCGGTGCCCTGTGGAATTCACAACCTAGGCTAGTAATTCCCCCACTGGTGAATATCGCCTCGTACACACGATATAAAACACAGAGATACAATAAATCATAATCAAATAATAGAAAACTACTACGACTTAGGAGTGACTCGTGTCACAATCAAGAGGTATGGTCGACACGAGATCTGAAGAGAAACTGTGTCCTGTTTCCGATCGCGCCGGTTTATATAGACTGTTCCGTAGTGCTCGATAGAGGCAAATGTTTGTATCACTTTTATTATTCGGATACCCTCATTCCGACACGGCCGTCCTGACGTATTACACGTCCTCGTGTGATGTTGAAGGCAGTGCGTCATCGTTATCCGCAGAAAAGAAAGAGATATTTTTGTATTGTTCGGCCACTCCTGACCAAGGACATTAGGTACATTATTACATTTTATCTTCTGTGGAACAACTTCATTTAGGACATTTTCATAAAATAATAGGCTTTTCGTTATCAAATCTGAATGCTAATAGACTTCTCGCTACATATTAAATTAATAACACCAGTAAGTAGTATCGCAACAGTCACCTCACCGTTTATCGCGTTACACATTTTTGGAATATTAACAAAATCTAGATGGCCTCTTATTCTACCAATTTCACTTTTCAATGGCCACCTCGCCTTTCAGTGGCCACCTCGCCTTTCAATGGCCGCCTCGCCTTTCACAAAACTTAACTAAACTTTAACAACCAACACGCTGTTAGGATATCTCATAGTCTCATTATAGAGACTACTCGCCACACAATTACAACGCAATTTCATTCCATTGCATCAGTATTAATTAACCCTTGATTATCATCATCAACATCAGTAGGGACTTGATCTTCGGGTATTTTCCTCACTATTATCAATGCCAGACAAATCTACCTCCTCGGGTATATCACTTAAAGGAAACTCTCGTATACGAACGCAAGCGCATTTGTAGGTTCTGTTACCAGTTAAAGATTTCAAAGTATAACGATCGCCGTCGAGCAACTCTACAATTTTAAACGGTCCTGTATATTTAGAATTTAACTTGTCTAATTTCTTTCTTAACTTTGAATCAAAACTAAATTACTGAGATCAAACTTTACTAATTTACACTTTCCCTATCAAATGTCACATACGTGTACACACAGTATCTCTCTCACTCTGCCATATCTGACCTCACTGTCTATTCTGTCTCAATAAAACAGTACACTACTGAACAGCAAAAGAAAACAGTAACATCGTTATTAAAATCAAAACAACATAAAATAAGAACTTTAGTAATTGACTACTGCTGCAAATTCTCAAAGCAATCCAAATAAATAGTATCGTAGGTCATCCCTGTGACCACCACAAATGTAACAGTTAGTCATCCCTTGTGACTACCACACGTATATCTGCCAACTACATAGACATGCCAGCTTCAATCACCCGCTGCTGGTGAGATAGCTGACACCAAATAGAAGTCCGACCAGTTTTTTTATCTTTACTGAAAATATCGACATTTCATCACAAAATAAAAAAACGGTAATTATAATTCGAGTCACAACTATCACAAAGTGGTAAAAATAATAATCTAAAAAATGTTAACAGCCACAATTAAAGATGAACCCGCTTCAAATAAAAAATCACATCAAAATAAGAAATGAATTTATAAATCGAAAATAAACAGCATGTGCAGAACGGGTAATTCAATCCACCTCCATCACAGATATTCTGCTATGATATAATACGACACTATACTTCCGAAATCGTCTACCTTTGTACCGATGTCACCAATAGAAACAATTAATTATTTTAAGAACAAGATTAATTTCGAAAACTGCAACTGAAAACCTTAATGCAAACTTTTGCAAATTTAAATAATTATGTCGTTGGAAATACAGTAATCGTGTACTACATGAAACAATAACCGCAATGAATAAATCTGGATTAAAACTGTACATAGAATTTCGATGTTACAATAAGTGCGGGCATTGCCTACCCTCAATAATGTTACTGCACAATATTGTCGTTTGCCTAGAAATTCATCTGACAGAACTTGTCTTATTGAAGAGCTTTCAGCACAAAATAAAAATAGTACGACTCACCAGATTGGAGTTGTCCGTACATACCGGTTACTTCCCAGTTATCGATGCGTTACTTTTACTACCGCACGCTGCCGCTGTTGTAGGCCGCACGTCTCACAAACCGTTCGTACGCGAATGGCTATACCGACACTGACACTATGTGCCCGTTCTCGCTTACAAAAAATTAACAAATGGAACCTCATACGATTTTCGAGCGGAGGGTAGTTCGATCGCGACCGACGATCCGTTATACTCTCAAACATTGTGGGCAAATGAGATTCAGATCGCACTTCTGATGTCGGAGACACAAGAATAAACGAGAACATGAATCACAGATACTGCCAATCTGGACTATAGCCAAACACTAATCACTACTAAACGGATACGAATTAACTTAAACACCATCAGCAACCCCCACGAGGGGGTTGGGGCAACGCTTACTCCTCCGCGGTGCCCTGTGGAATTCACCACCTAGGCTAGTAATTCCCCCACTGGTAAATATCGCCTCGTACACACGATATAAAACACAGAGATACAATAAATCATAATCAAATAATAGAAAACTACTACGACTTAGGAGTGACTCGTGTCACAATCAAGAGGTATGGTCGTCACGGGATCTGAAGAGAAACTGTGTCCTGTTTCCGATCGCGCCGGTTTATATAGACTGTCCCGTAGTGCTCGATAGAGGCAAATGTTTGTATCACTTTTATTATTCGGATACCCTCATTCCGACATATATATTAAACTGCACGGTTGGCCTAGTGGTTTAGGCGGTCGCCACGCCGCTTGCCAATTCGCCAAGTGTTGTGGGTTCAAATCCTACACGGGACAACACTTTGTGTGATCCACAAATTGTTGTTCTGAGTTTGGGTGTTAATTGTTGTTGTGTTTCGTGTATGTCAGTAAAGTCCCCCGCGACACAGGATGTTTATTCCTAATGCGGGAGTTCTTTTTAAAAAATAAAAAAAAAATTGAAGACATCATCATCAGCATATCGCATAGTGCTGGACATAAGTCTCTCCTCCAATTGCACAGCTCTTTGTTTGATCCTCATTGATATAAAAGAAAATCCATTTCACATTGCATTGATCTGTTTCTGTGCACATGTGCATATTTTAATCAGATTATTAGTTATTATTGTAATCTCTGCATACTGTGATAAAAAGATAGATTACATTTTAAGGCTAAACACGGCAAAAAAATCGAAATTGGCCTAGATTTGATGACAACTATAGTCCAATCGCTTTAAGAAAATAGTGATCAAGTATCGATCAAGCCCCGCCTTCTAACCAATCAGGTTCACAGTTCTTTAAAAAAAAAAAAACGAAACTCGAATTAGGAATACTCCCTATTTATTATGTGTCACTAGCTGACCCGGTGAACTTCGTACCGCCATATTTACATATCTGTCTCAGCTTCCCACAGGCAGTGTACAGTCGCGGACAAAAAAAACCACTTCCCGTTATCTTTTATTTTTTTCTTTCTAACAAAAAAAGAATGAATGAAATCGGACTATGTGTTATTGAATTACAACTAGGTACATATTTTGACTTTCATCCCTTCTCTCCAGGAAACCGTGCTGAATTTCGGGATAAAAAGTATCCTATGTCCTACCTCGTAGTATGAACTCAAATCATGCCAAGTTTCATTTGAATCCGTTCAGTAGTTTCGGCGTGATGCGCGGCCAAGATACAGACAGACAGACAAAAATGAAAAAAATTACAGCTTCGGTATCGATTGAGCCCTCCAAAAAAATTTTTTAAATAGCTTTAATGTACAGAATTGGACCTGTTACATTTTTATTACGAGTATAGATAAATGAAACAGACACAAAGTACACCCAAACTCAGAACAACTATTTCTGGATTACACACGAGTCCCATGTGGGATTCGAAAGTATGAACCCACAACACTAAGCGCAGTAGCAAGTAGTGAGGTGACTGCTTAGACCACTATGCTATCCGTGCAGTCTTGTACTAAAACTGGGAACCTGAATGGACAGATTCCTGAACAATATTGATGCCTCACTAATTTCTTATGGCGAAAGAACTATAGCTTTGATAACCGTTTTTAGACTTTCGCGACTTTTACACATAGTAGATATAGTTTTTGTTGTATAATGGAACTTATTCGCGATAAAAGTACTAATGTATAAAAGGATATAGGTATTTTATTTCCCAACGTGTTTATGATTAATTACATCTTATTTTGTACTACTGACCTGACCCACGCAACCTCGACAGCGTTTCCTATTGCCCGTACCGTGAGGCTGTAATTTTTTTACCATAAAAAGGTTATAGTGAGCTAAACTTTTTACTCTGTTATGTCTTTAAAAACTTTTTACTTTTTTATAGAACTTTTATAGGGGAACAATTCCTTCACACATTGTTTTAAAAACTTTAACCGTTTACGCAGCGCACGCAATTGAAACTCCTAAAAGGAATGATTTTCTCCCGTTTCTGCTACACTTTCCATTGATACTCTGCTCCTATTGGTCGTAGCGTGATGATATATCCTCTGCTTCCTCGATAAATGGGCTACCTAACACTAAAATAATTTTCCAAATCCGACCACTAGTTCCTGGGATTGGCGCGTTCAACCAAACAAACATACTCTTTAGCTTTGTAATATTAGTATGGATTCAAAACTGGAAACCATCAAAATCTGATTGAACGTGATTGAACTTGAAAGTTTTAAAGAAAATATTTCTTATAATTCGCAACCGTTAGACAGAGGAACTCAAAGGCAAAGTAAATGTGACTCTTGGGTTTCTGATATCCCTTGGCGGCGATAGTGACTCACGTGACCCGTCTGCTCATTTGCCCCTTTTTTTCGTGCGGAAATCCGCTCGGATACCACCTCCTGGTGGCATGTCGGGACTCGAACTGACTAAAACCGCACGCTGTCTCGGGTACTAGAAACCGGCGAACCAGGTGCACCCTAGAAAGGAAAACCCTGGAACTCCGACGTACCTCGGGCCACCTACGCTTTGTAGATGACCCCCTCCTGTGTAGGAACCCCGATTTTCCCGTTACTGACCCCCCGGCGAGCTCATTGCCCCTTTGAAAAAAATGGTTACCATATAAAGAACTAGCTTTTGCCCGCGGCTTTCGCTTGCTAGCCCGTGTGTGTCATTGAATAAAGTATGTATACCTATCTATGTTAAATTTCATTAAATTCGGTGCAATGGCTTAGCCATGAAAGCGGTGGACCGTCCGTCCTCGGGGCCGATGGCCCGCGACCGCCCGCGGTCTGGGCGGAGACGCTGAAACGGATGTAACGGTGATCCGACAACGTCTCCACCCCCACGGCGACACGCCAGTCGCGGATACGGCCCGCGACAGCGGGACTTGCGAACGAGACGTCCACTATGGAACCGCCCCGCTGCCGCACGCACGTGTACACCGAGCCCTGAATAAGCCTATAACATACTTGAATTTAAATATATTAGGAATAGGTATTAAATTTTCAGTAAATTCACATTGTGTTAAGTACAGAATGTTACTGTGTTAGTATTATATATTATACTAGCTTTTGCACGCGGCTTCGCTCACGCACACTTTCATCCCCTGATTTACTCCCTAAGGCGTGGGATTTAAAAAATTCCTTTCTTAGTGCTCACTTACGTTATATAAAGAATCTACATGCAAAATTTTGGGATTCTAGGTTCAGCGGTTTGGGCTGTGCATTGATCTCTGGGTATGTCAGTCCCCTTCCTCTTTTTGATATATAGATAAATCAATTTGTGTGGATGTACAACCATCTAGACATAAGGGGGTAGTTTCACCAATCTGAAAAAAGTACACACATCAAAAGTGTCTAGGGATCAAGCATTTTTATGCGGATTTCTTGAGATTGAGATGTGGCTTTGGCCCTGGCCTGCTCAGTCGCCAGACTTGAACCCGATTGAGCATGCATGGGATATGCTACAGAGAAGAGCTCTGCCGAATATGGAGGGTATCCAGTCGCAAGAAGACCTTTTTTTGTTGTTGCAACGAACATGGGCGGCCATTCCACAGCGTGATTTGGATGAACTTATTTTGAGTATGCCAAACCGATTCTTGTGTTGTTAGTGTTCGCGGTAGAAACACGGATTATTAATTGTTTAAGTTACCTAATAAAATTTTAAAGAAAACTGTTATTTCAGTCTTTTTTTCGAACTTTAATGTTAGTGGTTCAAATGTCAAAAATACCTTTATTAGGAAAATGGCAAATTTCTTTATTAATGCAAAGGTGACTTGGTTTATCGTTACTGTGACAAACGAAAACACTTTATTTGATGAATCCTTAAAGAAAATTTTAATTAATATCAATCAGGAGAAAAGTTATTGCAAAAATATATGTTGATCCCTAGACACATATGTTGATCCCTAGACACTTTTGATGTGTGTATTAGCATTCTGTATTAGTATGGATGAAATATCTAATACTCAAATTACGGACGAATTGTGTAGCTTCAGAACTCGTTTCTGATTCGTTTACATTTTGTTAAGTACCTAAAACTCTCGAGATAATATGAAATATTAATTTCTTAAACACACAATAACTTCGAAATTAGAGGTTTGACACTCGTGATCGAACTCGATCGGCCGATCTGAGAAGTTATAGATGAGATAGACCAATCGAATCTGCTACTTTTATCTCTGCTTTATACAGGGTGGATATGACAAAACGTCATTTAACGAAACCGCGGGCCATTCAAATATGTCTGTTGACTTTGGGATTGTTAAATTTATTTGAAAATTGAAATAAAAAAAATGAAATTTTCAAACAAACTAAATGCCTAAAAATATTAAAACCGATAAGAACACCATTTGCAATTAAGTTCACTAACCTGCGTGCATACGAGTACAGCTGAGGGCTCGCGCGGTGCTGCCGTGCACGCGCGTCTACTTATTGCAATAATAATTTACATGTATTTACACAATCACAATATTTCACAATAATATCACAAAACATGAAATTAAATTACTTATTTAATACACAGATCGTATCTTTTAATAATCTATTTTTTTCGCAACTTTGCAAATTAGTAAGTAACTAACAAATAGCTTTGCAAATAAGTAATAACAAAAAGTATGTCTTACGGGCAATGTCTTACAAAAAGTATATCTCGTCGATCTAATAAAGCCTGTACTTGTATTTAAAGGTTTACGCTTGTTTTTTTTAGAACTTTGTGAATAGATCTATGGCTTACTTACTTGAAAATGAGGAGCAGCTGTACGTAAACTACATAGCAGTGTAGGTACGTAAAGCCTGAGCGGCGTTCCCTCGCCTTGGCATTCTCCATAAATTAATATCATATCCGAGTATTCACTAGCCGTATAACCAAATCGAGGCATTGTTTCATTTACACTCATACAAAGTAATCGTTAAATAACAACTTAGTACTAACAAACCTAATTAATGTGTCCTGTCACTATAAAAGCAGTTTTTCGCACTAATCACTTTAAAATACCTATTATTAATAATTAAAACAAACATGACATGGCCCGCCGGCTACTTCAAACGTGCAACGACGCGACAGAGTTTGCCAAAATGTGCAACACGTCACTGGTTCGCGTACTGCGACAAACTGACCCACTAATCAAAAATCAAATGCAGTTTTTTACGTTTGAAATTAGAAAAGGATAGAAAAGATATTTTCGGTTGACCCTTTTACTCTCCCGGGTTAAGCAATACCTACCTATTGTTTTTAACTATTTTGTGATTACGTGTGTGAGGGTCTTATTGCTCAGACATAAGGTATATTTTAGAGTGACAATTATTTGAGTAGTTAGACCTGAGGTCGTTAACCCGTTGATAATAGCGTTGCATTGAACACATCGTGTAGTAAATTTCAAAAACGAAAAGTAGTGTCCTGCGGCTAAACTACTGAACCGATTTTATTGAAACTTTGTAGGTGGACTTGTAACGTGTAAAGGTATACCTAGTTAAAAAAAAACTTGCTTTGTGGTATCCACCTTGTATACACTCATTTGCAAAAAAAACGGGCGGTTTCGATTTTCTTCCTGGCTGAAAAAAATAAAATACCAAAAAGGTTTTAATCATTTGAAGATGTTACTGGCCAGTTATAAAAGTGCCATAATGTTTATAAGAGTACATTCCAAATTCAAATTTTTGACTGAGCCTGGTTTTCAAAGAAAACAACTTTTAACTACATTTTGTGGCGCGAATTCCCTATAGTTAATATCGACTCTAATTAACTTTTTGTCAATTTTTATTAAATTATCTGAAGTCCTTGACATTTAAAAGTATTGTTATTGCTGTTTAGCTATCTCGAAAATAGTAGATAAAGTGATAAAAGCGAGCAAAATTATTGCGCTGCTTGAGGAAGGTTGCAGCCAATGCTTCGTGGCTCAGAGGCTAAATGTGAGTCGGTCGACAGTTCAAAGGACCTGGCAGCGCTATCAAGAGACCGGTTCCGCCAAGAGAAGGCCTGGTTCTGGCAGAAAGACATGTACCGAACCACGGGATGATCGTTTTTCTAGTTAGTCAAGCCTTGAGAAATCGCAAATCTTCTTTCGGTCAGGAGGAGGCTTCTCGCTGCTAATATACACAGTCATCACAGTCACAGGCCCCAAATTACTCCGTGGACATCGAGTTGCCAGGCTTAGCTTCGCTCGAAATTGTGTGTCATGGACTCATGAAGACTGGGATAGGGTATTGTTCTCCGATGAAGCCAGGATATCTCTGCATGGTGAAGACCGACGTCGGCGAGTGCCACGTAGACGAAGAGAACGCTTTGCAGTGGCATGTTTTGAAGAAATCACACCTTATGGAGGGGGCTCTGTTATGTTTTGGGCAGGAATAAATTCTATGGATCGTACGGAGTTAGTCTTCATCGAAAACGGTACACTGACTGGACACCGATACATAACGGAAGTTCTAATTCCTTATGCACAACGCGCTTTAACCGCTCTTGGCGAAAACTCAATTTTTATGAACGACAACGCTCGCGCCCACCGGTCTGGCGATGTGGAAGCGTATATGCTAGAAGTCGGAATTCGTCGTTTGGACTGGCCAGCTAGAAGTCCGGACCTCAATCCCATAGAGCATGTCTGGGACGTTCTGAAGCGACGAATGAGATCAGTGCAGCCGGCTCCGCAGACCATCAGAGAGCTAAAGAATGTGATTACCGCGGAGTGGGAACGTATTCCCCAAGAAACCATAAAATATATACTCGCTAGCATGCCTAGACGAATGCAAGCCGTGATTTCAGCAAGAGGGGGTCACACTCAATACTAAACTTTTATCTGCTTTTAATGTATTTAAGAAAAACAAAAAAATTAACGCGTTTCATTTTTATTTAGCGAGCAGGTACAGTCGACCAAATGGAATCATGACCCCCCCATAAAGTCATTTTCCTACAATTATTCTATACCATTAGGTTGAAATTAGCTTGAACATGCATTTCATAAGTAACGAACCGTTATCATTCTACTAGACACTGACAAAGCCATGACATAGACATAGACGTATACTATGGACTATGATAAGTATTGCACGAAAAAGTTTGTTAGCCAGTGAACGTCCTTATCTATAGGTATATTAGGAAAGATTTGATTGTCTGTTTGTTTGAGACATTGGATTGACTTTATTTCGAATAATGGGTAGACTTGAGGTAGGAGGGTAGAGGTACCGTAAAGGTAGCGTAGGGTAGGTGTAGAACAAAAATAGAAAAGCATTTATTTGACAGAACGAAGTCTGTCGAGACAGCTATTTATACATATTAATAAAATAAAACAGTAAAATTAGAGACTTGCTTTATTTTGTTTATTTCATATTATAAATATTTAAAAATTGGCATTCACTTCGTAAAGCGAATAAAAAAGAAAACTTCTCAATAGTTAATTTGTGGGTTATAATGGTTCCAATGGTTTGGGTCTGTAGGATTACTGGTTAAACCTAAAACCGAGTGTAAGCGCCATGGTTTTCAATAACGTCTAATAATCGATTACGCATAGACCCGATTAGACTTCTGCAAATGTCACTTCCCCTCATGAAATCCCAAATTTCGTTACAATGCAGCTCGATTGCTTCTTTAGTCCTCTCGTTCCTGTTATCCCACATTTGAACCATCAAACCCCATAAATGTTCTATTGGGTTAAGATCTGGTGACCTAGACGGCCATGGCATGAGAGTAAATTCATCTTCATGCTCCGTAAACCAATTTGAGACAATTCTAGCAGTATGCACTCGACAGTTATCATGAACATAGGAGAATACTGGCACATCTTCACGAGGGTAAACTGTTCGCAAAGTCGGTAACGTTGATTCTTCCAATAAATCGACATAGTTGATAGCGTTATGACGAGGAGAAATAGGAACAAGTTCGCCTATGTTTCCAGCATCCATCCATGCCCACATGTTAGCTGAAATACGGCCAGATGATTGGTTGGGCACTACGTGGTCCTCTGTGTATCGCGTGTTATCGTAACGCCACAAAGTTAAGCGACCATGTTGAGAAGAGCGAAATGATTTTCACTGGCTAACAAACTTTTTCGTGCAATACTTATCATAGTCCATAGTATACGTCTATGTCTATGTCATGGCTTTGTCAGTGTCTAGTAGAATGATAACGGTTCGTTACTTATGAAATGTATGTTCAAGCCAATGACACAATATACTATAGACCGTCCCTCCCTTGGCCAATACTGTACGCCGTAAAAAGCTAGAAAAGTTCAACTAAATCTAGATGGCGCTTAAAATAAGCTCTAAAAAGCAGTTTAACAAAGTTTAACAGTATTTTATTGATGTGCTTCAATTCTAGTAACTATATTATTATTTTTCAAATATAAAACTTGCTTTGTATTGCTTGCTTTAAAAAAATGATTTTCAATTGCATAACTAAAAGTTATCACCTATGTTTAGGAGATGTCGTTGCAATCGATTTAAATAAACTTGAAAATAATGACCTATTTACTACGCTAGATGTCACATTTATAAGTTATTTGGTTGAATCAGAGAAACAATGCACTCATGAATGGCAACATTGCAAAAATCGTTCATATCTTCCAGTAGTTAATACGGAACGGCAACGTCGCTTGAGCCGCGTACTCAGTTCAAAAATTTAATTAATATGAATGTTTATTTTAACCGACTTCAAAAAAAGAAGGTAGTTATCAATTCGACTGTACTTTTATTTTTAACCGACTTCCAAAAAGGAGGAGGTTCTATGTTCCACTGTGTTTTTTATATGTATGTTCACCGATTACTGCGTCAATTGTGGACCGATTTTGAAAATTCTTTTTGTATTCGAAAGGGTATGCTCCCGAGGTGGTCTCATTGTCACCATATCAGGATCTGATGATGGGATCCCAGGGAAATCGAGGGAAACCCTCATTATTTTAGGCACATATTATGTTTTCGTATATTTCCTAAAGTTAACCCGGTATTTGCGTCTGGTAGTCATCATTTTATGATGATGAGCTGATGGTGTAAGGTACAACTCCTTAACGGTTAGGAGTTGGAGGATAAATCTTTAAATATCATATGTATGTATGTTACCTTTAGTCGTATTCTTTCAAATTATTTAGGTAAGCTGATGATCGAAGGTACAACTCCTCAACGGTTAGGAGTTGGAGGATAATTCTTTCAATTTCATACGTATCTATAGACCTTTAGTCGTATACTTTCAAGTTATTTAGGTGAGCTGATGATAGAAGGTTAAACTCTTCAACAGTTAGGGATTAGATGATGATTTTAATATTACGTATATACCTTAAGTTGTATTCTTTCAGTTATTCATATGGATCGTTTTATTGAGTAGACATTCACTAAGGAAGGTATTTTGGAATTTCTACCCCTAAGGGGGTGAAATACGGGTTGAAAGTGTGGACGAAAGTCCGTCATTTTTAAGTTAGAAACATGAAACTTTAACTTTGGGCTACTGATTAAAAATGAGTAGATACGTATTTAACCGTTTCTGGATATTATTTAACTTGGTTACGCGCGACGCGACGTAATATGACCCCTGCCCCTGGTAATACCACGGCCTCACAGCGCTGTGTTTCACCGAGTAGTGAGGATACCAGAGGCTCATACCCCAACCTCTCCCCCCATCCCACTCCACTATGCCCCAAAGGCCGGTAACGCATTTGTCAAATTATTTTAGAAATAATCAAACTTTACAAAATATACTATAAAACAATATATTATTTTCTGTAAATAAATGCAAAAAGTCAACAACACGCGTGGTATTCCCAGGCGGTCACCCATCCAATTACTAAACCACGCCCGATGTGGCTTAACTTCGGTGATCGGACGAGAACCGGTGCATTCAACACGGTATGGACGTTGGCATTCAGTTTGTTATATTTAACGTTGAGTATCCAGCACTATGACGTCAACTCAATGTTAAGTGTCGCTACAACTTTTGGCGCGAAAAGCGCGTTAGGGAACTTCGTTCTAAAAACATTTCTTATGATTGTTTTATTAATAACTAGGTTTCGCCTGCGACTTTATTCGCCCGCGACTTCGTTCGCATTTAATAAAAAGTATCCTATGTTACTTCTAATACCTCTACAAGAATATGTGTTTCATGATGATCAGATTGATCAGCTAAGTAGTTTTCGTCGGAAAGCGTAACAAAGGAACTTACGTTCGCATTTTTAACATTAGGATTATTTATAAGACACAAACCGAAAGAAAATCCTTAATTACACCTTTTTGTCATCTACAGTTGTTAATTAATATGTGCAAGCAATTCTCGACATTATCAACTCGTAATTATCAAATTTTTTATTTGCATACATTCACGATCAACAACATTTATAAATGCCAAAAACTGTTTTTAGACATGTGTCATTAAGGACGGGAATTGCAACTGCAACATGCAACTATATTTTATTAATTCATCAATTTTTATTTTGTTTTTTGAATCCATTAAAAAAATAAAATGTCAGTCCTTAGTTCCTTACCTATGTCAATTGAGAAACATGCATACAAAGTTTAAAGTGAATCCATTGAAAATAAAAAAGTTTCAAACAATTAATAAAAAAAAAGATTGTAAAGAGAAAAGCGGTTATTTTAAAATTAAAAACAGACATTTCAATTTTATTTATTTGTGTAGATCTCTCTGACGATAAAATATTACATAAATTATGTAGGTACTAAGATAATTAATTATTTAAAAAACGACATCTAGTGGTACATTTCGCAATAATACAATGTCAATAAACTTGACAGTTGACTGTTGGGTTCGTATTGGTGTTGGGGGTTAGAAAATATCGTTGTAATTCACGATTTGATGCACTTAGTGACATCTAGGGAACATTAAGCTTACTATAAATCCGCGTACAGGTCTCGCCTAGTAGAGTGTTGGTCTAGTATATATTTCGTCAGTGGTTCAAGCTAATTTCAACCTAATGGTATAGAATAATTGTAGGAAAATGACTTTAAAGGGGGTCATGATTCAATTTGGTCGACTGAACCTACGTTCATTGTCAATTTCATGTAATAAAAAATAAAGGACGTCGGTTGACACAATACATATAGCAGAAGAATATTTTTATTTTACGTACAAGCAATATTATGTGTGTCAAACTCAACAATTGTCAACAATTTCCGATGAAACCCTACAGAATCTTCGTCTATGGGAGCTAATATCACAGAACAGATAATAATACCTAATCTTTAAAAAACATATCTATTGAAATTTTAGCTTACTATATTTACAATGTTATCGCTACTACAGATAAGAAACTATGTAAGATAGATAGTTAGGTATTTATATCTCTATATGGGAAGAACTTGATCTATGACGTACTTAGCAGTTATCTTCTATAAAACATGTACTAATTTTAATACTTATTTGGTGTCCCAGTGCGGCTTTTTAAATACTAGAATGAGGTCGTGCTATGTATTTATGTTATAGGCGCGAATATAGGTAACTGGGGAACTCGAATATGGTTTCACAGATTTTGTCACATGACAGTTATGTAAGATAAGGTAAATATGTGTATAAGACCGACCCCTGCGATTTCATTTTCCGTTTTTATCATTCCAATTTACGCATTTCTTTTGTCCCGTCTGTAAACGTGAACATTTCCAAAAATGGTATGGACCAATCAGGTGGATCTTAAAGAAACTTGCCAGAATTGATAAGAAGATTACAGTCTAGTATATCTATATCTCCTATTGCAGCCCAGTGCTAGACTTAGGCTTCTTCCATTGCACGCCACTCTGATCGATTTTGTGCTTCTCGCGTCCACCCATCTTGCGCAAATCGACACTCTACCTGTCCTAGTCCTCAGTATTGCGATTGTCCAAAATAAAGTAGAGAATTGAGTAACGGTGATGTTTTTACAATTAAAGGCAGAATGTCATTCATGACCCCACTGTACCTACCTACGTAATTTATGTAGGTACTGTAGTGCGACGTTCGGTTTTGCGTAAACTTTCATTTCTGGTGTCATATTAGGTATATGACATAGCGTGGTTTAATACGTAATTTAATCAGATCCACTGACCTTTTACGGAAATATTGTATGTTCTGTAATTCTATCACTACGATAATATCAGTTTATTTAAATGTTTAAACAATGTGAATTTTTAACAATTTATTCAAATTACCTTACAATATGTAGATTTAAAACTAATAAAAAATCAAAGTAATAGTTTTAAAATTATTGTCTACTCATGTGGTACATTTGTAAACATCTTCAGAAACTTTTTTGATAGTGAAGGTGAAGAACAAATGAAAAATATAAATAAAGTAGTTGTTGCCCGCGGCTCAGTCGGCGCATATGTCGGTTATCGCGGCAAATAGTAGCCTATGTGTTATTCTGATGTATAAGCTATATTACTGTAAACTTGCATCCAAATCCGTTCAGTAGTTTTTGCGTGAAAGAGTAACAAACATCCATCCATCCATACTTACAAACTTTCGCGTTTATAATATTAGTAGGATTCTCATATAAACATAAACCTTTCGTTGATTTTATCCAAAATGATTGATATTTTTTTCTAGTCTGGCTAGATAAAGAAATTTTAATGTAGAAAATAATAAATTTTCGTTATTAATAGAACACGTATGAATGGTACCAAGACAAACGATATTTTACTTGTCTTGTGCCAACACGAACACCTGTTGCTGAATTTAGAAGTACAAAGTGATCGTTCCATTAACCGTTTGTCTAATGTTGACTTTTAATGGTGAAACTTCAATTTTACCGGAAAGAAAAGTCCCGGGCCTAACAAAGAAAACACAGTTTTTTTGGTTCAAAATCAGCTTTATTCATCAACGTAATCTCCATTAAGAGCAACGCAATCATGAAAATGATTCTAACGAAATGTTAGAGCGGCGCTGGGCCGCTCTAACATTTCAATACCACTTTTGTAGAACGATTTATCTTTTGCCTCAAAATAGGCCTCAGTTTCAGCGATAACCTCTTCATTCGTGCAAAATTTCTTAGCGGCGAGCATTTTTTTCAGGTCTGCGAACAGCCAGTAGTTGCTCGGAGCCAAATCTGGCGAATACGGTGGATGTGGGAGCAATTCGAAGTTCAATTCATGTAGTTTTGCCATTGTTTTGATTGACTTGTGACACGGTGCGTTGTCTTGATGAAACAAATCTTTGCCATATGCGGTCGTTTCTTTGCAATTACGCTCCAATGACGCTATATAATATTCACTGTTAATGGTATTTTCTTTCTCAAGATAGTCGATGAATATTACACCACGCACATCCCAAAATACCGAGGCCATAACCTTTCCAGCTGATTGTTGTGCTTTCGGCCGCTTTGGACGAGGATCACCAGTTGCTGTCCACTCAGATGACGATCGTTTTGATTCCGGAGTGAAGTGATGGATCCATGTTTCATCCATTGTTACATATCGACGCAAAAATTTGTTACGTTTAAACATGGCCAAACACTGCTCAGAATCATCAACACGTTCTCGTTTTTGGTCAACAGTGAGCAAACGCGACACCCACTTTGAACAGAGCTTTCTCATAGTCAAATGCTCACAGCTCATGCAATAGCCAACACGTTCTTTTGATATCTTTACGATGTCAGCTAACTCACGCAACTTCACTTTTCGATCATTCAAAACGATTTTGTGGATTTTTTTAAATGTTTTCTTGTGTTACCGCCTCATTTGGACGTCCACTGCGTTCTGCATCATCGGTGTCTCTACGACCACGTTTGAAGTCAGCAAACCAACGTTTTATTGTTGTTTCTGATGGAGCGGAGTCCCCATAACAATTTTCAAGCCATTGCATCGCTTGGGTGGTATTTTTTTCCATCAAGAAGCAGTGTAAAATTAAAACACGAAATTGTTTTATATCCATTGTTTTGAAAATAACAAAAGTAGCGTCACTCTTAGCACAATAACTCACAAACTAATGAATAGAATGTAATGAAATTTGTGTTGCGCCATCTATGTGTTAGGCCCGGGACTTTTCAGCCCATGTCATATATTGTTTTTTTTTTTTTTTGTTATCTACAATCAGCCCATCGACTTTAATCAGATTGGATGTTGTGCTCTTAGACTTTTGGAGAGTGCACTTTCTGTGATGTGTCAACTCTTCCCTTTTTTTTTCCCTTTTACAGGTCTATATTGACGCTAATCGCATTCTCTTCAGTCGAAATACGCAGTTGTTTGTGTTTATAAGCTCTGTAGCCAGATGGTTGCTGTGTCGCTCAAGGCGTTGCTTATAAGACATAGAGGACCTCTTTATTTCCTCCTTAACTGTCGGGATCTCCAGATACTAATGCACTTCCGTATTTCGGGTGAACCATGGTGCATTGATCAAAATCTTTAGAACTTTGCTCTGATATCGCTGAAGAATTTCAATATTTGAGTGACTCGCTGATCCCCAGAGCTGTATACCGTAAGTCCAAATCGGTTTCAGGATACATTTGTAGATATGTCTCCAAATTTTTTGTTTGCCTGTTCTCTTTTAGCTTTTATGTGGGCTCGCCAGGTGAGTCTCCTATCTAGATGCATGCCTAAGTATTTAACTGTTGTGTCTGTTGGCAAGACAACACCGTCTAGTGTCACTGGTGGACAGTCTCCTCTTTTTAGGGTGAACGTTATGTGGATCGATTTTGCTGGGCTGGCTTGAATTCTCCATTTCTTCAGCCATAGTCCTATTTCATCCAGACATTCTTGCAGTTTTGCGGATGCTATGTTCAGATCTTTATTACATGAGAGTACTGCGGTGTCATCTGCATAGGTTGCAGTCACAACTTTATCTGAGGTGGGTAGGTCAGCGGTGTAGACTGTGTATAAGACAGGACCCAGCACCGAACCTTGGGGCACTCCTGCTTCCATTCCGCAAATACATGAAAGAGCATCCTCGCACTTGACCTGAAATAGTCGGCCTTGCAAGTAAGACCTCAGTAGCATGTACAAAGCATTGGGTAGGTGAAGCTTTAGTTTATACAGCAGGCCCTTATGCCACACGCGGTCAAAGGCCTGCTGAACATCAATAAAAACAGCCGAGCAGTATTCTTTTTTCTCCAGCGCTTGCCGTATCACATGAGCAACGCGGTGTATCTGTTCTACAGTCCCATGGTGAGCGCGGAAACCGAATTGGTGGTCTGGTATAACTTTTTGTTCTTTTAGTATTGGTAAAAGGCGTTTCAGGACCAATTTCTCAAAAACTTTCGACAGTAGGGGAAGAAGACTTATGGGTCTGTATGATGTAACCTCTGTAGGAGGCTTCCCTGGTTTGGCTATCATATTTATAGTGAATACTTTCCATAATTCAGGGAAATGTTGCAATCTGAGTATGGCATTAAAGAGGATTGTCAGCAAGACGATACCTTTTCTTGGTAGTTGTTTCAGGACTTCTGCCGTTATTAGATCAAATCCTGGTACCTTTTTCTGTTTCAGATGCATGATAGTTCTTTTGACTTCCATCGTTGTCACTAGTCTGAGTGGCGGAGACAGCTGTTGATCGCTGTTCAAGGCTTCGTCAATTTCCTGCTCGGTGTGTGTATTATCTGTTTCGTTAGGTTTGAATACATTCCCGAGGAAATTAACAAATAGCTCTGCTTTTTCTTGAGGCTTCCGAGACCAGTCACCGTTAGCTTGTCTTAATGGAGGTATGTGTTCCTTTGGCCTTTTCAGTGAGTTGGTCATTTTCCAAAGTGTATAATCCTCTGCTTTGTACGGTGACAGAGTGTTAAGTTTGTCTTGAAGGGTATTGTTTTCATTTTCTTTGAGCAGTTCCTTCAGTTCTTTTTGCATTTTGTTGAGGGCTTTTTTGTCTTGACGATTCCTGCTGGTGTGCCACCGATGTCGTAATCTTCTTTTTGCAGCCATCATCTCTCGTATTTCCAAAGTAGTATCATGGCTTTGTGGTTTAGATGCTACGTATGGAGTTGATAACCAGGATGCCTTTTGTATTAGGTTAGTGGTATACCACGTGGCGTCTTCTATTTCGCCTACTGTTTTGAGAGGTATGTGCAGATTAACATTTTCATCGATATAATCTTGAAAGGACTCCCAGTCAGTTTTATGGTTATACAGCGTCTCACGTGGATCTTTCCAAATCACTGTAGTGCTTAACGTGCATATCACGGGTGTATGATCTGAGGAACCTTCTAGACATGACTCCACTTTTGTATAGAGTCCCGACATCCCTTTGGTGATAAAGAAATCGATGAGATCTGGAGTTTTGTTAGGGTCCGATGGCCAGTACGTTGGTTCTCCTGTTGATATTACATTGAGGTTATTACTGTCGATTGCCTTTTTCAGTTCTCGACCTTTTGTCGTTGTCAGTCGGGAGCCCCAGAACGTATTTTTGGAATTCCAGTCTCCCCTTACTATGTATCTCTCACCAAGTGTGTGGAAGAAATCGTTAAACACTTGTTCATCTAAACGATGTCGTGGGGGACAGTATACTGCAGCTACATTAAGTGATCCCTGCCAGTCATCTATTGATATAATTGCGGCCTGGATGTGTGCATACTGTGCATGTGTAACATTTGGTACAATGTGGCATCGTATGTGTTCCCTTACTATCACAGCGGCCCCAGCATGTGATGTGCCATCTGGATGGTTGGCATAGTATACATTGCATCCTTTAATATTAACAACCTTGCGATCGGTCATATGTGTTTCAGAGACTAATAATATGTCTAATTTGTTGTCATTTATGAATAATTCTAGTTCTTGTTTATTCGGGGATAGACCATTTATGTTCCATGCGGCATTCCATGGAACATAAATGTCATATAATTTAACAACAATTTAACCCATTACCCATGTTCGCAATAAATTAAGTTTGAAAGTATATGCTCTTACAAATTATAATTTTTGCATTCGCGGAGACTTGTAAAAAGTCTTTAGAGCAGTTTTTCTCATGGACCTCTTCTATAACTTCATAAAACGCATTGACCACAAATTCAGGGTTGTGAAACCTATGTTTTTATGTTTGTCTTTAATTCTAGTACACAAAAAGGAATCTCACATTTAGGTAGAATGACGAATGGTAAACAGTTCTACATTAAAACCTTTATATACCCTTCAATTAACTTATCGAAAAGTGAGAACACGTTATGCACGTACACGAATGTCGATGGATGACATTGGTTTTCGTGAACTGTCTAAGTTTTTATGTTTGCAATGTTGATGTATCAATCTGTGGTCACTTACCTTTTGTTTTCAGGCGGTACAGTCGTATAATACCCCAAGTTGCCGAAAAAAAATAAAACGATTTTCTTACTAAAGCTTAGGCTTTTCGTAACTTGCGACAGCAAATCTTCCAAATAAATTATTCGTTCTGCTGTAATTCTTCTTTGTTTCTGGTTCAAAGCAGTACACCTAGGTTTGGTTTCAACTATATTTTACTTATTTTGGTGACTTAATTTTACAAAAGTTGTCAATTAATCCTTGAGCCAAAATTTTCGAGTAATATTTACAATAAATACGTCATTATTTTAAGGGTCGCCATAGTTTAAAAAATACCAGTCTCAAATTAAAAGTAACATATTCACCAACTGCATTTTTCCATGATTTCCAGAAACTTTCCGTATGTAACACGTAAATTGCTTATTCCAAGATTCACGAAATATCCTATGTATTTGTTTAAGTAGATCAATGAGACAATTACGAACTTACACCAGTGCTTAAGCACCTTTGCAACGGTGTGCTTCAAGTTAAGACATTCACAAGTCTCAGACATTTACATAACGAGCACTTTATCAAAATTGTGACTGTTTACATTCATTACCAAGGTATCTCTTCAATACCCGTTATCTGAATTAAATATGTTTATAACATTACATTATCATTTCTAACTAATTCTCGCGTCGTATCAAATATCACTAAATTCTACCGCCGAACTTATCATAATTTTTAGGTAGCTCCTTTGACCCTTAGGGTCTGTATTCACTTTGCTTAGTGCGAGTGCAGGTGCTTAGTGCGGGTGATCGGTGATTGGTGGAAAGTACGTTTGGGCAGCGAATTCGCGGTCTTTAGAGAAAGCCACACTTTGTCATAATCACAGCAAAATACATCACTGCAAAGCAAGTCGCTTTAATTATTGTTAAAAAATCTGAAAAAATCGGACATAACCGAAATATGTATAAACAAGTAACGAATAATTTAAAAAAAAACACGACTGGGTCAATATCAGCCATCTTTATTAAATGCATTGAAGGACCGAAATCATTTTTTTTTTATGTAACACTCTCAAGATTAAAACGAATATATATATACTCTCAGAAATACGCGATTTAGGCTTATCTCTGGACTCGCGCCTGACCTTCAATACTCATATCACCAATCTATGTAAAAAAAGTTTTAAATCCTTAGGTTTCGTGATGAGGATGTCTTCGCCTTTTCGATGCAGGAACACTATCATCGTGTTGTACTTCTCTTTTGTTCGAAGTACTTTGGAGTATAACTCCATAATCTGGGACCCGCACGAGACGAGGTACAATACGATGCTAGAACGCGTCCAACGGAAATTCGCGCGATTTTTATACCAAAAGCTATATGGGTTCTACCCATATTTATACCCATCGCTCTTCGTTCTCGGCATGGTAGGCCTGGATACACTTACAATGCGTCGTAAGTGTGCTCTAATGGTACACTATTATTTGTTACTAAACAATAAAATAGAAAATCCAAATACGCTGTCTCGTTGCATGTTCTGGGTACCAAACCAGTATACACGGCTACGATCTTGCCGTCTCTTAACTGCGCCGCAGGTACGAACGTGTACGGCACAATACGCTCCCACGAGCCAGGCAGTTAGTCTGCTCAACGCTCTAATTGCTCAATACCCGGATATCGACTTATTCCATACCAAATTAAGTACATTTTTTAAATTCTGTGTACTTTTCCTTAGGAGTAGGCTTTAATATTAGTATTGATAAGCATCAATTATGCTATTGTTAACATTATTAAATAAAAATTATTGTACTGGCTCACTGTACGTGTTGGGCAAACTGTAAGTGCAGTGAGCAGCTGATTGTATAAATAAATAAATAAATAAATATACCACTCACATAAAAATACGACAAGCCGTTTAAACTCTAGGGCGTGCCAAATAAATATACAAACATACATACATACATATACACTCGAAAAACATAACTCTCCTTCTTTCGCAGTAGGGTAAAAAGGACATAAATGTGAATAATTGTTATGAAAGCTGTTATTTAAACATTATTACTACTACTACTACTATTATTACAAATAAGACTTTATATCAAACGAGATTAATAAATATTTCCTTCCTTATTCCAGGTGAATACAGGTTCAAATGCCCCATGCAATCATGTGAGAAAGCATTTCTAACCTCATACAGTTTGAAGATTCATATTCGCGCCCACACAAAGGCGAAACCTTTCGCGTGCAATATCAGTGGGTGCAGAAAAGCTTTTAATACATTGTATAGGTAAGTTTTTTTAAACTTATTAAATATCTCTATTATAAACCTTATCACAAAAACCTATCTAAGGTTTATCAGTAGTTAGTAAGTCGCCGCTACTTAACAAAATTGCACAGACTACCGCCTAAGGCGTCATCTGTGCAAAATTACCAAATACTTTTAACATCCGGCCGCCTGAATCCAATCTAAGCAAGGCCGCCTGAATCCAATCTAAGCAAAGCCTGTGCCGTAATAACTAGAGCGCCGATAAACATACACATTTCCAAATACCCTCGTACAACAAACAATCTACACACACAGACCAAATTATCGTGCTCTTCACATAACCTTTTGCTCCGAGGAGCTTGCTCTTAAATACATATTCAGTTAGGTCAGTACTTTATTAAAGACATATTTTCTAATCAAGTTCAAAAAACGGACGAGGTTCCTGCTTCGACTGGAGTACCATAGCCTCACGTGAAACCGGCGTTAACTGTTTTGTAATTTTTTGCAACTTTTTACACTTTTAGTTTATGTTTTATAGCGAGACTTATGACAACGGATCGACTTAGGACGACATTACGAAGCGATATAACTTGTTCAAAACATCTGAAAATAGAAGGTATCGCACCCTTTTAAATACCTATCCAATTTTATCGCGAATAAGCCCCGTCATAAAACAAAAACCGATATTAAATATTTTTTTCGTTGAGTTTCACTAAGTGAGTGATGACCTTAACAGAGGGCCAATCTCATCTTAGTTCTTATGGGGAGGTGTTACTCAAGGGTCGTGATCGCACTGTGTCCAAGTGTCCACTTGGAGTTTCAAGCTTCCTTTAACAGTGTTTACCACTATTGCCTTAACATCAGATGACACGACTCTCGTTCGTTTGTCCTCTAAAACATGTGTATTTTTTATAATAAGTTGAACTGTGCCAAGAATTTAATAAATCGGAGATCAAAGCAGTATGTGCGTAATAAATACAAGGATATTGCTGCAAATTATATTAAGTAGTATTGAAGCTAAATCGCAGATGACGAGTGCAGTAAAATCCGTAAGTTTCCTGTAGTCATTTATTTTGTTTACTTCGCGTTTCAGTGTTAAGTAGTGTTCATACATATTCAACAATAAAAAGAGTGTTTATAACAATTTAAGTAAATAATCTAAGTATTTGACTGTCTTTTAAGTTAAACATTCTTTTCTCTATAAAATCTGGTATCTGGGGGGATTTCGGCAAAGAAAATAAACTGTTATCATTCCAATACACAGGTATAAATAATATGTGTTTCTAATTCCTTGAACTTGACTTTACCTCACATTAAAAACAGATTCGTTTCGAATTGTAAAAACACGAACATTAAGGTGTTGTGCCGTCTAAAAACACACTGAAATATATATTTGTCAGTAAAGCGGCGTTTATGATTACGCGCATGTGGTGGCCAACGTTCTGAAATTCTCTCACAGATAGGTACTGCCAAACTTACATATTTAGGCAATTCATCTCACGTTTTGAGGGTGTAGAATTCACGCTAACAGCCAGATCGAGTTACGGTATAAGCAATACCTCTTTCCTGCTATTACCTTTCTACTTTAAAAAGTTTTATTTACATATTAAACGCCCAACTTTTACTTTTAATTTCTAAATAGCCTGATTGACGTTTGAGTAGGATTATAGTTGGCAAAATGTGGGCGTTTAATAAACTCTTCTTACTCCTGGGGGTATACTTTATAACGGTGGTTTTAAGTCATGTTTCATACAGATAGTGATAAATTCAAAACCGAAGAGGAAATTTTCTAGTACTAGATGATTAAAAAATAAGGACTAAAAAGGTATGAGAGATTAAAGGCCTCGACACGTAATAGGATTAATGTCGGAATCTACGTGGTTTTAATTGTTATGACAATGACAAATATACCTTTATGTTTTCAGAATAGTTATAAACGTTGCGGTTTTAATTTAACATATTTAAATTTCAACATAATTTGTTCAGTCAGATGTTTCTTTGAACTGAATGACTCCTTAAATATTTGTTAATCATTGGATTTTCAGTTTCCTGCAACTAATATTGATATTGATTGAACTAATAGAAAAGAATATGTTACTGCTATCCATTATTGTTTTATAAAAAAAAAGTTACAATATTATAAAAGTATAGTGTTGTTAGGATACATTTAATATTTAAATCAATTAGTTCTCCCAACGAAGCGCCATCCGCTTAAATAAAACTTTCTTAGAGACCTTCTTCTGATAGTAAGTAAATATGATATAGTAAAACCTACTATAAATTCAAAATATTCTCTATTATTATTACGTCTATCACAGTTCCAGAACATAAAAATGAGCTGTTGCGAAGCCGCGAATTTGTAGATAAAAGTGACTCGGTATAATTGAAGAACGAAAACAACTAGTCAATCCATATTTCTGAATCTTAGAGCTATAAATTATTGCTTTTCAAACAAGCTTGATGAATCAGAATGTTAACGAAATTCATGTGTTTGGAACCTGGCCAATATTTCTTACATTAATTTCGCAATACTGTTTTCTTTTAGTCGATTATGTTCGTATTCGAATCGCAGAATAACTGATTACCAACAATTAATTACTAAAGTGGCTTGCTTACCTAATAAACGATTTATAGGTTGCTGTAAATGTTGTAGGTGAAATAACAATGATCATACATATTACAGCATTTCACGTGATAATTGATGTAGATAGAGATGTTTACCAGTAAAATTCGTTGTCTTTTTTAAATGGAGTTAAGTACATATATCGATTATTCAATAAAAAAGGAAAATTTTGAATCGGCTATCGTATTTTCTGTTCTCTCCTTTATCTTAAAATTAAATTACACTTAGACATATCACATAGGTCAACACAATGTGTGTGATATATATCACAGCATTTAAAGAAGATCTTTTGAAGGATGTACCGTAGTGTAGGGCAAAGTTGTGAATTAAATCAGATTCTTCTGCTTATACTCTCATGGTGCACCAAAATGTAGCCGAATGCTAATAGTTACGTACCTATTTTAATTAATTCATAACAATTCGCTTGATTTTAGAGAATTTTCTTAACATTACTTGGAGCTGACATGAAACTTTTTTGCTTTCCCACCAAGATAGCAGTGACCTCTGTTCTGCGTCACTCTTTTTTTTATAACTTACTAGTGGTTGCCCGCGGCTCCGCTCGCGTGTATGTCGATTATCGCGGCAAATAGTAGCCTATGTGTTATTCTAAAGTATCATCATCATCAGCCCGCTGCAGTCCACTGCTGGACATAGGCCTCTCCCAAGGAACACCACAGAGCCCGGTCTGTTGCTTTCTGCATCCAGTCGCTGCCAGCCATCTTACGTAAGTCGTCCCGCCATCTGGCCAGAGGGCGTCCCACACTACGTTTGCCAAGACGCGATATCCAGTCTTCACTCTAAAACACGCTTACTCCAGCGGTTGTCTGTCCTTCGACAAATGTGACCAGCCCATTGCCACTTCATCCTACCAACTTTCAGAGCTATATCGGTCACTTTGGTTCTCTGACGGATTACTTCATTACGAATTTTGTCCGATTCTGATGTATACCTAAGCTATATTACTGTAAAGTTTCATCCAAATCCGTTCAGTCGTTTTTGCGTGAAAGAGTAACAAACATCCATCCATACTTACAAACTTTCGAGTTTATAATATTAGTATAGACTAGTTAACAGATGATATAGTAGCAAAACGGTGAGACTATAGACAGGATCTGAAACTTTGTTACAAAGGCAGAAAATGAGCTCCAACAAAAATGCCCAGATATGTAGTTTATTTGCCTTATTTAATAATACGAAGACAAGTTATTTCTAATGATTGCAGGAGAGAGGACTTGTCGGTTGATGTACTAATTCACTGTTTCTTTACGATTTATAAAATTGAATTTTGCTGTATTTTTTGAGTAACTTTCAAATTCTTCAAAATGTATCTTCAGGTTGCGAGCACATCAACGGTTACACAGCGGGGACACATTCAATTGTACCACTGGCGGCTGCACAAAGTTCTTCACCACGCTCAGTGATTTGAAGAAACACATACGAACTCACACACAAGAAAGGCCTTACAAGTAAGTTGACCTTGACGCCGTAAATTTTGTGTATCATCTTGTCATCTTGTTACCTATATGTTTGCATTGTTATGTGTTTACTCATTTAATAGCTATAATATACATATATACGTTACTTTTGGATAAGTGTGTGTCCATTTTTGTCTTTTTAACGTTCCAATTATCAAATACAATACTCACATGATTCCATACAAGTTGCAAATACTTTATGAATTCCATCTTGATGTATCTGAGACATGAAAAAAAAGATACCTAAATACATGTTACAGTTGTTGATTATATGTCAGCGATGTTGATGTTAAGAATTTAATTTAGCTTGAAAGGGTTTTCCTACTGTAGGTCCCAGTAGGTACATGAAATTTGGTGTTTGCGGCCATTATTTTGTTTTTTATTTGCTGTCTTACGAAATTGACAAGGTTAGGTTAGGTTAGTCGCGAGATTTTGTCTATGATCAAAACAAAAAGAATAATTATCTGTTTGTAGTTTCATTGCCAAATAGAAAGTGCATTGGCATAATGCCATACAGTTCGCTGTACTAAGGGTAAATACGTATCTATTTTCTGAATATATTGTTCTGAACTAGATTATGGAAACAAACGGGTTAATGAATGCTCTCAAGTTGCCAACAAATGATTGTTCTTTGAACTGTGTACGGCAGTCACAGACTTCAAAATTTTACTCTAAGAGAATCTTATTAGGAAAGAAAGCATTAGCCGCTTTAAAACAGGCCTACTAGACTCAGAGCTGATAGAGAATAAATTCGATTAATAATTGGTGCAACAAATAGTATCTAATACTTAATATAAAGTTTAAAAAAAGTTTCAATAGCCAAAGAAATTCTACCTCCTTTGGACCCTTGCCTCTTGAGAGACAATTAGAATACGGATAGCAACATAATAAATAGAAATAAATAGGTATTTTGCAATACCATAGTTAAACTGAGTATTACACTGTGGAGGAACAGGTCACATGTCCCTCCAACACAAAGGGAGGATCCTCTACCCGGCGAGGTGATCATGCTTGGCGGGCCACTGCCCGACGGTTGATGTTGGGATGTTATATGTTAATCAGCGCGAGAACTTCTATTGCGCGATTTGGGATTGGTAATTTCTTCGTTTCCACCGTTACTCCATAGTTCGGCGTATCTTCCGTAGATGGCGCTGTAGTGTTTCTGTTTTGCGTTGTATGTGGAAGTCGCCACAACACTATAAACAATTATTACATTCATTATTTCACAAATTATAAACCAGACAACACAAAAAAAGAAAGAATACAAGTTAATACAAGTAGAATACTAAAATCGTGACTTTGGATATACATCAATATATTTTTTCTCAGATGTCGAACGGAAGGCTGCGGCAAATCCTTTACAGCGTCACATCACCTTAAAGCCCACGGTCGCACGCATTCTGGCGCTCGGCCTCATGCCTGCACCGCGCCGGGCTGTAACCGATTATTCTCCACCGCTACCAGTCTCAAGGCACATGCTATGAAACATCAGGTATGATGCTCAGTGTATTTTTCTAATAATATCTATTTAATAAAAGTGATGTTGTGGAAGTGATATGATTATTTTTTCAAAGCTTCATAACTTTTTTCATAATCTACGATGCTGCACGAACTTTTTTAATTCTTTATTTAGAAGATTTAAGCTGTCGAATACTACTTATTTGATCTCTGCATATTCTGGGGCACAACTCCATACATTTTTGGACATCTAAACGAGATGTCCAAAAAATGTATGGCTGTTTTAGATAAATGCTATAAACATATTCATACAAAGATACAGTCATATAACAGTAATAAAAGTAAACGATGAAGTATTGCTTATTGCACAATTGCAGCTACGCGAAATCGGAACTAATAACGAACAACCATTTCTCTATGTAATATTATTTTGTGATCGCAATTTAATTTTTGTCGGACGTAATAGTAGAATTTATAGTAGCAATTTCTTAAAATTGTTACAGATTGAAGCTGAACCTGTAACAGAAAAGGTCGCGGACACCACAGAAACAGTCCAAGCTGAACCATCAGCGTCCCAACCAATAAATAAAGTCAGTGACTTTATGAACTGGGACAGCCTCCTTGAATCCTTCGGCAGAATCACCACAGAATCCAATTCAACTGATGGCAGTTTGGAAGATATTACTCAAGTAAATACTGTAGATATAGCCGAACTATTGTTTCCAGATAACACTAACAATATTAAAAACATTGAATCTAACGATCTAACCGTAAACTACGATCTCGCTTCTCTAACTCTGTCGCCCTTTGAGGTTGACAAAATGGACAAGAAAAGTCCATCAGCTGATTCTTGGGTGGACATCAATGAATTACAACCCACAGTGCCCTTGCAAGTACCTCCAATGGATATTGCTCCTAAGTTAGAAGTAAAGTCGAAAGCCATGCAACTCGCTTTGGCCAACGAAATCGAAGACCAAGCGCCGTGGGTCGATGTTAGTGCTTTAGCGGCTTCGATATCAGAAACCCCAGTATGCATTGAAGAGAAAACTCCGGAGAGTATATTTACAATGGCAACCTTTGTGCCTACTCACATGCAGAGTTATATAGACTTGAACACAGAAGTTGCACCGACAGCTAATCTTATTACTCATGATTCATTCAATTTAGACACACCCAATGTTTTGGACGTTGGCGATAAAGTTTTCAATGACAGTGAAGTAGTTACAAACCTAGACGTTACAAAACTATATAATAACGATTACAGCATATTTTTAGGATCAGACGAAGAGAGATCATTAAATACTCCACCACCTTTAAAAGTTCAGCAAAACATTGAAATAAATCCAGCCAATTCGGTACTCTTCAATACAGATTTAGATTTGCAGGATACAATACTGTTCGACAACGAACCTGCATCTGACATGTATGTAGTGAGAACGGAGAACATATTCGGCAAGAAAAATGCTTTAGAACAGTTAACTGCCGATGCTGGTATATGCTCTTGTACGAAATGCAAATGCGATCCGTTAGCTGGAGAATGCAGGAATTGTGGTCAACAAGAGGTTCCTGTACCAGAAAACTGCTGTAAAGAAGATGCGTGCTCATGTGTCGATTGTAAATGTGACCATGCTGCCATGAAATGTGTAGCGGGATGTGGTCAAGCGACCGATACGAACCACAACACATTCTTACATTATCATAAGAGACATCACAAGTCCAGTTTGGAAGAGTTGGGCATATATACGACACAATGTGATGAGGAAGTGCTATCATCTGGTGGAATGCACCATTTGAGTTGTGCATGCAGTTCCAAACCGTCACATGGGTGTGATCAATCTAGTGGTAACAAAACATCATGTAATGGGGAGAAAAAGTGTGGTTCCAATAAAAAGTTGCCAGAAGAGAAAAAACCCTCTTGTAGCGGCAAAAAGTCTGATGACGAAAAGTGTTGCAATGATAAAGCTTGCTGCATCACAATATGCTTCAAGAAAATTAATTCTCTTAAACAATTTTTGTCTAACAATGAGATTATGCAAGCATTACAATTGCATAATCTTGACGTAACAAGCTAATATTGGTAACTTTTAAAATTGTTGCATTTAACTACGTACAAAAGCATTGAGTTTCTTGCATTACCATCCTTAGCTATAGGATATCTTTCGTGATGTTTTGTCAATGTCTTTATTTAAATAGTTGTTTGGTAAAAACAGGATGGATATTTGTTGATCTAGGTATTTGTGTTGTGTATAGCAATGCAATATCCAAATATTGAAAATTTCTGCCCAGTACTAGGCGCGTTGACCCAGTATCGTGTTCACAACATCACTAGTATGTATTTAATTTACAGATGTAGTATTTGTTGAAGGTGTTGTATACCTACATAACTCGTGCAATAATAATATCTCAAATATTTACTTTTATTTATTGTTATCGATGTAGTAGAATATTTTTACTTGTATGCTTTCAAGAGTTTATTAATTTATTGATGAATTATGTGCTGTGTAGTAACGAATTTAGATTATTAAGTAACTATACAACCAAGTATGTTCTTATAGCTAAGATTTGTGATGTTTTGTCTCCACTTTGATAGCTGGCCAAATCTTAGTCTGTTATAAAATCCTCAATTTCGAAGAATATTTACATAATTTTAATAAATATAATTTAAAAAGTATACTTTAACATGGACATTGTAGTATGTATGTGAGGTTTGAACGCCTTTTGGCTACCTCAAAATGTTGCCATATTAAAAAAAAAACTGTACTTCAAAGCCTATTTCAGCTGCCACACTGTAATGCTATGTTTACACGCCTGCGAGGGCTTGGCAGTCGTTCACAAACTACAATCCTTCACAAACGCTCGTGCTATGTTTACACGCTTGCGAGGACTTGGCAGTCGCAAGCAGCGAGCGCACGCTTCCTTTGATGTGTTATAAAACCGACACCGACTCGGGTCGGCAACAAGCTATCACAACCTCACGCAACCCAAGCCAAACAGCCCGTTTACACGCTTGTGTATGTGGACGGCAGTCGAGGGATGCCACGCGTGTAAACGCACCAAAAGTTCTATAACTGTACTTGAATAACTTATATAACAGATTTATTAAGCCTAACTCTTAAATAGTTGGCAGTAAAAACATAAGAATGGAAATAATAACGAATCTTTTAGTTTTTATGTAAGAAACGTAAACGTTGGTGCTATTTATATTTTAAGTAAACCAGTGCCTTTAATGTTGTTGTACTTATGTATTGCTTAACTGTACAAATGTTGAATAATTTTATAAGAGATTTTTATTCATTAGTTTTAATGAAATCAATAATATTAATGCCATAAGTTTTCTAGTCCACATAACAAATAAAATGCTTTATAATATTTAACTTGTTTTATTTTATTTAAACATTGAGATCCACTTTTTATCAATACAAAATATTACTATTATTTTGAATATAAAGTTATAAAAGTGATTACATAAAAATAAACAGCAGTTAAAAAAAAAGATCTTGATTTGAGTTAATTAGGCGCATATTATGTTTATTAGGGTGAAGGGACAGTTTTTTTAAAGTCAAATCAATGAAAATGCGAATTAAAAATATGTGTATCATATAAATAATTATAAATAGCCGTTTCCTACTTCGCCAAGTGTCGTGGGTTGAAATCCCACGTAGGACAAAACACTTTGTGTGATCCACAAATTGTTGTTCTGAGTCCCCCGCGACACTTTTATAACACCAACAGATACTTTTATAAAACCATTAAATACTTAGGGTCACTTGCACGACATAGCTTAAATACAATTAAGGCATACTAAATGCGTATAAAAAGGTTAAACACAATTAGCATCTTGCACATCTATAAATTTTTGCTAAACATGTTTAAGAAACTGCCAAATTTACATGTTTAACTGCATTTACCAAATTTTGTTTATATAGTAGCTATTTGAGTCGAACGTTGTGCAAGTAGTCCTTAATTTCAAAGATTTAGCGACTGATTAGAGAAATAAAATTAGGGTTCATACACTATCACAGGCAGTGTCAAAAATATCACAAAAATACAGTCTAATTGAAACCTCATTTTTTTGAAGTAGCCTTTAAATAAAGTTTACTGTTCTATTAATACTTGCGTATTGCTAGTTACAATAGTCAAATATATTAAAAAAGGGGTCCTATTGACTGTTTACTTATAGTCTTTAATAAAAATGATTGATATTAAATATAAGACATTTTTGTTTTAAAGTTTTTTTTTTCATACATTTAGAGAATGCACATTAGATCTAATCTTCTCTTAAATAGGTAATATTTAACTACTGCACTTACATATTTGTCAAGAAAAGAGTAAAAAAAAATTAGGGAAATGGTTGGCACTTGACATAGAAATATAATATTAGCCAATGTTGCATGACAATAAAAAAATAAAAGAACTGCATTAATATGCCATAATATATGAATGTCATATTAAAATTTAAAAATGAAGTTAAGTTTGCCATAGCAATAAATATAGAATACTGTTTCAGTATTTTTAATTTATTGCTATGGCAAACAGAGTAGTATTGAGACTCATTGACATAATTATACTTTCTGTCACACTTAAACCAGTCTACATAATTTACCATAATATATATGAGTCATTCATTATTTACATAAATACCCTGAGATTCAAAGCAATTTAACAAATACATTTCGTTCCTGTCGAAACATTTTTTAAATAGGACAAATTTTCGAAAAAAGTACATAACTGTTTAGTATCAGTATTAGTTCACCTAATACTATTCTATGTGCAAAAAACTAGGTATTTTGCAAACTTCAATAAAATCTTTTGTACGAGAGACGAAAACCTTATAAATTGCTGGATGAAAAATAACTAAAATCATACATAATAAATATTAGTAAATAATGAGTAGCTCTTAAGAATATACAATATTCTACCTGTAATACACACTTATGTTTAAAATACATTGAATACATATTATGAGAAACAGAATAAATATTATTCTAACGCCTCTTCTTTTTATCATGTCGCCGAGCACGAGACATAGTTGCTCTGTGGCCTGGTGAAGATTGTTCAGAGCTGCATTCATCACTGTCAGTATATGCCTGGAAATATTAACTTCCAATCAGTTTTGAATATATTTTCAGAGTCAGATTGAATTAACCTAGTGATCATTGTTTATTTATTTATTTAATACTAGCTGAGCCCCGCGGGTTTACCCGAGGTACAACAACAACCGCGTTTAACGCCACTGGACAAAGTAAAAAAAAAGTATGTAAAAAGTATCTATACCTAAACGGCTATACCGACATCAAAAAATCTATTAAATTGTACAGTCTAGCATATAATATTTAAATTGATAATTGTTTAAGATAAGGCCTTATGGGACTGGCATACCCTAATCGGGTAAAAGTCCCTTAAAAATAAATAAAGAGAAAAAAAAATCCTATGTCCGTCTCCTGGTTCTAAGCTACCTCCCCACCAATTTCCAGCCAAATCGGTTCAGCCGTTCTTGAGTTATAAATAGTGTAACTAACACGACTTTCTTTTATATATATAGATTTATTACACACACTCTCTATTATGCCAGAATTTATTTGAAAATTTATCATAATAACTAGCTGAACCAGTGAACTTCTAAATTATAGAAAAAATGTAATAGTGAGCCCGTGTCAACTTCCCGCAGCAAAGTATTAAAGGCTGTTGACGTGATAGATAATAATTAATCCTGACTAATATTATAAACTCGAAAGTACTCTGTCTGTCTGTAATGCTTTCACAGTTAAACACTGCACCGTTTTTAATAACATTTGACATATAGCTACATTGTTTCTAGAAGAAGTATTTAGGCGACTACTTTCCATGATAAATTACATGCATGTGAGCAGAGCCTAGCTAGCCTATGTGATTCCTAATTAAAATCGGTGCAGCAGTTTAGCCATGACAGCATAACAGACAGAGTAACTTTCAAATTTATAATATTATTATGAACAAGTAAGTTACTTATCATTTACAAGTAAGTGTAAATTGGCAATTTCAGTGTTTCCAACACTTCAAAAAATCGCAAACTTTTGTTTCCATTGTGTCAAGTGCCACCAAATTTACATAAAACAGATTAGATAGTCACAAACTAGAACAGTAGAATGCATTTTACCAGTTCTAGGGATGAAGACCCTTATTTTACTAAACATACACTTGGCACACTTACCTTTAAGTTAAAGTAAGTTATAAGTAAGTGAACTGTTGAATCTCACAGATTTTCCAAAAACATTTTATAGCTTTTTTGTTTTATTCTTTAAGTCTGTGATGATTTACAAATTATAACAGGTCAATGTTATTTTACATTTGAAATGCAGTACTCAAAATAAGATTATACTTACCTGTAGAGTCAAAATAAGAATAGTTTTCAAAAACTTATAAGAATTTACATTATTTAATAACTTTACCTTTTCGTATGGGTGAGATTCACTTTGCTCATCAGTTAAGGTAACACAGGCTAGCAAGCAGACCAGCTGGAAAGCTGCTCCAATATACAGTCCATACCGAATTACCGTGCTCATCAAATCTTCAGCAAAAATCTCGCCAGGTATCATCTTGATCGAGCGGAACCACTGCCTTTTAGCCCGAATTTTAGCTACAATCACACAAATTTGAATAAAATGTAAAGCGTAAAGGGATGTTAATATTCAACGACTAATCGTAAAAGTTAATAAATAATGTTTATAAAACAAACGAATCAATAAGTACGAGTTTTGAGTTTTTTTGATTTCCTTTGATTTTGATTTTGTCGTTTTAGTCACCAGTGCTGCCAACACTTAAATTTAGTTTTCCCCATGTTAGTGCTTTTTAATATTTTTTAACAATTTCTTGTGTAGATACTCACTAAACATCTATAGCGATTTGAGGAAGTGCCGACATTCCTTTTTCTGTTATTTTGAACTTGATTCTCGTTATATCTAAATAGAGTTAAATAATGGATTCTCTTGAAGGAACGGCTCAGGCAGACTACTGTCAATTTGTAATTTCGTACCTTAGAGCATACATATATGAAGGGAGCGCAGAACGAGCGAAAAGCGTGATCGAAGTATTATACTACGGATATACTGATTGAATCAGAAGCTTGCGTGAGAGAGACAAACACTAACTAAACTCAGTCTCTCTCTCTACTCCGATCACGCTTTCCGCTCGTTCAGCGCTCCCTTCATATAAATGTATGCTCTATCCTCTAAGTTTCGTACATACTGGTAGATACCTACTGCATCAGCCATTAAAATATATACGCACAAGTTGTTGCCCGCGGCTCCGCCCGCGTATATGTCGGTTATCGTGGCAAATAGTAGCCTATGTGTTATTCTGATGTATAAGCTATATTACTGTAAAGTTTCATCCAAATCCGTTCAGTAGTTTTTGCGTGAAACAGTAACAAACATCCATCCATCCATACTCACAAACTTTCGCGTTTATAATATTAGTATAGATTACTTTACTGCCTTTACTTCGCAGAAAAGAACGAAAGACTATTGTGTCTGTCACGATACAATACATAGATCCTTCATGGGCGTAGGTGGAGTAGCTGTGGGGAGGCTTACGGTACAAACCCCCGAAATGTTTCTACACTATTGATATTTTTACGATTATTCATTTATTTGAAGGGACATAGTCATTTTAATATCTTGAAAACCCCCCCGGAAACTAAAACCTGGCTACGCCCATGGTTCTTTTGCCGTCTATGTGATTGTTAATTTGTAGGGTATTGGAAACATTCAGATTTTTCGAAAACTGTCCCGATTTGTGGTTGCCAGGGCAAATGAGCACACGGTTCACATTATCGTAAATTACTACTGCCGAGTGCCGACGAAGGACATAATATATATGCAACTCCTCTTGAATTAGCTAAATGCGTCGCCGCCGGGCTTCAGGCTTCCGGTAACCTCACTCATTTTTTGTAAAGCAACGAAAGTACCTACTGATTATCATCATTTTGAATGGCATGGCTCTCCCTCTATTTAAGATCTTATAGCCATTTAGTTAATGATGACGTAGAAAATCCCTTTCGACGGCAGCCAGTGTCAGTTCCTGTCGGCAGTCGTTACCGGAGAACACCATCGTGTATAACCCAGAAGTAGGTAGGTAGTACGATACGTTAGGGTAAAATTCTTAAGACAATACCGCAGATAATCGTAACTGCAGCAACGTACAGTAGTGTGTGGAAGGTAAGTTTTTGAGTAGTATGTAACAGTTTTTTAGATACTTCAAAAAAAAATTGTAGATCCTGCGGTACCGTTATCAAAAAAAGATTAAAAGAATGTGATTGGTTACAACTCACAATCGTATGTCTATGTATGCCAAAAACAAGATAAGAAACGTATAAAATTACGGCACAGTAATTGGGAATTCAGCGCAAGCATATAATTACCTACCAACGACAACGAATCATGTAGTCGCATAGGTCATAAAATATCGCCATAAAATATTTCAGTACAAAAATGTGGGAACAGTTCGTAATATTAAATAGTAGTAACACTATTTTTAGATTGCTACCTAATTTAAATTCATACCATGAGGCTCTTTATTATATGTGAGTATTTTATTATAACCATTTGGCATCTTATAGAGGATGGATAACAGAGGACTCACGAAAGGAATTTAAAAAGCGAATGTGAGCGACAGTGTAATAAATAAAGCCATGTGAAAATTAGCTATAACCAACGAGCATGCATGCATGACAGCGATTGATCAATGTTGACGAAGCTAAAGAGGTATGTCAGGACCGTAGTAAGTGGAAATTAATTGTCTCTGCCTACCCCTCTGGGAAATAGGTATCACATTATGACTATGTATGAACTGTAGGTAATATAGCTACATACATACATAAGCTGAGGCTGTATAGTAATTGATAATAAATAAATATTTCGGACATTTTAACACACAACGCCATCTAGTCCCAAGCTAAGCAGAGCTTGTGTTATGGGTATTAGCTAGACAACTGATAAAAATACATATATTACTTTTTTTTGTAAATACATACATATTATACATAGAAAACACCCAAACTCCGAAACAAATATTTGCAGATCATACAAACATTTGATCCGACCCGGGGAATCGAACCCGAGACCTCATGCACAGCAGTCGCATACGCTACCACTGCGCCACTGAGGCAGTCAAAGATTGATGCTTGTAGGTTGTAGGTAATATTAGGTCTTTACCTATGAAATTGCCGTTTTGTAGGCAATAAGTGAAAGTACTTATTTTTTCAAACTTTTTTATTTCTGTTATTCGAAGTAATCACCCATGCAATCGAAGCATCTTTGCCAACACATTGGCAGTTTATTGATGCCCTTCTTGTAAAAATCAGCTGGACGGGAGGCAACAAAATCTTCAAAGGCATTTTGTACTGCCTCTCGGGAATTGAATTTTTTACCCACTAAAAAGTTGTCTAAATTTTGGAAAAAGTAATAGTCGGTAGGTGCAAGGTCTGGTGAGTATGGCGGATGAGGGAGAGCTTCCAAACCCAGCGTTGGCAAAGATGCGTCGATTGCATGGGCGATTACTTCGAATAACAGAAATAAAAAAGTTTGAAAAAATAAGTAATTTCACTTATTGCATACAAAACGGCAATTTCATAGGTAAAGACCTATTATTTTAGTTTTAAATTTTGAAGGACACTTTCTGAATGTATCTATTGAGAATTGCTTTCTGAATTTTTTGGAGCTGAGTAAATAATGCAGTTAAGCAACACTTTCTTTAATCTCCACTTAGGTTGCAATCAAACATAACTTTAACCTTTAACGATATAGGAAGACCTTTAACGATATCTACTACCTACGGTTCCTGTGCTAGTAGAGATAGGGCATTTGAATTAGGTACTGGTACTTATACCAGTAACCATATTGTGGAATGAGAGATTCACATGCATAGGAAAAGAGATCCACACCTTTAAAGGAAGCTTTACAAGGTCAATGATCACTGGACAATTTGATATGATTTGAAAAAAATTTGTTTATAGATTTTATTGTACATTTAGTAGAATGTATTAATGATTATGATGAGTCCAGGACAGACGACCAAGTAACAGAAGATGTGTCAGAAGACCAATACGAAGACGAAGTTGAAACAAAGTTAAATTTAAAAGGAAGCATCAGGAAATTATTCATTGTGGTATGTGTAATTATGAAATATCACATGAATAGATTTTAATCTCTAATTCTTATATGTAAATATCGTAACTCGTGTTTTCATTGTATGTCATGTCATGTGATGTAATGGTTTTGTGCTTCGTTAACAGCACCTTGGTTAACGGCAAGAAGAAAAGTCGAACCAAAGATTAAATAGCAGATTTTATTGCCGGGATTACAGTTGTACTCTAGAAAAATAATACATGTAAACCTTAATAGACTTGTCTGTTTACAAAACTTAGAGTGTGGTACTTGCATTGACTGAGAAAGGACCGGTTGATAATATTAGATAATAACGGTCGTCACTGTCAGAGAAGCGACAAACAATGAGTCTATTACCGTAATGCAGTATCCAATATCAGCTGTTTAGTCAAGATGCAAGTGTTTCGCATTGATTCTTTTTCTACAATCGCTAACGTCTCTATCATCTTGTGTTATTGGCTAATATTTTGTGATTTGACCACGTGATTAAGCGTTGAGATGACGTCATTCCTATAATTTGTTAGTTTATATTTGTAAAATGTCAACTGGACTAGAGGAGCTGGTTATACAGAATGGGAAAGATCTAGTTAATAATAATAAATAATAATAAATATTTCGGACATCTAACACACAACGTCGTCTAGTCCAAGCTAAGCAGAACTTGTGTTATGAGTACTAGACAACAGATATAAATACATATTATATACTTTTTACTATTATATACTTATTATATTATATACTTACTACCTATATGTCCCAAAAGGTGGCATTTTTTATCAAACATTACTTAGCACCCAAGTTAGTTATATATTCCACATAATCATGGTCTACAGTTTTCCAAAATGAATTGAATCTACAGTGATTTAAAGTAATTAATAGCATCGATTAAAATACTGCTGAGTACTGTAGTACCTATGCTAATTTTAAGTAGCAGTTATTTGAATTTTTATTTTAAGGAATTAGGATTAAATTCTGAATGGAAAAACGTTGTATGTTCACCAATATCAGCCATGCTGCCATTGGCCAATTATTACTTGGAGCCAAGAAACATTCTGAATCCAAATCTGAACTGCTAGCCGCTTTGGGATTGAGGAAAAGGAAGCAGGTAAAGTTTTCTAATATAATTTCAGTGCAAAAAATGCTTTAAACTCTAACTTGAATAAATAATTTCCGACTGACTATTCTATGTGATCTAGGTACCTACTTAGTACACATTTTTAAGAAATAATCTACTGCTGAATCATCATCATCTTCCTAGCCTTTATTATTCCTAAGACTATTTGGGGTCGGCTACTAGTTCAATCGGATTTACCTAAATATCAGTTTTTCTACGGAGCGACTGAGATCAGACCTCGGCAACTATGAGGGTGAACTGAATTCAAAGGTTGAACTAGTTGTCAGTATATTTGAGGGCACTGACTTCCTAATAACAATTGCAATAGATTTTCATGACAACCGGAACAGACGGCTTAACGTGATCTCCGAGGCACCGTCGGGAAACTCCACGATCTTCCCTCCTCCGGGCTGCTATTAAGAATTTTTTTAAGGCAAACTCAACAGCAGTTGCAGTCCAACCCGGGAATTGAACCCGAGACCTCTTGATCTTCAGTTGCTTACGCTCACCACTAGACCAACAAGTCAGGCAACCATAATGTACTGCTGAATATAGGCCTCATATTGAGCAGTAGAAGGCATAATGAATATGGTAATTGATGTTCATGATCTATTTTGTTTCTGAATGCGAGAATTCCTGCTTTCAAAGTGCAATTACTCATGAAAAGCATTTATATATACTAGCTTTTGCAGGCGACTCCACCCGCATATTATGGCGGATATCGGTAACTAATTTTCAGATTTGCTCTAAGACTTCCCGAAGAAGCTGGAACAACTGGAAGAATTTCATAGCTGATTTTTGTTCAAATTCTGAAAAACTTTAAACTATTCTGGTGTTCCAAAAAGAGGAGTTCTTTCTCTTATCAATTATTTTTTTTAATTTACAGCTTAGCAGTGTATACAAGCAAATACTTACCGACCTGGAATACCTTCATGGTGTGCAGATCAGCCTCGCAAGTAGAATGTATCTATCCGATAAGTATCAACTCAAAGAGGAATTTAAGAACAATACCATGAGTATTTTTAGATCTTCGGTTGAATTAGTAGATACAAGTCGCCCAGAAAAAGTTGCTAATAGAATTAATCAATGGGTAAAATATATAATTTTATTATTATAAGACTTATAAGTATCCAAATTTATCAAATCTAGCTTGGTTCGTTTGCCAACTTAAGCTTAAAAAAGAAAAAAAAACGAGTTTTACAACACTAAACATTTAAGTATAAGTTGCTCGTTCTAGAGTCATTAGTAGAAAAAAAATACATACAGTGGAACATAGAACCTCCTTTTTTTTAAAGTGGGTTAAAAACTATTAAATAAACGGAAAATAGATTCCGTCACTTCTGACGCAGAGTCGAGAGTTACACCAAATTATTTGATAATAGTCATATTTCGGACATCTGATATGCAACGCCCTCTAGTTCCAAACTAAGCAGAGGTTGGACTGGGGCATTTATTAAAATAATAAAGACAGAATTGAGCGCTTTCTATGAATGGGTAAAACTCCTGCTCTCTTTGAATCATTGTTACGAAGAGCTTGCGTTGTACCTTAGTAAATCCGTTTTAGTGGTCTTAAGAATATGTTATATAACTTATTTATGCGATTAGATGTTATTTATATAATATAACAAGTACCTTACAGTATTTCACACGAGACGTTCGCTTGCTTCTGAGTCCAACTGTCGACAGATGTCAAAATATTTCTGGATACCGAAAGATTAGCAAACAGTAATTTACACTTGAGTGTGCGTCTATTTATGTATTACAGGTAGCTGACCATACAGACGACATGATTAAAAATTTGATTTCTAAAGACGAAATCGCTCAGAGCGCTTCCCTACTTTTGGTAAACGCTGTGTATTTCAAAGTAAGTTTAAACAGGTACGAATACATTTTTAATGTGGAAAACAACGTTATGAAGGTTGAATCATAACTTTAGAAGTTTTATTATGTTTCAAATAAAGAGTTCCATTACTATTCAACAATTGAAATGTAAAATATTTTCTATATAATATAATACTATAATATATTAATGAGAAAAATATGAAAATATTTTAACAATATGGTATAAATAAAATATTAATAAACATAATATTAGCAGTATCGTTGATCGGGATTTTTTATTCAGATTGAAAAGATGCTTGTAACATACATCAGTCTTAACTTATCTATATATATATATTAAAGAGGAAGGTGATTGACATACCCAGAGATCAACGCACAGCCCAAACCGCTGAACCTAGAATTCCGAAATTTTACATGTAGGTTCTTTATATAACGTAAGTGAGCACTAAGAAAGGAATTCTTGAAATTCTACTCCTAAGGGGATCCTTCATCAGGGGATGAAAGTCTGCGTGAGCGAAGCCACGTGCGACATAACGTTTTACATTTCAACAATTGTGATTATCAAAAATAGTTAAAAAGAGAAACCACCACGGCTTCTATCTTGTCAAAAAATACGTACTCCTTATGATTTTTTACTGTCATAGAAAAACATATCTATATATATAAAAGAGTAAGATGACTGACTGACAGACTGACTGACTGACATACCCAGAGATCAACGCACAGCCCAAACCACTGAAGCTAGAATCCTGAAATTTTGCATGTAGGTTCTTTACATAACGTAAGTGAGCACTAAGAAAGGATTTTTTGAAACTCCACCCCTAAGTGGGTTAATCAGGGGATGAAAGTCTGCGTGAGCGAAGCCGCGTGTAAAAGCTAGTTATCTATATATATAAAAAAGTAAGGTGACTGACTGACTTTACAGTGCAGTACCTTTACTACTCTAATGGTTTTCCTTTCAAGGGCACTTGGCAAAAACCATTTAGGCCAGCCAGAGAAAACATATTTCATTCACCCTCCGGTACTGTAAGAGTGCCTATGATGAGCAAAAGTGGCCAATTTAATTATGTTCGAAGCGACGAATTAAATGCAGAGGTATTTTTTATATCTTAGCTTATTTTCTTTTAAAAATTTTTCAGCTTTAGTATCCATGTAATATCGGATTTAACCGTACGAGAACCACCAGAATTCTGGACTCAATTAATAGCTCTGAATGTATACCACATTGTTGCTTTTAGGTATCAAAAGGAATTCGTAGTCATTAAGGTGCACCGTCTAAATATTACATTTTAAAAACGCAATTTGACACTTTGTCCTTGGGCATAATTATGTCTTGTATCTATACTAATATTATAAACGCGAAAGTTTGTAAGTATGTATGGATAGATGGATGTTTGTTACTCTTTCACGCAAAAACTACTGAACGGGTTTGGATGAAACTTTACAGTAATATAGCTTATACATCAGAATAACACATAGGCTAATACTTGGCGCGATAACTGATATATACGCGGGCGTAGCCGCGGGCAACAACTAGTACTAAAATAGTTTAGGCCTAGTTCTTTTTCAGTGCAGAATCATTTATTAAAAGTACTTGTGTACAATGATGGATTTGAAATCGTACTTTGCCACTCTACCTTTTGATCGATCTATTTCCAGATGTCAATTAGAAATGGATTAATATTTCAGTTAATATCAATTCCTAATCTAAAAATATATTTTAGATATTAGAACTTCCATACAAAGGTGAGGAAGCCGCTATGATTATAGTCCTGCCAAATGACAATAAAGGTTTGCCAATATTGTTAAGAACTTTAAAAATATCTTATGATCTCCTCACTAGAGCACTAAATGAAATGGTCATGGTAACCGTGGATGTTACAATACCTAAGTTTAAGATAGAAACGGCTTTAGATCTCAAGAGCTATTATGAAAAGGTAAGAGCTATGAATAATATGATGGTATGATATATGATAATGAAGGTAGTAGAGCCACGCTGATTTCAGCACGAACGGGCCGGCTCGACCGGGGCGGTACTACCCTCGCACAGAAAATCAACGTAAAATGACAGCGTGCTGTCGTGTTTCGTTGGTGAGTGCGAGACCGGAGGCCCAATTAGTCTAGTCAATAAGTTCCATACTTGTTGACTAGACTAAAAGATGCAGCAGCATCACTAGGCCGCCATGGTGTGGGTCGCCATGCTGCATTGTCTGCATTTGCAGTGAGCATGGTGACCACCACTCTTGGATTCTACTTATGCTTTCCATCAGGCAGAGTAGAGTCATTTTGGCGGGCCAAACATAAAAAAAAAAAAAAAAAAAAAAAAATAATAATAATAAAGAAATCATTTTTGAGTTTGTAGCTGGTGATGTTAGGTGGAAAGCTGCTAATGAAGCCAGTAGATTACTAAGTCGATGTGTTTTATGAGGCTCTATTATTATGCCGGTATTAAGTCTACAGACAATAGATTACATGACAAGTATTATTTTAATTACGTCAACTATAAGCCAACTAAATCACGCACATGTATTATTAGAAACTTAAACTACAAGAGAAATCAAACCTGAGATGCTGCTAATAAATAACGCACAAAGAAAAGCAAGTTATAAAGTTTGAAAAAAAATAAGTAGTACATTGTTTTTTTTTTAATGATGAACTATAAAAGTTCTATATTTAACTATTACTGTAAAATGATAAGTTTGAACTTGAAAACTAGTAAGATTAAACTAGTAAAAACTAATAGTATTTGTAAGATATTAACCAAATTATTTCAGATGGGAATCAATAGTTCTTTACACTTTGAACGGTCTGGTCTCAGGAAAATAGTCAAACATCAAACATTATACATTTCAAGTGCAACACAAAGAGCTGTTATTGAAGTCACTGAACAAGGAACAGTAGCAGCCGCAGCTAGTGGTAATAAAAATTCTGAGCTTAGTTTTAGAGATGTAACACATCAGTACAGCTTTGTATTTTACATTAAATTTCCAGCTTAAATACTTGCGACATAACGTTTTACATTTCAACAATTGTGATTATCAAAAATAGTTAAAAAGAGAAACCACCACGGCTTCTATCTTGTCAAGAAATACGTACTCCTTATGATTTTTTACTGTCATAGAAAAACATATCTATATATATAAAAGAGTAAGATGACTGACTGACTGACTGACTGACATACCCAGAGATCAACGCACAGCTCAAACCGCTGAAGCTAGAATCCTGAAATTTTGCATGTAGGTTCTGTATATAACGTAAGCGAGCACTAAGAAAGGAATTTTGGAAATTCCACCCCTAAGAGGGTAAATCAGGGGATAAAAGTCTGCGTTAGCAAAGCCGCGTGTAAAAGCTAGTAGATAATATTGGTGCGTTACATGACCTACAAAAATGCAGTTTCAAATATCACGTCGATATGTTTACTAATACGAAATACAACGATGAATGCACAATACCACGAAAAACATAACGCTGTAGTCTTGCGATCTCGAATCATAACAGTTGAGATGATGTTATGTTTTGTCACGAGGTGACCAGTCAAAGCAAGCGCTCCCGAACACTAAAGAAAAGTTTATTAAGTGAAGAAAAGGGAGTACCCTGTAATTCCTTGTTAGCGCTGGCTGCATTTTCTTGAAACTGTCAGACAGGGCCTACCCCAAAGCAGTTTATTAGCACCAGCGATACACAGGATCTGAATGGCAAACTTACGATGATTTCATAGACATGTGATTGTAATTTTTAAATCAAGTAAAAAATATAATTCAATATTTGACTAGTAATATTTACCTGCCAAAATGACTCTACTCTGTCTGAAGGAAAGCAGACCATACTCATTGCGAATGCAGATGATGCAACAATGCAGTATGGTGACCCACATCATGGTGGCCTATTGAGATGCTTCTGCATCGTTGGGCCTCCGGTCTTGCACTCACCAACGAAACACGACAGCACGAATGCTGTCATTTTAGGTTGGTCTTCTGTCAGAAGGTAATACCGCCTCGGTCAAGCTGGTCCTTTGAGCTGAAATTAGCCTGGCTCTACCTTATATTATATGTAAAAATATAACGATTGGTTACAGTAATTATTTCGGTTGGGTCCTCAATGATATCTCCAAATAGAATAGAGTTCAATGCAGACCATCCATTCTTATTCTATATCAGAGGTTTTAATGAACAACTATTTGCAGGCATCATTACATCACCATACACATAAATTTATTATTATTAAAAGAGTAACAATAAATGACTCAAATTGGCACGTAGGGTTTCGTATTTCCTATTATGATTAAAAAATCATAATAGGAAATCCTTTAATTTATGTAAAACAAGGGCGTCTCGTCTGAAATATCATAATTAATCTTTGGGATTACAATGCCTAAAGATAATATTAATAAGGACTAGAATGAATCATCTAACATACTTATAATCAAAAGGATAGAATTAAAAATATATTGAATTTATGTAAAATTTGTTACGAAATAGAAATCTAATATTTACAGCAGTTCAAATACAGCAGAAAAATGCGATTCGAGAAAGATTTAAAGCTAATCGGCCTTTTTTGTTCTTCATTAGAACAATTGAAGAGCAGGCCTTCGCTGGCGTCGTAAATCAACCATAATAATCATTTTTGATTTAAAGATTTTTTTAATATTTATGTAATTACTATGTCCGTTAAGGCGTAATATAATAATTTTATTCAAAACTTAATAAATTGAGTCTGTAAGGAAACTTAGGTAAAGATTCTTTTATTTTTCTAGATGAACCCTATTATAATGTATGTTAGAAAATAGACATTCTGGCATTAATAACATTTAATTTAAGTTATTGTAACACATTAGGGCTTAAGCGTAAACTTCTGCAATTTTAAAACAAACCTTTTTCGTTTCTTACAGCAGTGGCAATGGTGCCACTATCACTACATTATAATCGTGTAGCATTCAAAGCTGACCGCCCTTTCCTGTTCTACGTAGGCACCAAACACGAACAGTTATTTGCAGGTGTAGTCAATTCACCTTAGATGTTTACACTTAGAAAAATAAAGAGATACTTTATAAATTAACAGGATTTTTTATTTTTCAACTGTTAAGGAACTGCTGGTTTTTCGTGGTATCGGTATCTATTCCTTACTCATTGGTCTAGCGGCTAATTGCTAGATTAACGATCAAGGTATAGACTGTCAGACAGGGCCTACCCCATGTACGTAAACACGAATGTTTACGACTGTTGATCAAGAGCTTTCGGGTTGGATTCCCGGGTCGGGCCAAAAGTGTTGCTATATTTTTTTTCAAGAAATTCTTAATTACAACCCGGAGTAAAAAAGTTCGGCGATGTTTGAGGCTCGTGCCTCGGAGGGCACATTAAACCGATCCCGGTTGTCACGAACAGTTATCGCAATCGTTATTGGGGAGTCAGTGCTTTCAAATATAGTGACAACTTTTTTTTTTTTAGGCAACATACGGCACACTCATAACGTCGCCTCCTCGCGGGCGGCCACTAGAGCGGATGGAAGGGAAAGCCCGTCCCGAGGTCCCGACCATCCGCGGCCACACTCAGGGCGGCATGAGGCGCAGGTGAGCGCGCCTCCGCTGCCCGGTTCGCCGGTGGCGGATCGGGTCCGAGTAGAGGTCGTCCTCCCGGGCCTTCTCCGCCGCCTCCTTCTGCGAGATGACTTCTTCGCAGAAGGTTGCGACCGCGGTAAAACTGCTGTCGCTACTGGCCATGGAGCATATGACGGCCGGTAGCGAGAGATCTCCTCCGATGACTGCAGTGAGGGCCCGGCGCTGCGACGCCCATGCGGGGCAGATCACCAGCGTATGCTGGGCCGAGTCCTCACTGCAGTCACAGTGGTGACAGGCGGGACTCAGTTCCCTCCTAGCGACCGAGTGCAGGTACTTCCCGAATCGCTAATTACGCAACCGTGTCCGGAAAGTACCTGCGTCAGTCGGAAGGAAAGGGTCCCGTGCTGCCGCCCTGCCCCCTCGAGGATGACCGGCTGGAGAGCCTCCACGGCGGCAAAGCCAGCGCGTGGAGTCTCCAGTCGGAAAGACCAGCGAGCCATCGTGGCTCGACGGGCGGCTTCACGCCACTCGTGTACCTCTTCGGGCGGAGGGCGAATGCCTCTCTCCACCCGAAATATAGTGACAACTAGTTCAACCTTCGAATCCATTTCGCGCTCAGGGTTGCAGAAGTCCGATGCCAGTCCCACCGTGCTAAAACTGATAATCAGATAAAACTGGTTGGAGTAACCGACCCTAAATAATTTCGAGAATAGGGCTAAGAAAATGAAAATGATTTTTTTCTGTTGAAAAAAATGATTGTAATTTTAACAGGTAGAAAAATGTCTGCCGTCAGATGGGCTATGAAAAAAATACAAGTAATTTATTATGACACATTGAGTATTTATTAGGTCATACATTATTTAAACTATTAGCTGTAAATATAACAATATGAAAATTTTTGATGCAGAATAAAATGAAGGTTGATTGACGATACCGCCGAAGAGTGCTCGTGACCAGCTCTGATGTAGAATAAGAAAGGACGGTTAATTGTGAACTCGATTGGTCCCACCTTCGCGATTAATTTAAACACTGTAACCATAAAGACAAGTACAAAATACATTTGCCCTATGGCCAATGTATTTTGTTTGATGTTTGCTTCTGAGAAAGTTGGAAACGTATGGTGTTAGGAGTAACACTTTAGATTTGATAAACTCTTACCTCAAAAACAGAAATCAGATTACGTGTATCCTGAAAGTATGTCCTAATACGAAATGTGTAGTGGATTATAAGTCTGGAAGTCGAAAAGTAAAATATGCAGTTCCACAAGGCAGTGTTCTGGGCCCACTGCTCTTTCTGATTTATATAAATTACCTGCCAAAATCTTCTACAGACCGTATGGTATTATTTGCCGATGACTGCACTATCTTGTATAATGACGAAAATCTAATAGATAATAGTTTAAACTCAATCATTCAATGGTAAAAAAATAATAATTTAATAAGTAATTAATGTCGATAAAACTAAATTAATGCAATTTAAGCAGAAAACAAAAAAACTTTACAAAAGCAAGTAGAATTCAATGGTGAAAAAATTTAATTGACAACTACAACAAAATTTCTTGGTGTATACATAGATGACAATTTGAAGTGGCAAAGTCATGTTGAGTTTGTTTGCCAAAGGGTGTCACAGTCATCTTATAATTTATAATAGGTCTTTACCTATGAAATTGCCGTTTTGTATGCAATAAGTGAAAGTACTTATTTCTTCAAACTTTTTTATTTCTGTTATTCGAAGTAATCACCCATGCAATCGAAGCATCTTTGCCAACGCATTGGCAGTTTATTGATGCCCTTCTTGTAAACATCAGCTAGACGGGAGGCGAGACTGTCTGTTGCGCAGTATGGGGTAGCGCGTTATCGTGAAGCAGCTGCAAGAGCTGGGGTTGGAAGCTCTCCCTCATCCGCTATACTCACCAGACCTTGTGTTAGCGGTAATTCTAAATACAGTTGTGATTGTGCAGTTGACTTCCGGAACATCTCATAGTTAGATGCAATGGAGTATTGAATACATATTATTGAACTTGTCAGAATGAGGGTATCCGAATAATAAAAGTGTGGTTCCGTGAGTCGGGCGAGGTAGTATATAAAGCGGCGCGATCGAAAACAGGACAGTCTCTCTTCAGATCTCGTGACGACCACATCTCTTCATTGTGACATGAGTCATTCCTGAGTCGTAAGTTTCTATTATTTGATTTGTGGTTTATTGTATCTCTGTGTTTTATATCGTGTGTACGAGGCGATATTTACCTGTGGGGGAATTACAAGTCTGGTGACGAATTCCACAGGGCACCGCGGAGGAGTGAGCGTTGCCCCAACCCCCTCGTGGGGGTTGCTGATGGTATGTTAGTTACTTCGTATCCGTTTAGTAGTGATTAGTGTTTGGCTATAGTCCAGATTGGCTGCCAGGGAAGCAGGTAGTCTTGGTCGAGGAGTGAAACAGTAAATAAGTGTTTTATAACAAGAATACTAAGTGTTTTTATTTTGTTAAAACCTAAGAAGGTTTTAGTTCAGAAGTGGGACATAAAATAAAATAAAATAAATCTAAAACTACCTTCAAGATGAATAACACCTGTAGATATTTTAATAGGTCTGACATTGAAATGGACAATGAAAAAATTAACTTATTTTGTAATGAAAATACCCATGACGATAGTAGATTATCAGATGCAAGTAATAACAATGAATGATATTTCACGAGGGAAATTAATTAACTGGTTTCCTACTTATCTAGTACTTACCTAGTGTATTTATGATTGAGTATATATTAGCGAGTTGTAATTAGCTCGATAAAATTGTGGTGTGAAATTACACTAAAAGTAAATCACGTTGGGGTGTAATTAGCCCTAAGTATATATTTATTGTACTTAAAAATTATTACGGGTTGAAATTAGCGAAAAAAAAAACCGGTCTGATTTGAAATTAACTCAAATTAAGTTTGAAATTACATGTAAAATTATAATCAAATATTTGGCTGAAATTAGCTACAATACGAGTTGTAATTAGCTCAACTTCGGTGTGAAATTACACCTACGAATGAATAGAAGGGTTGAAATTAACCCGATAAAAATATAAATATTAAAATTGTTATAGTCTGAGTTGAAATTAACTCAAATTAAGTGTGGAATTACACGTAAAATTATAATCAAATATTTGGCTGAAATGAGCTACAATACGAGTTGTAATTAACTCAACTTCGGTGTGAAATTACACCTACAAATGAATAGAAAGGTTGAAATTAACCCGATAAAAATATAAATATTAAAATTGTTATAGTCTGAGTTGAAATTAACTCAAATTAAGTGTGGAATTACACGTAAAATTATAATCAAATATTTGGCTGAAATGAGCTACAATACGAGTTGTAATTAACTCAACTTCGGTGTGAAATTACACCTACAAATGAATAGAAAGGTTGAAATTAACCGTATAAAAATATAAATCTTAAAATTGTTAGTGAGTTGAAATTAACTCAAATTAAGTGTGAAATTATACGTAAAATTATAATCAAATATTTGTCTGAAATTAGCTACAATACGAGTTGTAATTAACTCAACTTCGGTGTGAAATTACACCTACAAATGAATAGAAAGGTTGAAATTAACCCGATAAAAATATAAATATTAAAATTGTTATAGTCTGAGTTGAAATTAACTCAAATTAAGTGTGAAATTACACGTAAAATTATAATCAAATATTTGGCTGAAATTAACTACAATACGAGTTGTAATCAACTCAACTTCGGTGTGAAATTACACCTACAAATGAATAGAATGGTTCAAATTAACCCGATAAAAATATAAATATTAAAATTGTTATAGTCTGAGTTGAAATCATCTCAAGTTAAGTGTGAAATTACACGTAAAATTATAATCAAATATTTGGCTGAAATTAACTACAATACGATTTGTAATTAACTCAACTTCGGTGTGAAATTACACCTACCAATGAATAGAAAGGTTGAAATTAACCCAATAAAATATAAATATTAAAATTGTTATAGTCTGGGTTGAAATTAACTCAAATTAAGTGTGAAATTACACGTAAAATTATAATCAAATATTTGGCTGAAATTCACTACAATACGAGTTGTAATTAACTCAACTTCGGTGTGAAATTACACCTACGAATGAATAGAAAGGTTGAAATTAACCCGATAAAATATAAATATTAAAATTGTTATAGTCTGACTTGAAATTAACTCAAATTAAGTGTGAAATTACACGTAAAATTATAATAAAATATGTGGCTGAAATTAGCTACAATACGAGTTGTAATTAGTTCAACTTCGGTGTGAAATTACACCTACAAATGAATAAAAGGGTTGAAATTAGCCTGATAAAACTTATTAAAATTATTAGTCTGAATTGAAGTTAGCTCAAAATCGGTATGAAATTACACCTACAAATGAGTAAAAAGGGTTGAAATTCACCCAAAATAACATATTAAAATGATAGTCAGAGTTGAAATTAACTATGTCTTTTATTTACAATCTGGGTTGAGAAATTAGCCCTATACAATGTGTAGTACTCAAAGTTATAATTAACTCAACTTTGGTGTGAACTTACACCTACAAATGAATAAAAGGGTTGAAATTAGCCTGATAAAACTTATTAAAATTATTAGTCTGAATTGAAGTTAGCTCAAAATCGGTATGAAATTACACCTACAAATGAGTAAAAAGGGTTGAAATTCACCCAAAATAACATATTAAAATGATAGTCAGAGTTGAAATTAACTATGTCTTTTATTTACAATCTGGGTTGAGAAATTAGCCCTATACAATGTGTAGTACTCAAAGTTATCATTAACTCAACTTCGGTGTGAACTTACACCTACAAATGAATAAAAGGGTTGAAAATAGCCTGATATAACTTATTAAAATTATTAGTCTGAATTGAAGTTAGCTCAAAATCGGTATGAAATTACACCTACAAATGAGTAAAAAGGGTTGAAATTCACCCAATATAACATATTAAAATGATAGTCAGAGTTGAAATTAACTGTCTTTTATTTACAATCTGGGTTGAGAAATTAGCCCTATGCAATGTGTAGTACTCAAAGTTATAATTAACTCAAAATAATGCGAATGAATATTTCAATTTTTTGATATTATTTCAATGTAACTTGTAACTATGTAAAATTTATAATAAATTATAAGTGTACTTTAGTTAGAAATGGGATAGGTTGCATAATACAATTGTGATTTCATGTATAATTATTTAATTGATGCAAAATTGTTTTAAATATATATATTATAATACATTATATCTCGGAAAATACATAATTGCAACCACGAGGACGTGTTGATAGCAGGATAGCCGAATCTGTTAGCGGTAATTCTAAATACAGTTGTGATTGTGCAGTTGACTTCCGGAATATCTCATAGTTAGATGCAATGGAGTATTGAATACATGTTATTGAACTTGTCAGAATGAGGGTATCCGAATAATAAAAGTGTGGTTCCGTGAGTCGGGCGAGGTAGTATATAAAGCGGCGCGATCGAAAACAGGACAGTCTCTCTTCAGCTCTCGTGACGACCACATCTCTTGATTGTGACATGAGTCATTCCTGAGTCGTAAGTAGATTTCTATTTGATTTGTGGTTTATTGTATCTCTGTGTTTTATATCGTGTGTACGAGGCGATATTTACCTGTGGGGGAATTACAAGTCTGGTGACGAATTCCACAGGGCACCGCGGAGGAGTGAGCGTTGCCCCAACCCCCTCGTGGGGGTTGCTGATGGTATGTTAGTTACTTCGTATCCGTTTAGTAGTGATTAGTGTTTGGCTATAGTCCAGATTGGCTGCCAGGGAAGCAGGTAGTCTTGGTCGAGGAGTGAAACAGTAAATAAGTGTTTTATAACAAGAATACTAAGTGTTTTTATTTTGGTAAAACCTAAGAAGGTTTTACTTGCACCTACCGACTATTACTTTTTCCAAAATTTAGACAACTTTTTAGTGGGTAAAAATTTCAATTCCCGAGAGGCAGTACAAAATGCCTTTGAAGAGTTTGTTGCCTACCGTCCAGCTGATTTTTACAAGAAGGGCATCAATAAACTGCCAATGCGTTGGCAAAGATGCGTCGATTGCATGGGTGATTACTTGAATAACAGAAATAAAAAAGTTTGAAAAAATAAGTACTTTCACTTATTGCATACAAAACGGCAATTTCATAGTTAAATACCTATTATTTGCTTTACGGTATTTGCTTAAGTGTCGCCATACAATATTTTTCTATTTTATGTAATTTTAATTGTCTTTGACAATTTTTTATCTACCTGTGTTTGTACTATCTAAAACCCTTTTTTTTTTCATTCCATGTAAACATTGTTATGTATTGACATTATTTGATGTATTGATTGACATATTTTATAATTTAAGTGTCTGAATAATTGGACTTGTGACATTTCTTTTTAAATGTATAATATTTGTACACCGCATAATGTGGTAGGACATAGTGTACCTCTAAAATAAGCATAAGATCTGTACTTACCTAACCTATGTTTCCGCAAATAAATGATTGATTGATTGATTTTCGTTTAAAACGGTTTAGACTTACGAGTTTGCTTAACCTACAACTTTTTAGCTACAGCATCAGTACGTTTATTATGTAAGTTTATTCAGTCTTTGCAGAAGTATTTTTACCTAAATCGTTGTCTTTAGCTAAATCCGTCAAAAAAACTAAAAAAAAGAAAAATATGAGCCGAGAAACCGAATCATCAACAACCCATAATGTCTCACTGCTGGGCTCGGATCTTCTCTCAGGAGAGGGTTAAGGCCATACGTCCCCACGCTGGTCGAGTGTGGGTTGAAGAAACTGAATACGAAAGGAATAATTGAACGATCAACAAATTCTACAAAATAAAATGATAAAAAACTTCAGATGTGTTGGCCCCTGATATCTTGTACAAAAGCGGTCCATTCGGTTTGTCCGGTCAATCTCTAACTTTCGTATTTAATTAATGGTGCGTTATGAAGAATTCTTATCACAGGTAATATACATTATATTAGATTACATAAAAAAAAGTTAAAACTAAAACCCAACTACGACAAAAAAAGACACTGAAAAAGTATGAAACAAGTTTGAAAAGCCGTAGTCACACATTACATAGAAACACACCATAACACCACAACACCGTGTGACTACGGCTTTTTTTATTTAAAATGTTTTGGTGCCGTTATTAATATAACATAATATATATATATTATATATATATATGAAATGTACAAGTAACGTCCTTTCCAATGATACCAAACACGGCATATTTATCTCAAATTTATTTTTTAATTCATTACTTTATGTCGGCTAGAGGGCGCCACATTAGATTCAGCGACACGTCATATAGCCTATAACCAGCAGACGATCAAGACGCTTCTAACGATACCTCATTTGCCTAGTTCTAATAAGTAGTTAAGGAGCTATGAGGGAACAAATGAACATACATACATACATACATACATAGCCTGTCAAAATCATAATCCTCCTTTGGCTTCGCCGTAGTCGGGTAAAAATGCGTTAAACTTGCGTGTGATACAAATACGGTTGCGTGACTTACTTATCGCCGAAGTTGAAGAACATAATACTATGAATTTAACTAACAAATTATATCATTCAAATGCAGTGTTCAACAGTTGGTTGATAAAAAGATGCACGACATTTTTTTAGATGAAGTTGTGATGGGTGAGCAGTAACATCGATCTTTATCTATGACTAATTCGTCTTGGTTATTAAATCAACATACACGAGGTGAAACCAAATTGCAATAATTCATTCCATAATTTTACTAGTTCCCAATGTTACTCGAAAGTAACATTGGGAACTAGTAAAATTATGGATTATCTTGCGATTTCTTATTTGATCTTATCAAGTCGGGAATTTAGTAGGTTTGCACTAATCACGCTACAGCAGATTATTAATAACTTTATTAATATTAATGTGCAGAGTTTAAGAGTATTCGCATCGCAGTATCGCAAACTTAAGAGGCAATATTCCTTTGGAAATGTTACAGTGACTTAATTACTTAATTTAGGACGAACACAACACATAAGTAGCACCCCTGTTTTTACATGTCTCAGTGATTCCTATCAAGTGACAATAAGAAGATTATCTGAAAGTCCACGCTTGCCAAGAGTTTCGGAGCTCTAATGTATTCATATTTACAGTCGCAACTGAAGCTTCACTTAAATATTTTCTTTTTTTGGTACGATTTTTTTATCCTTAGATATTCAGCTGGTTTCATTGTATTATAATTAGAGTTCTTTTTTACGAATACTATATTCTGCTCTCCATTATTCTACAGTACTTCAGTACCATCGGAATGCGTAAACCATAATCTTTTATATAAGACTGCCCTGGCACCTATTTTCACATCTGATATAAACAAAATAGCGAAGTCCTATGAAATAAACTTATTCACTTCGACAAGGTTTCATTGGAGAGACGCAGATAGTTTAAATTAAGATCTCAGATAGATTGTCCACTACTATTAGAAAAAAAAACAAGGGCTAATTTATAATTAGATATCTCTGAGTCGGTATAATATCAATAAATCATTCGTTATATGTTTAAGGGCAAATTTACAAAAACATTATTAGTAAAAACTATAAATGAGTCAAATTACAATTTATACGAAACATAACTGTATTTCTCTCTAATAAGAACTCTTTAAAAGTTTGAACGTCCGGAGCATGCGCAGAAAGCATGTTTGGAGGTAGAAGCGGTCTCATTCATTCCCTAAATCCCAGTTAAATATTGTTTGTCGTGCGGCAAGCACTTACCCCAACGTCCCCGCGAAACCGTAAACTTTTACGATTGCAAGCAATTTTAACATTCAATTTCGAATATTTAAATTTCAATTTCGAAATTTCAGTGACATGGATTAGCGTACTTAGGACTGTGTGGAAGCTTTATAAATTTAAAGCTGTAGTGAAAAATGTGATTTATAAATTTTCAATAGTAATGGAACAAGATGTTCGTGAAAACTCAGTTGTTTCTTTAAATAATTGTCATAAATTTAAGTGTATAAATGGATGTGAAGATTTGGACTTACCTGTTTATACTGCAATTCCAATTGACTTTGTATGTAAAGGGCCAAAGCGTAGTTAAAAGTAAGTACTACTCTAAGCAGAATTTTTTTTTGTTCCTCAATGCATTAATTATTACATAATTAACATTACATTAATTACATTAACATATATTAGTGTCGATTTACTCATCACTAAGTTTTACTATTTCAATTCTTCAAGATATATTTTGAACTTCGAAAATATTTTTTTCAAGAATATCGTGTTTTCGATTATAGTTTTAAATCATATTTCGGATTTCTTAGAAATTAATTTAAAATAAAAACAATACTAAGTTCTTTTTTTAACCTTTAATAGATTAGAATTAGAAACATGTAACTTTATCTTTGGGCTACTGATTAAAAATGAATAGAAATGTATTTAAGCGTTTCTGGATATTCTATTTATTTTTTAATCTGTAATAATGTGTGATGAATACTCACATGTACTCGCCAATGGAAGTGTGTCAATTTCTAGTACTTTCTAATAATTATAAAATTATTCATACTAATATGTGCTTAATCGTTATATACTGAAATTATGATATTCTATCAGACTATCATTAATTGACTACTCATCTTCTTATATGTAAAAATCAATTGCTGTTCGTTTGTTTGTTGTCTCATTGTTGAAAATTGAGAACGGCTGGGCCAATTTAGCTGATTTTGGTTTTGAAATGTTTGTCGTAGTCCAGGAAAGGTTTAAACGGTGAAAAATTAAAAGTAACTTGAAAATCCAAATATCACGTGCCCAAAGTAGCTGGCACAGCTAGTTGTTTATAAAATATTTTAATCGTTCAGTAGTCCTTTATTCAAAATTGCACAATACATTTTTTTTTTAATAGTAAAGTCCCATCAGCAGTGCTGCCGACATAGAAAAGTTAATAATAAAACAATTGAGATTTAATCAAAATCGTGTTGACTCTTATACTTAAATTTAAGGTCGTCGTTAATCGTTTGGTATAAAGTGACTTTCATAACTGCCTTACGTATATGAAGTACATGTATTAGAAATGCCGATGAAATACGTAATATACGTTTGTTTATTTTTGCCAAAATAATATAGGTATGCGAGTCGTCTCCCTCAATCCTAAGTTTTATTCGTAGTTAGTGTAAAATAATACATTCTAGTACAATAATATTGGTTTTAGACTCTCATCGTCGATCAGATGATACCGTACACACAGACATCAAAGAAAACAAACCTCTAGAACTACTAGGAAACCAACAAACAAGTCAAGAAAGGGATTACTTCTTACCTCCAGTATTTACAAATCATGAAGAAAATGATGATGACGAAGAAGATGATGAAACAGCATACCTAGATTATGACTACGACGGAAAAGAATCACATTATAAAGACTCTCCAGATTTGGTAACAGTTCGCAGCGAAACTCATGATGTTGCTTTGGTAGACGACAAGATACCACTACACACAGCCAAAGATAACTTGCCAATATTTCTGCTGGAGCCTGAAAATACTTACGTTGTTAAAAATAAACCCGCCATTTTAAAATGCCGAGCAGCTAATGCTTTAAAAGTAAGTAATTTTAACCAAACTTATTATTTTATCCATGTATATGTTTAGTAATTTATTTTTTTCTTAAATTAATTTCTAAATTCACTGTCAATCTAAGATTGAATATTCTCTTTATTTTAAAATACCTTAAAGAATATTATTCATTTTTAATAACTAAATGTACAGTATATTTTCTGTCAAGGATGAAAACGAAATATACTTACGTGTATGAAATGTTAGCGTTAAAACGAATAAGGTGGTTACTTTCAATGTGCATTTTATGTTATGGATAAGTTACCTGTCTGAACTCGAAGAATAAAATGTGAAATCGAGGTGAAACCTCATGATCAATCCTTTCGCCAATGTAGCGTTCACCGTGTGAAGTTTGTAATGTCTGTAGGGCCCATCTGTACAGGCATTCAATCGCTAAGCTATTTCACTGACAAAAGAATTCAACTCATGGCGATTCACCCTGTTCTTATTCTAAGCTAATGTTACTGGAGATATTTTTCTTTGGGGCCCCTCTGGTGCGCCCTCTGCTTCTTCACACATTCACCACTCCTAGTGGTAGTACAGGTTCCAAAGTATTCTAATTTGTAATACACCCCTTTTAACTGTCGCGGATCGCGCCTAATTGACGCGACTACTAATCTCGCGTGTCCAAACCAGACCAATCATAACGCTAAACAACGAAAAAACCGAGTCTGATGGACAGCTAAATTTCAATTAAACGGCACTCAAAAACCACACTGGTCCACCGTAACACAAAGCCTCTCGTAAGTTCTATATTTTAACTTCAAACGTCAAACAAAAAACATGACAATCAAAATGTTGCCATTATAATGACGTTCGATTTCTAACACCTCATCTACTGAATATTTAGATTTTTGTATGTCATTTTTTGTATCTGATTTCTATGTCAATCTAAAGATATAATAAAATATAGCCTGTCTTAAATTCCTCCAGATTTCATCTCATTTACATTTCCATACTGGGTTTGATGTTCTCATAATTTTTTTTTTCGAAAACTAGGCGTGATCGTACAGTATTCTTTTAGTTTCAAGTGCAAAATATTACCAAGAAATGTGTGAATTAAAAAAAACTAATCATAATAAAAAAAGCTGTAATATAGCTTTAACGCAACTGTACAAATGACTATACAATAGATTTTTTTTACTCAAGAACATCTCAGAGAGCCTAGTACCTTATTTGTAGTAGAAAAAATATATGAAATTATTGTCTGTTGGATGTTTACTTCTTACATGTTAACGTAAAATTTATTTCATCCACGTCAAAAACGTCCATTTTCTTAAGTTGATGTCTTACATTTTTAACGAACTTTGGCAGGTATACGCTGAAGCTAATTTACATACGGAAATTAACATAGCGCGTTACATATCAAAATGTACCTATTTTATTAGTTATTAATTTGTTTATACATACATTAATGTACTAGTTAATTAACGTTACATTTAAGCTTCTTTTAAAGCAAAAGAAGCTTTAAAAGATGTAGTCTATGTTTGACTGTCGACCTTTCAGTAGAATCTTCATCATTAACATCATCAGTCTTTCACAGTCAACTGCTAGATCAAACCAAGTAGCGTACACTTATAGTATAATCTAGATTGATTCAAATTATTATGTTCTAAGTTATTATTATTGTTGTTAAAGTAGACGTCAAAATGTGGGTGTGTATTACGTTTTTGATTACCACTGCAAGGTTATAGAGGGTCAGAAAATATTGTTAAGAAAATGATTGGCCGGATTTCGATTCTATCTGACCTTTTTAACCGACCGACTTAAAAAAAGGAGGAGGTTCTCAATTCGACTGTATTTTTTATGTTTGTTACCTCATAGCTTTCCACTGGGTGAACCGATTTTGATGAATTTTTTTTTTGAAAGCTGGGGCTTCCCGAATGGTCCCATTTGAATTGGTCCAGATTGAAGTCATTTTTTTTGTAAAAAAATTATAATTATTAACTAGAACCTTTCCCTTATCTATTCCAATTAAAGCTAACGGTTAAGTTAAGATACGTTTAGTAATTCGAAAAATAAACCATGAAGGAGATGTTTTTGAAAGTGTTTTAATACCTAATTAAGAAAGTAAGAGAAGTATGAAGGTAGTCGTAAAGTTAAATGAAAGTAATTATTAGTAGCCGTCTATTGAGGGAAAGTTGAACAATAAACGACAGTCTTATTATTATTCTCATGTTGTTATTCCCATATCTATAATTTCTACAATAGTTGGCCAAGAACTAAATCTCTCGGGGTACATAAATTCTGATCTTCATAGGTGCCAAAGTATCAAACTGTGACAAATGATTTAGTTTCTTTTATTTACTTTTAGTTCCTTTTACACCAGCACGTTGTATTATGTATGAGAGAACTAACCCTATAATATTTCACACAAAGGTATTTTTTAAATGCAACGGCGTTCAGACTCAAGCATTGAACTTTGAGTTTGTGGACCCTCAAACAGGGGTCCGCATTATCGAAGGGGAGTGCAAAGTGACGAGGGAGAATGTTGAGGAGTACTTCGGGAGTGACAAGTATCAATGCTCGTGTTTTGCGTGGACCAGCCGAGGACATATAAGAAGTCAACCTGCAACAATCGAATTAGCTTGTGAGTGATTTTTTCAATTTTATTTAATATGACTGTACAGAAATCCTTATCGTGGGACAGCCACTCTTCGGCATGAATGGGCCGGCTCAGCCGGAGTGATACCACGGCCTCACAGAAAACCGGTGTGAAATAGGGTGTGAAATAGTGCTTACGATGTGTTTCACCGAGTGAGTGAGGATACCGGAGGCCCATAGCAGTTATGTTTTCCTGCATAGTTTGCTCCCTCAGTAACCACTTAAGAGGCCCACGAGATGAATAGGGGTGAATAGGGGGCACCGTCACCTTATGGTGAATTGTAATAACAATAATTAAAAATATAATGTTGATTAAAACTTATATATTAGCTAGTCGTTATATATCCCAGTAAGGGATTCCCAATTCTCTTCTTTTATTGGTACTGATTACTTGACTTATTAAGATCACAAGAAGAGTTTAATATTTCTGAACACAGCGTATGGTCGCATCCTCGTGTGAATATTTCATTTTAATCTACATAGAAGCGGGTGCGTAATACATAAGGAATGATTCGTTTTTAATATTTACGTCACAACAAACATTATACTGGAGCTCTTGCGAATTATAATATCTTTGATAATTTAAATATGAGTGTGTCTTAAAACGAAGTAAAACAATTTGTGATGGCAACTGTAGGTCCCTTCTTAAATAATCTTTAAAGTGAATGCCTTCATGATATAATTCATTTGAATTTTTAACGGTGGTCTCATCTGCCGATTAAGTAGCCTAACTCTGCAGGTGTTTTCAGTGGCTTTCTTGTCAAGGCAACCCGGCATCCTTGCAATAGATACACTCGTGACCGAACATTGTGTGATTTTGTTGCGCTTATCACGTCACCATCGGCTTCGAGGAGGTGATGTGCTTGCCACGATTTCACACATAATAAAAAATACCATCAGTTCAGCAATTAGTAATAAAGGGAAGAATAACCTTTTCTTTTCTTTGTTATCTAGATATAAAGAAACATTTCTCAGTAGCACCACAATCGCAGCTTGCCAAGCAGTATACATCAGTAACGTTTCGTTGCGAACCGCCTCCAGCTGCACCGTTCGTGCAAATATATTGGCTGAAGAATGGGGCCCCAGTTGTCACCGATGACAATGTACAGGTCTCGAAAGAAGGAGATTTGTTTATTAAGCAAGCTACATTATTGGTTAGTTCTTTACTGTTCTTCTAATATTTGTACATATTCAATATTTTATTTACTAGCTGCCTCGTTGGTCTAGTGGTTAGCGTAAGCGACTGCAGATCAAGAGGTCTCGGGTTCGATTCCCGGGTCGGACTGCTGTTGGGTTTTTCTTACAAGAAATTCTAAATAGCAGCCCGGAGTATGGAATATGGCGGTGTTTCCCGCCCGTGCCTCGGAGAGCACGTTAAGCCGTCGGTCCCGGTTGTCATGAACATCTATGGCAATCGTTATTGGGAAGTCAGCGCCCTCAAATATACTGACAACTAGTTCAATCATCGAATTTAGTTCGCCCTCAGGGTTGCGGAGGTCCGATGCCAGTCGCTCCGTGTAAAAACTGATATTCAGGTAAAACCGGTTGAACTAGTAGCCGACCCCAAATCTTGGGAATAATAAAGGCTAGGAAGAAGAAGGAGATTCAATATTTTATTTACTATGGAGTTGTATGAAATATAAATCATCTCGGATATTTAATAGCCAAATATAATATGTGAAACGTCATAAAATCTAAAACACATGAGTTTGATCACACTCAAAATTAATTATGTTTTTTATGCACTTCCAAAAATAAAAGATACCTACAAAATTATTAACAGGTGAAAATGAAAGTTTGATAATTCAATTCCTGATGATCCGAGTCAAAGCCATCCCATTCCATGCGAAAATGTTTAACCCGCACGGGTATCTCATGTGACAAACATGAATATTCCAGTTCACAAGCTTTGGATGCCATAGGTCTGCCTACAAGTCTCGGGTTGAATTACGATGAATTTCTAACTAAAATACGAAATTGTATTTTCTGACTGGTACATTCGAAAATGGAGTAGAAAATTGCTCAGACATATTTGAATAGCGAAACAATTTCCAGGACATGGCGAACTACACATGCGTAGCTGAGAATTTAGCTGGGAAGAGAATGTCCGAGCCGGCGCTACTCACTGTATTTGGTTGGTTACTATTGAATTTATAAACTACTAGCATTATTTTTCCTTTCCTAAGCGATTTAGAAAATAGTAGGAATTTTCTTCTCGATGTTAGTACTATATATATGTACATTTGTATTTAACTGTCAATGTGTATACTTAATTTTAAATGTGTCTTGGTCATGCTCCTACATAGTTTTTGTGAAACCAAAAGGCGTTTGAAAAAATATATTTATATATCTTATTAGAAAACAGTTTTAATCTATGAAATATATTCACTGTTTTCCAATAGCTTTTTTAACAACGATAACGTCAATGTTAAATTTAATGAGGAAGATTGACATAAAAATTAAAAGTAAATAAATAAACTTACAATAACTTTGTCAATTTTAACTTAGGACCTATAATCTACATAAGTAACTATTTCCAACTAGGAAAACATACAATCCATTTTGGTTTTAAACATTTTCTTAGTGAACGGTGGTTGGAGTACCTGGTCGGCTTGGATCGACTGCTATTGCAATGATCAAGGAAGAGAGGGTCCCATAGGACGGAAGAGGGAGAGAACGTGTTCGTCGCCTAGACCTCTAAACGGAGGCCAGCCTTGTGTAGGGCCTAATGTACAGAAGACTCATGACTGTCTGGACTGTGATTTAGGTAAGTGAGAATTTGATGATGTCTTAATAATAAATGTATCTTCACCCTTTAACATATTAAATTTTTTAATGAATGTTCAATCTTTAATTGCATAAGCGACTCACGGGAGTTGGAATTTTATAAAGACTCTGTGTTGCATCAATTCATACTGCAAAATGTCTTTTGATTACCAGTTTAAAGTACAAATAGTGCGGTTCAATCGGAGTGATTGGTTTCCACTAAAACCAGGTGTTTAGCACAGTGAGTGAAATTACTGAAAAACCGCTCCGTCTTATTCTGACTTTAAGGAGCTGAGACTGAGCCCCCCTCCCCGTAATTCAGGTAGAGGGAGCACCCAAAGATATTCACGGTCGGTGATAAATGATTTTATTTCTGTAAGTAAGAGTTTCCAGACATTTTTACACGTCGGTCTTTACAGCTAGAAGGCGCCGCCATTTCCTAAGACTCACTCTGGGAAGAAATGCTGAAACAAATCATAGAGGTATCTTTTTTGTCCGTGAATAATATTAAATAATTATGATAGTTACTAATCATCAGGTGATCTTTCTACTCCTTTGCCTCTCATTATACTCTAGAAACTAAAAATATAAGTTCCATCAAGTATGCATGAAACCTAGTGAAAGAAGCATTTAACCTCATCATCATGGTAAAATGTCCAGAAAAGAAAAAGGACCTTATAGTCAGGCCTAAAAGGGCAAGATTACTGTACTTTCTTACATCATTTGAAGTTTTATTTCTAGGAAAGGTTTTCACGCATAAAATTTGTTGAACGTTTCACGCTCATTACGCGAAGGTAGAAAAACTTTAATTGTTTACGCGACGCACAGAAGTTAAGATCGCACAAAGAGTACGTGATTGCATTAATTCAATGATATACTGCCAAATGCTTTTTGACTAACAGTGTAAAACAAGATCAAACTACATTAAAGTACACACAGTTACAAATGCATTCAAAATATTACCAATGTATAAATAAAATAACAGATGAATGAGATTATCAAAGGACTTTTTCAAGAAATTTTAAGTAAACGAGCATATTTCATTAATAAGCAATTATTGATTTGTCGAACCCACTGTAAAGTCCGTGAGATCCTAAATGTAAATAATAATAATAAATATTTCGGACATCTAACACACATCGCCATCTAGTCCCATGCTAAGCAGAGCTTGTGTTATGGGTACTAGACAACTGATACAAATACATATATATACATTTTTCTTTGTAAATACATACATATTATACATAGAAAACACCCAAACTCCGAAACAAATATTTGTAGATCATACAAACATTTGGTCCGACCCAGGAATCGAACCCAAGACCTCATGATCAGCAGTCGCACGCGTCAACCGCTAGACCAACGAGGATGTAAAAAAGTATAGTGCAAATAAATTGTGTTGTTTTATAAACTAAAGGTAATTTTTAAAACAAAAGAAGCAGGGTTATTAATTGAATGACTTTTTCTTAAAAGATCTTCGTCATATAGAAGATTCACATTCATTTACTACCTATTTATTCAAAATGTATAGTATAGTAATACTTCTTTGGATATTTTCTATTTATTTAGATGATCTGGACGAACTAGCTGATGAATCACCGGACATGTTATTAGGTGAGTCATTTGTACATTATTCGGTTTTTTGTACGGTGTAAGTTTATTAGAAGTTTAGAACTCGGAATTTCCTGTTTTTTTTTTAAACTTTTCAATGATTAATACAAATTAAAGTGTTATTGTATAGACTTCATAAAATAGCAGGATAAGGTTTATAGTAGACATTTTTGAAATTTGTTAGGAAGATAAAAGAGAAAAGACATAGGCTACCATTTACCGCAATATTCGAACATGCACATTGCAATGCACATTATTCAATGCACATGCGGAGCAGCGTGAAAAATTTAACAGAAATATAATTTAAAAAAATCTTTAATAGTTTTTATGCTAACGAATTTTGTCTTTATACTTTGTACTCATATAAATAAATATATAAATTTTCTTGTGAAAAGTGAAATCTAACCTCTGACATATTGCAGGTCGCTGGTCTCAATGGTCGGAATGGTCACGATGTGACTCCGATTGCCTCCGTAGTAGAAGGAGAAGATGCCTTACTATCACCGTGTGTCGGGGACCTGATCATCAAGTAACGCAGTGTCCTCTTTGTGTGAGAACTTCCAAGTCTGATATCACTGATGGTACGATTAGCAGAGCGCCATTTCTTTCCAACTGTGATATAAAATATTATGTATTGTTGACGACTTTTTGACCATTTGTATGTCTTCCACAGGTTCTTCGTACTGGCCTGTATTTATAGCGCTGACGGTAGCCTTTCTTATATTTATTGTTGTAATTATACTGGGGATAAAATACCTCAAGGTCAAAATGAATGACACTTCACCATACGTGAAACCACCGAGTGGTAAGACATTTCTTAATTAATATTCTTATCTAAGCAATTATTTTTCCTGGAGGTCGAAGCAAATTAATTATCTAACTTGCCGGGCTAAAGGGCTCGTATTTATTTTCATTGCCTGGAAATTGTTCTTAACACTTCAATAGCAACTTAAGCCCTTAAATAATAAGATATTCATCATTAATCATAAATTTTGATCATAATTTTCATCAACTAACCTTTTGTAAATATATGATGAATATTTTAAACGATATAAATAGTCAACTACATTAGATAGACGTTCGTAGAAGTATGAATGTTTTTTATTTGATCTTGTTCAAAATTTTGTTTCCTAACAGGTTCAAACTACTTTGGTAATGTTATAAAGAGGACGCTAACTAACCAACCAGATCTCACAATACACGAAGAATTTCAAACTATAGATTCTAGAAGAACGCATAGGCACATGAGCACATCGACAAGGCACGAGCATTTATATGAAGTACCACAACTAGCTAACAGGTAAGTAATCTAATTAAAAAAAAAGACGTGTGGCACTCGGGGACTGCCGCGGTAAAGCTATTGCATAGCATTTTTAATCAACTTATGCAATTATAATTATTTTTATTTATTTTTTATTTATGCAGTATGTATAATTTTGCGAATGAAAAATACTAAACTATTAAAGATAGAGAATATTAAACGTGGCAGAGACAGACAGATTTCGGAGCAGCTCGTCAAAGAATCTGCCCGTCTCTGTTGTCACGCGAAAATCGGAGCAGCTCGTCTCGATCCGTGCGAGCTTCGGGTGTCAGGTTTTATTTTCGTTACGTTACGGAATTTCTTGATTCGGCCGCCGCACTCAAAGGCCTCAAAGCACGCAATAGCTTAAAAGAATGAAGTGATCGTGTGTGTTGTCTACTACGGCAATGCTAAATTAGAGAGCGATTAAACGATCACTGTAAATATTTGTAAACATATTTGCAATAGAAACTTAGATCCATTTATAATATCTTCATTTAAGCAGAACAAGTACAACACAGGTATTTTTTTTAAAATATCCAATTTAGACTCATTTATGAATAAACATTACTAAGATCTTCAACACTAATACACATTACTTTTAAAGAAACCAGGTAGAATGTTACAAACATATTTTGAACCAAACTTTCTATTACAGCTATATCTCACCAATAGACCATGAGGTAAGAACCGAAAGACATGGAAGTGACAGGAATTACGCTTGCAAGGGCAGCGTAGAGTCAGAACGATCTGACTCCAGTTGCTTTTTAAGCTGTGAGTTCACAAATATGCACATTAAACAGTCATATGATTACAATTGATAAAATACTTTACTACTTTAATAGTTTAGACGCACCGTCTCGACTCAACGTCAGATTTTGAGGAGATTTGTTATTTGATTTGATATTAAGTTGATAGTCAAGAACAAATCTCATGTCAATTGTAATCAAATGGCTCTGAGCTTTACACTGCTTTATGAAGCTTATATTTAGAACATTTTTAACTCGCTCTAAATCATTCTTCTTTTCCAGCCGGTTCGTCGTATGGCAATGAAAGTGTAGAAATGTCACCATCTCTTAAAAACAATGCATCTATAGATTCAAAAATTTTCACAAAATATTTGGATGTAGCTTCTTCCAAAATAGTATCGTCGGATGGTGATTGGTTGAATTTGAATAAATGTGGAGTAAGCTTGTTCATCCCCGATGGAGTTGTCGATAAGGGTGAAGAGTTATTTACAATTGAGGTCGCAGACGACGACTGGAATAGGCCTCTGCTACAGGAAGGTAACTACGGCTTTAGATAAACCTTGTGACCCAGATATACTTCCAATTTTGTTGAAAAAGTATTGTCAAAGGTTTAAAATGAATTTATTTTTAAGTGAACTATTCGGATCGTCAAGACATCTAGATAGTGAATTTGAGATTTTATTTCACCTAGTTTTTTTATAATTGCATTATAAATAATAAAATTTAACTACGTTTTATGACTATCAAAATTAAATACAAAAGTTTTTAAATGCTTAATGTGAAAACAAATAATTCATGCAAATCCCATGAATATTAAGATTTTATGTTGAAACTAGCAAACCCGGCGAACTCCGTTTCGCCACCAGATGGCTTTGTTTTATGTAACACTTTCCCGCTTTTCTGTTGAAAATTTTCCCGAATTTTCTTTGCTATTAACCTCACGGAGCCCGAGACCTTTCCAACGAATGCAAAACCGTGGAAATCGGTTCGTGCGTTCTGGAGTTATAGCGTCAGGAAGGAAAACCCGACTTATTTTTATATAGTAGATTTAATAAATAACTTTGTAGCGTAAGTGTTAAGCTGTCATATGTAAGTATCCAACAAAAACACTACATTGACATATTCCAAAACTACACAATCAAGTTTCTCACAACGAATTTGACAAATTACATAGTTGTAAGTTATAACTTGCTAAGCCCTCAAGCATGTTTTGAAAATTAACAGCTTCTACATCAGCAAGTATGGACCCTAAACAAGAAAGTTGTTCTTAATCTTAAACTTGTCTCTCTGACGTGTCGGCTGTAAGTATTGAATCTGAAATAGGATTACACTGAGCCGCAGTCTGACCTAAATCTTAAATATCAGATAGTTCTGACCTATAACTTAGACAGCTCACGACCGTCACGCTGTTATTTTGGAGGCCAGCTAATTGATTGCCCCCAAATACATTACCGGATTAGTTTATTAGGTATTGATATATTCCAATTCAAGAGTTTTAGAAACTCGTTGTGAATACAAAAATAGCTTGTTGACTATGATACCAGTTTTGAGTATTATTAGTAAGTGATAATATGTAAATTTTTAATGAACAGGTGAAACTCAACTAAGTCCAGTTATACGGTGCGGTCCCAAAAACTTTCACTTCTGCAAGGGTGTGATTTTATCCTTTCCGCATTGCGCGTCTTTGAAGAACACCAGCTGGCATCTATCCATACTCCAAAAGCCCGAAGAAATCAACACAAGGGAATGGCGGAAAGTTTTGACTTTGGGACAGGAAACACCCGGATCCCCACTGTTCGCCCAAGTCGACCCTTCTAAAGTTTACCTAGTGAGCGAATATCTAAGCGACTTTGTTCTAGTAGGCAGAAGTTTTAGCGGTCTAGATGCTAAATTATTTAAACTGGCTTTATTTATATCCAAAAAAATGGATGATAGCTACTATAGTTTGAAAATTCACGTATTTAACGATACACCTTATGCATTCTATGATTGTTATGAAAGTGAAAAGCGATCAGGAGGCTCGTTGCTTTGTGACCCAAAAACTATTTATTTTCAGGAAAATTGTTCGGATTTATGTATTAATATAAAAGAAGTAGGTATAGGGTGGAAAATTCAATCTGGGGGGAAATATCAAGAGTTATGTTATTCACAAGTATGGAATATGACCAGATCGTTACAGTATATTTTTGTACTACAGCAAACGGATTCTATAAATTGCTTAGAACTGAATATATGTGTTTATCAGAAACAAAAGCAATCAAATTCTGTCAATTTCAATTTAAAGACTAACGATTTGAATTGTAATATTGGTAAAAGGCTTAGTTGTTCGAGTGTAGAGACTGTTAATATATTAGAGAACCCGTTCAATTATTCTTCATTGTCTAAAAAGGAAGGAAGGTACGACTTTGTGTATAAGAATAACAGTTTTAGGAGTTACTTAAGCGTTGACAATAATTACCGAACTAATGTGTTGACAAAGTCGGATAGAGTGATATTATGTAAACTTTTGGACTCTCAGACAATAAAAGGTAACGACTGGCGGCTATTGGCTGAGAAATTGAAAGTTTCCTCTTATTATTATTACTTTTCAAATACATGTTCTCCAACTGAAAATATTTTGAATTTATGGTTGTGTAGGAACAATGACGCAAACATGTTGGTCAATTTGTCGAGGTTGTTCAGAGAAATGGGTAGGATTGATTGTGCGACAGTTGTAGAAAGGCGCTGTTTTCCCAACTGAAAGGATATTATGGACGTGGGCCGTTGTTTGAATAGAACAAAAATATTTTTATGTACTTACTTCTTTTATTGAATAACTCTTTGGCGGCAATGTTGTATTGTGAGATCGACTTTTGTTTAGTCATTTTTATCACTTCGATTTCGTATTGTTTCAGTTTTATTTCTTTTATGTGTTTGTGGACTAAGAGCTTCAACATTTTTATTATTGTTTCTGAAATTGAATGTTTGTTGTTTTTGTATTTCTTTCTATTCAATTTATATGTTATATCATTAATAGGAACGATTACTAACATACTTGACTGCCTCGTTGGTCTCGCGGTTGGCGTGTGCGACTGCTAATCATGAGGTCTTGGGTTCGATTCCCGGGTCGGACCAAATGTTTGTATGATCTACAAATATTTGTTTCGGAGTTTGGGTGTTTTTATGTATAATATGTATGTATTTACAAAAAATAAATAAATATGTATTTGATTTGTATCAGTTGTCTAGTATCCATAACACAAGCTCTGCTTAGCTTGGGGATTAGATGGCGTTGTGTGTTAGATGTCCGAAATATTTATTTATTATTATTTTATACTTGAAACATTGTTGTTATTATTTAAATTAATTAAAATATTTTCTTTCTTTAACACACTCTTGGCGCTCAATAAATGAACTCTTTGTAAATGACTAATCTTTATAATTAAGAAACGTCGTTTTATTTTTTAGGTTTCTGATTTAAGGATGTTTCACTTTTAACCTGCCGCCAATTTTAATGAACTTTTGTACATTAGCTGACACGGTAGTGTGTTTAATTATTAATGAATTTAAATTAGAAATGCTTAATATTTTACTAAAGAGTATGTTTGTAAAACATTATTAGTTGTATGTAAATAATATAATGAACCAAATAGATACTGTATTGTTTAGATAAGGAACAAAGGTAGTGATTTCAATTTTTGAATTAAATTAAATAATGAAAGAAGTACGTTGTTTTTTTAACCCTATCACTTCTACAAACAAAGATCTTGACTCTGAAGGAAAACTGATTACACTGAATTTAATAACAACGTTAAAATATGCGATTATATGGTATACTTATAGAAAGAAAAAAAACACATTACTGTGATATACAACACGATATCTTATTTTATCAAGTCACACCTCAAAGCATATCCGCATGATATTCATATTTTAAGTACGACCCTACTTACAAACAAAACTACAAAGTCTAAACAAAGAAATATTAAATATGTCAAGTACTCGATACTACGTATAAAGGCCGCCATACACAATCAAGTATACTTGTGCTAATCCAGACTGTTTTGTCTGTCTGTCTCTGTCACGCACGACGAGACTGACAGACGGACTTGCACAAGTATACTTGAAGGTATATGCCCGTCTTTAGATATACATGTAGCAAGTATTTAAAATAACGTAATGTTTTTGAATTGAAGATGTGTGTTTAAATTTATATGGTATTAAGGGGTACTTATTGTAGAGTGCAAGTCCTTAAAATTAATATATTTCTGATATATGATATCAGAAATATAATAATTTTAAGGATAAGGTTTATCAGTGAATATTGATTGAACATTAATTAGAGTTCAACTATTCATAATAGTAATCTTATAAAAAGAAGAGAAAACACATTACTGTGATATAGGTAGGTATATATAATATATATATTGAATATATAATAGGATATATTGTCTATCAAGTCACACCTCAAAATGATGGACGCCTGATCTTCATAATTGACGTTTGGCAAGACTGCACGTTTGGCCTAGTGGTTTAACGGTCACCACGGCGTTTCTTATTTCGCCAAGTGTCGTGGGTTCAAATCCCACGTAGGACAACACTTTGTGTGATCCACAAATTGTTGTTCTGAGTCTGGGTGTTCTTTGTGTCCGTTTTATGTATGTTTGTAAAGTCCCCCGCGACACAGGATTTATTCCTAGTGCGGGAGTTGTCTTTAAAAAAAAACTATAACCCTACTCTCGAACTCCAACAAACAGATTTAAAAGAAAACAAATAAATTAAAAAAAATAAGTACTTGATACTACGTATTAGATATAAATGCAGCAAGTAATTTAAATAACGAATTTTTGAATTGAAGACGTGTGTTGTGGCTTTTGAGGTAAAATTACTTACTGTAAAGTGATTTATTTATCATAAATTAATTAATTTTAATGAGACAGTATTTATCAGTGAAAATTAATTGAACATGAATTGCAATTTATTCACTTATTCACATTTCCTTTTCACATCTGTTTTAAGTCTTTAAGTACGTATGTAATTAAGCAACAAAGTGAATTTATTTTCTTTTTAGTACATCAAGCATTATTCTGTTCCGTTTTCTACTTAATAGGTCACAAAACAGTCTTGTTGGGAAGGATCCTTTTCATGAAATAGCAAATACGTTAAAGATATAATAACCGTAACACCTCGTCTTTATGAGGGGATTTCTTCAATAGAATCGAGTACGAGCTCGAGGAATTGTAGCGTGTGGTATAAGTCAAGAACGTTAGCGGTATCTTTCTAAATCTCGATTATGTAATATTACACTGGTCGAGAAAATTAAAAGTAAAAAGGTCCAAAAGCTCTTAAAATATTTTGTTAATTTTTAGTATTAAAAATTCTCCATAATAGTTTCAGCTGAAAGGAGAAAAATAGTATCAATGCGAGCTAATTTAACACGAATTTACTTACTAATATTAACGCTAATATTAATGTATTTGCATGTAGTACAACACACCAGTAAGTGGCCACTTTACGTTTTTGGCCAATTTAAACATGCGCTTCTAATTTTACATACATATATTCAAGTTTTTTATGATAGATTCGTGTAAAGGATCTTAAATATAGGTATTCATTGGCGTCTAATAAAGTAAATCAACTTTCAATATATTTATTTTAATCTAAACAAAAAATGGCATTTTTTTGCAGTAATTGGCCACAAAAATTCAGTAACTGGCATACATCTTTTAAGTAACTGGCAACATGAAATAAACTCTACTGAATAGTGCTTGACAAACGTTTAAACTAAGTGGTAGTAGGAATATTTATTGCCTTAATCTATATTAAAGAATAATAATAAGGTATATATGTTCAAAATGTAAATTTAATGAGACCTATACTGTTAGCATTTTTTATTTAAAGTTCATCTTTGGTCATTTTTTCTTGAAGATATACAAATGTGAAATCAGTTTCCGAATCAGAGGAGTCAGTGTTACTCTCTTGATAGCAAATGTGACAAAACAATTAATCATTGTCCTCATCCTCAGGAATATACAATGGATGACTCGATTGTACTCAATTTTTGCCGTTTTTTGTTTTCTTTCTTTCGCCGTTTTTCGCCATGTGTCACGTAGCGGCTTTAGGAGCCCTTGAGGTGGTGGTGAGTCCACGAGGTTCTGAAGATGGTAATGAAATTAGACGCTTCACCACAACAATTTAAAGAATTTATTTATTAGTGTGATACAAACAGATAGATGTACAGACAGGGTGTGGGTTATAAGAGATTCGACCAGTCAGTGCCTCCAGACAAGGAGCACTTAACTTTTGATTTGCAGCGATGAGAAAAAGGAAGAGGTGCAGTCCTGGGTCAGCTTTAGAGGCCGACCCCCGTAGAGGCGTCGCAGGCAACTGGCGTGGTAGACGCCGGCCGAAAGAGGTGCAGTGCTGGGGCTCCGGCGTAGGCCGGGCGGCCCAGCCACCAGGCGTGGTAGACGCCGGGCGAAAGAGTGCAGTGCTGGGGTCGGCTTTAGAGGCCGACCCCCCGTAGAGGGCAGCGCAGCCGTCCGGCGTGGTAGACGCCGGGCGAAAGAGTGCAGTGCTGGGGGCGGCTTTAGAGGTCGACCCCCCGTAGAGGGCAGCGCAGCCGTCCGGCGTGGTAGACGCCGGGCGAAAGAAAACAAACAAAGTTTTTTACATTGACTGCATTCATAATGTGGCGACAGAGCGCCTGCGGTGGCGCCGTCCGGTTGCAGCATGCGTAAGTCCAATCGCTGCGCTAGCAAACAAATTATGAACGGAATCACAGCGCGCGCACGTATTTATATAAACTGTCACTAAGCGATAATCGTTCTCTCTCACTCAATTATATCACTCTCTCACTCACGCGTAAATTCAAGCTCGCTGGTACAGCCACGAGTTGTATGCCAATTTTGTGTATATATTAAAGTGCATTTTAGCAAAATAAATAAGAAAAGTCGTAACCTCCTCCGAGTTTCACTACTATCCTATCTACGGATCAAAGGCTAACAGCTGGGCCGGTTAGGATAGTGAATCACCACCTCTCCCTGGTATTTAGGCTACGGATCAAAAGCTAAACAGCTGGGCCGGCCACATACCTATATCCCAGTACCTACACTCTCAGCCAGCTGGCATAGCGTGTAGGACCAAGTTATAGGCAAACTATACGGGTCAGCAAGCACACAGCTGTCTCGAAATTGGTGACCCCGAACCCAAACAAACGCTCCTTCGCATTCACGGCGACGACTCGGCGTACCTACTGGCGAGACGTCGTTCGGCTGACCGCGTGTACATACCTATCGCACAGCCGACGCGTCGTACCTACCTTCTCGCCGCTAACGACGCATCAAGCGCAGTATCTACCACTACTGTCCACGTGTACCTACAGCCATGACGAATGAAGCGAACACAGAATTTAGCGATGCCCAGGTAGTTACAATTCAGAGCGACGTAGCCACAATCTCGCTGCCTGCACGTCTACCACCATTTTGGCGCCAAAACCCACGACTATGGTTCGCGCAGTTTGAAGCCGCCGTCGCTGCAAGTAAAATCGGAGAAGAACAGAAATTCAATTTAGTTGTCCCGCTACTCGGCTGCGATGACCTCGAACAAATCGCCGACATTATATTAAATCCACCTGCTACAGGGAAATACATAACGTTGAAGAACAGACTTATATCCACGTATCAAGAATCAGACCATCGTCAGTTACAGAAACTACTTTGTGGTCTAGAACTTGGAGACTCAAAACCTAGCCAATTACTACGTAAAATGCGTGAACTCAGCGGCAAGTTATTAACAGACGAGGCGTTACAAGTAATATGGCTTAATCAATTACCTACACAGATCCGCGGCATCCTAGCCATCAACAAAGAATCTTCACTTGAAATCCTAGGTGCAATGGCCGACAGAATGTTAGAACACTTCGAACCCGCAATCACTGCTGCCATTACAACCACTACGTCGTGCCAAAGTAAAGAAAATAATAATACGGAAACAGGAAACCTCCAAATCAACCTACTTACAAAACAAATCGAAAAATTGTCACTAGAAGTAGCCGAACTAAAATCAAACCAGCAACGCTCAACGTACTTCCCGCCTTACCATCCACCACACCGTTCGCGCTTTGAAGGACACTCAAGAGCGCCGAGTAAATATCGTGCGCCGTCGCGTTCCCGCCAACGCGGGCCCGACGACGCCGATTGGCTATGCTACTATCATTACCGCTACGGTGACTACGCTCGTAAATGCGAATCACCATGCTCGAAGAATAAGCGTAATTATATTATTAATACAAGTAATAAACAGGAAAACTAACGAAAGCACCGACTGTGGCGGGCGTCGGTGTGAACCATGGAACCCACCGCTTATGTATTATAGATAGCAATAACAAAGAAAAGTTTCTAGTCGACACAGGAGCCGACATATCCGTATTGGCCGCAAAGAAAACGAGATTTTTAAGACCTACAGAAAACAGTTATAAATTATACGCTGCAAACGGAACAGAGATACGTACCTACGGCGAGCGCACACTAGAGCTCAACTTAGGCTTACGTAGAAGTTTTAAATGGACATTTATGGTCGCCGACGTAAAAACTTCAATATTAGGTGCAGACTTCCTCGCAAAATATAAGTTATTAGTCGACTTACACAACAGAAAATTAATAGATTGTGTCACCGAGCTCAGCATTAACGCCTTTGAAATATGTAACACTGAAGAATCCGTCTACCTAATTAACCGTAATCACCCTTATCATGAGATACTGAAGCAATATCCTGACTTGTTACGACCAATGTCACTCAAAACTACAGCCAAACATGACGTCACACACCGCATCGAAACGACGGGACCGCCTTTATTCTCAAGGCCGCGTCCGCTCCCGCCCGATAAATATAAAACCGCGAAGATTGAGTTCGAGAAGATGATAGAAATGGGTATATGTAAGCCATCAAACAGCCCTTGGGCCAGCCCACTACACGTCGTAAAGAAAAAAGACGGTTCACTACGAGTGTGTGGTGATTATAGAAGACTCAATGCCGTTACAATACCAGATAGATATCCTATACCAAGGATTCACGACTTTACCTACCAGTTACACGGAAAAACTATATTCTCGAAGCTTGATATGAAAAATGCTTTTTACGCTCTGCCATTAGAAAAAGAAGACGCCGCGAAGACTGCGATCATCACCCCATTTGGGCTCTTTGAATTCAACCGCATGCCCTTTGGTTTACGTAACGCTGGTCAAACCTTTCAACGATTTATGCATGAAGTGTTAAGGGGACTTGATGACATCTGTTTTTCTTATATGGATGATTTAATCATATTCTCAAACCTCAGTGACCATGAAAAACACTTACATAAAGTACTCGAACGCCTTAACCAGTATGGAGTCACACTTAACATCAATAAATGCGAATTTGGTAAAAACAAGATACAATTTCTAGGCTACGAAGTATCATCAGACGGAATCAAACCCACGGAAGAACGCGTCCAAGCGATAAAGAATTACCCGAAACCCACTACGATACAAGAACTAAGAAGATTTTTAGGCATGATTAACTTTTACCGCAACTGTTTACCTCATCAATCAGAACATCAATGCCTACTCAATAAATACTTACACAACTCTAAGAAGAATGACAAATCACCAATTCAATGGACTCCTGAAGCTGAAAAATCCTTTGAGCAATGCCGCCAAAGCATACTCGAAGCGACTACACTCACGCACCCAATACCTAACGCGCCACTGTGCTTATTAACTGACGCATCCGACACGAGCCTCGGCGCTGTACTACAACAAAAAGTTAACAACGTATGGAAACCGCTTGCCTTTTACTCGAAAACAATGAATGACACACAGCGCAGATACAGCGTGTACGATCGCGAATTACTAGCTATGTACACCGCTGTTAAGAGCCTACGCCGGCTGATTGAGGGTAACGATCTCACTATATGCACAGATCACAAACCCCTTACCTACGCACTTACGAGAGCACCGAATAGCAGTGATACACCGAGACGAGAACGACAACTACACTACATAAGTCAATTCTGTTCAAATATTAAATACATTCACGGAGATCGAAATGAAGCAGCTGACGCGTTATCACGAATATCAGAAATAGAAGTACTTAATCACACAATCGACTACAATAAATTAGCAATAGAACAAGAGAACGACACAGAACTACAAGCCTGCATGAAACAAAGTAATCTCAAGTTTTCACACATCACACTACCCGGGGGTCAACGACCGATATGGTGCGAAACGTCTACAACGAACATTCGACCATACCTACCACTAAGTTATCGTGTTGTAGCATTCAAAGCGCAACACGAACTAAGTCACCCCGGCATACGAACAACAAGAAAAATAATGACTTCAAAATTCTTCTGGCCGTCTATGAACAAAGATGTAACTACATGGTCAAGGTCATGCATCGGCTGTCAACGCGCAAAAATACAAAGACACGTAATTAGTCCACTCGGAGAGTTTCAACAATCATCGCGTTTTGAACACCTACACGTCGACATAGTTGGACCGCTACCACCATCAAACGACTATAGGTATTTAGTTACAATGATCGACCGCTGTACTAAATGGCCTGAGGCAATACCTACTCGTGACATTACCGCTGAGACAGTAGCGAAAGCTGTTTACGAAGGATGGATAACAAGATTCGGTTGTCCATTACGAATCACAACCGACCAAGGAAGACAATTTGAGTCATCACTATTCCACTCACTAATGAAGAAACTCGGCGTCACTCGCATACGCACCACTGCATTCCACCCACAAGCAAACGGACAGATAGAACGATGGCATCGTACTATGAAAGCAGCACTAATGGCAAGATGCGCGAGTTGCAGATGGAGCGAAGAATTACCTACTGTGCTACTAGGACTACGTACAGCACTTTGTCAAGACTCTTCAGTTAGCCCTGCCTTAATGACCTACGGTTCTACACTGCGCATCCCGTCGGACTTCTTCGTGCCTACAAAGCCGAACATAAACGACGCAGAGTTCGTTCGTCAGCTGACCGAAACAATGTCGTCATTAACACCTACAAAAAGATCGCATACATCGAACCTGCACACATTCGTACATAAGGACCTACAAACATGTACACATGTGTTTGTGCGAAACGACACCGTCCGCCGTCCACTTACACCGCCATACGAAGGTCCTTACAAAGTATTACAACGCAGCGCAACTGGCAAACAATTCACCATTCAATTACCATTACGTACGACAGTAATATCAATAGATCGACTGAAACCAGCCTATACATATAGCGACGAACAATGTACATCACATCCTCAAACATATCCCAATACGACAATGCAAGCAACACCGCCAACTTCGAGTACCAATACTACGAGTGCAGCCGCCGCGACGTCGAGCAACACAGATGAGCCAGCCACGAAACGGAACACCTACGTCACCCGAGCCGGAAGGCCAGTTAAACCCAACGTACGCTTCGCTTGAGGGGGAGTAATGTGGCGACAGAGCGCCTGCGGTGGCGCCGTCCGGTTGCAGCATGCGTAAGTCCAATCGCTGCGCTAGCAAACAAATTATGAACGGAATCACAGCGCGCGCACGTATTTATATAAACTGTCACTAAGCGATAATCGTTCTCTCTCACTCAATTATATCACTCTCTCACTCACGCGTAAATTCAAGCTCGCTGGTACAGCCACGAGTTGTATGCCAATTTTGTGTATATATTAAAGTGCATTTTAGCAAAATAAATAAGAAAAGTCGTAACCTCCTCCGAGTTTCACTACTATCCTATCTACGGATCAAAGGCTAACAGCTGGGCCGGTTAGGATAGTGAATCACCACCTCTCCCTGGTATTTAGGCTACGGATCAAAAGCTAAACAGCTGGGCCGGCCACATACCTATATCCCAGTACCTACACTCTCAGCCAGCTGGCATAGCGTGTAGGACCAAGTTATAGGCAAACTATACGGGTCAGCAAGCACACAGCTGTCTCGAAAATAATAAACTACTTCTTTGTTTGAACCTGTTATAACTGTTTTACTTATTTTGTTCATATTCTTCTTAGGTTTATTTTTGGGAACTTGCTATAATCGCTTTTATGGTGAACAAATTTGTTCACGCTGTGGCACATCACGTTACGGGCAATAGGAGCCGCAGACGAGGTTGCGTGTGTCAGCTAGTAATAATTAATAACTGACCACACAACTACTGCCCTGTACCAGTTACTGATTTTAACGAGGGATTGACTGCAAATCTTTTTTTAGTAGTAACGGCATATGTGGCTATTTACTACATAAAGCAAATGTACAAGTTAGTAATTGGTCACCCCTTCTAACAGAGCATTAAACAGATTTTAACAACATGAAGTATTCAATTTACGTCATCCACCTTAAAAACAACTCCAAAAACACAATCAGTTCACAGAAACAGTTTGTATTGACACAAAATTTCAATCCTACAAAATAGTTTCGCTTAACATTTACTTAAGGAACAACCTTAGATGTAGAGATTAGCGCGCCAATTGCCAAAAAATAACCGCCAATTTTGGAGCTACTGTCTTTAGCGGTAAACCATAGTACTATTAGGCAAGCTAATTAACTAAGTAATCATTTCAAAAGAAAACAGATGGTGTGATTGCTTTATTTTTCTTATTTCGAACAACTAAAGCAAGTAGTGGCCAGTTAATGACAGTGGCCAGTTATACCTCGGTTTACCCTATATTTTTATTATGTACATACTCCTTCCTCAAATGCCTTAACCTTATTTTATCGCAGCAAATTCGTTAATTACAATCCCATATTTTAGTATTTGTATTAAAATTATACTATGGCTCTCGCTCTTTTTACGCGAGAGTCCCTCTTGCCTAAAAACCCCCGTGGTTTAAGCGAGAGATTCTGTTTTTGTATGTCTGTCAGATACGTTTTGATCAATAAATAAAAAATAAAGAAACTTGATACCTTTTTCTGTATTTGAAATAGACTGAAACGTAAATGCAATTTACAAAATAATTATACATTTAAGACTGCTTTCATTTGTCACTTAGGCCAGACAGCCGCCGAGCACCGGAGGAACGTGTTTTCAATTATTAAACAATGCAATCGTCTCGGCCGGTACAACCCTAGCTTTAATACTTGATACTTGAATACCTAGTATTTGGGTCATGGAACGTGGAATATACGCCGTACCGTATCGTTGTAATGTTATAGAAATTATTTAGTGATATCTCTAGATGAATTTAAGATCGCAAAGTGAATTTGCGAAGAATTATTTTATTTCGTATCGAATCCTACTATAAGCTATACTAATACTCGTATTATAAACGCGAAAGTTTGTAAGTATGGATGGATGTTTGTTACTCTTTCACGCAAAAACTACTAAACGGATTTGTATGAAACTTCACAGTAATATAGCTTATACATCAGAATAACATATAGGCTACTATTTGCCGCGATATCCGACATACACGCGGGCGGAGACGCGGGCAACAACTAGTCCTACTTTATTATAAAGGCGTATGTTTGTGTGTATGTTTGTTACTTCTTCACGCGCAAACGGCTCTACCAATTTGAATGAAACTTTACAGTAATATAGCTAATACATCAGAATAACACATAGGCTACTATTTGCCGCGATAACCGACATACACGCGGGTGGAGCCGTGGGCAACAGCGAGTAGTTTCATGTTTGGGATGGTAAAGACAACTCCTGCACTAGAAATATTCCTGTGTCATGGTTTACTTAACAAACTTAAATGAAACGGACTCGAAGACACCCAGACTCAGAACGACAATTTGTGAATCACAAAAAGTGTTGTCCCATGTGGGGTTCGAACCCACAACACAGTAGCAGTAGAAAGTGGCGAGGCGACTACTTAAGCCACGTCGCCATCCGTGGAGTCATCATCGTAATAGAGGACGGCCGGCGACCCGGGAATCAAACCCGAGACCTCAAGCACATTAGTCGCATACACTACCACAGCGCCACCGAGGCAGACGGTGTAATATGTATGTATTTACAAAAAAAATGTGTATATGTATTTATATCAGTTGCCTAGTACCCATAACATAAGTTCTGCTTAGCCTTGGAGTAGATAGTGTTGTGTGTTAGATGTCCGAAATATTTATTATTATTAATATTTAACCAGAACTAGAGAGGAGGGGATTGATCCTTCAGATTTGGGATATTGTGGCAAACAGTGTGTCCACGGGCGGCTATCTAAGCCTTCATGTCCATGGGCGGCGGTAGTCATTTGCCTTCAGATGAATTGGGTGCTCGTTTGCAATATATATTCTTTTTTATAAAAAAAACGGATATAAATAAGTAGGTAAGTTGTAGTCATCAAACTTCTATTACCAGTAATCGCTAAACTAAAAAAAGTTGAGTTATTTCATTATCATCATCAAAAGGCTTTTATAGTCCACTGTTGGACATAAGCTTATCTTTAGAAAAGACCTACTGACCTACTGTACCGAGTTATATGATCTAACATAAATCAATTAAAGGCAATATTTTTAAAAATAAAACTAAAATCCTTCTCTAATATCATTAATACGAAAGTTTGTGAGGATATGTAGATAAAATTTAACAGTAATATAGCTAACATGTCAGAATAATGAGCCTAGCCGCGGTAAAAATTAGTAAATGATAATAAATACAGAGTATATAATATATTTATAAAAGTAATGCGCAAAAGAACAATACGCGTACAAAGATATATCCTTAATGTGTATCGTTAACAATTTTGATATTTTTATTAAAACGAAGAATTAACAATCCATTGGCTACCAATACGAGTTCGATATTACGCATTTATTTATTTTGCCAATGCTTGAATGTGGAGAAAGGGAGAAAATTAGTTTTTATTGCTATGTTTATTTTCGTTAGTGGATTGTAAGAAAATAGTTTTATTGTAAATATTGTTAGTACCAGTATTAATGGGTAGTATTGTTAAGACTATTCTATGTTACTCTGAACCAAGACAATATTCAGGATATAGATTTTATAAATATGCATTTGAAACAATGATACTTCAGAACTATGTAGTACAAAGGAGCTTATATTTAATGAGAAAATATATCTCTGAACATGAAAAAGGTAAAAGCATTAGAAATAGGTCGGTAGAATCGCAAAGTTATCATAACAAAAATCTCACATATTTAACATACATTATGATCCGATTCTGAAAATTATTTCACTAATTTAGAAAGAACTGGTGATGATGTTACCGACAACGCACTCGTGACTTTACAACAGCATATTTTCACTTGTTACCATCATGTAGTATTACAATTTAATATTACAATATAATACAGACTGCACGTTTGGCCTAGTGGTTTAACGGTCACCACGCCGTTTCCTACTTCGCCAAGTGCCGTGGGTTCAAATCCCACGTCGGACAACACTTTGTGTGATCCACAAATTGTTGTACTGAGTTTGGGTGTTCTTTGTGTGCGTTTCATGTATGTTTGTAAAGTCCCTCGCGACACAGGATTTATTCCTAGTGCGGGAGTTGTCTTTTGAAAAAAATTTATAATATCATATTACAGTAAAATATTCTGTGAGGTCAGAACAGAACAATTGAAATCGAGTAGTGTTTAATCGGAGAGTATTGACACTCCAGCGTGCGATCTAAATTTTAATGTGTTATCAACAAGTGACCTGCAAAAGTTCATAGCATTAACGTGAAGATTTATTTGACAATAATCAGACGACAAATAATTACAAGTTTTAACAAGATAAAAACCGACTTCAATCTGGACCAAATTCAAATGGGACCATTCGGAAAGCACCAGCTTTCAAATAAAAAAAGAATAATCAAAATCGGTGCACCCAGTCCAAAGTTATGAGGTAACAAACATAAAAAAAAAAAAAAACAGTCGAATTGAGAACCTCCTCCTTTTTGAAGTCGGTTGAAAAGTAACATATTTTACGGGTTTTTCTGTTTCAGCAATTTAGTTTCAAGTTCAATTATATTTGGACCTGTGAGAATACCCTGCGAGAATACCTATTACATTTGTTTTCTCCTATTTAAATGAATGAGAAGAACCAGTAGAAGCAGTAGTACTCTCGGTACATATCACACCGATCAAACGAAACTAAATAAAACAAAACGGAAGACCAAACTCTTAAGTAAAACTCCGTCGTGACGTGGCGCACCTGAGTATAGGTTTTAATTGGAGGGCTCTCAGTTTGTGAGCTCACATCAAGAGCTCTGGCGGCTGTTGAGCTCCTTAAAGCTTTTATACTAATAGTCCACTTGTATAGGTACACAACTTTTTTTTAACTTAAAAAGAAAGGAAGATGACCTCTATTTAAACGTATGTTTATCGAAACCCACTGTAATTGCTAAAAGTACATTTTAGAGAAGTTCTCCAGTTTCATCCTCGAAATGGGAAAGCAATTTCTGATGTGTTTGACCGATGGCGATATATTTTAACAGAACACCTAATTATGAACTATTTTAAATTTGTTGTAAACATACATACCATAGAATTTTTTCTTACAATTATAGCTGATTCAGCTGTTTGTTTTTTTTTTTGTTTGTTGTTTGTTTGTTTGTGCAAACACTCCGGTAGAAAGGTGCCCATTATACTTGAGACCAGATAACTACGCAGGAGATATTTTAATGCACAAGTATGTGCGCAAACACAGGTGCACTCTCTGTTCCCTCACTCTCATAATTAGATGGGACGGTTATCCGACACGACCGGGGAGAGATCAGGCGCAGGACCGACAGCCTTACGTACCCCAACTTCCAAACTCCTAGCTGGTATTAAGTATTTCTATAATCATATAAACTCAATAGCACTTTTGGTCAGACCCGGAATTCAAACCCGAGACCTCTTGATCGGCAGTCGCATACGTTAACCGCTAGACCAATGAGGCAGTCGGATTACAAGGATTAGAAACTAACCGAAAGATAAAAGACAATAGAGTTTTCCTATAGATATACGATATAAGTATATGATTGTTTTCGCCATCAATCCTCTTAGTTTACTTCATATCTCATGTTTAAACAAATGTAACGTAATGTAGCTCACAAAAGATAACAAATAGCCCTTTTAACGCACTCGTTTGCTCAATAGTGTTGTACTTTTGTTTCGTTGAGTTATTTACCGCATCTCATCACGGCACTGAGCCGTGAATGATGCAAAGTGATCTGTTGGGGAACCGCAGTTTGCGGGTTGCGTGTTAAATAAGTCTTACATAAATATTCGATACGGGTAGCCATATCGTAAAACAAAAGACAATGTAGTAAATATTTTAAACGAGTTAGAGTATATTTAAACATAAATAATGAATAGAAGTTTGTACAAATTTTATTTGATTTCCATGAACGTGCTAGGGACAGGTTCGTGTAGGGAAAGATTAAAATTTGATTGTTTTACAATAGCTTATTACGAAGACCGGATAGCAACTATAGATAGCTTTTAAATAGAATTTTGCTTAAAACAACCTTAATATAAATTCTCGCTTATACCAAATAAGATTTACGAACATAATATTTTGGAGTTGAAGAGTTATTTTAGTTCTTAGAAACTGAAAACTCAGGATGTTTTCTTGGAATTTAATTACTATCAATCATGGAAACATTTAGCTAGCTAGCTTCTTTATTTTTGTAAACTTCTAAATACTACTTTTTAGGGTTCCGTGCCAAAGGCAAAAAACGGAACCCTTATAGATTCGTCATGTCTGTCTGTCTGTCTGTCCGTCTGTCTGTCCATCCGTATGTCACAGCCACTTTTTTCCGAAACTATTAAACCTATAATGTTAAAACTTGGTAAGTATATGTATTCTGTAAACCGCTTTAAGATTTTTACACAAAAATAAAAAAAAAAAACAATAAATTTTGGGGGTCCCCATACTTAGAACAGAAACTCAAAAAATTTTTTTTCATCAAAATCATGTGAAAAAAACTTCGAAAATTATATTGAGGTTTCTAACATCATTTTTTTCTAAACTGTATAGCTTGCGCGAGAGACACTTCCAAAGTGGTAAAATGAGTCCCCCCCCCCCATTTAACTTCTAAAATAAGAGAATGATAAATCTAAAAAAAATATATGATGTACATTACCATGTAAACTTCCAACGAAAATTAGTTTGAACGAAATCTAGTAAGTAGTTTTTTTTTAATATGTCATAAATCGTAAACTGCAATTACCTTTCATTCAATCAACACAAATATAAAAATAAAATAAAAATTATATTATGTTACTTGCTGCTGCGGAACCCTTCATGGGCGAGTCCGACTCGCACTTGGCCGCTTTTTTTTATATTGCGTTTACAAGCACTACTTGTGACTTTTATGACAAAATAGATTTTGGTCGCGGCCTTGATTGCTTATATTTTGTCTGTAAGAGTATTTGCTGTAACTCATAGGCCGGAAAAATTTCTACAAAAAGAGAGAAAGCTGACAGACAGACTAAAAAACACAGTTACTTTAACATTTATAATGTTTGCAACTAAAGAGAAAAGACAACTTTTTCGACAACTTCAAAAAAAAAAGACAACACAGAAGATTTGAAAAAAAATACATTCAATATTATTCCCCATATTTTTTTTTCACAAAGTGTTAAATGATTACCGATTAGAGACAAACTTCGTCAGAGTTGGATGTTGCCAGAAAACGCATACGATCGTTATGTAAATTTCAACCCTTAACTTTCTTCACCCCGTACGCTTTAATCGCTCGAAATTTCTCACAAGTTTCGCCAAGAAACTGCCGAAAATCGAAGGGTGAATAAATTTAAAAACCTCTTAATATCCAGTGGGTGGCGTAAAGTAAAAAAAACTTTATATTTACTCTACACTCGCTAATATATATTTTTTAATCGAAGTAAGTGCTTTCCGGAATTTGGGGTATTTTTTAACAAGTTCATAAAGTTTCTTGAAGGGTTGAACGCCGATTTATTATTTAGCGTCATTTAAAAGCGTCTGCGAAGCGCCTCTGATTCGATCAAGTTTTATTTATGTATTTTAGAAATTATTTTCTTATATTTGTTATGAAGAAAACTTGTGTTTTGCTAATTTATCTGATCTTTAAGTAAATGTTTTTCGTACTTAAAGTTCGTTTTCTTCTTGAAATCTTTTGTCGAGATTCTTTTAATTAATATCTAAAATGATATCTGTTAGAAGACTGTACATTTAATTTATTTTAAAGTGTCGTGATAAGAAGCGAAAAGAGAGATTACCAGAAATTCTTTATTACGTGTGTTTTTGAAGAGTTTTTTAGGATCTTGTTTTCAAAGAATACAACGACCTTGAACTTTGCTCCAGACATCTGTCATTCAATGTCTTGACTTTTGTCTAAAGATGTTTGTCGTGCTCAAATAGAACGTTAAACGATCAAAGTTTTCATCTTTATAGAATTTTTGTATTACACTTTGTAATTAGCAAAAAGTTTTAAGCTATTTCTCATATTCCACGGACTTTTCATTTCACTTTTATTACATTTAATCATTAATCCTAATAAATTCCTTTTATATCAACATGCCTTGTGTAGGCTGACAAATCTGTAATAAACTTGTCGATATGTAGATCGTAAACATTATAATATGAATGCTATTATTTGCAATGATATTTAAATATGCTAAATAGTTAGTAGTTTTGCAAGTCGAAAGCTCATAACTATACAAAACTTAACAGATTTTTGGTTTTTGTGTAAACTCAAAATGTGAATATTTATTTACGTCAGAATCAGAGTGTCGCATTACAGAGGGTATTTGTTTAAGCGCACATCGTCCCCTATGGTCCCGACACGACAATACACTTTCGCACCCCTCGGATGTAAAAGAGATTGACAGAACCACTGGTTCGAATCACCCATCAACCGGTGTCACTGGTGCTTTAACTAAAAGTGCACCACTTGCTCAATAGGCACGTATTAAATCAGCGCCATGAGAGAATGCACCGAAACTGATATGATGCGTTTTAATTTTCGAAATGAATTTATTATGTTACATTTTTTTAAGATTGAATTATTGAGTAATGAGTGAAGAATCATATTAATTAATTCGTAAGTAAATTTTAATTTCGTTTAAGTTTCTGTCAATTTGTTTCTTATTTTATTTTGAGTAACCTATAAAATAACATCACAACAATTATGAATGTGGATATTCCAAGTCCCTCAATTCTTGTTTTTAGGTAATTGACTGCACTGTTGGCCTAATAGTTCAAGCGGTCATCACGCCGCGTTCTACGTTCAAATCCCGCATGGGACAAAACTTTGTGTGAGCCACAAATTGTTGTTCTGAGTCTGGGTGTTCTTTGTGTCCGTTTCATGTATGTTTGCAAAGTCCCCTGTGACACACGATGTATATTCCTAATACGCGAATTGTATTTTTAAAAATAAAACGTAATACGTTTTCAATAAATTGACCGTCACCACTTTACCGCCAACTAAATGTAGTACGTTATGATAGAGTTTATTATAATAGTACAAAACCTGTTCCATAGCCAAGTCAACTGTATACAGTTAAAAATATTAAAGGAATATATTCCGTTCATGTTTAACAGGTTAACCTTGCAGAAGAAAAGTACACTTGATTTAAGGATAATGTCACCTAACCGGTCAAGTAAGTTGGAGTTTATTAACATATTGACAATTAGACAGATAATAATCCACAAAAACAGAACCCTAAAACAAATACATACATTTGCGGCGACTTCCACATACAGCGCGACAGAAATATACTACAGCGCCATCTACCGAAGTTACACTGAACTACGGAGTAACGAAGGAAACTGAGAAACTGCCAATCCTGAATCGCGCAGTGAAAGTTTTCGCGCCAATTAAGATACATACAACATCCCAACATCAACCGTCGGGCAGTTGGCCCGCCAGGCATGATCACCTCGCCTGGTCGGAGGATCCTCCCTTTGTGTTGGTGGGACATGACACCCGTTCCTCTACACATTTCATACGTTTATGAATTTATTTTCATAACCTTACTTCTTACGTAGGTATCTTTTAACTATTAGGTAATTTAGTTCTTGTTATCATACTTTTATTTATTTCTATACAAAACACAAAACATTTTTTGCATATTGTGGGGAAGGAAACAACATATTCCTATATACTGTAGCGGAACTCATACGATTTCTTACAAAGCATCATATAAAGTTTACGACCCGTCGCATCGCCGGAAGAGGTCCCCCTATCAAGAGACAAAGGGCGTCGTGATGAGTGACGGGTTCTGTTCTCGTCACGTGCACTTCCGTGGAACGGAACGGTACAGCCACTTTGCTGTTTTCAGACAAATGATGGCCCTATAGAGTATTCAGTTGAGTTTCGAAAAACGAACTAAGTATGTAATTTTTTGTATAAAAATATAGATGAAAAATATTCTCCAAAAAGTTAAATTGCATTTTTAAATCGAATTATTCTATGTTCCAATTAACAAAAACTAAAACTGACTTCTAGGTTCGAATCGATTTCTCTTGGATGCCATCATCAGATCTTAGTGTCCTTATCATGGTACCACCGTTGGGATATTCCTTTATATAAAAAAAAGAATCATCAAAATCGGTTCATAAACGACGAAGTTATCCGCGAAAATACTTAAAAAAACATATATACGGTCGAATTGAGAACCTCCTCCTCTTTTGAAGTCGGTTAATAAGTTTAAATTACTTAATTTTACTGGATACAATAAAAAAGGTTTTGTTACTGGCAATCAATATTGTGTATTACTGTGTCCGTCTATTTAAGAGCAAAGCTACGACCGGGAAAAAATAAAGCTACTGTGACTCACTTGTTTTCCAATACTTTGATTTCCCGTCTACCAGATATTCGTATTACAGATTTAATGGTATAGTTTCACTTTTTCAATAAATTAAAGGGCTACCTTTAAATTAATTTAAGAATATAATAATGTATGCCTATAATAAGGTATTCAATGCATACATTATTATATTCTTAAGAAGACAACTTGAAGACAACTTTACTTTCGTCTTAAAACAGCGTTATGTTCAATAGGATAAAAGTGGCAGTAAGTTTGAAGAACGTTTATGAAAGGCTCTTGGATTCTGATCATGCTTTCCATCAGGCAGAGTTTTGGTAGCTTGAACATAAAAAATGCCTTGTTGTATCGGCTTAAGGTCCTTACCTGTACCTTAAATGTACCACTAACAGTGTCTGTATAACGAAACATATGTTAAAACCTATACTTTAAAACTAAAAAAAGGGTGAAGGTATGAAAATGTGCCAACTACTCTACAACTATAAAATCTGTTACAGTAGAATGTTTGGCATGAAATGTGGATCTCTTAATCCGCACTTGATGAGGTATTGTGAGGAACCAGACGCACTTATGGCCAGGAATCGTCTGTAAATGCTCCTTAATGAGCCATTTCGTGTCAGACCACTTAAGTGGTCACAATCGCACTGATTCAGACGATTTTAAGTACTTTCTTGTGTGTTAAAACACAGGATATTTACGGATAAACAGGTTTGTTAGATCTTTTATTGAATTTAAAAAGAACATAAGTCGTAAGGTGAATTGGAAACAGTCTAATTCAATTTATCTAAGTTTGCGTTGGTTGTTTTTTGTTGTTTGATCAAGGAAAAGAAATAACAAAACAATCAATGTCACGTTTGTGTCACTTTAAATGAATTTTTAAGTAAGTATATAGTTTTTTTTTTTTTCTTTTTAAAAAGACAACTTCCGCACTAGGAATAAATCCTGTGTCGCGGGGGACTTTACAAACATACATGAAACGGACACAAATAACACCCAGACTCAGAACAACAATTAGTGGATCACACAAAGTGTTGTCATACGTGGGATTTGAACCCACGACACTTGGCGAAGTATGAAACGGCGTGGTGACCGTTAAACCCCTAGGCCAAACGTGCAGTCAATAGTTAGTAATCAACCATTGAATGCATTTTTAATTTCCTATTATTTAATGTTATATATTAATATTTACACAGATTTTCGTTTGTTTACCAGGGTTTTTAAAACCACTAAATGAAAAAGAACACACAAGAAAAAGTTTGAAACACTCCAACCCCACTACGTATAAATTTTTGACAAAATTTATGTAGCCCATTTCATCTTGGCCATTATTAGTAACCTATTAACATCTCTTAAATTTATATCAGATCAGTAGTTTAGGCGCTAAGGTGGAACATACAAACATACATCGACTGACAAAGCTATGTTTACGCTTCGCCGTAGATGGGTAAAAATTAGTTCCCTGATATTGTAAAAATCTATAATTAGCACTTCATTAGTAGTTTGCTAGTGTAAGGTTAAGGAAAACAGTCTTAAAAAATAAAACAAAAAAGAAATGAATGATAAAAGAACAATCGGTGGAAACAAACAGCGTTCATATTTCCTTTCGTGCTTCAAAACAATAGGGAATTAAAACATTACTATGAAGGATGATCCCGCAGTTTTCTTACTTTAGTGATGTTTCCGTAACTTCGCGGGCTTGTACTGGGGTTGGTGGGTACCCCACGATTCTTCCACCACATAAAACCTGTAGCGATAAATGATAATTATTATATTGTTCAAGTATTTTGATGTAGCTGAATAATATATAGGCATAGTTATAAATTGGTGCAAAATAGAAGCGATGCGGTTTTTTTACTGAATATTTTCTTGGCAAAGTAAGAAACATAGTCGCGAGACCCTGACTGGTAAAAAATAAGGTAGTTTTTTCTTTTTATGAACTTCACGGTTAGATTTTGGAATAGTTTAGTAGGCTGCGTATATTGTGATCTTTTATAACATAGATTTATTACTTATACTGTATGCTCTTATATACTTGTTTGTACACCAAAGAAGTATTTTCTCGTTTACGTTTGATCTATTTTTTTCAACTCCCGCATTGGGAATATACATCTTGTGTCGCGGGGGACTGTACAAATATACATGAAACGGACACAAAGTACACCCAGACTCAGAACAACAATATGTTGTCAAAGTGTTGTCCCATATGAGGTTTGAACGTACAACACTCAGCGCAGTAGAAAGCGGCGTGGCGACCGCTTAAACCACTAGGCCAACCGTGCAGTCACTGGAATTGTACTTCATCTTATTCCTACAATAAATTTTAATTATAGTTATAGTGTCAAACAGATAGTTTCATCGTGGGAGAGCCACGTTTCGGCTCGACAGGAGTGATACCACGGCCTCACAGAAAACCGGTGTGAAATAGCGCTTGCGCTGTGTTTCACCGAATGAGTGAGGATACCGGAGGCCCATACTCCAACCCCTCTCCTCATTCCCCAAAGGCCGGCAACGCACTTGTGACGCCATTGGTGTTGCGGGTGTCCATAGGCGGCGGTAATCCCACTATTCTTTAAAAAAAAAGATACCAAAAGCATAAAATCGCTTTCTGTTCAAACTTGTAAACCACACTGGCAAGCTATCCCCGCTTCAATGAGCACGGCAGGCAGAAGTGAGGGGGTACGCTTCAAGGGAGGCGCACCGAATTTGGACACTTTAATGCGAGTTTTGATGTTTTATGTTAATATCGAGTCGGCAACTTTGGCCAATTGTCATTGAATCAGGCGATACCGACTGCGCATTTCAAAAGACTGAAAGAAGATAGCAAATTATTATCCAATATTACCGAAATGGAATATCTGAAGTTACAGTTTTTAGTTTATTCATCGTCAACAGCTTTCATTGGTCTACTGCTGGACGTAGGTTTTTTTTTTAGTAGTTACGGTGGTAGTGACAGTGTTATATTTAATCTAAACGATGATTTGATGTTAGACGCCAAATTAATATTAGTAGAAAGTGAATGAAACACATTTAAAACCATTGAATTTATTTATTTTCAGAACTTTGATCAGTCTCGTAATCCAAATACTGAATAAAGTTATGTATAATAAAAGAAAAACAATTCGATATTCAAACTAAAATGCGGCAAAAGCTTACTAAGCAACCTTCAAAGAAATACATAAATATTTAGTAGATATCTTGGTTGATGTTCTATAAAAACTTTTCACGTCAATAAATTCTTATTGAATGAAAGATAGGGACACAGTTTTTAGGCAGAGGTAAGTATAGCCTCCAAAAGCTGGGCTCTTTTTTAAATATATATTTTTAGATAGCACTATTTAACGTTGTAAGTGTTTCAGTTTTACACTAATTGTTTTATTTCAAACCGGGATCTGTTGATGGAGTGGATAGTGACCCTCGCTGATAAGCCCGCGATCATGAGTTCGATATCGGTTAATTAGTTATAGAATAAGCACGTTTCAGTTATTCTGTGCCTGTGTGCTATCATTAGTATTTATGTAATTAGCTACATAGAAATATATTTATTAGTAATCTGGATACTACAGGCACTGCACTGAGGGCCGTGTGTGAGATGTGTAAGGTTATTATTACTTCTAATATAATAATAATAGTAACTAACGTGATGCACATTTAGCTGCACGTAACGACAAAACGTTACGTTCATTGCATATCTAATACCTTTAAACGAGCAACTCTTGTATACATAACCTGAATCTCGAAAATGGCTCTAACAATTTTCATGAAATTTAGTATGCAAGGGGTTTCGGGGGCTATAAATCGATGTACCTAGGATTCATTTTCAGAAAAATTATCCAAAAAAAATTCTGACTGTCAACTCTAGCATCTTTACCAGTTAAATCAAATAGCGAGCTTCCCTGGCCCTCCATTACACACTTACTCATCAATACTACACCCACTTATCCTCCCGCCATCGCGGTGGTCACTACACTGACCGTCACCGTGTTTAGTTGATAACCGTTTTACCGAATAACAGAGTTTTAGAGGGTTAAACATCAAACGTATAAAAAATTATTTGTGCTCATTTGAATTTCATCTCCTTTGACAGCCAAGGCTCATACATAATAAATACTTTTAGTCTCGACCCTCTCCGTTGATGCGTGAAACCCAAGTTTGTATTTTTTTTATGATTTATAGAACCTGTTTGGTGAAAAGTGTTATACATTGAACAGTTGCGTGTTCGGACTTTAAAACTTGAAGTATAGAATTGTTAATGTTCATAGGTTTTAGAAATAATTAAATACGATTTTTTTTTATTATTTTCATTGCTCATTTATGTACCCAACAACAAGGTCACTACTTTTTGTTGAAGGTTTTGTTAGCTAATTGTTAACTGAAGTTATGTAGTTTAGTAAATCCTAATAAATGTGGTTTAAACTTAAACAGAGTAAAACAAAATTTATCACAGAATTTAAAAGTAACATTGTATTATATAGTATTTTCAAACATACATGAAATGGACACAAAGAACACCCAGACACAGTTTTTTTTTATCGGTCGGTATTTTATAAAATGCTGCTACCAGTCGATATCTGATAGCAGCATTTTATAATCTGTTAAATTTAAAGATATAGTCATAAATTTTGTAGTGGAACGTATTAATAATATAACTAAAATTAAAATTCAAGATCTAAAATGGTCAAAAGTATTTACTGTTTGAATAATGGCATTGTTTCATTTCATTAAAATATGAACGTAATGAACTAAATGAAATTGTTTCGTTTGTTAATACATACAATTATTCTATTCTACTCAACAATGTAGCGCATTGCTATCGTGATAGAACCGTGAATTGTATTTCTATTTTATTTCAATCTTAAAACGAATTTTGCATATAAATCCACTCTGGCGCCACGTCGCCGCATCCCGCTGCAGTCCCGGACACATTCCCACCGAACCCGGGAATTTATGAGTATGGGATCGCGTTCTAAAAGCATGGGCGGGAACGACTCAACGAACACGAAATGAATGCACGCTTTCTTTTAATAAGACATTGTACAGTTGTAGGGCTGCGTTGCAGTTTCAGACACAATAACCATCAAAAGAAAATACATCTTGCCTCGAATGACTACAATGTAATAGGAAATAATGAAGAAAATTCAGGAAATAGTTGATTTTTAGAGAGTTTAACTAACTAATTAAGTAAAACTAAATATTACGTGTTATCATTTTTTAAATATGTTGAAATTTGATAAAATGTAGATGAGATATAAATATAATATGCGTTTTATAACTTAAAATACAATAATCACAAGGTATGATATCAAAATAAATATAAACAAGTTCATTTAGTTCTCATACTTTACTAATCTATGACATAATACTAAAATAATTAAAATATATATAATATAAGTTGCGGGCAATTGGAGAAGTCTGTGTAAAGAAGTAGATTTCGATAGGATGATGATATTACAAAAAAAAACACTCTTTATAATAGGACTGCACGTTTGGCCTAGTGGTTTAACGGTCACCGCGCCGTTTCCTACTTCGCCAAGTGTCGTGGGTTTAAATCCCACGTAGGACAACACTTTGTGTGATCCACAAATTGTTGTTCTGAGTCTGGGTGTACTTTGTGTCCGTTTCATGTATGTTTGTAAAGTCCCCCGTGACACAGGATTTATTCCTAGTGCGGGAGTTGTCTTTAATTAAAAAAAAAAACAAAGTGTTCTCAATAAAACATTCTTAAACAACTTAGTATACAAGAGTACATGATCTTGTTTTATGTACCATACTTAACTCAACGACATTCTACATCACATTTTTTAGTTAACTTAGTTTGAAGTTTACATCTAAACTGGTTGTAAAGTTTATTGATAGAGTAACAAAAATTTCAAACGATGGAATGAAATCCTTGACAATACTTTTCGTGAATATTATTTTTACAGTCTTGGTAATCCGGGTTTAGACACCCTTAGTATTGCAGAGTTTAAAGACAACAGCTTAATTGTAAAGCAAGTTGTTGTTCACCAAGTGATGAATATAGTAAAATCTTGGTTTAGGAAATCGTTACGAAGAGCTTTGATTTCAAACTACAGTGTCAAATAATTTCATTAAAGGTGGATCGTAGGATTCTTTCTATTTCTTTCCAAGCTTTATCTAACTCTTATATTAACTGTTTTATTCTTATTTTAAATCTTGACACTCCCTAATATTATTAAAATTGTAAACAAAAGGATTACAAGAAGATTTAAAGAACTAATATCATAAAAAAATTACAAGCGGTTGTTTTGAATCTCGAGATGTCTACAGTATCATGTACGACAGTAATCTTAGATTATTTTGTTTACATTCGTCCCCTCGGAGACGTTTTATATAATCCATTAAGTTGTCAAGCAAGATTGATATAACAAGATCAGGATTAACTTACTTGGGTGCATCGGTAATGATGAGGATCTTTGACAAACAATAAGTCGGATAGGGAAAACGTGGGATAGAAAAAAAGCCTTATCGACCTTAACATGTCTTTTGTGGTCAGATTTCGACCAGTTCCAAAATCCAAATATCTTTATATATATAATTCTTCTGTGAGTGTGTATGTCACTGAACTTCTCTCAAACGACTGGACCGATTTTGATGAAATTTTTTGTGTGTGTTCAAGGGGATCTGGGAATGGTTTAGATTCACAATTTTGTCCGCTGGACAATGTTTTTTTAATTAATTTTTGAAATTATCAAATTAAAGACGTGTAGACAGGACAACGTCTGTCGGGTCCGCTAGTTATCCTATAAATTTATATAACTTATAAAAAATACATCGAAAAACGGCCAATAAAACCCAATATTACAAATTTGAAGTAAATGATCTAATTTGTAAATTTTATAAAAGGACATTTTGTAAGGCTATTTAGGGCCACTTTTCATCACCTTCTGATGAAGTCCCTAGTAGACTATTCTGAATGCTGAAACTGGCCTTAGGTATGTTCTTGATAAATATATTTTCTCAGCTACTTATTTCTTTAAGGCTAAAACGTCTCGTCCTGAAGGTGACCTGACATTGCTACACAGTGTAGCATCTGTCGTCTACAGCGTAGCAACTTCGTAGACGTAGCAAAATAAAAAAGTCATATGAATTCATGCTCCCGTAGCTTGTGACATTTGACTAGTTGTGCTGCGCCCCGTGTAGGTACGGGACAAAAAATCGCTCTTTCACATGGATGCATACAATCAACTTGCAGGAAGCTGCGATCGTTCGAAAAATTTTCGTCATTTCCGCCCTTTGTATGTTGTACTGACTACTATACAAAAGAATGTTGTTTTTGAAATATTATTTGTTTAACATGAAACATAACATCGTGTTTCATTAGCTTAACTTCAGAGACAGATTAATTTATTGATTGTTTATTTGAGGCCTATCTCCAGCCGTGGACTATTAAAGGTTGGTGATGTTTAACTTAAATTATTTCTATTTAGAATTAACATACTTGATGTGTTAGAACTATGGAGCATACCCTCTTCAATTATTTTTTTTCAATCAATCTATAGCCCTTGACTCGATGGCAAATTGGTAGTGTATACGATCGCTGTTCTTGAGGTCTCTGGTTTGATCCCCGTGTCGGACAAAATGTTTGTATCATCTGCAAATATTTATTTCAGAGTTTGGGTGTTTTCTATGTATAATATGTATTTACAAAAAAAGTATATATGTATTTATATCACTATTCTGGTACCCATAATACAAGCTCGGCTTAGTTTGGTACAATATGGCGTTGAGTGTTAGATGTCTGAAATAATTGTTTATTTACTCGTATATGTAGATGATGAAAATATTTGTTAGCATTATAAATAATCTTGAAAAGGTTTATTTCTTGTATCTATAAAAGTCAATTAGCCAGAAATAATTCTAGATTACGATACAGAGTCAATTGTTAGTCACAATGTTTACCACAACTATAATGTAAATAGTTTATACCTAATTATATTTCAAAACTGAGGGACGGTAGTACGACAATGCTTCAGTAGAGTAAGAACACGTATCTTATTGTTTTCATTTTTCCTTTTTTTTTTGGAAAAATAGTTGGAGATCTGGCGACGAATTTTGGCAAGCTGAAATTGCAAAAATATAATTTCGTTAAGTGGCAAATCTAGTCCTGACAGTCTGGTAGAGTTTGTGGTTATTTCGCTACTGCGCAGCATATACCTCACAATTGATTAAATCATCTACACTAGCTATCTATCATAGACTACTTAGGAAAAAAAATATAATCAATTAATTTATTACTTTGAAAGCAATAGTTGTCGTTTATTATTAACTATATTAACTCTATTCCACAAAATAAGAAAATTGACAACAAAGGTTAAAATATCAAGTAAAATTATTATAAGCTTCAGATTTTTATCAGATTATTTTAGTAACGATAAACCACCAAATAACATTCATTGACATACATAAATATGTATATCATAATATTCTCCAAAGGGCTCATGGCTTTGTATCTATATATTAAAGCTTTTAGAAACCAAAACACAGCGATTTTCTAAATTATATACACAACTCGAAATGGTAACCTATACTTTTTAGCATGTACAATATTGAGAATCAATTTAAGCACGTACTTTCCCTAGCGCCTCGACTTTATAGACTTCTGCCACATAGAATAGGATAGGAGAATCATTTACATGGATATGCATCGAAGTGTACATTCAGTATTTGACATGCTTCATTATTGTAGATTCGAGGTTCGGACTAAATGAATATGTTGATTTATACACGAATAGACTAAACCATCTAAATTAATTACAATAAAAACAATAGCCATTAACAACACTTTATTCTGAAATTCATTGATACTGTTAGCTATTCTGCACACATTCATCTATGTTCACTACTTGAATTCAGGCTTAAAGTATTATTTTAGTAGTAGTAGTTTATAGTGACTTCTAAACAAAAGCAGCATCTGAGGCAATAAGTATGTATATTTTTATACTGTTTAGCCCCGTTAATACTTCCTACTCTATCGGTTGTAAATCTATGGGCAACCCTCGCAAGGTCGCATATCGCTAAAACGGAGGGTACCCTCATTAGAATGCGTCGAAACTCTAATTGTTTCCGAGGAAGCCTCGGGAAGTATCAATTTGCAAGCAATTTGTAATACCGATGACTTTCGAAGTAAGTATGGGCATCTTGTGTTGTATTTCTTTCACCGCAAAGAGCTTACTTTAAATTTAAAACACAAAGAAATACAATTGACAATGCCATCATATTGGCAAATATAGTGACTGACCATATTTCTAATACCTACTTAAATTGATGGGCAGTTTTTCGTCTTTAATGCATTATGGCATCAATTTGACCAAAAAATTTAATTTATTATTTTCTTGAATGCGATTTTCAACTCTAAAATTCAAGAATCAATGAAATACCAAAAGCTTCTGTTGTATACAGTGAAGAGTTCTCTATACGTACCAGCTTTCGATGACTTAATGTTTTTTCTTCTTGGTAATGGATTCTCAATTTAGATTCAATAAACAATTAATCAATCCTGGTTAGATATATTTATTTTTTGGTTTAATTTTTAAAATACAATGTTGTGTTACAAAATTTTCAAAGTTAAAATCAATCGTTTAGTAGTGGTTTAGATAGCTTTCAGCATAACAGACAACGCAGTTTTCATATTAAGGTGTGTCTCCGACACTTATGGTCCTTTAAGATGTCAGAGCCAGCTATCATTCGAATGTGATAAACGGTACGGGCCACCGCGCCATCTTGCATCAATGGCCTGTATTTTGATGTGGTAAAGGTACAAAAACCCTATAAATCAATCTTAACAAGTGGACATATTGATATGTTGAGAGCTGTTGTTAGAGCACAATTTACAGAGAAAAATAAAATAGGTAACAAAGAAGAAATGCTGCCTCGGTGGCGCAGTGGAGTTTGGGTATTTTCTATATATAATATATATGTGTTTACAAAAAAAAGTATCATATATATGTCGGAGACACAAGAATAAACGAGAACATGAATGACAGATACAGCCAATCTGGACCAAAGCCAAACACTAATCACTACTAAAGGGATACGAATCAACCTAAACACCATCAGCAACCCCCACGTTGGGGCAACGCTCACTCCTCCGCGGTGCCCTGTGGAATTCACCACCTAGGCTAGTAATTCCCCCACTGATGAATATAGCCTCGTACACACGATATAAAACACAGAGATACCGACTCATGGAACCGTTCGATTGTGGCAAATGTTTTTAACACTTTTATTATTCGGATACCCTCATTCCGACATATATGTATTTATATTAGTCCCTAGTACCCATAATACAAGCTCTGCTTATCTAAGGACAAAAAGGCGTTGTGTGTTAGATGTCCGTAAAATATTTTTTTAAACTACCTGTGCCCGCTACTTCGTACACGTGATATTTGGATTTTCAAGTTATTTTCAATTTTTCACCGTTTAAACTTTCCCGGTACTACGATAAACATTTCAAAACCAAAATCAGCGAAATCTTCTCAGCCGTTCTCGAGTTTTAGCGAGACAAACAAACAGCAATTGAATTTTATTTTAAATATATTTAAGCATTGGGATATTGTATAGTTATATGTTTGTTTTAAATCTTAGGAAGCGGAAATTAGAGTGAATCTCTTAAATTTTCTAAATCAGTAAACCTATATCAGATGTAAAGGTAAGATTTTTATAGCAAGTGTTTACAAAGTAATAATAAAACACGTGACTAAAAAATTTATAATAAAGAAATATTTATACCTGACTTTTTAAAGAAAAACTAGTTCTGTCGTTGGTCGTAAACAGTTTTAATAACTTAATTATGTTTTTTTATTACCAATTAATCTGTTTTAAACTAGTAACTAACATTATTAAAGCAAGACGATAAAGTATTACTTTTTTTTCAATTATTTTTTCATGATTTTTAATCAAAATATTAATTTTGAGCTGATTATTATACCTTGATATATATTTTGTGCTTGCGATCTGATGAGATCAATGTGCAGTATCTTTGTAACCAATATCGTCTTGAAGACCGCAGACCGCATAATAAAAATATATGTATATGAAATTCCAGTTTAGTGATTCCTGCTTTTTAGAGTTATCATTCTTTTCCACGTGATCAAGAAATTACAGTACTTAAGTTTAAGAAGCTCGATCATGTTTCTAATTAATCAAATTGTTGATTGTTTTGTGCGCTTTTCTTATAAATAAGCTTCATTTTCGATCTCTAAACGTTTCCGACAGTTCCAACGCGGCAATCGAGGTACGTTTTATTGGTGTAAAGAAGTAATATAGCAGAACTGTTTTTTACATTGGGCGAAAGTGAACTTTGATTCTGATTTATGTTGTGCAATGGATCAATGGATTAAAATTGTATCGTAAAAAAACAAAATAACAAATAACAAAAAATAAAACTAAAGCCGGGTCTCCTGCGACACTGTTTTATGTTTTTAAACACCACACGTCAAATATTTATCAAAATATGGGCGTGGCCTAACTGTTTTGTTAAATTTAACAAGCAAATATGTTATCCAAAGCGGACTGAAAACATCCCAGCGTCAGCAACTTCTCGTATAATGAAATTGAACTGAACTAACATTAATACTTATATTATTCATATTTATACTATAAAAGTAAGTAAGTAAGTGTACTATAAGTCATTTTGTCGAGTAGATAAAAGATTTTTGCTTTTCGTGTAATCGTGTGTCATGTTCGTTTAAAAGTCCGTCTCCTGCGACTTTTCGCTAACATGTTTAGTTAACAAGTTTTGTTAGTTTGTTTTGTTATTTTTAGGCGCAGGAGACACGCCACATTTAAAAAAACTTTTAACGCGCATAACTTCCGATCGGCCTCACCAAATTAAATAATATTTTTTTTTTAGTATTCGTTATTGTTAGGACAAGATTTGTGCACAAGAAAAATTAAAATATAACGGGTTTTTTCCGCAACTGTACACTGGGAAGCTGAAACAGATATGTAAATATGGTGGTACGAATTTCGCCGGGTCAGCTAGAAGTAAAATAAAAAAATCATCGGTTCTCAAAAAAGTAAACGTCTTAAATACACTATGCATATTCTTACATCTGTAATATAACAAACGGTTTTAAAATAAAAAAAAACCTTTACTTTGAAGTGCAGTCTTGTCTTTTCCTTCATTGCACCCTCTCCGCAGTTTTTCTCCCCAAAATAATTAAATTCCTGAAGACGAATGACTTTACAATGGATAAGATGAAGAAAGTAATTGTACCGAGTCAAGTCTGAGACTTGATTAGTTCAGATCAAAGTCTCGTTTAAATACAGTTAACGTATTTGTAATTTTATTTAACGGTTTTTTTAAATGAAGGATACACGCCGATGTGAGTTTTTTCTTATTTGTTTATATGATTTTTTGTCACAAACTTATTGGTACCACAGTTTCTACTACACTCATGCCTATATTTCCGAGTTTATCATCAGCCTTAATTATTACACTGCTGGACATATGTCTCTCTGTAGAAAGGAGATATATATTATTCAATATTTTTAAACGAGCACTTTTTTATCTATATTATCTGAATCTCGGAAACGGCTCCAACAATTTTCTATTTGTATTTATTATTTATTGTACACATAGAATATATAAATATAAAAAAAATACAAAGAAGTGTCATGTACAAAGGCGTGCTTAACCCAAAATTGAGTTTTTGCACTAATGTGCACACAGTGCAAAATCATTTTATTTATTTTTAAGGAATATGTAATCAGACTGCCTATTACTGTATTTACGATGATTTCTTACTATTCGTTTGTACACCATTAACATGATTATAGTCTGAATTACGTACAAATACCAATGACGTTTATAATTTGTTGGTTTATTTCAAACAAATTCACTAAAGTTAAACAAAGAATATTAAAAACTATTCAACATATGCTTTGTAACAATATTTTTCTTCTTTGTCGTCTTAATTTGCTGTTAAACTTGTAAGGACGTCGTTGTAGTTAAACGTAGCGTGAACACTGACATTGTTTGAGCGGCCATGTTTGTTTTTTTCTTCATAATTTTGCGTGAAACAGCCACAGTCTAGAAATAAAGGCATAATTGAATTATCAGATTGTACACGAAACTAAAAATATGGCTGCGTTTTTATTGTTGGGTTATAAAAACCGTCAACATTTGTTGCGGGTAATAAATGCGTATTTAATTAAATGGTTAATGCGGTGAACGTAAATGATTGTACGGTGTATACTATTCTCTAAAACAACTTGTTTTATCATAAAGGGCTGCTAATATCATCATAAAATTTGTATTATATTATAAAAATAGCTTTTGTGCACCAACGCCATTATACAATTTTACCTATCTATATATTCCTTTGAAATGGACTTTTTTTTAAACAATCCAACAATTTGTATGCTTAACTATGCGATTAGTTAAAATGTAAAATCGTTATAAAGCAACAAAGGAATAACCACTGTCGTATTTATGATGTTAATAATATAAAATTTAGTTAGGATCCTAAGTCTTCTAAAATACTGCTCACTTATGTAGCCCGTACTCTAAGAATTATTGAAACCACATCTTCTATTTCATCTAAAAATTTTTTTTCATATAAATTAAGATACACATCAATTTATGAACAAGCAGTAATGATCAATTTAAAACTATACTTGTACTATGAAATTTACTTGAAAGTTTTATCTTAGACTTGTTCGACTTTTAAAATTTGTTTTTCATTTGCGAGTGTTACTGTTTTAATCTTGTATCAATTTTCTAACATTACTTGAAGTCTACACTCTTGAAAACTCAAATAATCTAATATTATGTCTACCACTGTATACGGAAGTCATGAAAATAATAATAGTGCAAAGCAATAAAGAAAACACAATAAAAATTTAAAAAAGTCGTTAAAGTGGTTACAGAACGGATTTTTTATAGGATTTTAAGCGCTAGTAAAAGCGATCAACAATAGTTTTATGTAGACTCCTGGCTCCTGTACGGCAATATTCCAATAATATTTGACATTATATAGTTAGATATTCCAGTTTTATCACCAAATATATGTGTATCCGATAAAAATGTATGAGGAAAGTCTGTCTGGTGTCTGCATTTTATTTTCTCCACATTATGTGTCTTGTATAAAACCGCCTTTAGCGTTATGAAGGATATTTTGATATGATTTAATTTAACATTCTTATTGTTCAGTTATGGTTATTTATTTGTATCTGTTGTTGTTTTTACAAGCTTTTTATTAATTCACAAATAGAAACTTACTTTCTCTTCCTTGGCCGGTTATTATCCAAAGCGGACTGAAAACATCCCAGCGTCAGCAACTTCTCGTATAATGAAATTGAACTGAACTAACATTAATACTTATATTATTCATATTTATACTATAAAAGTAAGTAAGTAAGTGTACTATAAGTCATTTTGTCGAGTAGATAAAAGATTTTTGCTTTTCGTGTAATCGTGTGTCATGTTCGTTTAAAAGTCCGTCTCCTGCGACTTTTCGCTAACATGTTTAGTTAACAAGTTTTGTTAGTTTGTTTTGTTATTTTTAGGCGCAGGAGACACGCCACATTTAAAAAAACTTTTAACGCGCATAACTTCCGATCGGCCTCACCAAATTAAATAATATTTTTTTTTTAGTATTCGTTATTGTTAGGACAAGATTTGTGCACAAGAAAAATTAAAATATAACGGGTTTTTTCCGCAACTGTACACTGGGAAGCTGAAACAGATATGTAAATATGGTGGTACGAATTTCGCCGGGTCAGCTAGAAGTAAAATAAAAAAATCATCGGTTCTCAAAAAAGTAAACGTCTTAAATACACTATGCATATTCTTACATCTGTAATATAACAAACGGTTTTAAAATAAAAAAAAACCTTTACTTTGAAGTGCAGTCTTGTCTTTTCCTTCATTGCACCCTCTCCGCAGTTTTTCTCCCCAAAATAATTAAATTCCTGAAGACGAATGACTTTACAATGGATAAGATGAAGAAAGTAATTGTACCGAGTCAAGTCTGAGACTTGATTAGTTCAGATCAAAGTCTCGTTTAAATACAGTTAACGTATTTGTAATTTTATTTAACGGTTTTTTTAAATGAAGGATACACGCCGATGTGAGTTTTTTCTTATTTGTTTATATGATTTTTTGTCACAAACTTATTGGTACCACAGTTTCTACTACACTCATGCCTATATTTCCGAGTTTATCATCAGCCTTAATTATTACACTGCTGGACATATGTCTCTCTGTAGAAAGGAGATATATATTATTCAATATTTTTAAACGAGCACTTTTTTATCTATATTATCTGAATCTCGGAAACGGCTCCAACAATTTTCTATTTGTATTTATTATTTATTGTACACATAGAATATATAAATATAAAAAAAATACAAAGAAGTGTCATGTACAAAGGCGTGCTTAACCCAAAATTGAGTTTTTGCACTAATGTGCACACAGTGCAAAATCATTTTATTTATTTTTAAGGAATATGTAATCAGACTGCCTATTACTGTATTTACGATGATTTCTTACTATTCGTTTGTACACCATTAACATGATTATAGTCTGAATTACGTACAAATACCAATGACGTTTATAATTTGTTGGTTTATTTCAAACAAATTCACTAAAGTTAAACAAAGAATATTAAAAACTATTCAACATATGCTTTGTAACAATATTTTTCTTCTTTGTCGTCTTAATTTGCTGTTAAACTTGTAAGGACGTCGTTGTAGTTAAACGTAGCGTGAACACTGACATTGTTTGAGCGGCCATGTTTGTTTTTTTCTTCATAATTTTGCGTGAAACAGCCACAGTCTAGAAATAAAGGCATAATTGAATTATCAGATTGTACACGAAACTAAAAATATGGCTGCGTTTTTATTGTTGGGTTATAAAAACCGTCAACATTTGTTGCGGGTAATAAATGCGTATTTAATTAAATGGTTAATGCGGTGAACGTAAATGATTGTACGGTGTATACTATTCTCTAAAACAACTTGTTTTATCATAAAGGGCTGCTAATATCATCATAAAATTTGTATTATATTATAAAAATAGCTTTTGTGCACCAACGCCATTATACAATTTTACCTATCTATATATTCCTTTGAAATGGACTTTTTTTTAAACAATCCAACAATTTGTATGCTTAACTATGCGATTAGTTAAAATGTAAAATCGTTATAAAGCAACAAAGGAATAACCACTGTCGTATTTATGATGTTAATAATATAAAATTTAGTTAGGATCCTAAGTCTTCTAAAATACTGCTCACTTATGTAGCCCGTACTCTAAGAATTATTGAAACCACATCTTCTATTTCATCTAAAAATTTTTTTTCATATAAATTAAGATACACATCAATTTATGAACAAGCAGTAATGATCAATTTAAAACTATACTTGTACTATGAAATTTACTTGAAAGTTTTATCTTAGACTTGTTCGACTTTTAAAATTTGTTTTTCATTTGCGAGTGTTACTGTTTTAATCTTGTATCAATTTTCTAACATTACTTGAAGTCTACACTCTTGAAAACTCAAATAATCTAATATTATGTCTACCACTGTATACGGAAGTCATGAAAATAATAATAGTGCAAAGCAATAAAGAAAACACAATAAAAATTTAAAAAAGTCGTTAAAGTGGTTACAGAACGGATTTTTTATAGGATTTTAAGCGCTAGTAAAAGCGATCAACAATAGTTTTATGTAGACTCCTGGCTCCTGTACGGCAATATTCCAATAATATTTGACATTATATAGTTAGATATTCCAGTTTTATCACCAAATATATGTGTATCCGATAAAAATGTATGAGGAAAGTCTGTCTGGTGTCTGCATTTTATTTTCTCCACATTATGTGTCTTGTATAAAACCGCCTTTAGCGTTATGAAGGATATTTTGATATGATTTAATTTAACATTCTTATTGTTCAGTTATGGTTATTTATTTGTATCTGTTGTTGTTTTTACAAGCTTTTTATTAATTCACAAATAGAAACTTACTTTCTCTTCCTTGGCCGGTATTTATATTAAAAACAAAAATCATAAAATGCATTGACGAACGAGATTTGAATATTAGAAAGCTTAAAGAAAACGAGTAGTATATATTTATAAATGCACTATTCTGAGACTGAACAACTACATCATATACCCTATAAAACTTACATTCATAATCCTACACATATATACATATTACACACAATAAGGATTATCCGTTTTGTAAATATAGGTACAGTAAAATGTAAAATCTGAAAAAGAAGAGCGCTGTTATCTAAAATAATTAAGGTGTATCTGAAAATGCTGTATCCTAGAAACAAAACTATCATTATTTGAATAATCACTCACCGTGGGAGAGCCACGCTTCGGCATGAATGGGCCGGCTCGACCGGAGTGATACCACGGCCTCACAGAAAACCGGCGTGAAATAGTGCTTGCGCTGTGTTTCACTGAGTGAGTGAGGATACCGGAGGCCCAAACCCCAACCCCTCTCCCTATCTCCCCCCCATCCCCCAAAGGCCGGTAACGCACTTGTGACGCCTCTGGTGTTGGGGGTGTCCATGGGCGGCGGTAATCGCTTACCATCAGGCGATACGTCTGCTCGTTTGCCGGTCTATTCCATAAAAAAAAAAGAATATTATTATTATTATGAATATTAATTTACTAGCTTTCCTCCAGAAATGAATATCCTAAAAATAACAGTTTCCGTTTGAGATTCCACACATTTCTATTTAACGTGTAGCAATGTATATTCTATGTTAGCTTTACTAAAGCATAAAGTATTTAGTAATGTTATGAATTTGTAATATATTCACGGAAATGCTATTATTCAGGTAGCCGCTAGCCTTGGGCTACCTAACAACCTTCATGCTTTCTGAATTTAAATTAAGATCAAAACAGACTATGGATGTATTCCTTAGAAATAACAACTGGTAGCTTAATACAAAGGTTGGTTTTAATACTATTTTATTGAGTCATTAAGTATTTAAGCTTAAGAACGGACATCGCCATAAAAGTTTTTAAAGACCACTGCTGCACACAAGATAAGCATCTCATTCAAAAGGTCGTGCAGTTTTTGCGATACATTTGTATGAGCTCGCAGATATTTGCGATGCGTTGCGAGTTCGCAGTTATTTGTGGGAGCCCTAGACCATACTGGCCAGACGGGATGGTATAAGGTTTGTTTCAAGTTTTCCTTCTTTACGCAGTGATGATGTACTGCCTAGTTGGTTTCCTTAGTCGGCTCTTACGATACCAATAGGATAAATAATAATCGAAATAATCAACTGCACGTTTGGCCTAGTGGTTTAGCGGTCACCACGCTGTCTCTACTTCGCCAAGTATCGTGGGTTCAAATCCCAGGTAGGACAACACTTTATGTGATCCACAAATTATTGTTCTGAGTCTGGGTGTTCTTTGTGTCCGTTTCATGTATGTTTGTACAGTCCCCCGCGACACAGGATTTATTCTAAGTGCAGGAGTAGTCATTTAAAAAAAAATAAAAAATAATGCTTTTGACAATTAGTTTCCTAATTCGTCACCACACGGATATTCTTCTATAAAAGTAATTGCCGTAAATAGCGTTATTGATGAAATATATTCACAAAATCTTAGTTAAATAAAATATTACATCAAATCTATTTGCATTGATTAAGTATTTTGTGTTGTTTTATTTTTACATCCTCAAGTTGGGTTCATTGGGTAAATTGTTACAAAATTAAATTTGAATATTAAAATTTCAATTTAAATCAAATTCAGTAATTCTGATGTCGTAATCAATTTAATTATTAAAATGACAAATGCATACCTACTAAGTAAACTGTTGTCTTCTTTTTACAAAAACCAGATACTGACACATAAAGAGATTGTGTAAAAACATTCGTAAAACCAATTTATTAATATAAAACAAAATAAAAATTAAACGGTAACTTCTTCGATCCCACAACAAACTCAATCCAACTCCATGCTCGCTCAACGCGGCAAAGTTGACGGTACAGTCGTTTTAAAAAGTTACATCGTTATTAAATTGTTCTGCAGAGAACTGAAGCGGCAAATATTTGATCAAACCCTTGCGAAGGTGTGGATGATTGGCCCAATTTGTCTAAGGCACGGACCTCTGCCCGAGAGACATATTGTTGCTTCTATTATTATGTTATTAGGGGAACGTTTTTAGAAGTATATCTAGTCATGTTTGTCGAAGATGCGCTTTCCTTATCACCGCTCCAAAATTAATATGCCTAGAATCGTTATTGCCGAAAAACCTGAATTGATATGGATGAAATTTTCTTGTTTTATTTGCATTAATGACGTTTAACCGCATCAGAATGTATGTGTGTAATATAAGATAAAAATTGACAGAAACATGATACTATCTTCGTTTTGAGTTTCTCAAAACTTAGTTTTTAAAATCTATCTGACTGACATACCCAGAGATCAACGCACAGCCCAAACCGCTGAAGCTAGAATCCTGAAATTTTGCATGTAGGTTCTTTATATAACTTAAGTGAGCACTAAGAAAGGATTTTTTGAAATTTCACCCCTAAGGGGATAAATCAGGGGATGAAAGTCTGCGTGAGCGAAGCGAATAAAAGCTAGTAAATTATAATGCTTCGGAAATATGCCTTCGGCTATATAAGAAATCAGTTTTCAGCAATACTTTTGTTCCTTTTCAGCGAATGGGTAAGGTTACCAGAGACCTCCCTGACTCTTAATTTGCATATTTTTTGAGCTTTTGTACTTACTATCGGGTAATCCTGTTTTGAATAGAGTAGAGTACAAGATGGAACTAGAATGTAAGGAACTAGATAAAAGTAGGCTCCGAACAAACATCGGAGGTACTAGAATTTAAAAAAAAAGTAACCTGTTTTGACCCCAAATACCACATACATAAAGGTGTGTACAATACCATATAAAAGTGACGAATAACCTGTTATAATCTATTGGCTTTACCGGATTTTTGGCAGATAAAGTAAAAAATAAATAAAATAAAATTTACTGTCTCAAATAATTTGTTTACAACCAGTAGTGTTCAGAATCTTTTATAAAGCAAATAATGCCTGTAGTAGAAGACTCTACTCGCAAGATTAATGCTCATCATTCTGATTTAAACGCATATTCTATAGCATATTCTGTATTATTGGCAGAGGCCAAAAATCGCCCGGAATATTGAATAATTAATACTTCATTAGTGTTTTCATTTGTATTGAATCGTGTTTGGTCACTAGTTCCATCCATTAAGTGTAATATACTGGAATTCATTCTTAACATTTATAACATCAAGTATTGTTCGAGAACTCGATCATGGTTGTAAGTAAACTAGGTTACATTTTTGTTGACTTAAGGCAATTTCTCACGAGCGTTTTTTTATCACAGTCATCTCGCAGCCGAAGGAAGTTCGCTAAAGCTAGCCATACACGGTAGGGAGTACCTGACAGGTTTGCCTGCATAGTTACACCCGTCAGGTAAGCTTCAACTAAGTAGAGGACACACCTGCACAGTTGTGCAACATACACGCTCCGGTTTACCTCTAAAGTTCAATTGTACAGGCAAACCTGTCAGGTATACCCTAACGTGTATGGCTACATTTACAGTGAAACCTATGAAATATAGTCTTTAAATGTATAGTGTGTTTGTATAAAAAAAGTTCTGAATAAATTAATCAGTGTTTAAACATAAATTTCAATCGAAGAGAAGGCCGGTAGAATATGATCATTAATAAAAAAAAATACGCTAGATTATTAGGCATTAAGTCCGCCTTGTGCAATATGTTTGCAGGAAGTTTAAATAAATAAATAAAATAAATTATACTACTTGTATACGATTTTTCGTCTATTGTCCGTCACACTTTCACTGATTTCAATAAAATTTGGGATGGGGATACTTTGATTCTTGAGAAGGGAAGGACTTGGGCTACTTTTTACTGCGAATACATGCGGACGGATCCACGTACAAAAGCTAGTATTAGATACAAAGAATGAAATTTAAAACATTCATAAAAACATAAATAAAACAAGCTACATAGACGCGACTTTAGGTAAACATACTAAAAATGATGTTTCTCATTATTCGTAAAACAGTATTAGGTCGATCGTGCCCTTGAGTGGCACAAACAAGAAATATGTACGTTCATTACACGAAAAAACCCTGCTTTTATGTAAATGTTTTGTACACGAACATCTTATTTATAGCCTCTACATAGCACGTTAACATAACATAGTCTTTACTTAGCATGTTTTACACAAACATACTTAAAATATTTACTTATGACGGTGACGATGCCGACACGACTTGTATTCCGATTGGAGCAACAATACTTCTAGGTAGGAGCTAGGTATGACTCTTCTTGCTCACCATAGTATTATCTATAGAAATAAAAAAAGCTATTCCATAGCATTTTTTATCAACTTATGCAATTATAATAATTTATTTATTTTTTATTTGTGCAGTATTCTTTTTGAAAATATTGACATCAAATAAGTGAAAAAATCGCATTCCTCCGATTTCGGAGCAGCTCTTCTGGATCCCTGCAAGCTTCGGGTGTTAGGTTTTATTTTCGTTACGGAATTTCTTGATTCTGTCGCCGTGCTCAATATATATATATATATATATAATAGCACTACAAAACATGGAATGCGATTTTTTGGGCATACGAGACCGTGGTAAAATCATAAGATTGTTTCAACAGCAATCCAATGTCTATAACGACCTCTTGGATGAATGGCAGCAACGAAGAGACGAATCATCTAAGGGGCGCCACATCTACCATTTCTTTCCATCTGTTCCCGAACGGTTGTCAAGGACATGGCTCGAGGTGAATCACTGTGTCGCTCAATTTCTTACAGGCCACGGTAACTTTAAGAGCAAACTATACTCATTTAAATTAGTCGATTCACCATTGTGTCAATGCTCAACACTTGATTCTAGCTGTGAACAGTCGGCTCATCATATCCTCTGGGAATGTAGTCTTTGGTACAATGAACGTAACATGATGCTAAATAGCTTACAAATTACGTCTGGGGTAGTATATTATGGGGATCTTGTGTCAACTGCGGTGAATTTCCGTGCGTTTAAGCGATTCTGCCATATAGAAATCAAATATGGCTCACTTAGGACCCATAATATTTTATCCGTGATGCTTCCAGGTTTGAAAAAGGCGTCTGCCTATTTTGACTTCAATTTGTATCCCGCTTTGCCAAGGAGGGTAGTGGACTTATTATATTTCCAACTCCTCCAGTTTTCTTCTGATTAATTTCGTTGCGGGTTCCAAGACAGTTTAATTTTTACTGGGACTTCCCGAGTGTCATAACTCGGTGTTTTCGTGGGTCACCGCTGTTGATCCTGGTGTACAGGAGTTACAGTGGTGGGCATGTGAGCGGGATTAGTCCCATATATATAATAGGTCTTTACCTACGAAATTGCCGTTTTGTATGCAATAAGTGAAAGTACTTATTTTTTAAAACTTTTTTATTTCTGTTATTTAAAGTAATCACCCATGCAATCGACGCATCTTTGCCAACGCATTGGCATTTTTTTTAATGCCCTTCTTGTAAAAATCAGCTGGACGGGAGGCAATAAACTCTTCAAAGGCATTTTGTACTGCCTCTCGGGAATTGAATGTTTTACCCACTAAAAAGTTGTCTAAATTTTGGAAAAAGTAATAGTCGGTAGGTGCAAGGTCTGGTGAGTATGGCGGATGAGGGAGAGCTTCCAACCCCAGCTCTTGCAGCTTGGAGACTGTCTGTTGCGCAGTATGGAGTTCGCGCGATGTCGTGAAGGAGCAGTGGGGACGACCGATTGACCAAAGCTGGTTGCAGATGTGCAAGCTTCTCCATCATTCTCTCCAGTTCTTCACAGTACACATTTGCATTAATGCTCATGCCGTTTTGTAAAAAGCTGTGGTGAATCACACCCGCACTAGACCACCAAACAGTGACCATCACCTTTTAGGGGTCATTTTTGGTTTAGGGCATTGCTTTGGTGCTGAACCAGGGTCTAACCAACTTGCTGAGTGCTTTTGATTGTCGAACAGAATCCATATTTCGTCGCAAGTAAGAATTCGTTTCAAAATTCCTTAATTTCTTTGCCTGTTGAGCAGCGCAAGGCAAGTCTCGACGCGTACGTTGCGCTGGCGATCGTTAAGGTCGTGGGGCACCCATCTATAAAGCTTTTTTACCTTGCCAATTTGTCGCAAATGGATCAATATTGTTTTGATGCTTACATTAAAAGCTCCTGCTAGCTCAGCTGTAGATTGAGTTTCGTCAGCAATCGCCTTAAATTCATTATTGTTAACCAAAGACTCCGGACGACCACGAGCTTCATTTTTCAAGTCAAAATTTCCAGAACGGAAACGGGAAAACCAATAACGGGTTGTGCGTTCGTTTATACAGTTCTCTCCGTAAACGTTTTTGATGTTACGTGCCGTTTGTGTCGCGTTGGTGCCACGACGGAACTCATATTCCATAATTACACGAATTTTTAAAGTATCCATTATGACGAAAAATGTTCAAATGTAATGAAAATACAACGCTAATCAGAAAACAAAAGACTGAGTTTGTAAATAGAATGTCATGGTTTTAAAACAAAATTAATTTGAATTTAGAATACAGAGCCATTACAAACTTTTTTTTATTTGAAATGACCAGTACTGAAGAACGGCAATTTCATAGGTAAAGACCTAATATAATAGCAATAGCTTAAAAATAAATAAAATTGGAGTATCTGTTTGTAATATTAAAATAACCGCTTTTTAATAAATGCATAGGTATGTGTATACACGATACATCTACTATATAAAAATAAGTCGGGTTTTCCTTCCTGACGCTATAACTCCAGAACGCACGAACCGATTTCCACGGTTTTGCATTCGTTGGAAAGGTCTCGGGCTCCGTGAGGTTTATAGCAAAGAAAATTCAGGAAAATTTTCAACAGAAAAGCGGGAAAGTGTTACATAAAACGAAGCCATCTGGTGGCGAAACGGAGTTCGCCGGGTTTGCTAGTGTATAATATATTTTTTTTAAATTTTTGTGTGTCTGTCTGTTTGTTCCGGGTAATCTCTGGAACGGCTGGACCGATTTTGACGGGACTTTTACTTACAGATAGCTGATGATGTAAGGATTAACTTGGGCTACTTTTAAGACTAACTTTGTCCCGCGGCGTTACCCGTGTAACATCGTTTTTTTTGACTTTCATTGTTTAACAATTTTTGTTTTCAGCGCCCTCTCGTTCACTGTAGTTCGAACTACAATTGGGTGCGGAGCGCGATCGAATTGCCGGGCTGTTTGGTACACCTAGGTGGCACTAGGTGACGTATGTTTTGAAGGATATTTTTTGTTGACATTCGGACACTTAGAAACAGTGAGACATTATCATATGTGTAGCATACGATTCTCATTACATCTTAAATTGTTCGCAAATAGGCAAGGAGAATGGAAGTTGTACGTCTTGTTCGCACATCCAGAAATGGGGAAGGGGTTTCATCTAGAAGATTCGATTAGAAGTCTATAAAGATGGATGTGTGGCAGATTCCTTTTCATTTCTTAAATCTTCTCTCATGAACTCTGAGGAAGCTTTGCTTACTGTGAATATTGATATCTTTGTTGGTAGTGTTTGTGAGTGTTCAAGTCCCACTGTCTGTGGTAAGTTAACCTCAAAAAGGTTTTTCCTTATTATCTTTATGTATGTAGAATATGTCCTCAGGCTATTTAATTTTGTTTATAGGGTCGATAGATTACCGCTGAAAACTACCTACATTGTACCTGTCTTGTGGTTCGTGATTTGTTGCTGAGGAGGATTGAAGATTGGCAGCGCACAGCTCACTCCTCAAGACCCATCTGCCCTACCTTGAGGGAAGTTCACATAATCTTTAAATTGAAATTAATTAATACTTTTACTTAGCACCTACAAGTGGATCACTGGTGGACGTCTCCTCAAGCTACCTTGAGCTGGAGAGAGTCTACGGCTGACTACCTCGAGTCAGAAAGGTGACCAGAGGGGGGCTATCCTGTGCTGTCCAGTCTACAGGCTTATTGTGTAAAAGAAGAAGACTGTATAGTTTTTATTTTAAAACTACCTTGTAAGTTTCTTTATAACTTTATATTTTTTATTTATCAATTGTAAAGTAACTTGAACAAAATAAAAGTTTGTATGTGTCGTAAGTTGTTTCACTGAAGCCTCCCGTGGACCCTCTGCACCCTCACTTCAAATTTTATTAAAATTCTTACGGCGCCCTGAGGTCTCATATTTATCCTGAGTCGAAACCGGTGAGTTTCCACCTGACAAGTTCAGGGGTTACAAATTGGCGACCAACGTTTGGCTAACTTCTCGAACCCTGAGGGTGTGCTGAGTGTGTGTTCCCGGGAGAACTTTGGATGAGACGCTTACTATCCGTCCGAGACTACCCAGGACGTTAATTGGTTTTGTGAAGTGCAGTTCGCATGTAATAATTCTCTCATTGCATTTTTCAGCACATTATTACCATCTCTGCGGTGTGGAAAAGCATTGAGCAAAATTCAAAATTAAATCAAAATTTTAACTGCACAAATTTTGGTAAGTCTTTTTTGAATTATTTTGGCGAGAACATTTTTTCTTTTTTTTTTCTTGTTGGTTGTTTTTTTAAGTTCTTGTGTTTGTTCCCTAAGGGATCAGCACAGTATTAGAGACACATACATATAGCTTTTATTTTGTTCGGGCTTTCCTATAATAACTTTATTTTTAACTTTTTATATTCCTACCTACTTACAAAGTAAGTAGATAAATGTGTGATTAACTTCATTTTAATTCTATGACAGGGTTTGCATGATATAACCAAAAGGATATTGTGCTTCCCTTTATCTTGTTTGTAATTTTTACATGATAATTTAACCTTTTAGTGTATCAATTTAAATTTCAATCTAGGACACTTTACATAAATAAAAGTAGGGTATACTTTTATCTATAGTAAAGAAAACTTTTATAACTTAAGACTTTTGTTCTTTTATGGTTTTAAGAAGCAGGAACCTATTGTTCATTGATTATAGATTGTCAGTAACTACTTTATAGTTGTGGAAACATGAAGCAAACATCATTAATGTATTAGAATCGAATCTGTAATTAACTTAGAGTTAGAAAGGGGATCAAAAAAAAAAGTTTTCTTTTGTTACCCCACAAATTAAATAAAACTGTTTAAAATAATTTTAACTTGTAATTAAAAGTAACATTTAGAGATAATTTTTTTGGTTATTGTGTTAATATAGTAACACATTATTTTTATAACATTCAGCCTAATCTTTTTGTAAGACTGAATCTTTTATTTTTTTACACTAAGAATAACTTAGTGCTTTATTTTAACTTTGTTAACTTGACATTAATTTTATTTTGAATTTTTAAAACATCATGTCCCGGCTGATTGAATGTATTAATTATCATTGAAGAGGATGAACTTATTAACGAATTGTCTGCCGTGGGTGTTTCAGCGAATCCCGATGACACGGAGATCAATTTGAGGAGTGAGCTGCGCACTGCGTTGCGGCTTATCCGGCGTGGCAGCATTAAGGCCAGCGCTTTTGTCCCTGTTTCTGCTGCTTCTAAGCTGTATTCCTGAGAGCCGAAGGTCCTTGAACTGGAAGGAGTCCTTTCTTCAGGTGATTTTTTTTCTATTAAGGCTAGTCGCCGAAGAGTTACATTGAGGGCTAATTGTCTTCTAACTAGGTTAGCAAGGTGTAGTTTTGTCTGTCCAGAACTAGTAGGTATCCGTGACATGTTAGTCAAAATTTTGTCTGTGTCAGAAGCGGATACCGATTCTGATTCTGATGATTAGGAAAGGGAGATACTTCCTACACATAGTGAACAAATAAATTACACCTCACTTGTGTAGAGGACGGACTGTACGATGCTACCCAAAGCAAAAACTATTGCTGGGTTGCCGACGAGTGACACGCCTGATCAGGATTCTGGGGACTGCAAGGTTTGAATCCTCCTTTTTTATAGGTCCATGGGTTACAACTTGTTCCCCCCTGACAGGTCTAGTTGTTACAAATTGGTACCTAAGCGTAGTGGCTGCTAAACGCTCGCTTTTGGTTTGTGATCTGTCCGATATCTAAGTGTAGTGAGCAGGAACAACCTTGTGTTCCTTCTCCTCACTGTATCGGACCACTCTCCAAATCGAACGTAAGATAGGGAGATAACAATTTTCGCATCGAACAGTTCCTCTCCGACACACACCTCTCCACTCGGTTGCACATATGTGTGTGCAGTATACCGTGATTTAGGGTGTGATGTCAGTAAAGTAGTATCTTTAGGAGTTAAGTTTTTTTTTAACTTAACCTACCTATATTTTAAATTTTAGATTTTCTTCTTATAAACTCTGTGTGTCCTAACATTTGAGGTCATCACAGCTTTTTTCTTTGTTTGTTACTGTTTGGTTGTTCCCTTCGTGCTCTACTCAGGGAACACTGTGGGGAGGGGGTGGTGTAACATCGTTTTTTTTGATTTTCATTGTTTAACAATTTTTGTTTTCAGCGCTCTCTCGTTCACTGTAGTTCGAACTACAATTGGGTGCGGAGCGCGATCGGATTGCCGGGCTGTTTGGTACACCTAGGTGGCACTAGGTGGCGTATGTTTTGAAGGATATTTTTTGTTGACATTCGGACACTTAGAAACAGTGAGACATTATCATATGTGTAGCATACGATTCTCATTACATCTTAAATTGTTCGCAAATAGGCAAGGAGAATGGAAGTTGTACGTCTTGTTCGCACATCCAGAAATGGGGAAGGGGTTTCATCTAGAAGATTCGATTAGAAGTCTATAAAGATGGATGTGTGGCAGATTCCTTTTCATTTCTTAAATCTTCTCTCATGAACTCTGAGGAAGCTTTGCTTACTGTGAATATTGATATCTTTGTTGGTAGTGTTTGTGAGTGTTCAAGTCCCACTGTCTGTGGTAAGTTAACCTCAAAAAGGTTTTTCCTTATTATCTTTATGTATGTAGAATATGTCCTCAGGCTATTTAATTTTGTTTATAGGGTCGATAGATTACCGCTGAAAACTACCTACATTGTACCTGTCTTGTGGTTCGTGATTTGTTGCTGAGGAGGATTGAAGATTGGCAGCGCACAGCTCACTCCTCAAGACCCATCTGCCCTACCTTGAGGGAAGTTCACATAATCTTTAAATTGAAATTAATTAATACTTTTACTTAGCACCTACAAGTGGATCACTGGTGGACGTCTCCTCAAGCTACCTTGAGCTGGAGAGAGTCTACGGCTGACTACCTCGAGTCAGAAAGGTGACCAGAGGGGGGCTATCCTGTGCTGTCCAGTCTACAGGCTTATTGTGTAAAAGAAAAAGACTGTATAATTTTTATTTTTTATTTTAAAACTACCTTGTAAGTTTCTTTATAACTTTATATTTTTTATTTATCAATTGTAAAGTAACTTGAACAAAATAAAAGTTTGTATGTGTCGTAAGTTGTTTCACTGAAGCCTCCCGTGGGCCCTCTGCACCCTCACTTCAAATTTTATCAAAATTCTTACGGCGCCCTGAGGTCTCATATTTATCCTGAGTCGAAACCGGTGAGTTTCCACCTGACAAGTTCAGGGGTTACACCCGCAGTACGATAATAACCGCGGGTAACAGCGCTAGTAAAGAAAGAAGCTAGTAAAGAATAAGATACTTGTATCTGTTTGTTTGGGCTTAAAAAATGTCGACGACAATCTAATAAAAAGCAAAACGTCTGCAGTCTTATTATCAAGTGTACCAAAAACCCTTGACATACGTTCTGTTTTAACTTGTTCTTATTTGTACTTCTTTCCTTTGAAAATCTTTAACTTAATGATCAGATTCTAAAACCAATAGTGATTTAAAAATTGCATTTTTAGATTGAGTCACTTAACTTGATATCATGGTTCAGTGGGTTTAAAAACATTAGGTGAAGCAGTATTCACTCGTATCAATATCGTGTGATAACCGTATATTGTAATAAACCCTTTAATATACAATCGTGTTCCTGGTCACGATTACAATTGCTTAATAGTATCAAATTAGCGGTACATTTATTAACATACTGAAAGTTAAATGAGGTTACTATTAAGATATAAAAATTATTTTTTGAATTGAAAATTTCTCTAGAATGGACCAGGAGCCAGTGACAGATTTTGATGACCAAGTCCCTCCCAATCGCAACTTCGTAAAAGGCATTAGGAATGTATATTATGAATACTCGTGACCGTCAGCTGCGACTCCGTCGGTGGGGCAGGCAGTGGCACCATGCCAAGCATGCAGAAAAAAAAATGTTTCACTCACTTCTCCCATTTCAAAATTTGTAGGAATATAGTTTACCTAATATCTTGAAGGAAAATAAAGTCAGCTGATCATAACATGGTGAATTATACATCAGCTGGGCACCTGAACATGACAAAAAAAAATTTTTTCAATGATTTCCTCTCATCTTAAAATTTTTCTAGGGATAGTTCATATGCTACTACGAATAAAAATTCATGTCAGCTTGCTCTATACCAATGGAAAGTTTGTCAGCTGGCACCTTGAAAAGTGTAACGCAGGTGCATCCATCACCTAATGAATCCTATCAGCTGACGACTTTTCCCTTGACTTACAGTTACTTAGCAGATTTTTTTCAACATTTATTAGAGCATGTTATCAATCCTCTTACAAATTTTCATCTGAGAGGACATCAAGTTTCTTAAGTTATTCTCTTTTTACAGATTGAAGCTAGATACATAAGCCTTTTCTACATTGCAGCTAGATTGTGGATTAAAATTACTGAAGTATATGTATGTAGATGTGAGATTTCACTTTAAGAACTATGCGGTTCACTTTTTCTAAACGTCAAATATTGAATAAGTATTATGCTGTTTCAAGGACAATGATATTTAATCTTCTTTTCTTCTTAGCGTACTTTACTATAGTGTTTTTGTAAACTACCTAAAAAAAAACGATTCATTATCCCAAGATTAAACTGTCTATTTAAAAGAAGACTTGTGTAAGAAACGATTTATGTAAAAAAAAATTCTTGAATTTTTTTTCTTAACTTAAAACAGCGACATCTCCTGGAATCAAGTAACACTAACTTCACAGTAGGTACATTATATGATTACTTTTAAACGCATAAGAAAAGTGTATAAGATCAATTCTGTACATTAAAGAAATTTAGATTTTTTGGGAGGATGCTCTTATTGATACTGAACCAAAAACTAGAATGCCATAAACGTTAAATGGTCATTTATATTTATAATATTTATTTTAAGTTTAAAATACTTGAAAGAGGAGTAAACATGTAACATAATAGTTCATCATAATTTACCAGAAAATGATACAAAACATCTTTATGATAGGGAGCCGAATGCAGCGCGGGCGCGTGGCCTGCGCCCTGCCACGGAATAACTAATAGTACTGCCCTACGTTGGTTACCAGAGACGTCCAAATTGATTAAAAAGCAGTACCTGCGCGGTCGGTCGACTCCGTACGCGACACACGCACCCAAATCGACTTAAAAACTCAGTAGTAGTTCTTGAATATAAATTCGGTTAAAAAGTTATTTTTGGAACTATTTACTTGATTTTTGTTCTACCTACTATAAATATTACTTGGTATTATAATATTTCTTCTGTATTTTTAAGCAACTTTCAAAAGGAGGAGGTTCTCAATTTCATCGGTATATATTTTTTTTATGTATGTATACACGGATTACTCCGTCAATTTGTGGACCGATTTTGGAAATTCTTTTTGTATTCGAAAGGGTATGCTCTCCATGTGGTCCCATGGCACTCAGTAGTAGTTCTTAAATGTAAATTCGGATAAAAAGTTATTTTCGGAACTATTTACTTGATTTTTGTTCTACCTACTATAAATATTACTTGGTATTATAATATTTCTTTTGTATTTTTAACCGAATTCCAAAAGGAGGAGGTTCTCAATTTCATCGGTATTTTTTATTTTTTTATGTATGTACACGGATTATTCCGTCAATTTGTGGACCGATTTTGGAAATTCTTTTTGTATTCGAAAGGGTATGCTCCCCATGTGGTCCGATGGCCACCATATCAGGATCTGATGATGGGATCCTAAGGAAATCGAAGGAAACCCTCAAATTTATGTAAGCGCCTGCAATGAAGTTAAAGCAATTGTCTGCATGCCTTCATATTCTGTAGACATCATTTAATTTCATAATATATAAAACGGGTCTTAACGATATCAGAGTTAACCTTAGATAGTCAGTTTACCTCAAATCACTTGAATTATAGTAACCTATAGAAGGTAGTCCATTTGAGATTTTATTACACAAAATTACCTGAAGTCCTTTTTTTTTTTTTTTTTTTTTTTTTTTTTTTTTTTATTTTTTTTTTTTTATGGAATAGACCGGCAAACGAGCAGACGTATCGCCTGATGGTAAGCGATTACCGCCGCCCATGGACACCCGCAACACCAGAGGCGTCACAAGTGCGTTACCGGCCTTTGGGGGATGGGGTGGGGGGATAGGGGGAGGGGTTGGGGTATGGGCCTCCGGTATCCTCACTCACTCGGTGAAACACAGCGCAAGCACTATTTCACACCGGTTTTCTGTGAGGCCGTGGTATCACTCCGGTCGAGCCGGCCCATTCATGCCTAAGCGTGGCTCTCCCACGGTTAAAACGGTGCCTTTCGATTCTATACATCATGTATGTTACCTTTAGTCGTATTCTTTCAAGTTATTTAGGTGAAATGATGATGAGAGACTTGAGAAAGACTAAAAAGTGAAAATTAAAAAAAACGACTTAAAAAACTAAAAAAGTATCAAATAACTTAATTTGTATGTGCTACCTATTCATAGGTTTGAAGTCGGTGCCAAGCCAAAATGTAATAGTAGGTACCGCACTCGCCACGTGTGACCTTGAGCGGGATAGCTGCTCTTCGCGTGGAACAAAACAACTGAAGCGTCGGTGACGCGATGACGTCGTTGACGTTCGTCTCGAAATATAACGAGTGTGATACCTACTATTACATTTGGCTTGGCACTGACTTCAAACCTAGGTAGCACATGCAAATTAAGTTAATTGATACTTTTTAGTTATTGAAGTTGGTTTTTGTAAACGAAGTTTTTTTTTAGGATTTTGTAGGTTATAGCATAGGTATAAGCAGGCGATTTTTGTTGTACCTAAATAATTAGCAAATAGTCTTTTGTAGTTACTAATTGGTTTTCTCGGTATTTTTAGAATTTTGTAAGGTTATAGCATAGGTACCTAGGTACCTATAATTTACTTTGTTATAGGATTTTGTTAGGTTATTGGTATAGGCATAGGTAAGCAGATGTTTTTCGTTGCAAATATTTAATTACTTAATTATTATTTGTTGGTGTTTTAATTTCTTTTAGTAAGTTGTAGATACCTTCCATTTTTTCGTTGAATTAGTTGTAGATACTTAGATAATTTAGTTTTATTTACGTTTTGAAAATAAGCTTCATTCGTTACGTCTAATTTTTCATTTAACTGTAGTGATAAATTTAACATTGTTTTTCGTATTCGATTTTATCACATCACACTAATTTATAAAAGCGAATGTTTGTGAGGGTGTATGTTTGTTACTTCTTCACGCAAAAAGCACTGGACGGAATTGGATGAAACTTTACAGTAATATAGTTTACTAGCTGTTGCCCGCGGCTTTGCTCGCGTGGAAGTTGATTATTTACAATATATTTAATTCAAACTGTGTAAGTATGTATAAATAATTTATTAATGTTTTTAAACGTACCTATTTATTTATTTTTAATTAATAGCCCATTAAAAAGGATTTCATATCTACTAACGTTCGACCCTTATTTTAACCCCTTTAGAAATATAATTCCCATAAATGATGATAAAGGTAATCATTTATTTGTACTTAAAAGCCTAAGGACAAAGTTTCAGGCTACTAAATTAAAAATGACGATCTTCCAAACTAATCTACTTACGAAATGTCAACACCTAATTCACCCCTTAGGGTTAGAAATATCATTTATGGGATTTCCTTTCGAGGGCGCTCTGGTTCCCTGGTTTCCAGAACCCGAGACGGTGTACGGTTTTTAGTCGGTCCGAGTCCGACATAACCACCAGTCGGTGATATCCGAGGGAATGTCTGCACAAAAAAAGGGGTAGGTATAATATCCAGAGACACTTAGTATCTACGCGTTTTTAGTCCAAAGATAATTTTTCATGTTTCTAACTTAAAAAAAACTGGCTTCCATACAAACTTACAACCCCTATTTCACCCCCTTACGGGTAGAATATTGGAATACGCTTAAATACGTATCTCCTATTTTTTTATCAATAGCTCAAAAACAAATTTTCATGTTTCTAACTTCAAAATTGACGGACTCCTAGACTAACCCGCTTACGAAATATCAACGCCTATTTCATCTCTTCAGCGTAGAATATCGAGAAAGGCCTAAATACGTATCTACTCATTTTTAATCAGTAGCCCAAACCAAAAGTAAAGTTTCATGTTTCTAATTTAAAAATGACGAAGTTCCAAACTTCAACCCCTATTTCACCCCCTTAGGGGTAGAATATTAGGAAACGTTGAAATACATATTATCTACTATTTTTTATAAGTAACCCAAAAATAAAGTTTCATGTTTCTTAAATAGCCCTAAAATAAACTTTCATGTTTTTAACTTCAAAAATGATGGACTTCCAGACTAACCTACATACAAAACGTCAACCCCTATTTCACCCCTAAGGAGTAGAATATCTAGAAACGCTTAAATACGTGTTGACTCATTTTTAATCAGTACCCCAAAAATAAAGTTTCATGTTTCTAACTTAAAAAATGACGGATTCTATACAAACTTTCAACCCCTATTTCACCCCCTTGGGGGTAGAAATTCCAAAATTCCTTCCTTAATGGGTGTCTACTTAATAAAACGATCATACTCACCAAATTTTGTATTCCTAAGTTTAATAGTTTCCGCTCGGCGATGATGAATCAGTCAGTCAGTCAGGACATGTTATTTTATAAGTATAGAAGATACATCAGATTAACACATAGGTTACTGTTTGCCACGATAACCGACATACACGCGGGCGGAGCCGCGGGCAACAGCTAGTACTTATAATAAAAATGTAACAGGTCTAATTCTGTACATTAAAGATATTTTGGAAATTTTTTCTTGGAGGGCGCTCTATAATCGATACTGAACACAAAACTGTAATTTTTTTCATTTTTGTCTGTCTGTCTGTCTGTCCGTCTGTCTGTCTGTCTGTCTGTCTGTCTGTATCTTGGCCGCGCATCACGTCGAAACTACTGAACGGATTGAAATGAAACTTGGCATGATTTGAGTTCATACTACGAGGTAGGACATAGGATACTTTTTATCCCGAAATTCAGCACGGTATCCTGGAGAGAGGGGATGAAAGTCAAAATATGTACTTGGTTGTAATTCAATAACACATAGTCCGATTTGATTCATTCTTTTTTTTCTAGAAAGAAAAAAAATAAAAGAAAACGGGAAAAGTGTTTTTTTTTGTCCGCGACTATACACTGCCTGTGGGAAGCTGAGACAGATATGTAAATATGGCGGTACGAAGTTCGCCGGGTCAGCTAGTTAAAAATAAAACAATTCATTTGAATATCTCAAAAGAATAACGTTTGTTTATAATTTTAAATTTTCACTTTCACTTCTGTGAATAGGACAACCTCCTTATGACTGATTTTTTAAATATTCTAAAACATACCAACCGCATTTAGGTTAGCATCACAATATCTACAGTTCCAACTGTCCCTTCATCCATCAGGCGTTCTTAATTGAGTAATGGCGGTGTGACAGCCAGTACTGATTGATCGGCGCGACGGTACCGAGCTAAATATGATGTATTGCGTCTATTGAGACTGCTGTTTAGGGATTTGAGGTCCGTGACGTCACGTGAGGATTATGAGAACTGACAGGAATTAGTGAGGTGCGCCGAGGGAAATGTCAGATTCTAATTTGAAAACTAGGATTCCATAAAAATAATAATTGAATATGTTACTACTCATTTTGGCAAGGGATCTGTTCATGACCGACCTTGTTAAGCCTAGTACAGGCACAAATACTGTAATGAAACATAAGTTCTCACTAAATAAAGGTTATTATTATTGTTTAAATAATTAGAATCCATTATGTAATTTACTTATTTATTACAACATCACCTTCACATCATTACAGGTTGCCCTAATGCGATAGAGAGGCTAACTTACATATCTAATATTGTGTCTATTCCTTTACAAGTGAACAAAGAAACATATATACAGTAACGAAATATAAACTTTTATGTCTTGTAACAAATTAAATTTACAAGACATTTTGCGAGTACACTCAATTGGCACGAAAAAATATCTAAATCTTTGTGAACTTCGTTAATTAGATGGATAATTCGCGTAAGGGGTGCTTTCTCAAGTAAGTTAGTCCTGGCTACTGGCACAGCCAATAGAAGCGGACGTCGGCGCCTCCACACGTATGTAACGTGAGGCCATGGCATTAATCTGTTCAAAACTGCATATTTCTGCCGAAGCATGAATTTCGCGCGGAAACTTAACTGAATTTCTTCTTTAATATTGTTTTCTAATAAACAATGGCTAGTGTTTAATCCTATCCACCAGTGCTGGATTCCTTTGAGGGCAAGGATACCATGTGAATAGGCTTCTACGGCCCATAAATAAAAGCTAAACACCCACAGATCGATCACTGCTGAACAGTTCAAACTAGGGCAAGATCCTCATCGAGAGCTAAATACAATGATTTTCAACAATTAAAACACGGCACTAACCGACATTTTCTCAAAAACCCAGTTTCAAACTGTCTGTAAAAAACAATCACAGTGTTGCCATAGAAATCTTGCGTTTGGTTTCGAACAGCTAGATTATGCAGAGTTATTAACTTAAAGGCCCTTATCAGGTATTTTGTCCTATAAATAAACACAAACATTGTCAGTTAGTTTAAAGTAAATATGAATAGGCGTACCAACATCAAACTAAAACAGTTATTCCACGAAACAACGTGGCCCATAGTTAGGTACTTAATTAATAAGCGGGGTAAAATTCCTTCGTACAAATACCGAGTGTCGGACCCTACCAAGGCACTTGGAGGCTGTGCAACTCGCTAATTACTTCGCCAAATATTTACTTTGCTAAGATTCTCCTTTCTGCAGCTCTTGGCTGTGAGCTCATTGGAGAAAAGAGCGTTTTAATGGCAGATTCAGATTTAGTGAAGATAAATAATATTAAAAAGTTAGATAATGAAAGTAATGGAAAGAAGATACGCAAAACATGGAACACACGACCGCCATCACTGGGCTATCGACTGCCTAATGGTTTTACGGGTTGCCATACCTTCTACTGCGCCAACTGTTGTAGGTTCAAACACCGCACGGGAAAACCCTTTTGTGATTCATAAATTGTTGTTCTGAGTCTGGGTGTTCTTTGTGTCCGTTTCATTGTATCGTTATTGTTTCCGTATGTTTGTAACAACTGACGCAAGATATTATGGATAAATTATAATTGATATTGTATCGTCATTTTCACAGGGGAGAATCAGATTAACACTGTCGTCTTTAAAAAACGCGCCAGGCGCGGAATACACAAAAACGTTGATACCCTTGATACCTCGTTATCCTAGCTTTCTTCGCATAGATGACACGCACATAGAAACTTTCTATCGAATAATATTGTCAATTTATAGTTTCGCATGTGGATTTAGTGACGCTACTTGTAATAGTGTGTGTTCAACCTTAGTCATGGGTGGAGCGCCTTTGCTACTTAAAGTCACAAGTTAGGACATTCCTGACAGTCACTGAAGAGATTAAAACAAGATAAGATAAATGCTGAGACTTCAGCTAGGAACGTCCATTTATTACTAAACTACAAGGTCTCAGTTTAGCTTTTAGTATTTAGTAATTTATTATTATTATTTATTATTATAATTAATCATTTAGTTTTACAATTTTCTCTTATTTCTATTTAAATACAGATTTGACTAGACAATTCGTTATAAATAAGAGGTTGTCGATGACGACCGCACTAATATAATATATTGTGTTGCAGTCGTCATGGAATTCTTTTGGCGCTCAATATAATTTGTTGTTGAAAAGATCACAATATTTGGATTTATTGTCAACCAGATTGAACTTTTTTCTCATCACATGATTATTATATCAACAACCTTTAATCGTCCATTGATGAGTGATGGACATAGGCTTCTCCTGAGAAAGAGTCAATTACCTTCTTTAATTACACAGAGAAAAGGGTAATGCTTGAAATTTGAATAGCAATTATTTTTCCCCGAAAATGTGGGAGACATGCTCTGGCACATATGAGCCAGTCTTGACCGGAGTGACACCATCGCCTTACAGAAAGGCGGTGTAATCAGTTCTTTTTTTGCTTTTCATCGAGTGAGTAAGGTTGTGGTCCAAGTCTCCAAACGATTCCGGGAAGAGTGAGAAAATAGATGTTCACGCACTTATTACTCGTGAGTTGCAGATATTCAAAGGTAGCAGTAGTCACTGAGTATCAACAGACTCTTAAAATATATACAGTAAGGAAAAGAGAAAGTAGGAGTTCTGGTGTAGCAAGAGGTCCAATAGATCGCAGAAAACAGAGGAGTAGCGAGTACTCCACTGATAAATAGCTTGGCTTAAATTAAAAGAGTGGTGGAATTAGTCCAGCACCGTATATAATATTGCCCAGCTATTTCCAACCTTTTCTGCCAAAAATATCAAGATACAAAAGGCTTTATTATTAAAATATATATATTTTTTTTTTTTTAATAATAATAATATTTATTCAACAGATAAATTTACAAATTTCTCTTAGGTATACTGATAGTGTATAAAATTAGGGACATATTAGGTAAGAGGTTGCCGTTGACGACCGTACTAATATAAATTGTGTTACAGTCGTCAGCGCCTTCCACCCATCACAACCACAATCGTTTTACTGTGCAAAAGCGTATTCCTGAGTATTTAAATAATAACTACAAAGAAAATATGCTAAACAATTGATTTACAATAAAATTAAGCAATAAATTAATAATTAGAATAAAGATTCAATACAATGGAATATTATCAAAAATAAAAATAACAATATAAAATATAGTATCAATTCAATAAAATATCAAATAAAGATAATAACTGATACCCAATATACAATTATCTGGGTCTGTCTGTCACCGCAAAAGAAAATAATCTCTGTGTGTGTGTGTGTGTGTTAGTGTGTGTTAATGTATGTGTCTGTGCTATTGGTGTGTGTGTTGTGTGTGTGTGTGTTGTGTGTGTGTGTGTGTGTGTGTGTGTTAGTGTGAGTGTGCAAGGGCGCACACTATGTAGTTAGTAGGATCTTTGGTTGATTACAAGTTCTTCTGTTTTTTCGTAGCTAAGCGTCTTGAGCCAGCTTAAGGTTCCTGCCTTGAATTTGTTCATAGGTAGTGAATAAATATTATTCTCAGCATTTGCGGCATTGTATAAGAAATTACCAAGAACATAATATTGCCGCCGTGCTAGTGCCGTTCTATGTGGTGTTACAGAATGAATTCTGGTTTTGTTGCGCTTTGTTACTGGTTTAAAAGTAGTGCTCTTATGCCTGCGAAGTAGTACGCACTTGATAAAAAGCTGCCTTACTGTGAGTGCGGAACAGTCACTATAGAGGAGATCAGTACTATATCTCCTTGGTTTGCCAAGTATAATCTTTAGTATTCCTCTTTGAGCCCTCTCCAAAGGCAGTAGCATCGTCGTCCCTGCACCACCCCAAGTAATAATGCAATATTGTAGTAGGCTCTGGACCAGAGCATAATATACACAAAACAGTGTTTTTAAATCTGCTGAACGCCTCAGTTTTCTGAATATCGGAATTAGTTTTCTTATTCGCGCCGTTAGGTTGTCAACATGGGCCGTCCAATTTAAGTATTTGTCTATGGTGAGCCCAAGATATTTTACTGTGTCCGATTGTACCAGGTCTGGACAAGTGCATTCTGTCCATCGAAGACAGGTGTGTGCCTTAACAGCAAAGTGAGAAGGTGGTTGAGCGTTTTTGCGGTGAGAGAACGTAATAAGTCTTGTTTTGTTAATATTGATGGTGAGGAGGTTTTCCTCAAGCCAGGTCGTCACTTTCCTAAGAGCATTTTCTGCATAGCTTTGAGTCTCCTCCCAAGTAACGCCATGCACTACCAAAGCTGTATCGTCAGCATACGATATGATACTGCAGTTTGGGAGAGATTTTGTGCACAAACTGTTGACATAAATCAGGAAGAGCGTTGGCGAGAGGACACTTTCCTGTGGCAAACCGAAAGTGAGCGATAATTGGCCGCTTATGTGTGTTCCTACTTTGACACACTGAGTACGGTTAGTAAGATACGACCTAAAGATGTCCAATACAACCCCACGCACTCCAACACACTCCATTTTATGTAGTAACAGCGGTACCGAGACAGTGTCGAAAGCCTTGGAGAGATCCAAAAATACGCCAAGGACCTTGAAGTTACTGTCTAAGTGCTTTGCAACCAGCTCCGTTAGATTTAGAGTTGCATCCTCCGTGGACTTGCCTCTGATGAATCCAAATTGATTTGGGGCAATGAGATTATTATGTAGTAGATATTTCGTAAGCCTACTGTTCAAGAGTTTCTCAAGTATTTTAGATAGAGCAGTTAGTAAGGATATCGGTTTATAATTATCAACACTGTCCCGGTCGCCACTTTTATGTATAGGGTGCACTAAAGCTCTCTTCAAGACTTCTGGAAAAACACCAGTTCTCAGACAAAGGTTGAAGGCAAATGTTAATGGCCTGGTTAGGCTACTTCTTGAAGCCTTAATCACTTTGGCCGGCACATCATCTATGCCTGCAGCAGTGTCCGTTTTTAAACCTGATATGATTGTCTCGATCTCGCAGCAATCCGTGTCCAATAGCACCATGGAGTCTCTAACTTTATGAAATTCACTATGTAGGTTATTAGGTGTATTGGTCCCCTCATTGGAAGCGCGTTTGGCCAATATACCATTTGCTAATTTAGGGTCGATATTTACAAAATAATCGTTTACAATATTGAGTGATTCACATGGATCTTTGCTCAGACACAGTAAAGAACTCGGCGTAGGTGACGATTGTTTCAAATTAATAATTTTATTTATTGTGTTCCACGTACCTTTAGGATTTTTTTTTGTTTTTATCGAATTCATTTTTCTCAAACTGTATTTTTAATTTTTGTAATAAATTGTTGCAATAGTTGCGATATCTTGTGTAAGTAACGTGGAGAATTGCGTTATTAGGATCTTGTTTGAATTTACTATGTAACTTATCTCTGTGCCTCATACACCTTAGCAATCCTGGGGTTAACCACGGTTTTATTGTGCGTTTGCGACTCGGAATGATTACCTTTTTAGAGTAAGCTGTAACTGCTTCAGAAATATTGTTCAATATAGCAGAAACAGCTATATTTGCGTCTGTGGTTCTATAAATTGTACTGAAATCAGTATTAGCCAGCTTCTGGGCTATTGAGGGATAATCCAATTTTAAATAAGTGTTTTGAGACACTCTTCTTTTTATTTTTAAATTTAAACCAAATACAATTGGGCAATGATCCGTTATAAGAGAATTGAGAATACACGTTGTAGCATATCTTTCCGATCTTAGCATTACGTGGTCAATGCAACTATCATTGCGAGTGGGAAGTTGGTGAGCAGGTAGGAAACCATGAAATGCCATTAGATCTAAATATTTTAAACTGTTAACGTCACCATTGGTCGGGGATATATTTATATTAATGTCACCTATTATAGCTATAGACTTAATCATATTTAAAGATATGAGGCACTGATCCAGACTATCGCAAAATTTATTTATATTTCTGTTTGACGGTGAACGGTAGATAGCCACAACCGCGTATTCGTTATCAGGACTTTGCATGACTAAGCAGTTGGCGTCATTAATTTGAGGAATAGTTACATTATGTGTCACATCTGATCTAATGTATAACAAAACACCATCGTTTTGGCTAGAGTAGTTCGAAGAATACGATGTATAGCCATTTATTACCGGAATGAAAGTAGCTTTACTAAGCCAACACTCTGTCAACACAATAATGTGACATTGAAAACCAATCCTGTCCAGGAAAATCATTAAAGCGTCGATATTGCAAATGACACTACGAATGTTAGTGTGCAATATAGTTAGCGATTCATCGTTTATATGACATTTTAAGTTTTCAGGAGAACATATAATTGATTTGGATATCTGGATTGTGTCAATATCGGAGATAATATCCTCAAACTTAGCCATTAACAATATGCGTGAGAATTCCGTGGACCATCTCATACTTACATGAATGTTTGAATTTGGGAGTTGTACATTTTATTTCAATAATGCTTAGGCAGCCGAATATTTTTTTTACTATATTAAGTCTATGCTTGGAATTGAATTTTGTGTAAAATTGTATGTGTGTCGAAAGTGTTATTTGGTGTAGTATGTATGTAGTTGAGTGACAGCTTGCAGTAACAAAACGTATGCTCATATAGCGCAAATGAGTTTGTGGTTGTGGAAATAATAGATACATATTCATTCTAGCAATCAATACAGACTGTCCGGTAAGAGTTTCCATAGTTAAATTAATAATAAAAAATAAATTTAATTGAATAAGTAAAAACATCATGCAAATAATATAATTTAAATGCCATACTATACTTTTCAGTCATAGTTCAGCGTGAGCCTCCAGACCGTCCAAGTCTCCCTCGGAATCAATACGATGAGCCCGGGCACCTACTCTCCTACGAAGATACACTCTTCCATGGGCCGTCCAACAGAACTCATATCCTTTTGTCTTGCTGTACTCACGGGCCAAGTAAAATATTTTCCTCGCCTTCTGTGTAAGGCATTCAGAAATAAAGATTGGCACAGCCTGTCCGTCGCATTGAAGGTGAGATGTACTCAATCTGTTCTCCCTATTCGCCCGATTAAAGGCGCTTATCGATTTCAGAAGCCTTTCCTTCAAGGGTACGGAGGAGAAATCGACAATCACAGGTTTGTTTCCCCTCTTATCTGAGTTTAGACGAAATATATCCCGAACATGGTGGTCCCCAACACTCATACCAGTAACATTGCCAACTTTTTTCACTAACGTTAATAAGTCTTCTTTGGATTCTGTTTTTTGCACAGGGAGATTACGTATTTCGATACATGTCTGCTTTTGTGATCTCTCTAAGTTTTCCACCTTAGCCTCCAATAACTGAATATAGGCCAGATGTTCGCGGCGCTCGGTTTCCATTTTAGTTATTTTCCCCTTCATTTCCTCATATTGTTTAGAAATAAATTCCATAGATTGCATTATTTCACTATTTTGGTTTATTATTTCATTTATAGTTCCTTTTATTGAGGTCTGCTGGTTCTTCAAAGTATCGAGCGTTTTTTTTGTTTCTGTGATATGTGCATGGAAGTCGTCGTCATGATGCCGCTTGCGAGGTCGTGTCAGTGTCCTATTCTGACAGGAACTCTCATTGTCGGTGTCCGTGTGTGGAGCCGAACTTACATTTGTAGTAGTGTTGCTATTTTCTTGGGTAGGCGGTGGAGCACTTTTCAGAGGCATCTCAAAGCTGCAAATACCTCAGCTACAAGTACCAGGATCACAGCGATATATAGGCGTAACACGCGAAAGGTGGTAGGTAGGATGACACGGTTAGGCGGGGTGCGTGTGCGCAGTGGCCACTCCCCTTAAGTTGACGGTGGGCGTGACGTGGGAGGTTATCAGTCTGAGGGTGTGTCACTCCACGAGCTTTTTGCAGTTTATGCGCGCCTAGTAACACTGACCGAATATTTTATTTGAATTTACTAATTAATTAATTTAAAAGTTTTACGGATGCACTTAGAACACGTCTGAGCACCTCAGCGATCCGGGGGGAAGGGGGTTAATTACACAGAGAAAAGGGTAATGCTTGAAATTTGAATAGCAATTATTTTTCCCCGAAAATGTGGGAGACATGCTCTGGCACATATGAGCCAGTCTTGACCGGAGTGACACCATCGCCTTACAGAAAGGCGGTGTAATCAGTTCTTTTTTTGCTTTTCATCGAGTGAGTAAGGTTGTGGTCCAAGTCTCCAAACGATTCCGGGAAGAGTGAGAAAATAGATGTTCACGCACTTATTACTCGTGAGTTGCAGATATTCAAAGGTAGCAGTAGTCACTGAGTATCAACAGACTCTTAAAATATATACAGTAAGGGAAAGAGAAAGTAGGAGTTCTGGTGTAGCAAGAGGTCCAATAGATCGCAGAAAACAGAGGAGTAGCGAGTACTCCACTGATAAATAGCTTGGCTTAAATTAAAAGAGTGGTGGAATTAGTCCAGCACCGTATATAATATTGCCCAGCTATTTCCAACCTTTTCTGCCAAAAATATCAAGATACAAAAGGCTTTATTATTAAATGCAAGTGAAGCTCAAAGTATCAACTAGGTCGTACACTCGTGGCACGCTAAAGTTAGCTGTCAAAGGAAAATTTAAACTCCACAGAGCCTTTGTGTTGAATTTTTCAATTTGTCAAAGCTGAGTTACGAGCCCCTATCAGCGTGACTGAAATATTTACAGAGATGGATACCCCGTTACATGAAAAAAATACTACCAACATACTTCGTTCTCGTACTGAATGTTTTTACAAAAATAGTTAATATTAATGTAATGAATCTATACTTATAATAAAAATGTAACAGGTCAAATTCTGTACATTGAAGATATTTTGAAAATTTTTTTGGAGGGCACTCTGTTATCGATACTGAAACGAAAACTATTTTTTTTTTCATTTTTGTCTGTCTGTCTGTCTGTCTGTCTGTCTGTATCTTGGCCGCGCATCACGCCGAAACTACTGAATGGATTCAAATGAAACTTGGCATGATTTGAGTTCATACTCCGAGGTAGGACATAGGATACTTTTTATTCCGAAATTTCGGACGGTTTCCTTGGGAGGGGAGATGAAAGTCAAAATGTGGAATTAATTGTAATTCATTAACGAGTAGTCCGATCACAATAATTCTTTTTTTGTTAGAAAGGAGATACTCTGAAGATTGTAGCATAAAGTATTTAATTTATCACAATCTCTCTATCTATTGGAAAAAAAAATTATAAAGAATTTATCATTACGCAAAACAACATGTAGTGCCATCTATTGCCAGCCATGCGTAATTAATAACACTTTGATTAATATATCGTGGAATAATCGTAGAACGTATTACGTATAATTCGGTGTAGCATTAAGTATTTGATTTATCGCAACCTCTCTATCCATAGGAAAAAGAATATCTATATCTCTCTGTAGACGTCGAATCTGTGTGTTTGGTTGTGCCCGCATGACTTAAATATTCAAAATAATCGTGGGAACGTTTTATGCACACGCATTGTGATTAATGTGGTATATAGTTAGTATTTGATAGGTAGGTATTTGTTTTATGTTCTCTCTTTCCATAGAAAGGGTTGTTTTAAATTTTCTTGAAAAATTTCTTTACTTAAAACAGCGACATCTTTTGGAATCAAGTAACTAACTTTACAATAGGTACGTAATATGATTACTCTTTTTAACGTATAATAAAAATGTAACAGTTCAGTTCTGTACATTAAAGAAATTTAGATGATTTTTTGGGAGGGCTCTCTAATCGATACTAAAGCAATTACATTTTCTTGAAAATTGTTTCTGTGTTCACTGACGAACTGTGCTTAAAACAGCGACATCTTTTGGAATCAAGTAACTAACTTTACAATAGGTACGTAATATGATTACTTTTAAACGCTTAAGAAAAGTGTATAAGATCAATTCTGTACATTAAAGAAATTTAGATTTTTTGGGAGGATGCTCTTATTGATACTGAACCAAAAACTAGAATGCCATAAACGTTAAATGGTCATTTATAATTATGATATTTATTTTAAGTTTAAAATACTTGAAAGAGGAGTAAACATATAACATAATAGTTCATCATAATTTACCAGAAAATGATACAAAACATCTTTATGATAGGTACCCGAAAGGCAGCGCGGGCGCGTGGCCTGCGCCCTGCCACAGAATAACTAATACATAGTACTGCCCTGCGTAGGTTACCGAACACGTCCAAATTGTTTAAAAAGCAGTACCCGCGCGGTCGGTCGGCTCCCTACGCGACACACGCACCCAAATCGACTTAAAAACTCAGTAGTAGTTCTTGAATGTAAATTCGGATAAAAAGTTATTTTTGGAACTATTTACTTGATTTTTGTTCTACCTACTATAAATATTACTTGGTATTATAATATTTCTTCTGTATTTATAACCGACTTCCAAAAGGAGGAGGTTCTCAATTTCATCGGTATATTTTTTTTTAAACGACTGCCAAAAGGATGAGGTTCTCAATTTCATCGGTATATTTTTTTTTATGTATGTACACGGATTATTCCGTCAATTTGTGGACCGATTTTGGAAATTCTTTTTGTATTCGAAAGGGTATGCTCCCCATGTGGTCCCATGGCCACCATATCAGGAACTGATGATGGGATCCTAAGGAAATCGAAGGAAACCCTCAAATTTATGTAAGCGCCTGCAATGAACTTAAAGCAATTGTCTGCATGCCTTCATATTCTGTAGACATCATTTAATTTCATAATATATAAAACGGGTCTTAACGATATCAGAGTTAACCTCAGATAGTCAGTTTACCTCAAATCACTTGAATTATAGTAACCTATAGAAGATAGTCCATTTGAGATTTTATTACAAAAAAATACCTGAAGTCCTTTCGATTTTATACAGCATGTATGTTACCTTTAGTCGTATTCTTTCAAGTTATTTAGGTGAAATGATGACGAGAGACTTGAGAAAGACTAAAAAGTGAAAATTAAAAAAAACTTCGTTTAAAAAAACCGAACCAAAAAAACTAAAAAGTATCAAATAACTTAATTTGTATGTGCTACCTATTCATAGGTTTGAAGTCGGTGCCAAGCCAAAATGTAATAGTAGGTACCGCACTCGCCACGTGTGACCTTGAGCGGGATAGCTGCTCTTCGCGTAGAACAAAACAACTGAAGCGTCGGTGACGTCGTTGACGTTCGTCTCGAAATGTAGCGAGTGTGATACCTACTATTACATTTGGCTTGGCACTGACTTCAAACCTAGGTAGCACATGCAAATTAAGTTAACTGATACTTTTTAGTTTTTGAAGTCAGTTTTTTGTTTTAAAAATTTTTGCGATTTTTGTTGTACCTAAATAATGAGCAAATAGTCTTTTGTAGATACTAATTGGTTTTCTCGGTATTTTTAGAATTTTGTAAGGTTATAGCATAGGTACCTAGGTACCTATAATTTACTTTTTTATAGGATTTTGTTAGGTTATTGGTATAGGCATAGGTAAGCAGATGTTTTTCGTTGCAAATATTTAATTACTTAGCCTTATTTGTTGGTGTTTTAATTTATTTTAGTAAGTTGTAGATACCTTTCATTTTTTTTGTTGAATTAGCTGTAGATACTTAATTAATTTAGTTTTATTTACGCTTTGAAAATAAGCTTCATTCGTTATGTCTTATTTTTCATTTAACTGTAGTGATAAATTTAACATTGTTTTTCGTATTCGATTTTATCACATCACACTAAATAAAAGCGAATGTTTGTGAGGGTGTATGTTTGTTACTCCATCACGCAAAAAGCACTGGACGGAATTGGATGAAACTTTACAGTAATATAGCTTACTAGCTGTTGCCCGCAGCTTTGCTCGCGTGGAAGTTGATTATTTACAATATATTTAATTAAAACTGTGTAAGTATGTATGAATAATTTATTCATGTTTTTAAACGTACCTATTTATTTATTTTTAATCAATAGCCCATTAAAAAGGATTTCATACTAACGTTCGACCCTTATTTTTAGCCCTTTAGAAATAGAATTCCCATAAATGATGATATAGGTATTAATTTATTTGTACTTAAAAGCCTAAGGACAAAGTTTCAGGCTACTAAATTAAAAATGACTGACTTCCAAACTAATCTACTTACGACATTTCAACACCTAATTCACCCCTTAGGGGTAGAAATATCATTTATGGGATTTCCCTTTGAGGGCGCTCTGGTTCCCTGGTTTCTAGAACCCGAGACGGTGTGCGGTTTTTAGTCGGTTCGAGTCCGACATAACCACCAGTTGGTGATATCCGAGGGAATTTCCGCACAAAAAAAGAGGTAGATATAATATCCAGAGACACTTAGTATCTACGTGTTTTTAACTATTAGCCCAAAGATAATTTTTCAGATAATTTTTCATGTTTCTAACTTAAAAAAGACGGACTTCCATACAAACTTTCAACCCCTATTTTACCCTCTTACGGGTAGAATATTGGGAAACGCTTAAATACGTATCTCCTATTTTTTTATCAATAGCCCTAAAATAAATTTTCATGTTTCAAAACTGACGGACTTCTAGACTAACCCGCTTACGAAATGTCAACGCCTATTTCATGCCTTCAGCGTAGAATATCGAGAAAGGCTTAAATACGTATCTATTCATTTTTAATCAGTGGCCCAAACCAAAAGAAAAGTTTCATGTTTTTAATTTAAAAATGCCAAACAAAGTTCAACCCCTATTTCACCCCCTTAAACCCCGGGTAGAATATCAGGAAACGTTGAAACACATATCTACTAATTTTTATAAGTATTCCAAAAATAAAGTTTCATATTTCTTAAATAGCCCTAAAATAAACTTTCATGTTTTTAACTTCAAAAATGACGGACTTCCAGACTAACCTACATACAAAACGTCAACCCCTATTTCACCCTTAAGGAGTAGAATATCCGCTCTATCTATCAGAAACGCTTGAATACGTGTTTACTCATTTTTAATCAGTAGCCCAAAAATAAAGTTTCATGTTTCTAACTTAAAAAATGACGGACTTCCATACAAACTTTCAACCCCTATTTCACCCCCTTGGGGGTAGAAATTCCAAAATTCCTTCCTTAATGGGTATCTACTTAATGAAACGATCATACTCACCAAATTTTGTATTCCCAAGTTTAATAGTTTCCGCTCGGCGATGATGAATCAGTCAGTTAGTCAGTCAGGACATGTTGTTTTATAAGTATAGAAGATACATCAGATTAACACATAGGTTACTGTTTGCCGCGATAACCGACATACACGCGGGCGGAGCCGCGGGCAACAGCTAGTGTATTAATATGTAACGTCCTGCATGAAAGAGCCATGTTCTAGCACTTATAGGATGCTGTGACCGGAGTGATACGACTTTAAAAAAATAGAATTAAACCGTTTGTTCATTGCCTTAAATTAAATAAATGAATGAGGCTACTGGAAGATTAACTGACCAATTCTACCTGACAAAAGTATTCAAAGGAGGCCCAAAACCTGTCTCATAAGTTGTTAAATCATGTAACGGACTTACTTCTTTGCTTCCTATATCATATTTGTTCTTTTCACTCTAAACAGAGTATAAAAATGAAGGATGTACATTTTTGAAATACACGAGTGAAACACACGTACTTACATTATGGCCTTACTTTACTTTCATGATGCCGATTTTGTCAGTTTAGGTATACACACAAATTATTCAGCTAAGAAACCACCGCTAAATAAGCTCGTACAAAGGAAACACGAAGTATAGGAAATAATAAAACTAGTCGCCATGTTGAGTCCTCAAAGAAATTCTCTTCGCTCGGTCGAGTGTAAAAGACGTTGTAAACTTACTACCAAAGGTTTATGAGCTTCTTAGAGGAGACTTTTAGGTAAAACTAAATATTAAATGGCGTGCTGACGTACTTATTACTTGCTTGTCTAAAATATATTTTCCTCTTAAATTCGAATGAAGAAAATTGCATGTTTATTTTAAGAAAAACTTTAAAGGTATAGGTATTTTATTAATGTAATATTCTACCACATTCACACAACGCCTTCTAGTCCCAAACTAAGCAGAGCTTGTGCTATGGGTAAATACATACATATTATACATAGAAAATACTCAAACTCCGAAACTAACATTTTCAAGATAAAAATTATACATTAAATATGTTTCGTTCATTAACTACAAGTCTTAAAAATATTGTCTTTTGAAAAATATTTAGCAATACAGTTTGAGAATTACACTGTAATAACTAATAACCCTCCTTTGGCTGTGCCGTAGTCGGGTAAAAAGAATATCAATATAGGTTATTATTGATTTGCAGATGTGCTCCTGATTCTGTTACATTAAGATTATTATTTCTTTATTTTATTTTTATTCTCCATTTTCATTAATAACTATTGTCTGAACCAAAAATTAAACAACGAACTCATGTTGTAACTTCCAAACTATTATAACCTGTGGGTTTTACAGCTAGTTAAATGAACTGATGATCTGCTCGGCAAATAAAAAATAAAGAAAATCATTTACTCAGACGTTCACAGGACAAACATGGTTAAAATACAAAACAGTGATGAATTTGTTTCTTTTTCAGTATAAATAAATGCGTGAAAAGCATTAGCAGATGTTTTGAGTCTGTGTGTAACTGATCTAAAATATCTATGCACTTAGTACCTAAATCTATCTTATACCTACGTTTAAACAAGCAGTCCTTGTATACATATAATCTGAATCTTGGAAACGGCTTCAACGATTTTTTTTTTTAATTTTCATTTTTTTTTTTTTTTTTTTATGTATGCAGAAGGTTTCGGGGGCGATAACTCGATCTTCGATTCATTCTTAGAAAATTTACAAAAAAAATACCAAGCAAATCTAGGTCATACATTTATTATCAGTCGTGTTATTGAAATCAGATGACCGTGTGTGGAATATTTCAGGTCGTTATTTAATATATTATAATAATAATAATAAATACTTAATAATAATTTCATTAGAATTTAGATAGATACACACAAACGTCTTTGTCTTTTAATAAAGCTAAATATTAACAAACCATTGTTAGTTGAAAGTAATGCGTGACGATTATTACGGTAATTTAATTAGTAGTGATTTTTATCAGTTTCTCGACTATGGTTTGTCATGCTCACTAAAATGTCATTGCTTGCGGTGTCGTCGTGGGGCGGGTCGTTTCCTTCCCTCTGATATGGCGAAGGAGATGATGGCTGGTCCATGCGTCATACTCGTGAACGGGTGCTGCTTGGGGTGACTGGTCGGCCTAGTCAGCGATGCTTTAGACAATACTATTATTCTGGTTCGTTCAACTGCAACCCTAGCCTCTTAATCCAGTCACGAATTATTTTCAACAAATGATTTTGATTTGATTTGATTTAATAAATATTTGGACATCTACGCCATCTAGTCCCAAGCTAAGCAGAGCTTGTGTTATGGGTACTAGACAACTGATATGAATACATATATATACTTTTTTTTTGTAAATACATACATATTATATATAGAAAACACCCAAACTCCGAAACAAATACTTGCAGATCATACAAACATTTGGCCCGACCCAGGAATCGAACCCGAGACCTCAAGCACAAGAGTCGCATAAGCTACCACTGCGCCACCGAGGCAGTTAGTATTGTGTTATTTATATTTGTATTACACATAAGTCATACAACTAATTAACTCAAAAGATTTATGCTACAAACATGACTTATATCACACTCACGTATTACACTAAAGGTCCTTTATCTCGCCAAAATATCGCAGACTCGCCACAGCCACCCCTCTTAGGGTCCAAGATGTTCCACAAGATAATGGTGAATCTAATTGAAATACCCGCTGAGAAGCTGATACGTCTGGTTTATCTCCCTTTTTACCAGACCAATGAACCGCCATTTTTAGTGAAATCTGATTGTAATTATTTTTTTTGGAAGTAATATATTATAAACTGCTAGTTTGTATTAAATGAAAAAATTTAATTATTTCTGTCTGTACAAAACATTTTGATCCAAGACATATTATTATGATAATAAAATAGAAAAATAGATAGAAAAATAATAAAAAAATAGAAAAAAAAGTGCTATTTTATTTTTCATGTTGTTGTAACAATTGTAAAATTATATCAAAATGAAAAGGATTTTACAAAAAAAATTAAACTATATTTACAGAAATAAACTAGTATTATTATTACTAACTCCCAAGTCACAGGAATACCTAGTTTGGGAGTTAGGGTTAGTCTAATTGTATGACCTTTATCTTAAACCTTGTAATCTTTAGCTCTAAGGCAATTGTAAAAGGTTATTTAAAACAATAAAGATTATTATTATTATTAAATATTTTTAAGATTGCTTGTAAAATATTGCATTAAGCAATAATGCCGCCGTTTATACATAACATTCTGATATAAACATGTATTATGATTAACATACACATGTCATGTAAGTATCAAGATATTTTATAAAGCTGAAGAGTTTGTATGTTTGTTTGGTTGACCGTGCAAATCTTTGAAAATACTGGTCCGATTTGAAATATTATTTCAGTATTTCTAATACTGGTGAATACTGAGGAAGGCTATGGACTAAAATCTGCTACCAAAAGAAGCGGAGCATGAATGAAAAATGTTGCGAAAATGGGGAAAAATATTTCCTTTTCCCATTTTCTTTTCGTTTTTTAAATAGACAACTCCTGCACTAGGAATAAATCCTGTGTCGCAGGGGACTTAACAAACATACATGAAACGGACACGAAGAACACCCAGACTCAGAACAACAATTTGTGGATCACACAAAGTGTTGTCCTACGTGGGATTTGAACCCACGACACTTGGCGAAGTAGGAAACGGCGTGGTGACCGTTAAACCACTAGGCCATACGTGCAGAGCTTCCATTGCATGCTAAGCTGATACCAGTTTAACCATGACCACGAGCGGGATAGCCCGTTCGAAACGTCTGGATATAAAGGGTATCTTAACCTTTTAACAAATTTTATCTCGAATAAGTCCCATCATACAACAAAAACTATTTGTATTTGCGTGAAAGTAATTCAACCAGGTTGAAATTTGTTGAGGCTGACTATCTTGGTCTAAAATATCACGGAAAAAAGCGATCGCGCTAATTTCATTTGGTAATCATAATAATTAAAATTATTCCAGATCATGGCAAGCGAAAGTTTGAATGATAATCAATTACCGAATGTCTTTAATAATACTATTATCATGAATTTTTTACTCAGTGTCAGATAACTTGAAAGCGAAGCAAAGTTTAGCCCTAAATATATTTTCATTGACGTGGAAATTTTAATAACGTTGTGTAAAATATGAGCGGAGAGCGATCAATTTGTGCTTAATGACACGAAAGCCATTCGTTTTAAGATGATTTCGTGCAATTGTTTTTCTAAAATCAGTTGTAAAATCGACTCACCTTTTTGGGATTTAGAAAGAAATTTTGTGGCGTAGGAAAAGGAAAGTACGAGAAGTGTTTATTAGTAGTAGCAATAGCGAAAACTAGTGAAATGTATATTTATTTCATTCTATAACCTCATATATTCCATAAATGTTTCAGTTTACTGATATCAAAAAGGCAGGAAATATTGTAATGAAAATATGTAAAACTCGTAACAAAAGTTCTACCACTACTACTACTACACTACACACACACGATTAAAGGTAGTAGAGCCACGCTGATTTCAGCACGAACGGGCCGGTTCGACCGGGGCGGTACTAACCTCGCACAGAAAATCAACGTAAAATGACAGCATTCGTGCTGTCGTGTTTCGTTGGTGAGTGTGAGACCGGCGGCCCAAATAGTCTAGTCAACAAGTTCCATATTTGTTGACTAGACTAAAAGATGCAGCAGCATCACTTGGCCGCCATGGTGTGGGTCACCATACTGCATTGTCTGCATTCGCATTGAGTATGGTGACCACCACTCTTGGATTCTGCTTATGCTTCACATCAGGCAGAGTAGAGTCATTTTGGCGGACCATACATAAAAAAAAACACTCATTGAGGTGAAATGGTGATTTAAATACCTATACCGTGTGACACAGTGTGTGCAGCAGTGTTTAGTCCAAAACCTCCTTTTTAAGGAGAGGCCTATGTGGATGTTCGAGGCTGTTACTGATAATGATGTGTATTTAAAAATTAGCTGACATGAGCATAGAAAAGTGAACAGGTAGTTATAAAATATCCACATAAAATCCGCTTTCGTTTCTATTTTGTACCAAATCTGGTCAGTCAGTAATTAGTGGTCGCTACAAAACTTCCGAGCCATTAGATTGGTTCCGTGTTAATTGCGCGGGATCACCCTTTTTGTACCCAATTAGACCCTTACTAGTAACAATACTAACTGTTAAGCTAACGTAGCGTTACTATTTCTAGCGGAATTCTAGTGAAATCAGGAGAATGATTTCATTATAATGATTTCAAACTTGAACGTTCTAAATTTCTAAATCTTGAACGTTCTAAATTTTCTATTCTATATCCCTTACTGCGTAAGGGATATAGAATAGAAAATTTATTGTACACCAGTAAATACAATTTAAATATAAGGACAAATCAATAGAATATCTAATTTATTGATAAATTTCTTTACCTTCTAGAATGTCTATGCATTCATGATGGTCGTTTCTTTTATTAAAGTGTGAAAAGACTAAATTGAACTTAGAAATATACAAATATTCGCAGCTCAACATTAATAAACACATTTAAGTTTTAAGTATTATTGAGATTATGATATTGCCGTAGGAGATGTAAGGGTCTCATGAGCTATGTAAAAGCTATCCCCATTAGTGATGGTAATAATGGAAATCAAATCATTGTACCAAACGCAAAACAATTTCAGCAAGAATTTAATCCTCCCCACCAAGACATTTACCCTCCTCATTAATACGTAAATAACAATAAACAAGAAATAATTACACAATACCGTTACGGAAATACAATCAGGCTGATCGTATTTTTGCAATAAAGCTATCCTATTTACTGTACGAGCCCATTACTTGTTTGTTTCCGAAGATTTGTGGGTATTTCAAACTGAGAGCGAATGTGAATAGCAAAACTTAGAGGTCAAAGGAACGTTGGCGCCTAGTCGACGAGCTCCTTTATAGCCGAATCAAAGCCGGTATAAATGTGGAGCAGTAAATTAATAATTTGGTACACAATTGTTGGTTTAAGTAGTCACCCTACAAACTGCCGTGGCGTCTAATTGAAGTGAAGAGAAATCTAATGGAGTGATAATTATAATTATTTGTATTGATTAGTTAAGTTTTGTGAGTCTAATTAGATTCTGCCTTAATTTTATAGGTAATCTCATTAGCCAGAAGAAGCCAAGCTGAGGGATAGCCAAGCTTTGGCATGAGTGGGCCGGCTCGACCGGAGTGATACCACGGACTCACAGAAAACCGCTGTGAAACCGAGTGAGTGAGGATACCAGAGGCCCATACCCCAACTCCTCCCCCCATCCCCCAAAGGCCGGGAACGCACTTGTGACGCCTCTGGTGTTGCGGGTGTCCATGGGCGGCGGTAATCGCTTACCATCAGGCGATACGTCTGCTCGTTTGCCCCATATTCCATAAAAAAAAGTACTTGCTGAAGAAACTCTTTTGACTTGCAAAAGAAAAGGAGACTCTTACGATAACGACGATGGGCAAAATGACGAAAATTTATTTCTAATACCTTTAAACAAGCAATTCTTATATATATGTTTATAAATAATCTGAATCTCGAAAATGGCTCCAACGAATTTCATGAAATTTAGTATTGGGGGGTAAATAGATCTAGCTAGTAGGATTCACTTTCAGAAAATTAAAATACCGAGCGAAGTCATCCAGGTACTAATCTTGAATAAATTAATTTGAAAAACTTTTTAAAAACACTTTTATTGGAATGACCTAATATTACTTGTCGAGACGAATTAAACAAGTCAAAACTCTTGAATCTTGCAATTCAATTTTGAAGCAGATATCTTCAACCGATTATGCTGAAAATTTGCAAGCATATGTATACAGCGTGACAATACAATATTATATTGACATGGAGCGGATCTTTTGCTGAAGCTGGAAGGTGGCCATAGGAACTCTGTAAAGAAACGCATTCCAGTAAAAGCTTGTTTTTAAAAAGCTTTTTAATTTAATTTATTTCTTAAATTACATATATTGTTATAGATATGTTATTTGTTTACAGTAGGACAAGAACAGCTCCGTTTCGGTAGTTGGGCTCTGTAATATATTGTCTTGTATCGGAAACGCCTCTGGTGCACCGACTTAATATATTGCTATCTACACGACTACTAAGAAATTTCCTTATGTATGTGTAAGAGGAAGTGGGATGCAATAACTCTGGATGCTATGTTGCTTGCTGAACGGAATCAGTGTCTAAGTAGAAGGCTCAAGGCTTTGGTGTGGATTGTGATTTGATTCAAGAATAGTTCACCTAACTAAAGGAAAATTGTCTTTCAAGTACATACCTATATATATAGTAATTAAATCAACTTAACTTTTGTTATGAAACAAAAGTAGAGGCAGGCTTCTTATGTTCTCGATCCCATAATTTTTTTAGGAGGAACATATGATGTGGAGATAGCAGGATCCGTCGCCATACTACGTTTCAGCACTTGTAACGGGGAGTGGCGACGGATCATCATTCGGAAATCTTAAAAATTATTTGATTTGGCTCTATTCCTAATGAAGTAGTTGTACAGTAGAGTTACCCGTCTCTTGTGTTAGTACGTAATTTTGCGCTTTTGGTGTCGTTATATAAATTTTCATTTTTAGATAGAAGGCATTATCCTGGTAGGATAATTTTTGAGATTTGTTGATACAAATATCTATGAATTATGAGGATAAAACTTCAATTTATTATAAACTTCACATATTCCATGAAGGAAAAGTATTCCATGTTTAGTTAAATCGAGTGTTTGTTGCGATTTCGATAAAAATATTCTAAGCTGAAGTTTGAGATATTATTTCGGTGCCCGGACCAAACACTGGATTTGCGCAAACACTTGGAAACTAACTTGCCCGACCTCTTTAAAACTACTAACTATTTTCCATTCGACCCACTTTATGAAAAGGTCCAGATTTATGTAGTACAAAACGAGATAAGGCCGGTTACACACCGGCAACCATTAATATCAATCACCGCGTGTCGCTTGTGTCGTGTCTATGGAGTGATAACGTTCTATAGAAGGTTTTCGTGGTGAAAGAAAGTTGGGAGTTTGCAATTTTCGGACGGAATTTCGAGGGATATTTTTGGATGAATTTAATGGTTTCTGTGTGTGTTTATCAGTAACCCTTGTAACCTTTAGTACCGGTTTATATTTTGGTTAGTAAATGTATCGTGAAGATGAGGAAATTGTCGCTTCAAACGCTTGGAATAATATGTTTAAATTAGTCTAAGTATGTTTTACAGACATAAGGAAACATGGGTTTATTCATCATACATGTATTATTAACCAACTTTAAAAAAGGAGGAGGTTCTCAAATCGGCTGTTTTTTTTTAATGTTTATTACCTCATAACTTTCGACTGGGTGAACCGATTTCGATGATTCGTTTTTTAATTGAAAGCTGATGCTTCCCATGTGGTCCCATTTTAATTTGGTCCAGATTGAAGTCTGTTTTTTTTTGTTAAAATTTGTGATTATTTTTTAAAATAACTTTACATTTTTAACCGACTTTAAAAAAGGAGGAGGTTCTCAATTCGATGGTATTTTTTTAATGTTTGTTACCTCATAACTTTCGACCGGGTGAACCGATTTTGATGATTCTTTTTTTATTTGAAATTTGGTCTAGATTGAAGTCGTTTTTTTTGTTAAAATTTTTAGTCTAAAGGATAATATTAATTGTTACATTCTGTTGCCTCCGGAAAGATGAAACCGCAACGTGATTGTTGCGAATCTTTGGCCATGTAGTATTATTTATATCGTTAAAAAACAAGAATTTGATAGTAAACTTTCAGTACTGAAACTACTAACGCATCACACTATATAGCAGTTACGATTCAAATGAACTGTTTAAGAGTTCTCGTAAAATCAAGCATAGCGTACCTAATTCGAGACCTACATTCAACAGTGGATGGCGATTGGTTGAAATGTACCTGCCTAATTCTGTGAAAAACTGTGATGGTGTTAGTCGTTCCCAATTTTTTTTTCATTGTTAATTCGATCGTCAAAAGTCGGTGAGTAGTCAATAGGTATAGATAGTTAAGGTTCTGTTTTGACATTTATTAAAAAGTTCTCTAGACTTTTAGCAAAATTCTGGCGAAAAGTTGACGTTTAATATACGGGAAAGCCTTGCTAACCCTTCGTGGATAGAGGCGTTAATTTATGTAGATATATTTGGCTTGACAGTAAAGTATCGCATTATTTTGTGTTCAGGTCAACCCAAATATACATATTTAGTCAGTTGAAGAAATAGAAAAATATAACACATTGTATTACTCAAATAACATAAAGAGTTCAGTCCATGATTGTACTTTAACCTAAATAGTCACAAACAAACATAAAATTGCCCATAAACAATAATCCTCAACAACAACAAAACAATAATTACAACAGCACAATTAATCGAGCGATGGTAGAAAGTCATCAAAATTTACGATAAGTCATAAATTCAATAGCTAGATTTACTTCCATCTTATATTTCAGATGGGTAGTGGATCGTGAAATCCCCTACCATGGTAATTAGCGCGCGAGTTTTTGTCAAGTACAAAATCGTCAAGTGATTTCATTTGACACATGTTTATTGATTTTGACAGATGTCATTTTAGTTTTTGAGCTTAAAGTTTTTGAGTATGAAAAGTTTAATCAGTAGGTTTAAAGTTCATGTCAAATGTTTATTTGTTGTTTTTTTACAAATACGAGAACCTCTCACTATGATGATGGTACTTTATCACGTCAAACTTCATTGTACATTTTTGAATATTTATTCCTACAGTACAAGATTTTACCTGAAATAAGAAATTTGGCAAATATAGAATAATCTATACAAATAAATAAAATTGGAGTGTCTGTTTGTAATATTAAAATAACAACTTTTTACTAAATGCATATGTATGTGTATACACAGTACATTTATCAAAATAACATTTCTAACAATTTTTGTCTGTCTGTCTGTTTGTTCCGACGAATCTCTGAAATGGCTTGACCGATTTTGACGGGAAATTCACTGATAAGTAGCTGATGATACAAAGAGTAACTTAGGCACCTTTTTTTAGACTAGCTTAGCCCCGCGGCGCTGCCCGCGGTTATTGTCGTACCGCGGATAACACCACGCGGTTCCGCTAGTTAAAAATTAAACAGATATTATACGTACTATCCCTTTCATTATAGTCGCATAAGTTTTGATTATATTACATTTCTTTTTATAACATAATAATATGAGCTGAAACCAAACTATTGTACAACTCACATTGACCGATAGTAAATCGGCTAAGTCGGAATCGTATTTATGCGTCTGAGATCGCGCACCCAGGCCCAGCACCGTGCATAAATAACGCGCAGTGGCGCGATACTACGATTTATATCGTACCGCTACTGCCGCAGTTTGCAGCTAGATACTATCTAGGAATCGGTCAGACGTTAAAATTCATTATTCAGTATCTAAATTATACAATAAAGTTAAGCATCAATATATATCAAGGGAAGAAAGGAAACCTAGAAAATAATCACGTGGGTATTAGAGAAAAAAATACTTTCTTATAAAGCTCACTGTTTCTATTTTAAAAGTATAAATCCTATGTTGCCGAGGACTTAACAATCATAAATGAAACGGATATGAAGAACAATCAAGCTCAGAACAACAATTTGAGGATCATACAAAGTGTTGTTAGGATTTGAACCGATAACACTTGGGGAAGTAAAAAGCGGCGTAGCGGCTGCTTAAACTACTAGGCTATTTGCAGTCAACTCAATAAATAGAAAAGTAAAAAAGCTTTGATGTCAACTTTAACAGACCTACTCTAGTAATGTGTGTTAATTTACTTTACATATGATGCAACCTCCCCCTAGCTCCCTCTAGAGAGAAGGACCGAGGCAATGCACTTATGACTCTAGAGTTCCGCATGACTAATGGCGGCGATAGGTACTTACATGAGGTTACACGTCTGTTGATTTGTCTCCTCTCAGAAAACCGGTGTGAAACAGCGCCTGCGCTGTGTTTCACCGAGTGAGTAAGGATACCGGAGGACCATACCCCAATCACAACCCCTACCTCCATCCCCCTCCCCATTCCCCAAAGGCCAGCAACATACTAGTGACGCCTCTGGTGTTGCGGGTGTCCATGGGCGGCGGTAATCGCTTACCACCAGGCGATACGTTTGCACACTATTCCAAAAAAAAACAAGAACATTTTTAAAAACTATAACCTGACAACGTTAAAGTTTTGATCAAATATCATAAAATTATTAAATATGTAACGTATGTCACCTGGGCTATTCTCACGAGTTTATTGACAATTCATTCATTAAAATTGGTTCGGTAGTTTGGAACATACATACGTAGACTGCCAAAACTATTTCTCTTCCTTTTGGCTTCACCATAGTCGGATTAAAAGAAATCCAACTGTCTAATAATGTGATATGCATCTCAGATAATCGGACGAAGGACGCGGCAGATTGTTTCAATCTTGTCGGGAAAGGCATCGCCCAAACAAAGACGCAAGTAAAGTCGTATATCATTTATGAACATAAAAGTGAAGTTGGTACATAACTTTTTGTAAGTTATCAAGCAAAATAAGACGAGACATCCCTATTGGAACATGACTCCGCTTTCTAGTTCACCCCTATCTTTCTGTCAATACTTAATGATACTTCCCGGCTGTTAGATACATCGATGTCTTCTTAATAATACCATTTCCGCAGAGATTTCCGCTCTTGTTCCCTTAGTAGATAGAACTTAGTGTAGAAAATGTTTATTGTTAATGTGTTTTTTTATTTGTGATGTCTTTTAATTCTAGGACAAATTAAGGTTTTTTGTTTAACAAGATTTGTTTTTGTTTTTCAATTTAGTAAGAAGTTATTTTTAAGTACATTTAGGTAAGGAGAAATATTCATATATTAGGACATATTTACTGCGTTACGAAAAGTGATTTTATACAAAAAAAAAAAATTTTGTATGACGAGAATACTTAACAGGTTTTATATTTACAAAAAAAAAGAACCTATTTCAAAAGTCATGCTAATAGAGTTGCCTAATTAAGTAAAGTGTTTCAAAATTTTTATTTATTAAATAATTGGCACGTACTAATAAATTAAATAAGACCTTCATTTTTATTATTTTTCTCTGTAATCTATATAATATAAGCAATTTAACTTTATTTTAGATTTGACTAACAGGTAACATGTTTACATATATTCGGGCACTGGTTTTTTATGTAATTATACCTAAGAATTTGTAACTACTCCCCTTTAGGTTAATATTAATGTAATCCGTATCGTAGTAAATTGAGATGTGCGATCCAACCTAATTTTGGAAAAAAAGAATCGGAGGGGAAAAATATATTATATAATTACAGTAATGAATCACATTTACGTGGCAGATTCGTTTAGACGAATCATAAAAAAACATCACAACATATATTATGCCATCATCTGGTACAACATTCAAAGCTGATATTTTACCTATCAAAAAATATATTCAGTACCACACAATCCATTCCAACACTTCCTCTTTTCCGAAAGTGAATAACATGAGGTAATGTTCAAAGCCCTGTAACATGTAAATAGTCTGTCACTAGCTCAGCACGAATTGACAAGTCGTCACCGGGCCGGGCTAAAAGGCTGTCGTTTTGAGGAAATGGCTGATCGAAGAAGGAAGTATAAAAGGAATGTTTCTTATTTATACCTAAAGACATACAAACGTTTATATTGTGTGCGTTTCTTTGTTTACAAATGTGTTTTTTTTTAATTTAACTCTACCTCAGTAGTAATATTAGTATTGGGATTTGGTAATCTTCTTATATATAATAATCACAAATTTTAACAAAAAAATTACTGACTTCAATCTGGACCAAATTTAAATGGGAAGCAGCACCAGCTTTCAAATTTAAAAAGAATCATCGAAACCGGTTAGCGTGATATTGAGTTATTCGTCAATTTGTCGCGCACATACTTAATTCAAATTAAATACTTATATGGTTTTCTCATGGATGACATGTCAGAACTGGACCTAATTGAAATAGGACCACATGGGAAGCACTAGCTTTCAAATATAAAAAGAATCATCAAAATCGGTTCACCCAGTCGAAAGTTATGAGGTAACAAACATAAAAAAGAAAATTAAAAAAATACAGTCGAATTGAGAACCTCCTCCTTTTTTGAAGTCGGTTAAAAATCAATTGCTGTTCGTTTGGCTCGCTAAAACTGGAGAACGGCTGTGCCGATTTAGCTGATTTTTGTTTTGAAATGTTTGTCGTAGTCCAGGGAAGGTTTAAATGGTGAAAATTTGAAAATAACTTAAAAATACAAGTGTCACGTGTACGAAGTAGCGGGCAGAACATTTTTTTTTATAAAAGTCAATTTAGATGTCTTTAAACACGATACTTTTATTGAGCACAAAATAACATAACATTTGTTTGTAACCAAAGAAAACAACAGCGCTACCAGTGGCACAATATGAAACAAAGTGCAACCTTTACGAAGACACTCTTTAACATAATGTTTACAAAGACATCTTGTACTCTTGACTTGACAAATTGATACTCATTCAGTAGTAAGTAATTGTAAAAAATCCTTTATATTGACAGATAGTGTTGATAAGAAGGAATGTAGAAGGGGATAGAACGTTCGACTTCCAAAAGTGGGATGTCTGCTAACTATCAAATTATGTATTACTATATATGTACCTTCTTAAAAAGACTTTCACTACTGGACATTTTCCTGTAGTGTATCTAAACTGTCACTTAAATAAATGTAATTTAACGAATTACATTTTATTTCATACAAATGTATATTCAGTAAAAGAATGTCTCTCAACAAAACGTAATCCTAGAACTTATAGCATTGTCTTCTAAAAAAATGTACTTATCCACTAAGAAATAGCTTAACACTCGGTGCTGGGGAGGGCTGCCTGTGATATTTCATTTTTCATCTGACGACAGTGTTTTTATAGCAGGAAAGTGCAAATGACGGTTACGAAGATTTCTGTGAAACCAGGTCGCGGTTTCGCTGCTCTGGTAACAATGAACATGGAAGTTGCAGACTGGCGATTATTTAAATTCTATCAAAAATTATACCCAGATTATTATATTGTTAAGTAATAACCTGACAAATAATAGTGGTTTGTTGCTAACTAGTTACCGGTACTTAATTGAGATTTCATAGGAGATACCTTTAAATTAGGACGTACGTGAATTAACACAGAATCAATTATTAGGCCAATAATACTGATGACACTTGAAGAGCAAAAATCATTTGGATTTAATATAGGTAGTTAATTTATTTCAATATCTACAGTATATAGATACACTACACCCAAATATAGACCAAAGGATTGCATTCAAACACAATTGGTGCAGCAAACATCACTAACCACTAGAATAGAACATTTCATCATCAACAACCCATAATGTCCCACAACTGGGCTCGGATCTACTCTCAGGAAAGGGTTAAGGCCCCACGCTGGCCGAGTGCGGGTTGGGGACTGGCAAGACAACGTTGTGGCTACGTAATCTTACCGTTGGATGTTTTAAAATCGCCCAAAGGCATCCAACTAAGCTTCACGACTGTTATCTAACAACCGGGACCGACTGCTTATCGTGACCTCCGAATCACGGAGACGCTCATGGTATCGTGCCACTAGCGGTCACCCATCCAGGTACTGACCTCGCCGTCGTTGCTTACCCTCGATAATTGTTTCTAATCACCGAGTACAACTGGGCTTTGAGTGCAATGAAGTGGTAGAACAACAGTCATAATATGTCTGAATCGGCATTAACACCGCTCGTCTGAACCGTCCTTTACCGACTAAGAAGGGGAATGATAACAACGTTTGCTTCTAGATTAAGCTATTCACGGTCGGACGTTATTGTCTAATTGTCTTATTGTTCGGAAACCTGCGAGATCTCGCCGAGACCCGACTGGATCTCTTCCCGTTTATCGTTCTCGCAGAACGTTTTGCCCGTGATTCAATTATGCGAGACAACGTTGAGGTTATTGTGTTAAAAATGTCCCTCACTTTGTTTTGTTGATGATGCGGTTAATGAAGTGTTTAGATTTTATATTTATGTTCTTTGAATTAGGTAATTTATTTTTGATAAGGTGGGGTTTTGAGTTCTGTCTTATTTTACTTATGACTTGATGGTTATTTAGAGCAAGTGGATTAATGCTTTTGAATTTTCAACCTACAGCTCTATAGTTTGATCCAGAGTGTTGTTTTTTGCGATGTCCTCAGACTATTAAACTGTTATCTGTCTGTTTATAGCTTGCGTTTCTGATATCCACTAGTCCAATTTGATGGATGAGTTTAGTAATATCAATTATCAGATTAACCGACCTCAATAAGGAGGAGGTTCGCAATTCTGTTATAACTTAGAGGTGAAGAACACAACTTATTACAATTTATCATAATTTAGAAAGACTGAAATGATAATTTATATTAAAAAGTACGAAAGTGATTATGATAATGACGTGATGATGACTAAAAAGGATCTCTATCTCTGACTTTTGACAAAATATAGATTAATAAGTGTGGATATCATCAGTTTAGACATTCATCGCTCCTCTTATTGATTGATTTACTTTTTAAAGTAGAAAACTTGTCTCATAAATTGTGATGTATCTCAGATGGTCCGCGTAACAGCAGTTTCACCGGCAATCTCAGTGGTGATGACGCGGCATATTTATATTCAATGGAGCATGCAGAGGGTGGAGTGTCAAATATAGCGATAGTTATTATGATGTAGGGTCTTAGAAATGACAATATTAAAATTGTAACGGTCATCGCGGTCACGATGTTTGCAATTGGATCAAAGGAAGATACATTTGCTTATTTTAACATACTGAGCAATGGCCAAAAAATTTTTTAATTTCAGACGTAGGCACGTTATCGCATGAAGCTAATCTGATTACGAGAATTATATTAAAGTAGTTTTATTGGCAGTAAACCTTGTTCCAACTCTAACACTTAGTCTATTTAGTTTAGATAAAGCTTTACTTGTATTAAAGAGTAACGTTTTATGTCTACCAGTTATGAAATTTACAATAACAAGTAATACATTTTTACTTTACAATTAGCTGCATTTTTTTTGGGCTTGCAAACACAACTCTACTCTTCCTGATGGAAAGCATAATCAGAATCCAAGAGTGGTGGTCACCATACTGCGAATGCAGACAATGCAGCATGGTGACCCACACCATGGCGGGCTAGTGATGCTTCTGCATCATTGGGCCTCCGGTCTCGCACTCCCCAACGAAACACGACAGCACGATCGCTGTCATTTTACTTTGATTTTCTGTATGAGGGTAGTACCGAGCCGGCCAGTTCGTGCTGTAATCAGCGTGGCTCTACTATCTTGAAAATATTTGACTAATATGCTCTAATTCTCTTCTTAAATATTATTTTCGTCGTAGAAGTACTTGCCATTATAACACTATCATACACTTAGTAGACTTGTTCCGCTACTCGCTATCACTGCCACCACAACTAAGAGCTAACGAGCAAAAAGCTCGGCATACTCAGCGGCCCGAATTACCCTGATTCTGGGTAATTACAGACTACCAACCCTATCCTGAACACTATGTCATCGTGACGTCATTAGTGGTAAGCACAAATGTTCTAAAGGGTTCAGATTAAAAGCCTTTACAAAGGCTGAATCGGTAATTATCCGACCTTTAAAAAGGACACATAATTAATTCGTTTTAGTACTAAAGTGAAAGCTAATTTGATTTTGTCATGAGTGTTTTGTTGAAGTTGAATATTCATTGTGGAATGAGTAAAATCATTTATGGACACATCTGGGTGTGATTTTACAAGCTTTTTATTAACTTGCAATGTATGTATGTACGCTTGTATGTTCGGGTGGAATCTTGTAACTCAATTTTGAAGCAGATATCTTCAACCGATTTTGCTGAAATTTTGCAAGCATATGTATACAGCGTGACAATACAATATTAGAATGACATGGAGCTGATCTGATGCAGGAGCTGGAAGGTTGCCATAAGAACTCTGTAAAGAAACGTCGCAACATCATCGAGTTTGGACTCGTTTAATTCGTCTCGAGGCATTCCAGTAAAAGCTTGATTTTAAAAAGCTTTTTAATTTAAATTATATCTATTTAACTGCCTTAGTGGAGCAGCGGCAGCTTATGCAACTGTTGTGCTTGAAATCTCAGTCTCATCTTCACGGTTTGGACTAAATGTTTGTATGATCTGTAAAAATTTGCTTCGGAGTTTGGGTGTTTTCTATGTTTAATATGTATGTATTTACAAAAAAGAGAATATAAGTATTTTATCACTCAATCTAGCTATCATAATACAAACTCTGCTTAGTTTGATGAAATCACTTGCATCAGTTTGTGTGAAATTAAAAAAATAGAAATACTCAGACAGAATGGGTTCAGACTCCTGTCTGTGAGATGTCTAAATTTATCATTTTTAATTATGTGGTTTTGTTGAAGGGAACTTGTGAAACTCGTGTTTATTTAGGTTTGATACATAATATTTTTAGGATTTATAGTTTTACGCTGACATGCCTAATCGTAAGTATTTATGCTAATTAGAATTCCTTAAAGTAAAACTGATTTCTTACGAACCTTGACTTCATCTTGGGATAGAGTGAGTGAAGATAACTGCCTCGTTGGTCTCGCGGTTGGCGTGAGCGACTGCTGATCATGAAGACTCGGGTTCCATTCCCGGGTCGCATCAAATGTTTGTATGATCTACAAATATTTGTTTCGAAGTTTGGGTGTTTTCTATGTATAATATGTATTTATTCACAAAAAAAGTAAATATGTATTAAACTAGATAAGTACGAAAGCTTAAACCAAAAGTAATAAAGACTTAATAGAAAACTTAACAGATATCGTTACAACTACCTACATGTTTAATAACACTCTGTAACGTAAACACTATGTTAACAAATAATACAAATCAAAACAGTAGTAGCAGAAATATGCACATGCATTTAATCAGCAAACCCGGGGAGGCAGACGGTGTTATCGGTCCGGCATCAAGCCCAATTACTGCCCGCCCTCTCCCGCCCCATGCTAGGGATGAAGATACTATCAGAGATAACACTGCAATGGATTTATTTAGTCTTTCTGGCGGCTAATTGACAGTGTTGGGGATTCAGACGTGTTTAGCTGTGATTTTGTATGTTTATTGTCACAACGTCTCTAATGTAGCTATTTTTTTTCTTTTTTAAAAGACAACACCACCATTAGCAATATAATAGGTCTTTACCTATGAAATTGCCGTTTTGTATGCAATAAGTGAAAGTACTTATTTTTCAAACTTTTTTATTTCTGTTATTCGAAGTAATCACCCATGCAATCGACGCATCTTTGCCAACGCATTGGCAGTTTATTGATGCCCTTCTTGTAAAAATCAGCCGGATGGGAGACAACAAACTCTTCAAAGGCATTTTGTACTGCCTCTCGGGAATTGAATTTTTTACCCACTAAAAAGTTGTCTAAATTTTGGAAAAAGTAATAGTCGGTAGGTGCAAGGTCTGGTGAGTATGGCGGATGACGGAGAGCTTCCAACCCCAGCTCTTGCAGCTTGGAGACTGTCTGTTGCGCAGTATGGGGTCGCGCGTTGTCGTGAAGGAGCAGTGGGGACGACCGATTGACCAAAGCTGGTTGCAGATGTGCAAGCTTCTCCATCATTCTCTCCAGTTCTTCACAGTACACATCTGCATTAATGCTCATGCCGTTTTGTAAAAAGCTGTGGTGAATCACACCCGCACTAGACCACCAAACAGTGACCATCACCTTTTTAGGGGTCATTTTTGGTTTAGAGCATTGCTTTGGTGTTGAACCAGGGTCTAACCAACTTGCTGAGCACTTTCGACTGTCGAACAGAATCCATTTTTCGTCGCACGTAACAATTCGTTTCAAAATTCCTTCATTTCTTTGCCTGTTGAGCCCGAGAGGCAGTACAAAACGCCTTTGAAGAGTTTGTTGCCTCCCGTCCAGCTGATTTTTACAAGAAGGGCATCAATAAACTGCCAATGCGTTGGCAAAGATGAGTCGATTGCATGGGTGATTACTTCGAATAACAGAAATAAAAAAGTTTGAAAAAATAAGTACTTTCACTTATTACATACAAAACGGCAATTTCATAGGTAAAGATCTATTACATCCTATGTCGCAGGGGACTTTACATGAAACGGAGACAAACAACAATTTTTGGATCACACAAAGTGCTGTCCCATGTGGGATTTGAACCCACAACACTTGGCGCAGTAGATAGCGTCGCGGCGGCTGTTTAAACCACTGGGTCAACCATGCAGTCAATTCGAAAATATATACATGTATAATTGGAATAAATACTTTTATTAGTGGTATTCATAATTATTAAATAAATCTTTAATCGTAAATCGTAGTATCCGAGCGAGAGTCGTGACAGTGTGATGTAAGTTTACCCATGCCAAACCAAGGTTTGTTTTTATGTATACATGCAGTCCATAATAATATTATACACTAGTTGTTGCCCGCGGCTCCGCCCGCGTGTATGTTGGTTAGCGCGGCAAATAATAGCCTATGTGTTATTCCGATGTATAAGCTATATTACTGTAAAGTTTCATCCAAATCCGTTCAGTAGTTTTTGCGTGAAAGAGTGACAAACATCCATCCATCCATACATCCATCCATCCTTCCACCCATCCATATCTACCAACTTTCGCGTTTATGATATTAGTAGGATTCGAAAGTAACCCTGCCTGTCTGTCTGTTTGTCACGCTTTCACAGCTAAACTGTCACATTGATTTTAATGAAATTTGGTATGGAGATACTTTGATTCTTGAGGAAGGACATAGCCTACCTTTTACCGCGATAAACGCGGGCAGAGCCGCGGGTGAAAATTAGTATATTTATACATATAATTGAAATATTATAAACCAAGTATTTGTTGTCTATGTATAATACAAATGATATTTTTAGAAGACAACTACAATTATGGTAAGACGACATATCTGTTCAAGGTAAAAATTTCATACATTTCAATGGTAATCGTCATCTCAGCCATCAAGCGTCCACTAGAAAGGCAGATCAGAAAGAACCGTTAGTTAAAACGCCATATCTAATACCAAAATAATTTTTATATTTTTAATGCTTCTTAAGATAAAAAAGCGGAATAAAGAAGCATTATACTCTGTCCATTCGTTTTTTTTTTTTTTGACAGTTCAAGAAATTTCGAAATTAGTGACGCCCTCACACATTGCCGATTAGATTTGTATTGTATTCGATGTAAGAAATAAACAAAAATATAAATAATAAATCAGTAAGTTAGATGAATGAACAGAGGTAGTGTTCTTTACTCTTGGTTTGGTCCTAAATTCCAAGATTTCGACTTAATTCCTTGCAAATATTCAATCTTGGAGTCATAGATACTATTTTTATTTCCTTTTTTATTAAATTTACAGAAAAAATACTTACACGAAGTCAAATTATTCTGCTGCATTCGCAGTGAGCATGGTGACCACCACTCTTGGATTCTGCTTATGCTTTCCATCAGGCAGAGTAGAGTCATTTTGGCGGGCCAAACATAAAAAAAAAAAAAAAAAATATCTTAAGATCGATTTATCGTATTTCAAGTACTGTTTTATAGTCGGTGGTTGTTTGTTATGCACAGGCCACTTCACTAAAGTACTGTCACCGTCAATAAAGTACGACATTACTGTAGTACATTATTCGAAAAAAAAAACGGTAATTTATAGGCGTGCGCTATCAAAAAGAAAATAAACGAATGGACAAAGTATAATAAAGTCTAATAGCCGATTTTCAAGAAATGTGTTTTTATTACATAGTTATGTTCCAAATTAAATTAATTTGTAAAGTATCCAATGATATTGTTACAAAGTCTATTAATAACTAAACCAATAGGTCAACTACTAAACTACACCTCGTGCATATCAATTAACTAAAATCAATAACGTTTTTGTATCCTTTGTATTGTCTACCATTAGTAAGTGGACAAATAAAAAAGTTATTTTAGTTTACTGTTTTATAAGTAGTTTAAAAGTTATTTATATTTTTGGTGATCGTACGTAATGTGGCCATTTATTCATGTACGTGTGTATAAGATTAAATTTAAAATATTTTATTACTACGGCCTCACAAACTGTTCGCCTATCTGTAACAAAATTACAAAATAAGATTATGGTAGTTTCTATGCAAATCTCTCGAAATAAGAACAAATCGTTTTCTAAATAGTAGAGTGATAAGCATCGCAGCTGTATCTCCCTAAAAAGTATCCCTAGGGATCGTACTCCCACTGTCGATGACGATATTACTCCCTAATATGTACAGAGAGGGGTTGTACTGCGCGTATATTTACACTTTTATATCGTTATAAAATGTCTATTAGTAAAATTGAGGCGTACTTTACTATGAAACAGTTAACATATGTATTTTGAAAAACGATAGGTGATGGTAAATAGTAAGAATAAAACGTGAAATAATAGGATTTTTTTCATGGAATAGGGGGCAAACGAGCAGAATCACCCGCAACACCAGAGGCGTCACAGGTGCGTTGCCGGCCTTTGGGGGATGGGGAGGGGGATGGACCTCCGGTATCCTCACTTACTCGGTGAAACACAGCGCAAGCGCTGTTTCATACCGGTTTTCTGTGACGTCGTGGTATCACTCCGGTCGAGCCGGCCCATGCATGCCGAAGCGTGCTCTCCCACGGTATACCAATACATCTGATCAGTGTGGTTATAGTAGGCTAAGACCTGATTTCTAAGGAGAGTCTTCAAGGTGAGAGGCCTGTGCGTCCAACAGCGGCCTAGTAAGGTCTATTTTGAAATAAGTGAAATTATCTTGTAATATTTTATATTCCTGGCCATTGGTAAAAATCCTTATTGGCAATTGAGACGATAATTTCTTATTAATAATTAGAATTATATTTACTTTTACTTATTAATAAATAGTGTTTTTATGAATTAGGCGTAAATACTGGTACTGCAACAGACGTAGTTTGTAAACTTGTGTTAGAATGGGGTTAAAATCAAAACCAAAAAGCTTTTATGTCAAGTTAGCCTTTTCAGGTACTTTTGAAACGTTACATTAATTTGGCTGCTCTAAAATCTTTAGTACTTAATAAAGGGTGTATCTCAATTAAAATATATTTAATAGAGAAGAAACTACTGTTTAAAATTTAATAGAAACTTGTAATGTAATGTAACATGTAATGTAGATCAAGTAATCATTCACTCAACTGACACGGAACACGTTAATTTCGTACCGACAACGTGTTTAATTGTGCCTGTTTAAATCCGTTTAGTTATGCTGTAGTTCCTTTCTCCAAACTCCCGCTATTGTTATTCCGATTCTCTATTATCCACTGTAGTCATAACTTGTACAATAGTCTTACTACGAATGAGTATAATTGAAGTTATTCTACACTTCCTACTGGCATTATCGCTAATCTCTTAACATTATCCATGACTGAGTATTGTGACTCTATTCCTAAAACTTTTACGATTTAGCAATGATTATCAATCATCACTAAATCGTAAAAGTGGTATGTGTTAATCGCCTAGCACTGTTTCTCACTGCTAGGCGACTAACTAAGATGCACATTTTTTTCCGTTTTCGCTCCGTCGGCTATTTCCCTGCAAAATATTGAAGAACTTATGGTTTATGATCAAAATTTGAATGTCTTAAGCCTTGTTACTAATTCTATTATGCAATTATTAGCAACAGCCAATCACCGTGCACTACTAAACGGAAAAGTGTCACGTATCCTGGTCTTAGATAGTACGCATCTCTCCGCCGCCAGCCATTTTCCTTTCCCCAGTTAATCGTGCCGCTACACTTACCCACTACACTTCCTCGATTGTGGTCTACACTTTACATCAGCTCCAGTGACCATCAGTCCACCTGGAGAAACAAACTTAGATACTATATAATTAAAAATGTAAGGAATAAATTTAAGTGGGTATTTAGGCCATGTCAAATTTGATTGGCTTAAGCGTCCTTCACAACTTGCGTTGCAGTTGCTCAAATATTGTTAGCGATAATCCTGGCAGCAAGACGTTAATACCAGTATAAGTCTTAAATAAGCCAGACAAATGAGGTTAAGTGTGTAAGGAATTAGTGGAATCCCCTAGATAATTGCCCTCGTAGTCCCGTTTGACTCATTGGAGGGTGCCAAAGTGCAGGCTCGGGGTATGCTACTGTAGTTTTGCATTGTATAGAGAATAATTTTCTGCATTTAAACATTTCTTAAGTACCTATAGAACTAACAACTGCGGTAGTTGTTTTAAGTGGGGATTCAATTGCATTGAATGAATTTTTATTTTATTAATTGCTACGAGATAAATGAAGAGAATTGAATTCTAAAATAAAAGTACCGAAAAAATTTACTAGCTTAATATTTTTGTTCCATTTACTAATTAACGATTTATTCAAAAGAATGCTAAACTCAATAAAACATCTAAATTAAATGAAATAATTTACAGTACAGCACTGTTTCATGTTGTAAGTTGACAACTTTCACTCAGTACAAAAACAATAATGTTTCACAAAAAACATAAATTTATAAAAGATAAAAAATATCCCAAGTTACAAACAAATAAAATAAAAAGAGACCTATCAAGATCTATTTTATAACTATAAATTATCAAAATTAAAAAAAAACCCCGACATAATAACCTGAGTTCCCTTTAAAAAGTAAAAAACACGTTATGCGCTTTCTTCCCCACTTTCACCCCATAACTTTTAAACGACTCAACCGATTTTCATGAAACATGTCTAAGAACACTCGCACGTAACTCACCTTTCATACTAAATTGAAATCGCTTCATCAGTTCGCGAGCTACGGTGCCACAGACAGACAGACAGACACGTCAAACTTATTATACCCTCTTTTTGCGTCGGGGGTCAAATCATCCTTACCGGTCCAAGGAATTATAAAGATTATATTATTGGCATACACGTATAGGAGGATATATTTTAATTTTAAATAAATAATAAATAAATAAATAAATATATCGGACATTTTAACACACAACGCCATCTAGTCCCAAGCTAAGCAGAGCTTGTGTTATGGGTACTAGACAACTGATACAAATACATATATACTTTTTTTTTGTAAATACATACATTTTATAGATAGAAAACACCCAAACTCCGAAACAAATATTTGTAGATCATACAAACATTTGGTCCGACCCAGGAATCGAACCCGAGACCTCATGATTTGCAGTCGTACACACCAACCGCGAGACCAACCAGGCAGTGACAGTATTCGTGCCATCGTGTTTCGTTGGTGAGTACGAGACCAGAGGCCCAATGATGCAGAAGCATCACTACGCCACCGTGGTGTGGGTCACCATGCTGCATTGTTGCATTATCTGCATTCGTAACGAGTATGGTGACTACCACTCTTTCTGTTTATGCTTTCCACCAGGCAGAGCAGAGTCACTTTGGTAGGTTCATACATAAAAAAAGTTTAAGTATAGGATTAGTTTTCACAATAAATTATTATTAGGATTTTATTAAAGCATTGTAATAGTAAAATACTGTTCATAGAACCACACAGTTATTATAACAAAAATCGTTGTAAAAGTAGTCCTTTCACTAACCTAATATGACCACCATTCTGATAATAGAGCTATATAACGCTATCTTACTCGGCCCCAATTCGCGAATACTGGCGCGTCCACCCCATTACATATTCTTACATACAAAAACGACACCAACTTATACGTACACCTAGCACTCAATTAAACAAACGATTATCTACCCTATTACTAAAAACATAAAGATTAAGTAAAAGAAAAGCAGTCTCAAAATAATTTGGTAAATTTCTCCATATCGTATGACATTGACCGGAGTCAGGGGACAAGATGACTCACCGATAGAATAAGGGTAGTTGGTTTCTTCCAGACATAGCTACTACATAATAATAGGTCGTTGTTTCATTGTCCATTGATGAGATGTCTTGGTGGATATATTGACGTATTGCTTATGAAGGAATTACGTCAGAATATAGGCCACAGCCTTAGTTATGTCATGATGTCATAATCTTAATATATTTTCTCTTATATCGACATATGAATATGTCTGATAGGAGACAATAGACGAGTTTCAATCCTCAAAATAGAACTTATGTTTTTAGTTTTTGCTTAATTCCAACCCATAAACAAATATCTCTTTTAGAACTTTACTGCAGTATCTCTGTATCCACATGTTTAATACTTCAATAATATTTAAAAAAAATGAGAAATATGGATAAACTTTGTTCTTTCAATCTAATAACAGATCTAAAAATGTAACATAAGTAATGAAATCCTTAATTGACTCAAACTCGGTTCGGACTGGAATTGAAGTTAGACAGTTAAGAGAATTGCTAGAGCCTCTTATCTTTGTACAAAGACTTAGGTGCTTTGAAGGTTGTCGACAAAAGTCACAAAAGGATTTAGATTTATATGTTTGTAAATACATATACTCACGGCTGTATCACCTAAGGAATAGCCAGAAGATTATTCGACACCCATTTGAGTTTGGTCAAGCTTGTTGCCGTCAATTGAGATTTTGGGAAATAAGATATGTTTTCTTGGAAATGAGGATTTTATCTTGCTCAATGGGTAGGAACTACTTGGAAATTATATTTTACCAGTTGACAGCAACTTCGTGTGCGTCTCTTAAACGCAGTGGTTGGTTTTATATTTTTCCATATTTTACCATCGTTTAAACCTTCCCTGAACTTCCATAATATTTCAAGTTCAAAATTAGCCAAATGGGTTAAGCCATTCTCGAGTTTTATTGAGACAAACGAACAGCAATTATTTTTTATAAATATATATATATTTTACTCCTAAATCACACTTGTTGCAGTGTACTTTAAATTTAATGAATTAGTTAGTATAAAACCTCAAGGCTCCTAAAGTAATAAGCGGATATGTTGCCCATAAATACTTTCTTCTGTAACTTATTTTACTCTGTACCTCTCCTATACAAAGGAGCAGAGAGAGGCCTAGTATTTTGGTACCATACAAACTTTTAGGTACTAATGAAATGGTACTCTGCTAAAAGAATCTATTAGTTGTCAAATTTAAAAAATAATAATAATCTATAATATCACTATTTTATAATTATAAAGAGGTAAAGTTGGTGAGTTTGTGACGTTGTAGTGGGTAATCTTTGGATCTACTGAACCGATTTTGAAAATTATTTTACCAATAGAAGGCTACGTTATTTGTGAGTGACATAGGATATATAATAACCCGAAAAGTGAAAAGACTTTTTCGTGGTAGCTGGATTTGCAAAGTAAGTCGGAGAAAAAAATGTTTACCGCCCAATGAAGTGGGCACGGGTCAGATAGTCTTAAATAAACCGTATTTCGCAGAATAAGTTCCATTGAAAAATAATGTAATACGAATACAATATTAACTTTAATTAATTAAAAGAAAACAGGTTTTTTCCTTGTTACATCACTACATAGTATAAAACAAAATCGCTTTCTCTGTCCCTATGTCCCTTTGTTTGCTTAAATCTTTAAAACTACGCAACGGATTTTGATGCGGGTTTCTTTAATAGATGGAGTGATTCAAGAGGAAGGTTTTTATGTATAATAAATGCATAATATAGTATGGAAACACTCTTAATTTTCGAGATTTTTAATGTGATGTAGCAAATAAACGCATTTTTTTGCGCTTACATTGCAAACGCTGGTTGCACCCTACGAGATAGATCAAAATAATGTACTACAGTATTGTACACCTTAAAAAGTACTACAAAAAAATCCGCGACGGTATATGTCTATCTCTTAGGGATAACCCACAACAACCATTTTTTATTCCTTTCTTTTTACGAGAAATAATGGCTTATTTACGAAGTGATTTTAAGCAATACAGAATGAATCCTTATACAATTAAGTAAATTAAATACATTTTGCTTTTAATATAGATCAAAATGGTCCTTTAGAGTATCTAATTGAAATGAATATATTCGAAGATATTACAGATTTAAAATGCACGAATCGTGTCGTCGGCGGGGTCATCTGAAATCCACCCGTGCGAAGCCGGGGCGGGTCGCTAGTAATTAATAAAATTGTTTCATACAAAACTATTATTTAACATCAATACGTAAAACTTTAATTTATCCAAGTTGTGGGTTGAGTAATTGCTTCCCAGTACGAGTACGGTCCAAATATGGATTAATAATAACCAAATATCAATATTATCTCTTGTCCTCTAACCCTTATAAATTGCTGTATTACGCAACAAAATATCATAATAAACACACCCCTATACAAAATATCCCGTAAGTAAATGAGATATCGATTAAAGTAAAATTTGCGTCTCACCGCTCGCCATAATAGAGTGGAACTAGCGACAAAAACCCACAAATGATTTGCAATTATGCAGTCTCAATAGACTTATTACAGCAGTAGAGGGGCCGAGACGACGGACGACGGGTGGTGAGCTACAATTGAATTTTAACGACCTATAATATTCGGGACATACAGAACTTAAGTTTGTAAAACAGGATTGACAAATTCTTTGTAAGTCGATGTTTGTTATTGTAGTACTTATTTAAGAGAAACATATTAAAGGTATGATGTAGAAGATTGAAATCAAACTACAGAAAGCTTCCATTCTACAACAAAAGTCGTCAAACAGGATAGTGGGACAACGGATAAATTTTGTTGGTAGCTGGAGTATTTATATGAAATTGCCAAAATTTTATGAGGAGGATCAAGTTATCGAGTGACCACTTACTATAAAGTGAGGTTTGATTTTGCTTTCCAACATATTGAAACAAAAACACATGTATTGATAGTACGATCAAGACTTAAAACTTTCCTTTTCATTAAAAGTATTTTTGTTTACATTTTTAAACTAGAAAAATTTATGTAAAGATTATATCAAACAGATCGATTATATTATATCGACACCAAAGATTATAATAGTACATCTGTGTCTCTTGGCCTCCAATCTAAGTAAAAACTTGTAATGTGGAAGATAATAATTATGGACTTCTCTCTCGTAATTACAAATGCGGAGAATGTTTCACAAAACTATCAAATTGTGATCCATCTGATCGCTTCACCATAGTAATCCATGACAAAATATCCATGTCCATTGTTCACATGTCCTTTTTTAACCATTTTAATCAAGCTGTCCGATTTAAGTTACTGTATGTCACTAACTAAGATTCGGGCACAGATGGCTGTCCAGATTTGTGGCTCGCAAGAGGATCCCATTTGTGAAGAAAGAAGCACTGCGGTCGGCAACATACGAAATAGGCTTAACATAAATGTTAATAAATAATTTATATGAGACCCTCGAACCTAATACCCTGTAACTCGCTTTGATGTGTATATTAGGTTAGTTTTTTATCGATTTAAAATATTGATAGGTTGCAAATAGATTTTTTATCATACGGTGAATATTAGGGTAGATTTATGTCGCGAATTGAGGGGTGAGTATATTGAATATAATGTATAGAGTAATTGTTTATATGCCACAACTACACACATCAAAAGTGTCTAGGGATCAAGCATTTTTATGCGGATTTCTTGAGATTGAGATGTGGCTTTGGCCCTGGCCTGCTCAGTCGCCAGACTTGAACCCGATTGAGCATGCATGGGATATGCTACAGAGAAGAGCTCTGCCGAATATGGAGGGTATCCAGTCGCAAGAAGACCTTTTTTGTTGTTGCAACGAACATGGGCGGCCATTCCACAACGTGATTTGGATGAACTCATTTTGAGTATGCCAAACCGATTCTTGTGTTGTTAGTGTTCGCGGTAGAAACACGGATTATTAATTGTTTAAGTCACCTAATAAAAATTTAAAGAAAACTGTTATTTCAGTCTTTTTTTCGAACTTTAATGTTAGTGGTTCAAATGTCAAAAATCCCTTTATTAGGAAAATGACAAATTTCTTTATTAATGCAAAGGTGACTTGGTTTATCGTTACTGTGACAAACGAAAACACTTTATTTGATGAATCCTTAAAGAAAATTTTAATTAATATCAATCAGGAGAAAAGTTATTGCAAAAATATATGTTGATCCCTAGACACATATGTTGATCCCTAGACACTTTTGATGTGTGTATGTACGTACTGTAGGTATTTCAACACTTAGGTACAACTTCCGTTGATTGTTGTGGAATAGCTTTTAGTCCTGTGACTGAGTGTAATTTATCTATAATACATGTAGAGTGTAGACTGTATAATTTTTTATTGTTTTAATTTAATAAAACAAAATTTTAACAAAAAAAAAACCGGCTTCAAGAACGACCAAATTGAATTGGGTCCACACGGGAAGCACCAGTTTTCAAATAAAAAAAGATTCATCAAAATCAGTCGGCGTGATATTGAGTTATTCGCAATTTGTCGCGCACATACTTAATGCAAATTGAAGATTTATATGATTTTCCCATGGATAACATGTCAGAACTGGACCAAATTAACCACATGGGAAGAATCATCAAAATCGGTTCACCCAGTCGAAAGTTATGAGGTAACAAACAAAAAAAAAAAACAGTTGAAGTGAGAACCTCCTCCTTTTTTTGAAGTCGGTTAAAGAAAAGTAGTGTTCGTATTGTTTATATTATAACAATAGCATCGTGACTACACATAATATTTTACAAATCACAACACGTACTCCAAATCAATTAGTTAAATCACACATCCCATTGAAAAATTCAATGCACGTACATCCACCGGAATAATTTCGATAAAAACTAGTCTCCAATTAGAGCGCAATTGTACAAAAAAGGGGATGTAATTATAATCAATTAGAAAAGTGAACGCAATGTTCGCTTTGCACGCATAATTATTCGTTGCACGCGATTCGCACGCGTTTAGCACGCGTTGCACGCGTCAGTAACGAGGGCCTGTGATCTTGCGATGATCATGTGTCAAAGACGTCAAAAGTGAAATTGTTTCAGTGGAGTGCGTCGGGGATTATAGGCTCAGAGAGTTAGTTGGTACTCTTTTAGTATGCTTAGTTGATAAGTATTTGTAACCCCATACTTGTCGAATGAGCATACAAGTAAAAGTATAATTTTGAAATATTGCATTTAAAAACGAACAGGGTTAGGAGTGTGGCGTTTGTATGAAGCAAAAAAAATGTGTAAAATTATAAAAAAAAAAAAACCGACTTCCAAAAACATCCAACGAAAACTCTCTGTCAAAAAACACTTAAAAGCGTAAAATAAACTGGTTCTTCATAAATTGCCTATACCTAATTCTTTATTCATTTAAATAGTAGTATTATAATGGGTGCTAGGTACCTAAAATCTGTTTGAAGTCACGTTACATTGTTATGACAGTGACTATCGCTTAGACTTTTGTAATTGTTCGTTTGTATTCTTTTTGGCTTAGCACCGACTTCAAACAGATTTTAGGTACCTAGCACCCATTATAATACTACTATTTAAATGAATAAAGAATTAGGTATAGGCAATTTATGAAGAACCAGTTTATTTTACGCTTTTAAGTGTTTTTTGACAGAGAGTTTTCGTTGGATGTTTTTGGAAGTCGGTTTTTTTTATTTTTATAAAAAGTTTTTATTTTACAGTTTTTAGTGCAAACAATCGTAGGTAAGTATTAAGATGAACTATTTCATCAAATTTCATCATCAAGAATACAAATTAAGGTCTATACGTACGTGTAATATTAAAATTATCCTCTAATCACTAACTGTCGAAGAGTTTAACCTTCTATCATCAGCTCACCTAAATAACTTGAAAGTATACGACTGAAGGTCTTTAGATACGTATGAAATTGAAAGAATTATTCTCCAACTCCTAACCGTTGAGGAGTTGTACCTTACACCTTCCATCATCAGCTTACCTAAATAATTTGTAAGAATACGACTAAAGGTAACTTATATACATATGATATTTAAAGATTTATCCTCCAACTCCTAACCGTTAAGGAGTGGTACCTTACATCATCAGCTCATCATCATAAAATGATGACTACCAGACGCAAATACCGGTGTAACTTCAGAAAATATACGAAAAACATAGTATGTGCCTATAAAAAATGAGGGTTTCCGTCGATTTCCCTGGGATCCCATCATCAGATCCTGATATTGGCAGCGGTCCCATTGCCAGCGCAATGGGACCACCACGGAAGCATGCCCTGTCGAATACAGAAAAAATTTCAAAATCGGTCCACAACTGACGGAGTAATCAGGTAACATACATAAAAAAAAAAAAAAAAAAAAAAATACATACAGTGGAACATAGAACCTCCTCCTTTTTGGAAGTCGGTTAAAAACTTGGAGATTTTGTAGTAATGTATGGCGGCTGAATAAAGATCTGCCCTCTAGCCTAGTTGACAGGCTACAAACGTTAACATTAATAACAAGTATCATCAGGCGAAATTATTACAGTTGATGTAAGTGAAATACCAATGAATTAGCTGGCTATAGAAATAGGATAAAAAATACTCCCATAATTATTTTTTCTTATAATAGCACCCCGTTGAGAGAAAAGACCGCCCGCCGCGGTATTCGAACACGTGGCGGTCACATTTGCTCAATCACGCACTGAATAACGAGTGTCGAAATGACCGCTCAATTCACTCGTTGACAATAGCCATGTTATTACTAGCAGAGATTTTTGGGCTATATTATTGTTTTTATTTAATACCGTAGACCAACACAGGTGCGCGAATCGGAGGAAAGTAGCCATAGTGTCTTTTTTGGATACAGAACAGTCTGCCATTTTTGGTGGGGGGGAGGCGGATCTTCATACATACACATTTTAGACGTACAGAAACAATCGCCTATCACTACGATCTCACACTTAACAATTAGAACAAAACACAGTTTCACACACCCATAAACTCATTCTGTCATAACAATGTAACGTGTAGGCCCATTTGGCCAAAGATGGCCATAATTTTTATAGTTGAATAAATTAGTGACAGTATAATAATAATATTTAGGACATTTCACAAAAAACGCCATTTAGCTTCAAACTAAGCAGAGCTTGTATTATTATAGCTAGATTGACTGATAGAATACCTATATACTTTTTTTTGTTTATACATATATAGAAAAACACCAAAACTTCGAAACAAACATTTGCAGATCATACAAACATTTGGTCCGATCCGGGAAATGAAAACGAGACCTCAAGCACAGCAGTCGCATGTGCTACCACTGCGCCACCGAGGCAGTCAGTATAAAAACTCATAATTGGCGAGAATAGGTATATGTTTAGATCGTGGCCTCAGGTCAAATAAAAAAAGGTAGATAACGCATCGACAACTTGTACTACACTGACGAAAAGTAGTGTAGTTTATAGCATAGTTAGTGCGTAACGCGCGTGTTTACTTGAAACTACGCTACTTTTTTATGCTTCAACAAGAACAAGGCGGTGCGTTATTCACCCTTTTTTATTTGATCTGAGATCGTGGCTAATGGAGAATCACAAAATTATATTGTCTACCCCCACTGGACGAAGGTATATGGGTATGTGTGTATCTATGATATTTTAATAGGTGTTCGTTGAACCACATTATTATAAAATACTTAGCTTTTGCCAGCGCGCCCGCGTATATGTCGGTCATCGCACCAAGAATATCTGTATTCCGAAATTCATCCAAATCAAGTCAATCAGTCGTTTAGCCATGAAAGCGTAAGGAAGATACATATAGAGATATTATAAAATTAATAATATTGGTATGGAGTATGGATTCATAGCACTACACCTAAAAACCGTACCTTTAGTAAAGTTTAAACTAAGTATTTCCCATCCCAAGTCATGATTCTCCGATTTGGATGGAATAAATATTTATACTCTTAGCGCTGTAGCATGATGCGTGACAGTTTCAGTAACATTTCATTTCACTCTTGAAAGTTGCCGCGTCTTAGTATTTCAGCTGTACCACATTCGCAATATAATAGGTCTTTACCTATGAAATTGCCGTTTTGTATGCAATAAGTGAAAGTACTTATTTTTTCAAACTTTTTTATTTCTGTTATTCGAAGTAATCACCCATGCAATCGACGCATCTTTGCCAACGCATTGGCAGTTTATTGATGCCCTTCTTGTAAAACTCAGCTGGACGGGAGGCAACAAACTCTTCAAAGGCACTACTCTGGCTACTGCCTCTCGGGAATTGAATTTTTTACCCACTAAAAAGTTGTCTAAATTTTGGAAAAAGTAATAGTCGGTAGGTGCAAGGTCTGGTGAGTATGGCGGATGAGGGAGAGCTTCCAACCCCAGCTCTTGCAGCTTGGAGACTGTCTGTTGCACAGTATGGGGGCGCGCGTTGTCGTGAAGCAGCTACAAGAGCTGGGGTTGGAAGCTCTCCCTCATCCGCCATACTCACCAGACCTTGCACCTACCGACTATTACTTTTTCCAAAATTTAGACAACTTTTTAGTGGGTAAAAAATTCAATTCCCGGGAGGCAGTACAAAACGCCTTTGAAGAAATTGTTGCCTTCCGTCCAGCTGATTTTTACAAGAAGGCATCAATAAACTGCCAATGCGTTGGCAAAGATGCGTCGATTGCATGGGTGATTACTTCGAATAATAGAAATAAAAAAGTTTGAAAAAATAAGTATTTTCACTTATTGCATACAAAACGGCAATTTCATAGGTAAAGACCTATTATTTAATCATTAATAACTGTAGTAAATTAAATTACACCAACCAGAATGTTCTAGTCTACAAATAAATGCCGCACCATGCTACAGCGCAAAGAGTATAATGGTATATCATTTTATGACTGTCTTAACACACCAAATGAAAGTGAACATCAATTTATTTTATAATTATTCTTGTTCCCTGTTTGTTTTTACCTACAAATTTCAACATCTACCTAAATAGAGCTTTATTGCTCTTCCAACTTGTAATTACTCGTACATACGCCACAAGTATTCCGTCAAGTTAATTCCTAAGCGCTTTGAACTATTGCGGGTAGATTCATATTTTCCCGGCCAATGGGCTCGAAAATTACTAAAATTATACGTGCGAGGTGCAGTTGATGGAAAAGGGAGCTTTTGTCAGCGGTTTGATTTGATTGACTGCCTGATTCTTGAGTCCAGTGATCTAAATTCATAATATTTGCTCATTTAATTTAATTTCTTTTACATTTATTGTTAAAAAACACGCATTTTACATAGACAGATTAAACATATGCTAAAGAAATGACAGATTTAGATTGCCCACTCTAATACAATAATACTTATCAATACATATAATAAAATCGTAACTGGTCGCTGTCTGTACATGGAAGGTATCTCAGAAAAACTGTTATAGTGGGGCTATATGACCGCAATAGAACCCAAAACAATGATTTTTAGAATTTTTGTCTGTTTATCTGTTTGTCTGTGCGTTTGTGCACGCTAATCTCAGAAACAGCTTATACGATTTAAATGTGGTTTTCACTAATATATTGTGGTAAGCTTCACTTAACATTTAGTGTTTGTTTCATGTCAATCGGTTCATAAATAAAAAAGTTATGCCAATTTTATAATCACGTAGCTGAACGTTTGTAGATTGTTTACGCCTGCGCTACGTATATAAAGCGCGCCGAGAGCCGCGCCGCTGCCTATCTGAGTATACAACCCATAATGTCCCACTGCTGGGCTCGGGTCTCCTCTCAGGATAGGGTTAAGGCCATACGTCCCCACGCTGGCCAAGTGCGGGTTGGGGACTGGCAAGACAACGTTGTGGCTACATAATCTTGCCTTTGGATGTTTTTAAGCCGCCCGAAGGCCTTCAATTAAGCTTCACGACTGTTATCCTATGATAACAACCGGGACCGACTGCTTAACGTGACCTCCAAATCACGGAGACGCTCATGGTATCCTGCCACCAGCGGTCACCCATCCAGGTACTGACCGCGCCGTCGTTGCTTACCATTGGTGATTGTTTCTAATCAGCGCGTGCAACTGGGCCATGAGCACCTCTGCCTATAGCATTTAATTATACGCAGCTAATGCACGTATTCCAGAGGCGGTGGCGTATTAGTTGCATTCGATAATACTGACTGTTTGAAGATTTTATTTGTTTATATTTAAGGGTTTATAGGATTTGTAAATAAATATCGTGTGTATTTAGTATAGGTTAGGCATTCCTTTTCTTGATTTTCTTTATTTCTTAATTTTATGTGCAAAAATCTGAAAGTACTTACAATTTATTCGTTTGTGTACATATTTGTTTAGGGTTTATAGGGTTTGTAAATACATATATTATGGTATTTATATTTTGTATACTTAGGTTAGTTTGATTTCAAGTTTTTGATTTATTTAAACCTTTTATTTTACTTATTTAATTTAAAATATTTCCCAAATTTTATGTTTAAAAAAACAATTTAGTAATTTGTGATGAATACATGTTTGTTAACTTAGGTCAGTGATACATATATGTAATTTAGGTAATTTTTCTTGACTTGCTTTGATTTGAGTTTGACTAGCTCTCAAAGAGCATGAACTTTGTAGTCTAGAAGGCTGGAAAGTAGTTTAGATCGTGTGTCTCGATTAACAACTGATCGAGAGCGACACAACAATGCCAGAATTCTTGAAAGTGAAGATGAAAATAGTAAAATATTTCAAACAGCTAGAGAGAACTATGAGCTAACCCGTCAGAGTGAGGAATATAATTTATTAGCTGAGATAGAACAAGTAAGGGAAATACGGCATGAAGAAACTGCAGACCAACGTCAGGCACGACTAAATGTCGTTCGACTTCGGCATACACTCAATAGAATGTTAGCAAGTTCGACAGAAGACGCAGAGAGTGGAGCGGAAATTGATATCCTTCCATGGGTGACCAAAGAGAAAAAGTTTTGTATTCGCCCCGAATTGATTACTCTGAATTCGCATCTATAGGAGGTATAGTGATGTGTTGTCAGTTTAGTAATACTCTAAAATGGAGAAAAGAAATAAATGGAATATGCTATTCAGGTTGCCACCTGCATAGCATATTCCATTTATTTCTTTTGAGTGCTCATTGAAAATTTCCATGAGCCCCCAGACGTTATAAAAGCTTTACTAAATGGTGAGCATCCTCAGTCTAAACATTTTTAGACACTATCCGTTTATTTAATCGTGAATTCCAAATTACATCTTTTGGGGCCAAACAAATCACGGAGGGATCATTCATGCCAACTTTTAAGGTGCAGGGCCAAGTTTATCACCTTATTGAATCTTTGCTTACCCAAAATGAGCCAAAATTTCTTCATATTTATTTTGTTTCAAATGACAATAAACAGGCCTATATCCGAAATCTACATTGACCTTATATCTCAACTTCAGAATATGTTACATCAAGTAAATCTTTATGTAAGAAGTTTTAAAGCCGCAATAGATTCGATCATACAAGGTCAAAATAACATTTACAAAGTTATAATTAAGGCTGATAGACGTCTTGCGGAAGAACATCGTGGAAGGTACAATGCTTCTGTTGCAGACGAAGTTGCAGTAATATTAGTCGATCAGGAATGTGATAGACGTGACATCGTGCTGCGTACTCATGATGATCGGTTAAAACGTATTTGTGAAACACACCGAGCTTATGATGCCCTGCAGTATCTTTTGATATATTTCCATGGTGAGTTCCATAGGGTACAATTTCAATTAAATACTAGCAACCTGTATGCTTTGATCCCCGATGGCTATACGTCTAATGTCGTGTATAGAGAAGCATTACTTTAAATTTGATTTCTAAATACCCAAATGAAGGTGTTTATAAACCAAAAGATATGTCCCAAAGTCACTATTCTACGCGGACGGAGTCGCGGGCACAGCTAGTTTATAAATATATTTGAAGAACATTTTTCGGAGAACAACTTGTCGGGAAGTTAGATTTTTCTTCGTGAAGTAAAGCGAGCGTCGTTTTTGGTAATATTTCTCTAGTGCAGCTAAAAGACTCGGTTGTGTTCAAGTAAAAAGAAAATGAGAATTCCTAGGTAATAAAAGAGCGCAATAAAGTTCTTGTATGAGTTCCCCGAGCGAATAAAAGTTTACAACTTTCCGACTTGTAGTTGTACAAATCATCCAATGAGTATAAATATCTAACAGGAAAAGATTTTTGAGTTCATAATGGTACATAATTGAAACATGACCGTGAATACTTATCCAGTAAGAAGTTCTAACGATACTTTCTGGCGATTTTTAGGGTTCCGTGCCAAAGGCAAAAAACGGAACCCTTATAGATTCGTCATGTCTGTCTGTCTGTCCATCTGTCTGTCTGTCTGTCTGTCCGTCCGTATGTCACAGCCACTTTTTTCCGAAACTATAAGGACTATAATGGGACTAATCCCGCCCACACGCCCACCACTGTAACTCCTGTACACCAGGATCAACAGCGGTGACCCACGAAAACACCGAGTTATGACACTCGGGAAGTCCCAGGAAAAATTTAACTGTCTTGGAACCCGCAACGAAATTAATCAGAAGAAAACTGGAGGAGTTGGAAATATAATAAGTCCACTTCCCTCCTTAGCAAAGCGGGAGACAAAATGGAGTCAAAATAGGCAGACGCCTTTTTCAAACCGGGAAGCACCACGGATAAAAATATTATGGGTCCTAAGTAAGCTATATTTGATTTCTATAGTATGTATGGCAGAATCGCTTAAACGCACGGAAATTCACCGCAGTTGACACAAGATCCCCATAATATACTACCCCAGACGTCATTTGTAAGCTATTTAGCATCATGTTACGTTCATTGTACCAAAGACTACATTCCCAGAGGATATGATGAGCCGACTGTTCACAGCTAGAATCAGGTGTTGAGCATTGACACAATGGTGAATCGACTAATTTAAATGAGTATAGTTTGCTCTTAAAGTTACCGTGGCCTGTAAGAAATTGAGCGACACAGTGATCTACCTCGAGCCATGTCCTTGACAACCTTTCGCGAACAGATGGAAAGAACTGGTAAAGGTGGCGCCCCTTAGATGATTCGTCCCATCGTTTCTGCCATTCATCCAAGAGGTCGTTATAGACATTGGTTTTTTGTTGAAACAATCTTATGATTTTACCGCGGTCTCGTATGCCCAAAAAATCGCATTCCATGTTTTGTAGTGTGGAATAGTACATGGCTGCACGTCTTTGCACCTCGAGATCGACCGGAAGAACACCTGCCAACACCGGTAAGGACTATAATGTTGAAACTTGGTAAGTAGATGTATTCTGTGAACCGCATTAAGATTTTCACACTTAAATAGAAAAAAACAATAAATTTTGGGGGTCCCCATACTTGGAACTGAAACTCAAAAATTTTCTTTTCATCAAACCCATACGTATGGGTTATCTATGTCTTCGAAAATTATATTGAGGTTTCTAAAATATATTTTTTCTAAACTGAATAGTTTGCGCGAGAGACACTTCCAAAGTGGTGAAATGTGTCCCCCCCCCCCATGTAACTTCTAAAATAAGAGAATGATAAAACTAAAAAAAATATATGATGTATTTGCATTACCATGCAAACTACCACCAAAAATTGGTTTGAACGAGATCTAGTAAGTAGTTTTTTTTTAATACGTCATAAATCGTAAACCGCAAAAAAAAAATACACTATTAATAAAACATCGGCATCGATCAAAGTTACAACGAACTACAAGAACTTTTATATTATGTTACTTGCTGCTTCGGAACCCTTCATGGGCGAGTCCGACTCGCACTTGGTCGCATTTTTTATTTTGTTTCAATGTTATTCTTTTTTTTTTTTTAATAACTATAATGGAATTTCAAAAATTTAAAAAGCCATTAATGGTTCTTGAAATTCATATTTAGAATAAAGTAGAATTTCTGGAGTCATTTCTGCTCCTACAAATTGTTGTATAATGACTGTCTCTGTGGCGCAGTGGTAGTATATGCGAATCTTATGCGACTGCTGTGCTTGAGGACTCGGGTTCAATTCCCGGGTCGGACCAAATGTCTGTATGATCTGCAAATATTTGATTCGGAGTGTGGGTGTTTTCTATATATTATGTATGTATTTACAAAAAAAAAAAGTATATATGTATTTATATCAGTTGTCTGGTACCCATAACACAAGCTCTGCTTAGCTTGGGACTAGATGGCATTGTGTTAGATGTCCGAATAAAAAATAATAATAATAATAATAACAGATTCTACGTTTCAAGTATCTGGTAACATATTCTTTTAAAGCCTCTCTTTAGAAATGAGGTATTGGCCTCTGTGATGGTGCCTCTTTGAGCCTAGCCCATCCTAGCCTGAGTAAAGTATGTAATTGTCTATCGAACAAGGTTTTTTCTTTTAATTACGCGGCCGGCATCCCTCATTTAGAGGGAAGGAACAGTACCCCTCCAGCCGTACTGCTCTGTAGAATCCGTCACCTGACACGCAATTCTTCCACCAGCTTTAAAGGCCTCACGCGGATCAAAGGGAAGGATTATGAACAATTAATAATTAACACATTACAATTGGTTTGTTCCGTTCACGCTTTTCCACTCCAACCATTCCATTGTATACTCAAGAGTCAGGAGGATTAATGCTCTTTTACTCTAAGCGACCTGTGCTGCAGATCAAACGCTATAACGAATCGTGATTTGATGGTAAGTGCATTACCATATGCTATCCAGTACCCGATATATAAATATCTAAGGCGGCACACGCAGTGCCTACCTGGTCTGGAGCCCGAGTCCAGATTCTCCTACCGACGCCAACCCGAGATAACACCTAACCCACCTACAGGGGCCCTGTGTATCCAAACATTAAAACTCCTAGCACTCAGGTGCACAACCTACACACAACCATGCTGAACCCCCCGACACATCCGCGCATCGCAACCAATAACATACACATTCATCACGAACAAGGTACCAATAACCAATCGTAATGCCTAACAATTAAGGAACTGTAATATTATTTCTAACTATTATCACATAATGCGATACTCAGACTGGGATACAAATGCACGTTAAAGTTTTAAACTAATTATCCTACGACGTACTACGAAAGACAAAACTCACCTGGATTTCTTCTAGGTTAGATATTTTGACTTACTCAAATACCACGGATGCACTCTCCACTTCCGACCCGTTCACTACCACCGCTCAAGACGAAGTGTCCTGCCAACGCCCTCTCTGTCTGTCTCCAAACCCTCAAGGAAGCAGGTAGAGTCCTTTTTTTGCCTCTCTCCAACGTATCACTTTAAAGCTTTGAGTTTATTGCACCCAGATGTGAAACGTTCCCAGCTAATAATGTTAAAAGTACAATAAGTGTTCAATAGTGTCATGTTCGCATCTTGTTGCTTAAAGCAATCAATCTCTTTATTTATCGTTGACCCTTTTTTTATCTAAGTTGTCCGTCCGTTTTTTGAATTTCCGGCACCCACACGTGCAGATTTTGAGTTTACATTATTATTAAGATTTTAATAAGGCGAATAATTTTATTAAAGTTTAAGTATATGAATCGAATCTAGAGATACTATCACACCTCCTATAAAATGTTGACCAGAGCGTTTGTATCAAGGTTTTCTTCCCTTTATAGTGACGTTGTCCTGCATAATTTGCCCCTTTAGCTCTTCCTACACCCGTGAGATGATAACATACGAGTTTTTTTTATGGAATAGGCCGGCAAACGAACAGACGTATCGCCTGATGTTAAGCGATTACCACCGCCTATGGACACCCGCAACACCAGAGGTGTCGCAAATGTGTTACCGGCCTTTGGGGGTTGGGAGGGGGGGGGGGGGTGAGATATGGGGAGGGGTTGGGGTATGGGCCTCCGGTATCCTCACTCACTCGGTGAAAAACAGCGCAAGCACTATTTCACACCGGTTTTCTGTGAGGCCGTGGTATAACTCCGGTCGAGCCCGCTCATTCATGCCGAAGCGTGGCTCTCCCATTTTTTATAATTTAAACAATCCTAATAACAAGGTTAGGTAATAAATAATTTACTACTGCTATTACCTACAATACGTAAAACGATATCTCACTGATAATCTGTCAGTAAATCACAGCAATAAATAAGTACCCAGCAATACTAAATGATGTTCAGTAGTGCCGGTATCTTGATCGTAATTAGCCATACAGATTTGCATTTAGATTACTGAACACATTAGCATGGGGAAGCCATAATTCAGTGCTTGCGCTCGCGTCGCCCACGAGCCGAGTTAGATGCCTGATTAGCAAAAAGCATCCGTCCTTGGTAGGTACATATGGTTTGTTGTGTTCAGACAGTGGTTCTCAATCTATATAGATCCCTTGAGGAGCGATCCCAAAACATCATTTATTTTTACGCATGTGAAACTCATATATTTTGGGTCAGATTTATAATGATAAGTTTATTAGAATAAAGAAGGAACTAAAACTCAAAGTTTCGTATTTGAGTATTTGGTACCCGTAACATAAGTTAGATCTGTACTTTATATAATAAATATGTCGGACATCTAACACACAACGCCATCTCGTCCCAAGCTAAGCAGAGCTTATGCCGGTTTAAAAGTGAGCAAGGCCAGAAAGGCAAAGGCCAGCACGGTCATCCTGGGCTGCGACACGGAGATGGAGCGGAACAGGGTGACCGAGAGAATTGTGAGTCGTGATGGTGGGCTTGTGGTAGTCCCCATGAGGAACAAGAATCCACTCGTCGTCCTCAAAGACGTTTTTGTCGATGGTGACGACGAGGACATGATCGGGGCCCTATACACCCAAAACGCCGATGTCTTCGTGGGACTGCCACAGGAGGAGAGAGATGTAAAAATTAAGTTCAAGAAAAGAACAAGGAACCCCAAGACGTCTCACGTTGTGCTGCAGGTAGGACCAAGGGTGTGGCAAAGGATGACGGAGGCAGGAACCCTCTACCTGGACCTGCAAAGGGTCAGAGTGGAGGACCAGTCTCCGCTCATCCAGTGCACGAAGTGCCTGGCGTTCGGCCATGGCCGAAGGTTCTGCACCGAGAGTGCCGACAGGTGCAGCCACTGCGGAGGCACGCACTTGCGCGGGGAATGCCCTGAGTATAAAACGGGAGCCGAACCGCGGTGCTGCAACTGTTCGCACTCTGGGATGCAGAGCATTAGCCATAACGCCTTCAGTGCCGAATGCCCGACCCGCTCTAAATGGGACTACCTAGCAAGGCAAAATACGTCGTATTTATGACTCATTCACACACGCACATACACGACACAAAACACACACACTGATTCAGGAGATATATAGTGAATATATATTGAATATATCAAAACACGCACACAAACACTGGACAAACATACATAAAAATAAACAAAGGGAAAGAAAAATTCATAATGAAGACTGCAACAACTGCATATATTTAAACATATATACAGATTGTTAACAAGAAAGCTAGCACAAAGAAAGTATGAATTTAGAAAAGCGAAACACGCACATAAACACTGGACAGTACACAAAACAAAATACACGAGTCATAAATATGTATTACGTTCTTACACACTGTAAAACAACATCTGAACGAGACGTCTTAGCGACACCAAATTAAAAAGAGTTCCAAAATTAACTTACTGAATACTAAACAAAGTAATAAAAAGAAACCATAACCATTGCAAAATTGAGAAATTGAGAGACAACAGGAAAAAACGACAACGATTTGAAACACACTTGATCAAAAATTATTATACACAAACAAAATTGAAATTAAAAAGAAGAAAAAATTAAAGGTCGAGGAAAGCTTTAAAATTAAGGTAAAACTGTAGCATTAAAACAAGCAGATAACTAGCTTAAGAAATATGAAAGAGTAAATGAGAAGAACTATGTACATTACAATAATAGACAAGCCTTAGAAAATAAAAACATGTAAATATTACTATAGTAAATAAATTAAATTGTTACAACACCGGGAATCAGACCCGATGATACTTATTAATAAGCGATAGTAATTAGTAATCAGAGTGACAAGGTCCTGTCGTTTTCATGGACGGGGAAAAGCAGCGAGGCCTTCAGGCCTCTTAAAAAAAAAAAAAAAAAGCAGAGCTTATGTTATGGGTACTAGAGAACTGATATAAATACATATTACTTTTTTTTTGTAAATACACAACATACAACTCCGAAACAAATATGTGCAGATCATACCAACATTTGGCCCGACCCGGGAATCGAACCCGAGACCTTAATCACAGCAGTCGCATACGCTATCATTGCGCCACCGAGGCAGACAAAGTGCAACTTCTTTGGCTTTAAATTTAAACTGTTTAAACTGTTCAGCTTTGACAATCAGATTTATTTCGTAAGATAAAATGTTCGAATCGCTCCAACCTTCCGCTATTATTCATTCAGATGATGCGATATGCTCGACTATTTAATACATAAAAGACAAGTCATAAAATCTCTTACTAGTCTGTCTTCTTGATAGTAATATAGTTGCTTCCTGCATGGTAAGTGGTGCCAAAATTATAATAAAAAATGTGAACTTTTGAATACGACTCTTTCGAAGTCTTCATTAGTATAAAGCAATGAATAGGTATGTATATTGAAAAAAAACAGGCCAAATAGAAAAGACATTCGGTACGAAAAGTTTGACATCCATTGTGTATGTAGTTAGTTTGCAGTATTGTTTGTCTGTTCGTTGCGTGTTTAGATCACTGTTCTGTGGGAATTGCGAACATGATACAGGATCAATGTGTGTATCAATATACAATTGTCCACTATCATTGCAGACTGATCGTGTTCCCTCTCCCTGTGCTTGTAGAGTTAAGTTTGTAATAGACAAACAAGATATAGCCGATGACTACTACTTGCATGGGTACATGAGTCGTACTTTTTTTTTTTTTTTTTTTTTTTTTTTTGTTGACGAGGTGAAAAATCCCTTCGGATCTCCAGCTCCTCGGGGACACAGGAGCCAGGAGTATGTGGTGTTTCCACTAAAAAACACCCCGACGACCAGCCTCTGGCGCCCTACTCTGGGAGAACCCGGACCATGTTATTTCAGGTCCTCCCTGAATTGCCGCCGTGCCTTATCAGGCCCTGTCCCGGGGGAAAATTACTTCCCCCCTCGATCCCAGCGATGTAGGCTGATTGCACGACTATGCAATCATGCCGCTATCCCGACCGCGGCAATCAATCTGCCTCCAGAGGTCCCCATCCTCCGGCAGCCCGCGGTCCCGTCGACGGTTTTTATAGTCAACGTCTTCTTCGCTCGGGATCGGCCCTCTCCCGATCCCGTTCAGCAGTCTCTTTCTGGAGCATAACAGCTTCGCAGAAAGAGACCACTGCGCCCCAGCCCTCCTCACCCGCCAGCATGGCAGCAATCATTGCTGGCGGAGACAGGTCTCGTCCAATTACGTCGACCAGGACTTCGCGTTCAGATGCCCATGCAGGGCATTCCTCCAGCGTGTGCTGGGCGGAGTCCCGGTCGGCTGCGCAGTGGTGGCATTGTGCCGTCTCTTCCCGTCCGATCTTATTCAGATACTCACCGAAGCAACCATGCCCGGTGAGTATCTGCGTCAGTCGGTAGGTGACGCGACCTTCCTCTCTTCCTACCCAAGCTTCGAGGTTAGGCAGAACGGCACCAACAGCGCGTTGGCGCGCATTCTGCGGCTGTTCCAGCCGCGCGCGCCACTGTGCTAGTGCCTGTCGGTGAGCGTTCCGCCGCATTTCGAGCTCGTCCAGGTCTTCCCCGCTTTCATCCTGGCGGATGGCACGGATCTGGTCATAGACCTTCGCGTCCATATCCGCCAGGATATCAAAAGGCGGGAAACGAGCCAGGACTGTCGCCGCCTCTGACGAGATGGTGCGGTATCCTCGTACGATCCGAATGGCCGCTACCCGCTGCGCTTGATTAAGCTTAGCTCGGCAGCGGGAGGAGGCCGATAGGCGCTTGATCCATATCGGCGCTCCATAGAGGGCCATGGATCGTATCACCGCACCGTAGAGGCGGCGAACTTCTTCCCGCGGACCCCCTAAGTTAGGCAATAGCCTTTGTAGGGAGCCCGCCACCCCCCGAACTCGGGGGATCATCCGCTCGAAATGCTCCTCGAAGCTCCAGCGGCTGTCCAGGGTGAGGCCCAGGTACTTCATATGTCGCCCAACCTCGACCTCCGTTCCTCCCACTCTAATAAGCGAGCGAGCAGGAACGGCACCTCCGCGTTTCCTGTGGAACCACAGGGCTTCCGTCTTATGAGGTGCAACCCGTAGACCCAGACCGCTGATCTTCTGGACGACACAGGCCACCCCTGATTCGGCGAGCTCTAGAACTTCCTGGAAGCCATGTCCCCTGGCCAGTACTAGAGTGTCATCCGCGTAGCAGACGACACTCACTCCAGCGGGTAGACTGGTCCTCAGGACCGCATCATACGCAAGGTTCCACAGAAGGGGTCCTAAGACCGACCCCTGGGGAACCCCACACGTGACCTCCCTGTGCTGTTCTTCGCCGTCCCTACCCATATATGATATGAACCTATCGCGAAGATAAGCCCCGATGATGTCCCGTAGGTAGAGGGGCAGCTGGTGGTACACCAGTGCCTCTCTAATTACCCACCACGGGAGGGAGTTAAAAGCGTTGACTATGTCAAGACTGACGGCCAGCGCTACTCCCCCCCGACAAACAACCTCTTCCGACAGGGAGCGGACACGTACTATCGCTCAATGTTTTTATTATGATACAACGGACAAACAACTAGTAGATCATCTAGTTTTTTTATATAGTTTGATCTAAGTGACAGTTGCCTGTAGTATAGTTTTAGAACTTACGCGGCACGTTATAGGTGTGTGTTTTTATGCTTATCATTTAGCTTCATTTGTGATAAAAATGGCACGTAAAGAATGAAAATACAGATGATATAAAACGAAATGACTTGTTCAAAATTACTTCATCGGTCTCGTAGCCATCGGTCACAGACATTAAGCTATAATATCTTTAAGGCAGTAGTCACTACCCCTGTTTAGAGAGACTTGAAACATAAAAGTCACAAATACGTTGTCAACATTTGCGGTAAGAGTACTCACTTTTCTTAAACGTGTAGAGGTCATATGTAGTTCTACTAGAGATATTATTATGTCGCACTATATATTTTGAAGTATTTTGGATACTTCAGATTATACAAATAATTTCTGTCAGTATTTTTTTATTTACTAAGAATTAATGTCATGTTATTTTCAACAGGAAACGCCGATAGTGACAGATGCTTAATGGGTAAGGAAATTCTAATTCTCTATAAAAGGAGATTTTGTCAGACTAAACGAAAAAGTACTTTAATAACACAAAACGTGATAAGTTATTATTACTTGTAAAAATAGGATTACTTGTTACGAATATTCACCACATTGGAACAACCCATTTTTTTGATTTAATCACCCACATTTTTAAACACAAGATTTTGTGACTAATTCATAAATTGTAGACTTTGGCAGTGGTTTATTTAGAACGGTATGAAAAAAATGTTACGAGCTATGTCTAAAATAGAATGGAAAGTGTGTGGGAATCTTAGTTTTCTTCTATTCTTAATGATCAACAGTTTTAATACTTATTGATTTACTTAACAGTTAAACTATGCAATGTATTAATATGAATGCAATTGATTGATATTACATTTAGGAACATCTTCTAAGCACTTCTTTGTTTCATCAACGAAAAAAAGAATGAAAAATGTAAGAGAAAATTTTTATTTAACAAATTCTTCGCCATTTTCAAGATAAAACAGCTTGCAACGAGATCAGACAGCATTTACCTCCCGATACACTCCACTTACTTAACTTACACAATTTCTTTTTACCTAATAAGACTCCCTTTAAAGAATTACTTGCTTTTTATTATCTTTAACGCGCTGTGAACGAGTCGAGAACTCAGGGCAGACATCAAAGCTTCAGATAATCCAATAAGGTACATTACTTGGCCTTACAGTCCGGATAATTTGAACAGGGATCTGCCTTAATCAACTTTGATAGAAGAAAGAACCTTTTTATATTCGTCAGGTAATAATCAGGATGCGACGGCTAGATGAATTACGATCCAAGTTTTATGAACAAATGGACGTGCGTCTTTTATACGTTGTTGATTAAAAAAAATTGTTTATTTTAACAGTTTTTCAGTATCAATAGATCCCCTACGCAATACGTATATAAGAAATATTATTAAATATTTGTTTCGGAGTTTGGGTATCTTGTATGTATGTATTTACAAAAAAGTACATATTATTTATGTCAGTTGTCTAGTACCTATAATACAAGCTCTGGTTAGTTTGGGACTATATGGCATTCTTTTAGACGTCTTAAAATGGTCATTTATTTTATGTATTTATTATTTATAATGACAGAAAACTATGGAAGGCGGTTTTTCGACAGCATATAGGAGGTTTATGTATAGTTGTCATCAGTTTTATCATAACATTTTGTTTAAATTATTGAGAAATAATATTTAAGCTCAAAACACTATTTTTGTACCTACCTGCTCGCTAAATAAAAATGAAACGCGTTAATTTCTTTGTTTTTCTTAAATACATTAAAAGCAGATAAAAGTTTAGTATTGAGTGTGACCCCCTCTTGCTGAAATCACGGCTTGCATTCGTCTGGGCATGCTAGCAAGTATATCTTTTATGGTTTCTTGGGGAATACGTTCCCACTCCGAGGTAATCACATTCTTTAGCTCTCTGATGGTCTGCGGAGCCGGCTGCACTGATCTCACTCGTCGCTTCAGAACGTCCCAGACATGCTCTATGGGATTGAGGTCCGGACTTCTAGCTGGCCAGTCCAAACACCGAATTCCGACTTCTAGCATATACGCTTCCACATCGCCAGACCGGTGGGCGCGAGCGTTGTCGTCCATAAAAATTTAGTTTTCGCCAAGAGCGGTTAAAGCGGGTTATGCATAAGGAATTAGAACTTCCGTTATGTATCGGTGTCCAGTCAGTGTACCGTTTTCGATGAAGACTAACTCCATACGATCCATAGAATTTATTCCTGCCCAAAACATAACAGAGCCCCCTCCATAAGGTGTGATTTCTTCAAAACATGCCTCTGCAAAGCGTTCTCCTCGTCTACGTAGCACTCGCCGACGTCGGTCTTCACCATGCAGAGATATCCTGGCTTCATCGGAGAACAATACCCTATCCCAGTCTTCATGAGTCCATGACACACAATTTCGAGCGAAGCTAAGCCTGGCAACTCGATGTCCACGGAGTAATTTAGGGCCGCGTGCCGGGGGATGACTGTGTATATTAGCAGCGAGAAGCCTCCTCCTGACCGACCATAGACTAATTTGCACATTTCTTACTTCTTCGAGGCTGTTCTTGAGGGCCAAATAAGAAGATTTGCGATTTCTCAACGCTTGACTAACTAGAAAACGATCATCCCGTGGTTCGGTACATGTATTTCTGCCAGAACCAGGCCTTCTCTTAACGGAACCGGTCTCTTGATAGCGCTGCCAGGTCCTTTGAACTGTCGACCGACTCACATTTAGCCTCTGAGCCACAAAGCATTGGCTGCAACCTTCTTCAGCGCAATAATTTTGCTCGCTTTTATCACTTTATCTACCATTTTCGAGATTGCTAGCAATAACAATACTTTTCAATGTCAAGGACATCAGATAATTTAATAAAAATTTACAAAAAGTTAATTAGAGTCGATATTAACTATAGGGAATTCGCGCCACAAAATGTAGTTAAAAGTTGTTTTCGTTGAAAACCAGGCTCAGTCAAAAATTTGAATTCGGAATGTACTCTTATAAACATTTACGGCACTTTTATAACTGGCCAGTAACATGTTCAAATGATTATGTCGATCATTTTTCTAATATTGCAGTATCATTAAAATGAATAACCTTCTTTGATTTACAGGTCTTATTAAACTGTTAGTAGCAACCATATTTTTTAAGAAAACACATAATCTCCGAAACTGAACCGAAACATCTCCGAAAGCGTCTAGCTGACGCTTTCGGAGATGTTTTCGGAGATAATTGGTACTTTTGGTAATTTTGTACAAATCAAAGCAATCCTATAATGTGTCACAGTTGAAGTTCGCTCGCCTATAGTATTTGTTAGAAAATTAATAAGGGTGATTTTCCATTTCTATTACTAGTAAATTCGAAAAAATCTAAAGTTTTATCTGCAATACAGTAGTGTAGGCCTCATAATAGTTCATTGACCTGTGTATGAATCGTTTCCTTCGATGTATCTCAATCCGAGACGCCCATTGAATTACTTTGTCACGCTAAGATTAATGGGATTATGTCAATGCCTTAGCTAAGGACTCTTTTATTTGCTGTAGATTTACGATGTTCTGTAATGTTGAGATTCTTCTTATGTTAGGGATAAATAAAAGTATTTATATTACTTTACTAGCTGTTGCCCGCGGCTTTGCTCGCGTGGAAGTTGATTATATGTATTTAATTAAAACTGTGTACTGTGTTCATGTTTTTAAACGTATTTATTTATAATCCATTAAAATTGACTTTCATACACACTTTTGAACCTTATTTTAACCCCTTTAGGAATAGAATTCCCATAAATGCTGATATGAGTATTCATTTATTTGTAATCAAAATCCTGAAGACAAAGTTTCAGGCTACTAAATTAAAAAATGACAGACTTCCAGTCTAGCCTAGGGAAAGAATATCCAGAAACGCTGAAATACGTGTCTACTGCTTTTAATCTACTGATTAAACTGTTTCTGGCTACTGCCTAAAAATAAAGTTTCATGATTCTAACTTAAAAAATGACGAACTTCCATAAAAAATTTAACCTCTATTTCACCCCCTTAGGGGTAGAATATTCAGAAACGTTTAAATACGTATCTATTCATTTTAAATCAGTACCCCAAAAATAAAGTTTCATGTTTCTTACTTAAAAAATGACGAACTTCCATACAAACTTTCAACCCCTATTTCACCCCCTTAGGGACAGATTATTCAGAAACGCTGAAACACGTATCAATTCATTTTTAATCAGCAGCCAAAAAATAAATTTCATGTTTCTAACTTAAAAAATGACGGACTTCTAGACTGACCTATATACGAAATAACAACCCCTATTTAACCACTTAGGGGTAGAATATCCAGAAACGCTTAAATACGTATCTACTCTTTTTTAATCAGTAGCCCAAAAGTAAAGTTTCATGTTTCTTACTTAAAAAATGACGAACTTCCATACAAACTTTCAACCCCTATTGCACCCCCTTAGGGGTGGAATTTCAAAAATTCCTTTCTTAGTGCTCACTTACTTTATATAAAGAACCTACATGCAATATTTTAGGATTCTAGCTTCAGCGGTTTGGGCTGTGCGTTGATCTCTGGGTATGTCAGTCAGTCAGTCAGTCAGTCAGTCAGTCAGTCTGACAGTCAGTCAGTTAGTCACCTTACTCTTTTATATATATAGATTACTTTGGAAAATAAAAGAAGAGCGAGAGAGAGAATTGTAAAGATGTAGATATACTAAACGGTTGTTTCTTATGATCGCCGATCAAGACGTGTTTTCTAAATAATTCAAGTTACACAAGACACTGTTAAGACATTTGAATAAACGCGTAAAGGTATCAAGCTTTAATTAAAATCAAAACTTTGTTTGCGGTCCTTTTAAGATGTATATTAATGTAAGAAAAAGTTTATTATATCTATAAAAATTAATCACCGAAATGTATGCGCATAACTTCCGATTGGCTACACCAAATTAGATAATTCTTTTTTCTGTGTGATCATTATTGTTAGGACAAGGTTTGTATAGAAGAAAATTAAAAGATAATCTTAAAAGCTTTTTTTCACTGGCTGTACAAAACTAAAGCGGGCATAATTACTAAATTGAGTTTATTAGAAATTTAGCAAATATTTATTAAAGAAAAATATAGCAGAACAAAGTTTGCCGGGTCAGCTAGTTTATTGAAAATAGTAATCCATTGACTCAAAAGCATGACATTTTACAGAAAGCACAGTACGGTGGAAGTAAAAATCAAAAGTCTTCTAAGTATACCAGTTTTTTTTTTTTTACAATGAGCACACCATAAAAATGGAATGACCACACAGATGTATGGAACCCTCGGTGCGAGAGTCAGACTTTTTTGAGTTTTCAGAAAGGACATTTAGGTATGACTTTTCCTCCACAATGAAAACTGGGTCAACTCGCTGGAATTCACTGATAAATGCATACCATCAGATAGGCACCTAACTTGTTTAACAAATTTCTGTAAAAAATAAACAAAAACGTCAATATCCCAAAACAAACAATGACGAGCCAACTTAAAGCTTCTGTGGTCTTTACTTTTACAAATACAAAGTTTGTTTGTATAACCCTTTAAAATATCCACACTGAATAAAACTGCCCGAAGTTATTTCTCTGTAAACTCGTTACAAATAAACAAAACTTTTTTGTTCGTAATATTAGACTTCAATATTTAAAATTAAACTTTAAGTAAATATTTCATGAACAAAACAGTAATATAATAGAAATATAATGAATAACATGCATTTATATAATTTACTACCTGACCCACGCAATTTCATCTGTGTCTTTTTACAATCATGCTCGGTTCCTATTGGTCTATGCGTGATGTAAGCTATCCTAGGCTAGGCACACCAGCAAATCACATATTTAAAAAAACCGGCCAAGTGCGAGACTCGGACTCGCGCACCGAGGGTTCCGTATAAACCTGTAGGTAAATTATATGATGTAACTAAAAATGTATGTTTTTCGCAATGTTTCCTTTACCTGTGCTATAAGACGTTGCTTCGTACCAAATTTCAAGATTCTGAGTTCACGGGAAGTACCCTGTAGGTTTGGTTCCCTTGCGAGTGTCGAAAATTTATAATATAACCGGCTGTATCTTTTTATTGCGTTGGCTTATAAGTTTGATTTTCTCACAGCTCCAAGGGACAGTAGACCTGAGTATTTGATATTAATTTCAGCTTGATACCTCCACTTGTTCCTGAGAAAAAGGGTCTAGACAGACAGACAGACGAACAACAAAGTGATCCTATAAGGGTTCCGTTTTTTTCCTTTTGAGGTACGGAAACCTAAAAAAAATTGGTTAGATAGTATCGGAGTTGAGCAACGACGTGACACGGAAATGTTATGAAATAGAAATGTCCAGTATTCTATAAAGGTAATCTTAGTACTAAACAGAGCTTTTAAAACCTAGCAAACAATGTATAAAATAAGACAATAAAAAAGATACACATCTCTTTGTATCACAACTTAGTACCACGGTTGTGTCTGTACTCTGTGCGTTTTTGTTCTAAAACTGCTAGCGAAATGTTTTACGGCAAAAGTTAAGTTCAGGCGGTAGTCTAGTGTACTGTTGGTATATTCAGAACGGTGACAAACTATCCGAGGATTATTTTTATAGCTTTTGTTTTCAACTTTATTGTTGAGCTTGGCATTGCTCGCGACTTTAGGACTGAATAATGAGAATTTGAAATTACGAGCTTTAGAAATAACAATGTTAAGAAACATCACAATATTTTGGTATTAAATTACGTTCAATTGTTTAGCTAGAAAGGTCAGGCTTGTTGTGAATTTCTAATGTAGCTTGATAACTACGTGGACTGAAATAATATTGAAGATAGATTAATAAATTTTATTTACAGTACATGTAAATGAAAACCTATTATGTGTCTTTCCTGAGCAGTTGTGTATACATTAGGATAGGAATATGTCAACTCTATAGTATGTGACTAAAGATGATAAAAAGAAAAATCTTACTAATCTCGTTATCATAAGCAACGTTGTATTAGCAGCAGCAGCAAATAAAATATTATTGCCGGAATAGACCGGCAATAATAAAATATTGCCGGTTCCATAAAAAAAAAAAAAAAAAAAAAAAAACATGGTTGAATAGTCCAACATTTTTTATTTATTTATTTATTCATCTTTATATTGCAACTCTTTTTTTTTCTATTTGCTATATGTGTACAATATAAAAAATAGAAAATAAAGAGTTGCAATATACAAATGTGACAATTGGCGGTCTTATTGTAATGTAAAAGTTCCTATAACTTGTCATTATTACATTACTGAGCCAATTAATGAGATTTATTCGGAATTTGCCAATTGAATCAATATTGCAATCACACACGAATTTGAATTATATCGTTTAATCGGTTACAGATTTAATGGTTAAATGTAAGGTTTAATGGCCCTTAAAAAATATGTATAGTGTTAACATAATATATAATTATTTAACTTCAATATCTTGTGTAAAATATATAGCTAGAAAGGATATACTTTAATGTATTGCCTTTATTTAAAACAAATTTGACGCGCAATCCAGCTAAAACATATTAAAATGCGGAAGAATTTATGACAAAAAAACCGGTCAAATGCGAGTCGGACACGCGCACCGAGGGTTCCGTACAAATCTGTAGGTATATAAGTAAAAGTTTTCAGATTTTTTTGTTACCTGTGCTGTTAAGCTATTGCTTCTTACCAAATTTCAATTTTCTATGTCAACAGGTAGCAGCTTTTAGGTTTTGATTCCCTTGCGATCAATCAGAAGTTTCAAAATATGCGGTATAAATGGTTGTACCTTTGCGTTTTTGCGTTGACTTAAAAATTTGTTTTTTTTTTCAAAGGAAAGGCTTAATTAGACCTAATTTTGATATAAATTTCAACTTTATACCTCTGCGCGTTAATCAGGCAAAGAGTAATACATAGTTATATAATTATGAAAAATCAACATGTGATGTAACTAAAAATTTAAGATTTTCGAAATTTTTCCTTTATTTGTGCTATAAAACGTTGCTTTATGCCAAATTTCAAGATTCTAGGACGGCTGGAAGTATCCTTTAGGTTTTGATTCCCTTGCGAGTAGTTGCGAGTTTCCAAATATGGGGCTTAAATAGCTGTTTCTTGAGATTGCGTTAAAATAGAAATTTGATTATATAACAGCTTAAAAGTGTTATAGACCTGAGTATTTGATATGAATTTCAATTTAATACCTCTACGAGTTCATGAGGAAAAGGGTAGTAAGTTTAATTTTTTTAAATATTTTTGTTATATGATACAACTAAAAAAATATGCTTTTCGCAATTTTTCCTATGTGCTATAAGACGTTGCCTTGTACCAAATTTCAAGATTCTGAGTTCACGGTACCCTGTAGGTTTTGATTCCCTTGCTAGTAGTTGCGAGTTTCAAAATTTGAAGCTTAAATTGCTGTTTCTTTTGATTGCGTTAACATAGAAGTTTGATTTTGTTACAGCCTAAAGGTATTATAGACCTGAGTAGTTGACATGAATTTCAATTTAATACCTCTACGCGTACATGAGGAAAGGGTTAGTAAGTTTAAAAAATTTAAAACTATTTTTATTATGATGGAACGAAAAATTTACACTTTTCAAAATTTTTCCATTATTATAAGACGTTGCTTCGTACCAAATTTCAAGATCCTGAGTTTACGGGAAGTACCCTGTAGGTTTTGATTCCCTTGCGAGTGTTGAAAATTTGCATCATAAACGACTTATTAGACGAAGTAACTAAAAATTTATACTTTTCGCAATTTTTCCTTTATCAGTACTATAAGATGTTGCTTCGTATCAAACTTCAAGATTATGACTTCACGGGAAGTACCCTGTAGGTTTTGATTCCCTTGCGAATGTCGCAAATTTGCAACAAAAACGACTTATTAGACGAAGGAACTAAAAATTTATACTTTTCACAATTTTTCCTTCATCAGTACTATAAGATGTTGCTTCGTACCAAATTTCAAGATCATGACTTCACGGGAAGTATCCCGTAAGGTTTGATTCCCTTGCGAATGTCGCAAATTTGCAACATAAACGGCTGTATCTTTTGATTACGTTGGCTTAGAAGTTTGATTTTTTCACAGCTCCAAGGGGCAGTGGACTTGAGTATTTCATATGAATTTAAGTTTGATACCTTCACGCGTTCCTGAGAAAAAAGGTCTTGAGAGACGGACAACAAAGTGATCCTATAAGGGTTCCGTTTTTTCCTTTTGAGGTACGGAACCCTAAAAATGGTTGTCTATAAAGTCTGTTTACGGACGATAGTGTAACGTGACAACGTCATAGCGAAACATTGATGAAATGATGATGATGATCTCTTGCTTCCATTTACGTGACGTGACAACGTCTTATAATTCAATGCCGGCTGCACACACGAAGAAACACGACTCATGCGGCGTTACCTCGCTCTGAGGCGTTCCACTTAAGGCTTGAAGGCTTCAAGCCTTAAATGAAAGCGAGATATTGATGCAGAGATCTCTCATCATTTCATCAATGTTTCGTTATGACGTTGTCACGTTAAACTATCGTCCATAAACTGACTTTACAGACAACCATTTTTCACGATTATATAAACTCTAAGTTTATTCTACCATTATTTGCTCGTAGTTGCATTGAAAATTATGTACAAAACAACTAACTCAAGCAACTTACTCTCTAATCACATGATTTTCAAACAAAACTACGACACAAAGGTCACAGCCAAAGGCAACAAAAAATAAACTAAATACGAACAAATGGTGGACGTTTGGTTACAAAAAACGCAGGCTGGTATTTAATTGATTTAATTTGTTCAGAGTCAAAACTCTGCGACAGAGAGGTGTTGCTTTGTCGCATTGGTGTAAAGGTGAGTTTACATTTGTACGATTTTTTTATCTACATAGTACGAGATATGAGTCTTTGCGTTATTTTGTCAATTTCTAATTATATAATATATCTAACTATTTGCGAGGTGATCAGCCATGTGATTTTTTTATTTTTTATTGACTAAAGGGCAATCGAGTATACGTATCACCTGATGGTAAGCGATTACCGCCGCCCATGGACACCTGTCACACCAGAGGCGTCACAAGTGCGTTGCCGGCCTTTTAAGAAGGAGTACGCTCTTTTCTTGGAGGTTTGACGGTCATATTGGTCCGGAAATACCGCAGGTGACGGTTCATTTCACAGTTTTGTTATGCGGGGCAGAAAGTTTCTGGAGAAGCGCACAGTTGTGGACTGCCTACCATCTAGATGATGGGAATGAAATTTCTATCGCGTAGGACGATGGCGGAAAGAGGCGGCAGGGATAAATCCGAACAGTTCCTCGGAGCACTCTCCGTTGTCAAGCTTTTTATATCGTCTAATGCAAATAATTCAATTTTCTCACCAACTCATATCATGATGATATTCGTATTATACAACATGTCGATAATTTTATCATAAACTTCTTGATCACACATTTCTGGTCACAAGTTTTAAATGAGATTCAATAATTTAAGGAGGTCAACCGTCATACTGATCAGCGTTAGGTTCACTCAGTTCGATTCCGACATTCTAATTCATTAGTATAAGCCCCGGTTTGATAATCGTATCGAATCTTAACGATTTTTAGGCCAATAACATTTAATCATATCTATAATACCTATATAATTCTCGTGACACACTGTTGCTCACGATGAACTTCGAAAGTATCTAACCGTTTTTCATGATTTTTAATGCGTATTTTGCTAGTGTGCCTAAGATAGGATAGTTAACATTACGCTTAGACGAATAGGAGCCGTTCATGATTGAAATGAGACGTAGAAGAAATTACGTGAGTCTACTAGTAAAACTATAAATAATTCACTAACCGTTTTGCATCACAAATGTGTACGGCTCTTTGCAAGTTCATCCCCGAGCTGCGCTTTTCCATTTGTTTTCATTAAAGCTTTCACGCTCTCTCTATAAGCTGTCGTTTATTGACACGCCATGTAACAGTCTCAATGGAAAACGTGTTGCAAACATTAAAACAAACAATATTTTCGTAATAAAATGTATTTGACGGTTGTAAGCATTGTTTTATTGTCACATAATATCAGATTTTAAATATAGGTACATGTTAAAGGGAAAATTTTCAGCCTTATTATATAGGACTTATAGTTAAAAATATTATTTTTCCTCTAATTAAAAAAAAACACATATTTTATTAATACTTTTTTAACTTTTATTATTATAAATTTAATACCTCTCAATAAGCAATTATTTTATATATGTACAGGGTTACTGGTAACATGTAGTAATCCCTTTAAGGGGTGATAGTAGAGATCATTAGCTATCAAATTGCCCTCAGGTAAATGTGTCAAAAATGTACCGTTTTGGAAACAAATAAAAAACTCATTTTTTTTAGAAAAGTGGATCACGCTACTTCAAAGTGCTCTTAAAACAAACACTTGCGTATTTAATAGTTGTTGTTGGTGTTTTTAGTTTGCTAACACCCTAATACGTAATAATAACACAAAAAGAACAGAAATGTAGTACCGTTAGTGAATAATAATTCAGGGAATCTAAAAATTTTCATACATTTTACCGTTCCTTATGACCAAATGCAATTTTATTTTAAAAAATCACCTTATAATTTTATCGGCGTAATAGTTTAAAAACAAGTGTGTTTTATTAGGTAGGGGAGGACCTACCCCTTTCACGGGCCTCGGAGCAAGCCACCTGATCGACTCAGCCTCATAGTGGGAGGCACTCGCATCGGCATCGAGCCCTCTATGAGGTATTTGGGGCTCGTACTCGACGGCCGATGGGACTTCGGACACCACTTCCGAAGTCTGGTCCCCAAGCTGGTTGGCGCAGCGCGTGCATTGGCACGGTTGCTGCCAAACATGAGGGGGCCCGATGACTCCTGCAGGAGACTCTACGCGGGGGTTGTGCGGTCCATGGCCCTTTATGGGGCCCCAGTATGGGCAGAGATCCTGAAGGCCAGCAATATCGCGCTATTGCGACGACCGCAACGAGTGCTGGCCATCAGGATCATAAGGGGGTACCGCACAATCTCCTTTGAGGCGGCGAGTCTCCTAGCCGGAACTCCACCATGGGACCTGGAGGCGAGAGCCCTTGCGGCTCTTTACCAGTGGCGCAAGGAGGCGCGGGAGTTGGGTAGAAGTCCTGAGACTCGAGAAATCGACGATCAGAAATCCCAACTCCGCCAGGTCCTCGTGGAGGAATGGAGGGAACGACTTGGGCAACCGAGCGCTGGGCACGCCGTTATTACGGCGGTAAGACCTGTTATGGAGGATTGGCTCGAGAGGCGTCATGGGACCCTCTCATACCGGCTGACGCAGGTGATCACTGGAAAGGGATGTTTCGGAGATCACCTGTGTCTAATCCGCAAGGAGCCAACGCCTGAGTGCCACCACTGCGATGGCCAGACCGTGGACACGGCACTCCACACGCTGGCAGAATGTCCGGCGTGGAGGGAGCCGAGGCGTGATCTCGTGGCGGCCATCGGGGTGGTGGTTCTCTCGCTCGGTAACATGATTGCGGCCATGTTGCGGAGTGAGAGCGCGTGGAACTCCGCCGTCTCTTTCTGCGAGCAAGTAATGCTTGCCAAAGAGACGGCGGAGCGGGACCGGGAGAGGTTTAGAACTCTCCCGGCCCGCCAGGCCCGGGAACGGGCCAGGTACCGCAGGCGACTCAGGCGCCGGAGATCAGAGAACGATCTCCGTCCTCCATAAGCGCAAGCCTGAGGGTGACAGATGAGGCCATCTGTCACCCTAGCAGAAGCAGGCTTGGGTGGCGGCGCGGACGCTGCGGAGCGTGCGCGCCCTTGGGGACAGTAACGGGAACATTGGGATTCCCACACAGGAGGGGGCCATCTATAAACCATAGGTGGCCCGAGGTACGTCGGGGTTCCAGGGTTTTCCTTTCTAGGGCGCACCTGGTTCCCCGGCATCTAGTACCCGAGACGGCGTGCGGTTTTAGTCGGTTCAAGTCCGACATACCACCAGGAGGTGGTATCCGAGGGGATTTCCGCACGGAGAAAAAAAAAAAAAAAAAAGGGGAGGACCTACCCCATCACCAGTAAGGTGTCCCGATCTTACCCTGAAGGATTATTACGTGTGTGTGAGCCTGGTCTATGATGTCTCGCCTGTACCAAATATTGTAGGTTTAAGGATCCGCATAGTTAATACAGCAAGTGAAATCAAAAACTCGTTGTCTAGTGGTGTTGTAAAAACTCAATTGAGGACAATAATGCGTGCTTGCATTAGAAATATGGCCTTACACTTTGAACATCGACTGTAAATTTAAGTTTAGACCGCAAAATAACTACATTTTAAAAATTTCGATTTTTCACTTACTCCCGATTAAGTTCATTTCCTCAGCCATTTGTCAACGTATTTAATTTTTTTATACCTCATTGGATAGCTAATAAAATATACTTGTTTTTAAGCTATTACGCCGATAAAATTGTAAGGTGATTTTTTTAAATAAAATTGCATTTAGTCATAAGAAACAGTAAAATGTATGAACATTTTTAGATTCCCAGAATCATCATTCACTAACGGAACTACATTTCTGTTCTTTTTTGTGTTTTTATTACGTATTAGGGTGTTAGCAAACTAAAAACACCAACAAAAACCATTCAACACGCAAGTGTTTGTTTTAAGAGCACTTTGAAGTAGCGTGATACACTTTTCTTAAAAAAAAGAGTTTTTTTTTAATTTCCAAAACGGTACATTTTTGACACATTTACCCGAGGACAATTTGATAGCTAATGATCTCTACTATCACCCCTTAAAGGGATTACTACATGTTACCAGTAACCCTGTATAATATCAGAATTTCGGAAACGGCTCCAACGATTTTCATAAAATTTTGAATGTGGCGGTTTTGTGGGCGATAAACCGAATTAGCTAGGATTCATTTTTAGAAAATTTACCACCGGTTAATTTTATCCTTAAGTATGTAGTTTCCCTACAATTCAAAATACTATTCAAGTAATATTTATTAATGTTCATGTAATTCGTAGGTATTTTTAAAAATGACTGCAAATTTTAAGTTTTACTAAGTGTTACTTTGTAAGTTACCTAAAGTACTCTAAGACAAAACAATCTTCTTAGATTTCTATCTATTGATACGAGTAATAGACATGATAATTACATGATTGATATTACTAGGTAATGAGGTAAGGATTTCTTTGTTAACTGAACGTGCATGTAACATACAAAAAACTACTTGAATCTTTTACTTGATCCCAATTCTATTCTAAACAGATTTTCATTCAGCATCTAGCGGGAGCAATGCATCATTTTATTGCCCTCTCCTCTCTTCCCCCTCGTGTTTCCCGCCGAGCACTGTAGTCTCGCATTGTGATGTAAAAGATTGATACTTTCTGCACACGGGCTTTATGTAGTTTCAATAGCATAGTCATACAGTATATTTGATTTAATTTCACGTTGTATTTAATTTAAAATTAACGCGGTACAAAAATATAATATAAAGTAAATTGAACGTTTTTATTCGGGGACAAACACTTATGAACAATTTGTTTTCAGTTGGAAAATTGTATTCAGTTTACCAAATCGAAACATTTGTTTTGAATGTTTGTGACAATTTGTTTGCACATTGTGAATTGAATTTATTTTCTCACCAAAAACTTTCTGGTTTCATTCAAAGTTTCATTTGGTTATACTATTTTTTCATTTGCAGTAATTTTAATTTAAATATAATATTCAAAATCGGCAAATTTTGGCAAATTCGCAGATGTGTTGTTTTTAATAGATTTTACAATAAAATAGACGTTTTAATTTGGATGTTGTTTTTATGTTTCTAATATCAGAACATCGTCATTAATAACCTATTTTAGAAAATATTTTTTTTATTTGAATAAAGACACAATTTACGTCAATTCGTTTAGATTTAGACATTATTCCTACTACATTATATCTAATTTTATTCATAGTTTTAAAATTATAATTTCAAAAATACAAATTTCAGGTCAATTTTTTAGTGCTATTATATAATTTCGTACCACAGAGCCGGCGGTAGCAAGGTTCACACGAAATGCTGCAAAAAAACGCTCAACGGACTGCAAGCACAAAGCATGAAATTTATCGTCCACCTCATGTGCCCGAAACATACATACATAGATCTAAACATGTCTGCCATATACGCCAATAATTAAGATATTTTGAGTCTACATATTCTGAAAATTTACAGTTTAACATGACTTCATTTCTCATGCTTACTACACAAATCATTTTCTCTCGATAAATTACTTGTAAATTTGTATTTAAGTGTAACTTTGTATTTTAGCTTGTACTTTATTACAAATCATAAAAGTAAAAAAAAAACTTCGTTTAAAAAAACCGACTTCAAAAACTAAAAAGTATAAAATAACTTTGACAACAATGAAGTTACGAGCAATTGTCTGCCAACCTTCATATTCTGTAGACATCATTAAATTTTAAATGAAATGATGATGAGAAAAAAAACTTCGTTTAAAAAAACCGACTTCAAAAACTAAAAAGTATAAAATAACTTAATTTTTATGTGCTACCTATTCATAGGTTTGAAGTCAGTGCCAAGCCAATGGAATAGTAGGTACCACACTCGCTATATTTCGAGACGAACGTCAACGACGCTTCGGTTGTTTTGTTCAACGCGAAGAGCAGCTATCCCGCTCAAGGTCACGCGCGGCGAGTGCGGTACCTACTATTACATTTTGGCTTGGCACCGACTTCAAACCTATGAATAGGTAGCACATACAAATTAAGTTATTTTATACTTTTTAGTTTTTGAAGTCGGTTTTTTTAAACGAAGTTTTTTTTCTCATCATCATTTCATTTAAAATTTAATGATGTCTACAGAATATGAAGGTTGGCAGACAATTGCTCGTAACTTCATTGCAGGCGCTCACGTAAATTTGAGGGTTTCCTTCGATTTCCTTAGGATCCCATCATCAGATCCTGATATGGTGGCCATGGGACCACATGGGGAGCATACCCTTTCGAATACAAAAAGAATTTTCAAAATCGGTCCACAATTGACGGAGTAATCGATGTACATACATAAAAAAAAAAACAAAAAAAAAAACCTATGAAATTGAGAACCTCCTCCTTTTGGAAGTCGGTTAAAAATGCGTTAACAGTTAGATAACCCTAAACTGCTTTTTTGTTTGTAATGGTTTTGTAACTTTTTCAAATTAAGTTATTCATTCTAATGTTGGTTTTTAGTGGAGCTGTTTGTAATAATCGCCGGTTTACATGCAAGCATAATTTATTTACTTACTAGAATTCAAACAGTTTAAAAAAATAGAAATTCTCCTCAGTAATCATTAAGTGTTTATAGAAGTTTTGTATAATTTCAAAAACATTAAAAATGTAGAACATTGGAATTATTGTACGAAATAGCAATCATGCATTTGATCGATTTGAATTTACAGGATCAAGTATATAGAACAGAGTTCAATAAAGTATACAATATGTATTTCTTATATTCTAATCTAGTTTTAATATAATTATATACTTAATTAGTATGCCGAATAACCTATCATAGAAACGTAATTCATAGTATTTATTACGTCACAAAAATACTACTCTGCATAATATTTATTATTGGCGGTTAATATCTTCTTCGGTCTTCTTAATTTTGTTACTGTATCACATATATACATGCAACTCAAACTATCACACCACATCAACAGCCTTTAACAGTCCACTTCTGGACATAATTGTAATGAAGGGTCATCTACATGCCTCTCCAAAATGCATTCAAATATAAAAAAAAACGTCCTCTTTTTATTCTATCTGTATCTAATCCAAAACCTACATTCTATCATGGTCTAAGAAAACAAGGTCTCGCATTCCGAGAGCTCCCCGATGTGACGTCACTATCCAGTTACCACGTGATAGCAACATAACACGAAATGAACAAACCAGAACCAGCGACAGCGATGATGACGTCATGTCGTTCGTCGGAATGCCATACCTGGCGAAGTATTTATACCATGCATTCTATAATTTAAATATCGAAGCCATTTCCAGTCTCTATACGTCATCGTGCTTCGCATTTCGTCGTCCACGTAAACAATGCTCGCTACGGTACAACTTTCGCTCTGCGGTGTATATGGAATGCTTTTTCCGGTGTATATACACGTGGTAAACACCCGCGTGTGGTCGGAAGGTTTAACTACAGACGCGGTTGAATATCTCGGAGATTTAAGTATTATAATACAGGGTATTATATTATTTTCGGGTTAAATATGGGTTACTTAGTTTTATCGTTATGTCTGAATGTGTGTATGTAAATTAAGTTTCGTGGTTTCATTGATGGCTTGTTCGTGTAGTGGTTAATGACTGTCAAGATTTTTGCTTGTTGGATTGTCTAAGGCAAGTTGTTCCAAAGCCTCACTGCTTGCACAGTAAAAGATTGGCCTGCACATTAAGTGGAATGTGTTGGCATTTTTAGTATTAAATTTTCCGATGACCTCAGATCCCTGCAATGTGTATTTTTTAAGAATTGAAACATTCGCTGAGAAAAGAGAGTGTGTGAGGATGAAATAGAACACCGTATAAAAGAGAAAGAATATGCAGATTACAGCGAAAGCGTATTGGTAGCCACTTCAGCTTAGAACGAAACTGAGATATGATGTCCACTGCTTGCGTCAAGTTGTCTGGAGTAGCTTGTGAGTAAATTTCGAGATCATCTGCATAAAGACTACAGGGAGAAAGTAATTGATTTGTGATTAAGTTAATAAAAACTGCAAAAAGTAACGGGGATAGCACTCCACCGTAAGGTACACCCGCAGATGTTAGGTGCACATACAAGCACACTGCTGGCGATCATACAGGTAGCTACGAAACCAGTCAATTGCCGATAGACTTATGTTAAAAAACACAGTATACCCAATAAGACATCGAAATCAATATGTGTATTTAATCTAATACCTTTATATACCCATTTGGGTGCATTTATAGCTAAACTAAATTAAAGTTATATTATATAGTTTAGCCATAAATGTACCCAAATTGTTTTTGTTGGCAAATATAGCTCCCTTTTTCCAAAAGCAATATGGTACTTAATATAAAATACATTGTTTTGACAAAATGAAATGGCAAAATAAAATAAAACAACAAAACAATACTTTTGCTATAAGGTTTAGTACAGAAGTTGTGGCCCCACAACATGAACAATCCTTACTCGGAGAAAAAAAAAACTGTCTAGAAGCCATTATAATAATTATCTAGCAGATATTTACTAAGTTGATTTTTGGAAGCTTTTTAGTAGTGCAAGTATTTTCTATTTCTAACGTAAACTGTTAAATATAACTAGAAGTTAATACTATTATATACATTATCTTAAATAAAGAGTTCAACAGCACAGGACCACAGCTAACCACTAATTTGGGTATACTTATTTACATTTAAATCCAAAATTTACGTTGGAATCAAAGGGATTAATCCCTCCCTAATTCTAATTCCATTAGCATTTCAGTGAAACAAATTCGTTTGTTCCTCATAAATGTTCATAGCTATCATATCCACTTATACCCAGTCTTGTAACTTAACTACTATAATATACATATCCTACATACCCGAAGTCTACTGTAAAGGTAGTTTGCTAAGTTATATTTAAATAAACAAACCAGGACAATATACAAACTGACTGTGAATAAACAACTTTAACAAATTGAATTATTAATAGCAATGAAACTCCCGTAAAGTACCCGAATTTTCTTCGGTAATGATATAATGAGAGATATTTGAAAGAACTCCTAACTAAGCTATTACAAGTATTTGAAATGGAATTAATTTATGTCGTTATTGTATTCTAACCAGATAATGGTCACAATTATCATTATATCTTTATTCTTTATTTGTTTATTGATTGCAAGGAGATATAATGATGCCTACTAGGAGATTTGAAAAGTTTCCGACCTGAATGTGAAGACAGCAGCACTCGTTAATAAAAATTAGTGGATGTAGTTGTAAATCACTGGGAGAAGTATGTAGAGTTTAAGTAGAACATAGAAAAAAAAGTATTATCATTAGGTCGAAAACTTTTAGGAAACCCACGTAAAAGGTTTGGTACCTTTTTCCCTACCACTTGTCCGCGGCTTTAAGGATTGGGGCATCAATTGACCATTACTGTATTAAAATGGCGTACTAATCAGAATTGTGTTTTTACTTGTTATAATAAAGGGGAATATACAGACGATTTGTTTAGAAACGACTACCGCCTCGGGAAATAAAACGCATTGCCACTTTTGAGGTACACTATTAGGTATGTTCTTGAAGATTTTTAGGTCCAGGTTCGGAATCGATTCGAATATACCACAGGGGACAATTTATTCCACAGATTAGTCGGGGTAGACAAAAAGGTTTTTTTAAAAAACGCTGAGTATTCAATCAGTCATTGGGCAAACGTAATTATGAAGATGGTTTTTTTACTACGATAGTGGAAAGCCGGTATTAGTCTCAATAATTTCTCGAGGTACTTTCCATGATAAATAGGAGAAATTGAGCGACACTAGTTAGGTTAAGATAAAGCACATTAAATAGGGGAATAAAAATATAACTGAATTTAACTTCAAGAATATATTTTAACAAGTTCCATCAAGTACCGACAATCGAGAGTATAAATTGTATGAGAGAAATTGATTCCTTGCTCATGAGAATACCTAAAGCTTAAATGTTTTTCCTTAAAATAACTGCTAAGTTAGCTATAAGTTTCGAAAAGTAGCGTGAATTTTAAAAGGTAAGTTAACATTATGCCAATGTTGCAATAGACGCATCACAGGTCGAAGATCGAAGGACCGACGCAGTTCTCGTAATCCCTTAAAGTGCTCAAAGTGAGAAAATAAGGGTTAAGTTTTAAAAGCACTTCGTCTGGTCTGGAATGTGGTATAAGTGATAAGCGGTAATAAAATTACATTATTAATATTAAATATTTGATGCACAGGCAATGAAGCCCTTAAAGGACTCATTGAATTCTTTAGTATTTTCTGAGATTTTACATACTTTGTAACAAACCAAAGCAAAAAACATAATGCTTGTATGTCTACAATGACGCAGGCTCTAAAACTACATGAATCCACGCGAACAAAAAGATCTTAATACTAAAGAAATATTATTATTATAATTTTTATGCAAAGAAAATAAGCAGTTTGCAATTACATTTAACTCGGTTGAATGAAAACTATCTTAAATTGTTATATTGAGCTATAGAATACTGTACCCGATATTATCACAAAAGGTTGTCCAATACTTGATAGAACTCTTCTATTGAGTCTGCAACTGGTCAAATTAACAAGGAGTGGTCTGGCATCCCGTTAAACCTGAAATTTCTATAAGAGTCTACCACGCTACATCATACAATCTGTGACACACTGAGAGCGTACATACGACAATCGGATCTGGGTCTAAATAAATAATGAGGGAACGCCAGCACCCGGCGAACGTCACGACACTTTGACATTCTCTTTTTAATAATACCTGCTAATAAACGTTCTTTCAATTCTTTATTTAGCACTTTTTCTTTGTTCGTCGTCGCCGGAATTACAGTTACTTTATAGATGTTATATGGTTACATTAGTTTATAGTTCATGTGAACTTAGCACATTTACCTAAACAAGAAAAAGAAACTAGCCCGTATACGTAAAAAAAATATAAAATTTAATAGCCTATATCACCCGGGCCATTATTCTCTATCGACGGGCCATTATTCTCTATCGACGGGCCATTATTCTCTATCGACGGGCCACTATTCTCTAACGGTAATCATATCTTTCTTTTTATCATTCTTTCATCATAATAATCAAAGAATATTTTTGTTATCGATATTAATTACATTAGAAAATCTTTATCTAGCTGTATATGCCATACTCCCGTTTTTTTAAGACAACTCCTGCATTAGGAATATTACATCCTGTGTCGTGGGGGACTTTACAAACATACGTGGAATGGACACAAAGAACACCCAGACTCAGAACAACAATTTGTGGATCACACAAAGTGTTGTCCCATGTGGGATTGGAACCCACAACACTTGGTGCAGTAGAAAGCGGCGTGGCGACAACTTAAACCACTAGGCCAACCGTGCATTAGTTTAAAGAAGTTATCTTTTCAATAAATACTGAATCATGTTTTTGAGAGGCTGAATACATATATGAAAAAATACTAAAGCCAAATTAGATATAAATCATTTTTACAGAAATTGACCTATGACAAAATAAATCAAACACACTTTTCCACGTAAGTGTGTGTAGCATCTCCAAATAGAAAACACGGGAATGTCCCACTATACGATTCCTTCCACAAATTATTCCACCCAGACGTTTCACACGATACACAATTACAGCGCCGCATAATAAGCCATCAAACGGACTATCAGTCTATCACAGAGCACGGTTATTACGATATTCCTGTTTGTAAATACCGATCAGTAAAATCGTATGACACTGTATCGCTTTTATACTTACCGTGAGGACACCGACACTAGCTACACCGTCGCGTCAACTTACAACTAATTGGAAATCGATAATTCATCCTCATCATCAGCATATCGCAGTACACTGCTGGACAAAGGTAATTGCATACCACTTGGTTTGATAATTCATATCTAGTTATATTCTTTTCTTTCCATTAAAGTGGCGCCTTTTTATAGGAGGGAAGTATGCTATTCCTGGTTTGAATCAGGAGTGTGATGTTTGTCATCGTCGCAACAAAATGCTTCATTTTTTTAATAATAATAATTATTATCATCAGCATCAACAACCCATAACGTCCCACTGCTGGGCTCGGGTCTCCTCTCAGTATTCTCAACGCGGGGATGTATGCCTTAACCCTCTTGGGTTAAGGCCATACGTCCCCGCGTTGGCCAAGTGCAAGTTGGGGGCTGACAAGACAACGTTGTGGCTATGTAATCTTGCTGTTAGATGTTTTTAAGCCGCCCAAAGGCCTCCAACTAAGCTTTACGACTGTTATCCAACGATAACAACCGGGACCGACTGCTTAACGTAACCTCCGAATCACGGAGACGCTCATGGTATCATGTCACCAGCGGTCACCGATCCAGGTATTGACCGCGCTGTCGTTGCTTATCTTCGGTGATAGTTTCTAATCACCGAGTGCAACTGGGCTATAAGCACCTCACACAATAATATTATATTTATTTCCAATAAAAGACATAGAAGTGGATATACTATGCACCTTTGTTACCTCATAACTTTAGACTAGGTGAACCGATTTTAATGATTCTTTTTTTAATTGAAAGCTGGTGCTTCCCGTATGGTCCCATTTAAATTTGGTCTAGTTCTTAAAGTCGGTTCTATTTTTGTTAAAATTTGAAATTATTTCTTTAAGAGAAGTCACATTAGCTTTTTACTCGACTACAGCGAAACCAAAAGGAGAGGTAATGGTTTTGGCAGTCTATGTATGTTTGTACCGTAGCTCCTAAAGTACTGAACTGCTTTTAAATGAATGAGGTGTCAATAGATTCATGATAATAGCCCGGGTGGCATAGGTTACATAGTGTTTTAAAAATGTGTTACTTGTGATATATCTATAGGATCACTAGATGAATAGCACTCTCTATCACACGCTCTTGCACTCATCGATTCGGTTCTTCCTTCCTGTGCCGAGCGGTTAAAACCTGGAACTCACTACCAGCACACGTGTTTCCGTCCCACTATGATCCCGAGTCCTTTAAGCGGGGCGTGAAAAAGCATCTCACTAGGCCACCATGGTGCTGGTCACCATGCTGCACTGTCCTTGTTCGCATTGAGGATGGTGACCACCACTCTTGAATTCTGCTTGTGCTTTCCATCAGGTGGGGCAGAGTCATTTTGGCAGTTCAAATATTAAAAAAAGCATCGTATAATGTAAATGTCGTATCACAGAAAGGGGCCTGATATTAAATACAGCTTTGAAGCGTCCTGCCTTCTTTGATACAGCTATTTCTGTAAGCGATTGTCGGCTACAACAATTATGAATGCAGAAAGTAAATGTATATTGGTGTTTGTCGTTTAAACCTATTTCTGATTTCTATGAAAAACGCTTGGTAACAATTAAATGTTTTCTTGTGTCGTTGTATTTTCCATTCTTGGAAAAACCTTTGTAATGTTTTAATTGTTACTTGTGCTGGAAAGTTGTTTGAAGTACTTATTATTGTTAATTGGATTTTCCTTTTATTAAAATATCACGGTTGAACAAAATCGTTTTTGTACTAAAACTAAACAGTGTAGCTACGGCTTCTTTTAAACCGACTTCAAAAAGTAGGAGGTTCTCAATTCGACCATAGATATCTTTTTTTTTATGTATGTTCGCGTATAACTTAGTCGTTTATGAACTGATTTTGATGATTATTTTATTAATGGAAAGGAGATATCCCAACAGTGGTACCATGATAAGGACACTAAGATCTGATGATGGCATCCAAGAGAAATCGAGTCGAACCTTGAAGTCGGTTTTTATTTTGTTATTATTTTTTATTAACATAACAAAAAGGTTTTTAAAAATTCCATGTACCGACAGAAAAAATGAATAATTATTTTTAATTCACAAAATTTATGTACGATCCTCAAAATATTCTCCATTTTGATCATCATTTTCATCAATATAAAACAAATGATAAAAAAACATACAGTTGTACAGGCATATATACCTAAATATGTAACATCTCACCAAGGCCCTGGCGCTTAACACTAATACTCATTTAAAACCTATATATTCACGTATATATATGTTATGAAATTTACTAGTATACTACTACACGTATAATACATTTACTGTCAGTTTCTGCTACTGTATTCGCTACGAGAATAATACAAGCGCCGTAGCATGTCCGTAGCATCTGCTACGAGTTTCAAGAAAACGTGAACATACTCTTCCGTCCTTTGTTGAAATAAATTTGTTTTTACAAAAAGTAAAATAATCTTGTATAGATACCATTTCAAATCTTGAATTTCTACATATTCAAGAGAGTAAATGAGTAGTGGAAGTAGGGGAAAAATACGCCAGCACTCCTGACATGTAATTTAAACAATTATATTGTGTGTGTGTGAGTGTTGATCTATAAAATTTTCTCTTTCTCGTTCTCCATATGTCTTTTTATAATCAAATTTGAAAAAAAAAAGTATGTTTTGTAGTTATATATTTAGCTTAACTTATTTAAAACTTAAAAGATTAATTGCTTAATAATAAGCTATAATTTTTCTCATCGTACTTAATTGAGTTCTTACCAATACCCAATATCTATATCATACAACTCTAAAATTATCCTAAGATCATTTATAGTTCAAAATAGATTTCCGCGCCCATAACCACAGTAGTTCATCCGTCGTTGCTTAACGCGATAATACCAACTATCAGGGTGAGCGTAAGTCAAATCTAAGCGCCGACAGTCGGGCGTCGAGCACTCGAGTGGAAGCGAAGTGAAATATTACCACCACAGTACATTTAGCGGAGAGGCGACGCGTAGGAATGTTCTGACGTGCTGTGGTCTGCTCTGACCTATGCTGAGAGAAGGAATATGATAAAACAGTACTAGATTTTTTTGTCTTGTTATGATGGAAACATTAGTTTAAGAAAGCTAAAGCAATTATGTTTATTTAATCTCTGGAACTGTCATTCAGACTTGTGTAACTCATTTTAACCTGGACAGAAGATTTTTAGAAGAAAAAAATAGTTTTCTGACGGTATAGAGTCAAATTTTGTAAGAAAACATCATATAGTGTACAAACAATGAAGTTTGTTCACAAGATGTGTCTTTTCCATCTCGTGAAAAACTTAATTTTTTTGGACACTATCTCTTGATAATCATAGTAAATAATTTATATGAGAATACATTAGTCCAAGATTTCTAACTAATCGATAATCGATTCTTTAATAAAATAACAAACGATACTCTCCAACTAAATTAAAGAAGTTTAGAACTTGTATAAATAGCAGATTTGTTTAGGTCCTAAACTCGTGTTCAATTGTGACCTGAGGAGGAGTCAGGTGATTTCCAATTCTTGTTGACAAGTCTGTGCATCAATAAATCTATCCGCACTTACCGACTGAATGTACTCGGAATAGTTTTCTATTTTTTTAAATAATTACATTTTATATTAAATAGCGTTATTAAATATATAAACAAATACATGTTATTCAAAACCGTAAATATGTTTACAAAAGTAATAACAACGGTAGACCACCGAGAATCGCGTCACTTGGTACACAAAACCTAAATGATTTAGGACATTTGCACCTTTGACGGGTTCCCGATAAATCAACTTGCGAACAAAAGAGATCCTGCTGTTGAAGTGTGAGTAACAGGTCACATAGGGCCACATCCCGGGATATAAATAGCGCGGTGCCGGAAAATTTGCGGGAAATTGATAGCGGTCCAACCCTATTTGCATGTTTTTTTTTCTATTTACAAGTGTACCTTTTGTTAAGGTAAATGGTTTGTTTGCGAGATATACGTTGCTACGTATAAAATATGTGACCATTTACATCGAGTGATGTTTTGTTTAGTTTGAAGTATTTTTTTCACATTGGAAATTTAGGCCTTGTCGTTACTGAGACTATAACACGAAACTAGGTATATAACGATCCTGTAGTCAAACGATATGAATTTTTTAAATCAAGGAGATTTCTGTTCAAAACAATAGGTACTACATCTAACACACGACGCTATCTACACTAAGTCAGTCCCAAACTAAGAAGAGCTTGTATTATGGGTTCTAAACAACTGATATGAACCAATATTTACGTACTTTTTTTTGTAAGTACTTACATATTATGCATAGTAGGTAGTAGAGCCACGCTGATTTCAGCACGAACGGGCCGGCTCGACCGGGGCGGTACTACCCTCGCACAGAAAATCAACGTAAAATGACAGCGTGCTGTCGTGTTTCGTTGGTGAGTGCGAGACCGGAGGCCCAATTAGTCTAGTCAACAAGTTCCAAACTTGTTGACTAGACTAAAAGATGCAGCAGCATCACTAGGCCGCCATGGTGTGGGTCACCATGCTGCATTGTCTGCATTCGCAGTGAGCATGGTGACCACAACTCTTGGATTCTGCTTATGCTTTCCATCAGGCAGAGTAGAGTCATTTTGGAGGGCCAAACATAAAAAAAAAAATAGGAAACACCCAAACTCCGAAACAAATATTTGTAGATCATACAAGTACTTGGTCGGTCCCGGGAATCGTGTACAGCAGTCATGTACGCTACCACTGCGCCATCAAGGCAGTCAGTCAAGTCTATAGTAAATTAAAGCAGTAATCAACCGCAGGCTTTACTTGTGTATATAAGTTAATATGAAATTATTTAAGCGGTTTGGTCAACCTAAAATGTACCTGACTTCAACATTAGAATATTGTCTCTGAATCACAGTAGCTTCCTGTTAATACCCGGTTACCATTTTAAATCCTTATCTATTGAACAATTCAAACCCGTTTAAATATTCAACTCCAGGGGTTTTGTGCGGTAGTATTTAAAGGGATATACTGCAACCAAATATAAGGTAGAGAACAATGAAAATTTTGCACCTCAAAACACAATTTTAACGCGTCAGTGTTATTCTGTGGATGAATTTTCTATCCTTTACTTCATCAAATTACTGGATCCGTTTTTTCGAACAAAAAAATATAAATAGGAATTTTTAACAACTATCTGTTAACAATAGTAATAAAATAATATTTAATAATAATAAAACAAAAAGTAGCTGACTTAACCTTAATCATGGATCTGGCCAATGGATCTACTGAGAAAGAACCTTTTCATGTAAGACTTACCTATTCTGTAATACTTACCTATCATAATCTAGTACCTAATAAATATTAATACATAAACTGAAATAAAAGTGTCTTGTGATTGTTAATGCTTTTTTTTGCATTTATTTGTTTCCTCGCTGAGGTGGAATGAAAAGTTACGTGTTGCACTCGAGTGCAAAGATTTTTCACCTCGTGCTCTTTTGATTCCCTCGCTGACGCTCAGGATTCTAATTTTTGAATCACTCGCTACGCTCTTGATTCAATTTTAGAATCCTTCGCTTGCTCGTTCATCAACATTGAGCACGCGGTTATAAAGCAACTTTGCACTCTTGTATAACAAATAACTATTTTTTTTTCAAAATATAAAATTCTCATTGGATCCATTTTATTTATGTTTTTAAATAAATGGATCTAATGAGAAAAAAAACTCACTAGATCCATCATGGATCTGGCCAATGGATCTAGTGAGAATGAACCATGATTTTTTGATAGATTAGAAAGGAACTAATAAAATCATACTACTTTTCTTTTGCGGCTCTTGGTTTTAAATCATTTATGCCAAAACACGTTAACATCATCATCATAATAGACAAACTGCCACTGAATTCTTACATAACTAGTGGTCGCCTAGTGGTCATTCGACCGCAATTTATTTATTTATTTTGTTAGCATTCTGCACTCATTCTCTACATAAACTTTAACTGTGCCACATTTCATACTCATCCGTCCGCCTAATTTTCGGCCTGCGGCTCGGTGGACTGACGATTTACGGAAAGTGGCTGGCAGCGGATGGATGAGGACTGCCCAAGACCAGGATAGTTGGTGCTCCTTGGGGGAGACCTACGTTCAGCAGTGGACGGCGATTGGTTGAAATGACTGCACTTCTTCTCTATATAAACTTTAACTGTGCCACATTTATATGCCATATTTATGAGTATCATACGTTCGAAACTTTTCGTAAAAAGAAATACACCGTTTTTTGCTTCACTTAGTCATGTTTTTTTTTTCAGCTGACTAACGAATTTGTCTTTTATAACAATTCGATGTTTAAAGGGACTCCTTAATATTCCAACGAAGGTTCATCAGTAATCAGCGATCATGCGGGTTTACCATATTATTTGATATCGCTCTTGAATTATTTGTCCATTCTAGTAAAACTTTGAACAAATATTAACTTCATGATGTTTTCGTCAACAAAAGAAAATGTTTCAACAAAAAAAATATCTTCCAAGACTAAAAACGTTATTTCGTCTGAATTAAAATCCGGGTAAATTTGTTGGTCATCTCATTATCAACATTTAAATGTGCTTAATTTATTCCAAATAATGCTGATCATTGGAAACGTATATGTATATATATAAACGCTAAAGTATTTATTTATGTCTGCAGGAGTTGATTGAGACTGTTTAAACACACACATTATGTAGACTATAATTTTGTTACTTTAGTATTACGAGCAAGCCATTCAACGCGTACATTATGTTTCTAAGTAAGCATTTCATTTCATATTTCTAAAATTTTAAACATGTTGAGTTACGTATATATGTACGTAAGTATACGTACGTACGTATTTAATCAGCGTCAGAAATTTTAATTTCGCAATACAGAATCAGTTACTGCTAAACAGTTTTCTGTATCTCCTCTAGATGTCGCTAAAATAAATTTTCTGTATAAAATTACATATTTTTTTATGGAATAGGCGGACAAACGAGCAGACGTATCGCCTGATGGTAAGCGATTATCTCCGCCCATGAACACCTGCAACACCCAGAGGCGTCACAAGTGCGTTGCCGGCCTTTGGGGGCATGGGGGGAGATAGGGAGGGGGGTTGGGGTATGGGCCTCCTGTATCCTCACTCACACGGTGAAACACAGCGCAAGCACTATTTCACACCGGTATTCTGTGAGGCTGTGGTATCACTCCGGTCAAGCCGGCCTATTAATGCCGAAGCGTGGCTCTCCCACGTCCAACCAGTGTCTTAATTGTTCACAAGAAACTTATTCTTTATATATAAATGTTACGGAACTAAATTGCACTGCTTTGTAGCAAAGATACAAGATAAAATTTTCCATCTCACAACTGACAAACAGAAGCGTCTTTCCGACTATGACGCGTACTTTCGTTGCACTCAACTTAAAGCGTCTCTTTTGGCAGTCGATGCAGACTGCAATCAATATGTATGCGGAGAAATGGAAAACGATTTCGTCTGTGAGACTTTCAACAGATAAAAGCCATTGTAATAAAAATTCATGACATTATTATTTTATTTTTCGTTTTACTATACAACTATTGTCAAATACAAAATATAATATATAACACACTTTGCTACCCGATCGGTAACAAATGTAATTATTTACAATGTTGTTATAAAAGATTTATCATTGAGCAAGACAACATTCCCTGAAAGTACTTAATATTTTGTCCAGCTCAGGCCTATAAATTATTACTTTATGCCTTATAATCAATTTTATAAGGTGTAAAAGTACGATCAGCAACAAACTCATATTCGCATTTACAGTTTTACCTCCTCCCTCAGAAAAGGCGACAGGAGAGATCTTTGATTTTTACATAAAGTGTATGAATATCTTTTAAATTACTTGTGAATAAATGATAGTGTATGCATTATAATATTAATGACATTGACAAACAGAATATATTAAAATTAACAACTCTAAGTAACTAATTAACTCAGTTAACTCTGCCTAAGAAAATTCTCTCTATTATTGCATTAGGTTTATTTTGAAAATGAAGAAATATCTGTCAGTCTAAATTTGTTGAGAATAAATTTAATGTGCCTAGGGGGACAGACCCGTGCTTCATCTAGGTTTTCCCTCTCCACTCCTGACAGTACCTAACATGAGTAGGAGTACGGGACCATATATATAGACCTCATGCTTCACCCAGGTGTGCACAGGTGAGGCCACCAGTCACCCTAGCAGAAGCAGGCCAGGGTGGCGGCGCAAGATCTATATAGTGCTCGAGCCTCTTTCTGGGTAGAAAAGGGAGCATCAGGGTTCCCTACACAGGAGAGGGTCATCTACAAACCGTAGGAGGCCCAAGGTACGCCGTGGTTCCATGATTTCCTTCCGAGGGTGCACCTTTCCCCGGCTTCTAATACCCGAGACGGTGTGCGGTGGTGGTGGTATCCGAGGGGATTTCCACAAAAAAAAAGGTGGAAAACCTAGTTGCAGCACGGATGCGTCCCCGTACCTTGGCCTATGCTAACAAAATTAAAAGGAACATAGACATTACAAAAACATAATTGAGTCCAAGCCATTAAGAACCTCCTTAAAAATAAACGAAGTAAAAGAATATGAATGACGCGAAATTTAAATTCATTCTACTTCGCTTTTGTCGCTCTTCTTAGGACTAAAAATCTTTTAACATCTTACCACAAATTTCCATGTATATTAATGAGTATGCAAACAAAAGGCGTTTCCCTTGGGCCTCGAAACAGGCGACATCGGCGAAATCTCCTAGTATTTGCCAACCGAGGGATTAAGGTCTGCCCTCCGCCCTACGAGTTGCCGACAAATATTGACATTTCGCTGTTTTAATGCCGACGTCAAACAATCGACGATTTAGGAGACGTTCTCATTACTGTTATCGTATATAATACTGTTTTATGTGAAAACAATAATATCTAAAACAAATAAAATTGTGACCATAACTTTGATTCTAGTTTAGTTTCACTATTACAGATACTGTATTATTAACTATAATTATTATTGTTATTTATATAAATGTTCATTATATTATACCACCGCTATTATACCACCGTAAATTGCAAGGTACCTACTTGATTGTTTATTTACTTATTTTACTCGGCGCAATTATAGTGCAAAATAAAAATATATAAAGTTTATAATATTGCACAAAATGCCTACTAATCGAACGCCACCACAGTCGCCAATCTCGCCTTTGCCGAGCGAGCCTGAAACGATGAGTTTGGTCAATACGACTATTACACTATCTGGATCGGCCCCAAACTTACACCACATCGATGCGGGAAATGTTACAACACGCACGAAGCGCGGGCGAGAAGGCAACATGACGACGTTTATGCAGGAAATACGTGACATATTGCAATCATCTAGCGCGCAAAATGACAATAAGTTTCAGGCATTACAAAAATCAATGGATGAAATAATATCTCAGAACTCTGAAATAAAGAAATCCTTAGACTTCGTAACTGGACAATATGATGATCTCAAAGTTAAAGTGGAAGACCTCGAAAAAGAGCAAAAATCAGAAAGACATTATAGGAATCAGCTAGAAGAAAAAGTCGAGAGCTTAGAAAGGATGTTATACATGTCGAAATTAGAGGTACGCAATGTTCCTAAAATAGAACGAGAAAGTCGTGAAGACCTAAGACAGATGTTTATGGAAACAGCTAAAGTACTTCAGATTCCATTAGAAGGCCACGATATTAAGGACATTTACCGCGTTAATAAAAAAAGTGGGCCTCCAAGTATAATAGTAGACTTTGTTTCTACTTCTACCAAAGAAAATGTCCTGAAAAAAGTACGCCACTTCAACAACAAAAACACCCAAAACAAATTAAATACAACCCATATAAATTTAAAAGGCGAAGCAAAACCTATTTTTGTATCGGAGTGTTTAACACCGAAGGCGCAGCGTTTGTATTACATTGCTCGAAAGTTTGCCAGTGACAACGGGTTCAAGTTCTGCTAGACCTCATTAGGGAAAATTTTTCTTCGACAATCTGAAGCGAAAAAGCAGATACATGTAAAAAGCGAGAAGGACCTCAATATCACTATAGGACAATGACTACATGAATGCTTTTGTTTCAATGTTCCACTTCTCTTGTACTTCTTGTTTTTAGTTCATAATATATTTTTTATCATTGTAAACAGCTTACACCCACAAAACACATACACACCACGAACAAACAATCAAAACAATACACATATTCAAGTTCATTGTCTAGGTACATCTAAAATCTACACCTTATTCTATGTTTATCTCTTAAAGATATTAGTAGACACAACAACATACAACAGAAAATATATTAATTTTCTCAATGGCCAACATAATTAATGATATCCCTGATCTAATAGACAATCTAAATGTGGCAGCCTCGTATCAATGTGATACAGATGTTTGTAACTCGATCATCACGAAATATGCTAGATCTCTTAAAATAATAACGCAAAACATTCGGAGTATATATAGAAACTTTGATAGCTTTCAGGCTCAATTAGCTAGACTGGCGTGTGATATGGATGTAATAGTTCTCACTGAATGTTGGCTGAACGATAACAAACCAATTCCAGTTTAAGAAAATTACGTATCCTTTTTCACGAGAAACCGCTTTAATCAAAACGACAGCATCGTAATATATGTCAAAAATAATATTTCATGTACTGTGGAAGAGCCAAACTCGGTGGGGGGTAGTTTTCTATTACTAAAAATTGATAGCGATACAAGTATATTAATAGCCTACAGATCACCATCCATATACCACATTGACGATTTCCTTAACACTACGGAAAACATTATAAACAAAGTAAAAACTAAAAATGTTTTACTAATAGGAGATATCAATATTGATATTAAGCCAAATAATAACGATCGGAATAGTGCATCTTACTTAAACTTAACCGCGGAATTGGGACTACTACCGGGATACACCTATCCAACAAGAATGCACAATTGTCTCGACCACGTCATGCTCAAGATATCCACTGGTGCAACGGTTGTTGTGACGGATTCCACAGTTACCGACCACGCTTCAGTTCTCGTATGTATAACAGGCACTCCACATCGAAATAAAAAATATAGAACTGTGACAAAAGTAGACTTGGAAGCTGCCATTCAACAAATAAAAAATTGCGATCTCTCTTTTATCACAAATGACGCAGAAGCCGACCAAACTACAGTTCGGTTTGTTGACAGTCTGATGTCTGCAATCTCAAAACACTCAAGAGTAACCAAAGTGCCTAATCGCAAAGTGGTTCTTAAGCCTTGGCTCACCCCAGGTCTTCTGCGGTGCATCAGACACAGAGATAAACTCCACAAGCAAACTCTAAAAGATCCAAATAATGGTTTTAAAGAGCTTATATATAAAAGATACCGTAATCACTGTACTTTATGACTCAGAAAGCTAAAACAGCAATATGAGCGAAACGCGTTAAAAGAATCAAAAGGTAATAAAGAAACATGGAATATAATAAAGTCAATCACAAACAAAACGGAACAAAAAACATCAGCTTCTAAACTGTTGCTCAACACAACTGACTGCTCGACCACTGTGGAACAAATAAATAACTATTTTGCTTGTATAGGTAAGAAACTGGCTGAGGACATAACTAAAAATAAGAGCCTTGAACCTGCCTCATACCTATTTACAACACCCTCTGCACTTAACTCTATAGTCCTCCTTCCACCTGATGAAACAGAAATCGAGTCTTTGATTAATAACCTACGAAACGATTGTGCCAGCGGATGGGACTCCATTTCCGTAAAAATTTTAAAATTAGGAAAGTCGGTACTGGTATCGCCGCTGACAAAGCTCATTAAACTATGCTTTGAACAAGGAACTTTTCCAAGTGTCCTCAAGAAATCTGTCATTACACCGGTTCACAAGGGTGGGAGGCAGGACGACGACTAGAACTATAGACCCATTTCAGTTCTATCGACATTATCGAAAATATTGGAAAAGGCCTTAAACAATAGACTCATCAAATATTTAGAACGAAATGAGCTACTCTCGAAGGCACAGTTTGGCTTTAGGTCGGGGAAGAGCACTGAGGGTGCAGTTAATCAATTAGTTAGCTATATTACGGAAACAGTTGATGCTAAACAGAAATGCCTACGTGTCTTCCTAGGCCTGGCGAGGGCTTTTGACACGGTTTGTATTCCTACTCTTGTGAGAAAGATGGAACACATTGGAATTCGCGGTAAACCACTTAGTATATTTACAGATTTTCTCATGAACCGAACACAAAGGGTAAAAATCAATACATCGTCATCAAATACATCGTCATTAACGAGACTTCACACTTCGATAGGACGATAGCGCACACCGCAAATAAGAGGGCTCTCTTTGTTCAACCCCCACCGCTACGATACTGTCTTTTTTATTTTTACTTTCATTTATATCGCATCTTAATACCCTATAGTACGTGTTAATACCCATCCCAACGTTGGTCGTTTTGCACGTGTGGAGAATTTGTAATATGGGACGAATGAAAGTAAATCTGTGTTGAGTTTTTTTTTTTTTAATCTTTAAAATGACAACTCTCGCATTAGAAATAAACATCCTGTGTCGAGGGGACTTTACAAACATACAAGAAACGGACACATAGAACACCCAGACTCGGTACAACAATTTGTGGATCACACAAAGTTTTGTACCGCGTGGAATTTGAACCCACGACACTTGGCGCAGTAGCAAGAGGCGTGGCGACCGCTGAAACCACTAGGCCAACCGTGCAGTTTTCATTGTTTTGTAGCTTTTTGTATATATTAGATAATTTTAGTAGATGCATATAATTCTGAAAACCTGTTGACCTAGTGTTTACTGACACTGACTGTTAAGTAAGAAGTCGTGAGTTCCATTTTTATCAAAGACCAAAATTTGTGTGACGGTGTCTGAATGTGATTAACTTATCTACGATATGTGTGTATTGTCAGTTCTGTGACTCAGATGGCCAGCGTATTGCCACTTCAGCTTGCAAATCCGGTAGGTTCTGCCGGATCATTCCTGATACAATGCCTCGGAGAAAAGCTCTTCTTGCAGGAGCTGGGTGCAATGGGTGGTGGGATGCGAGAAACCCGAAATCGATCAAAGTGGCGTACAATGTGAGTCTATCTCTAGCAGTGGTCTGCAATAGGCTGATGATGTATGAAAATAGAAATAAATAAATATGTTTATTAGCAGTTTGGTTACCACAGTAATGACACTGCCTGGAGATCATACGCAGAGGTCTGTGATTTGTGTAAAAAGTTAGATGGAAATGTAGTTTGTAACATATTCAAAAATGTCCAAAAAGTAAAATAAGTTACTAAATCATAAAAAATTTAGACCAGTCAAGTGCGATGATGATATCCATAATTATAATAGGTCTTTACCTATGAAATTGCCGTTTTGTATGCAATAAGTGAAAGTACTTATTTTTTCAAACTTTTTTATTTCTGATATTCGAAGTAATCACCCATGCAATCGACGCATCTTTGCCAACGCATTGGCAGTTTATTGATGCCCTTCTTGTAAAAACCTGCTGGACGGGAGGCAACAAACTCTTCAAAGGCATTTTGTATTGCCTCTCGGGAATTTAATTTTTTACCCACTAAAAAGTTGTCTAAATTTTGGAAAAAGTAATAGTCGGTAGGTGCAAGGTCTGGTGAGTGTAGCGGATGAGGGAGAGCTTCCAACCCCAGCTCTTGCAGCTTGGAGACTGTCTGTTGCGCAGTATGGGGTCGCGCGTTGTCGTGAAGGAGCAGTGGGGACGACCGATTGACTAAAGCTGGTTGCAGATGTGCAAGCTTCTCCATCATTCTCTCCAGTTCTTCACAGTACACATCTGCATTAATGCTCATGCCGTTTTGTAAAAAGCTGTGGTGAATCACACCCGCACTAGACCACCAAACAGTGACCATCACCTTTTTAGGGGTCATTTTTGGTTTAGGGCATTGCTTTGGTGCTGAACCAGGGTCTAACCAACTTGCTGAGCGCTTTCGATTGTCGAACAGAATCCATTTTTCGTCGCACGTAACAATTCGTTTCAAAATTCCTTCATTTCTTTGCCTGTTGAGCAGCGCAAGGCAGCCTATCAAGCTTTTTTACCTTGCCAATTTATCGCAAATGGATCAATATTGTTTTGATACTTACATTAAAAGCTGCTGCTAGCTCAGCTGTAGATTGAGTTTCGTCAGCTTCCACAATCGCCTTTAATTCATTATTGTTAACCAAAGTCACCGGACGACCACGAGCTTCATTTTTTAAGTCAAAATTTCCAGAACGGAACCGGGAAAACCAATAACGGGTTGTGCTTTCGTTTGTACAGTTCTCTCCGTAAACGTTTTTGATGTTACGTGCCGTTTGTGTCGCGTTGGCGCCACGACGGAACTCATATTCCATAATTACACGAATTTTTAAAGTATCCATTATGACGAAAAATGTTCAAATGTAATGAAAATACAACGCTAATCAAAAAACAAAAGACTGAGTTTGTAAATAGAATGTCGTGGTTTTAAAACAAAATTAATTTGAATTTAGAATACAGAGCCATTACAAACTTTTTTTTATTTGAAATGACCAGTACTGAAGAAAGGCAATTTCATAGGTAAAGACCTAATATTATAAATGCAAAAGTAACTCTGTCTGTCTGTCCTGCTTTCACTGCCAAATCACCACACATATTTCAATAAAATTTTTCATGGAGATATCTTCACTCTTGAGAAAGGACATAGGATAATCTTTACTGGTATAACCGACAAACACGCGGGCGGAGCCGCGCGCAAACGCTACTAACCTATATATCATAGGGTTCTGTAGCTTACTAGTATTCAACATAAATTTCCAGTTTTAAAAGATTCATCCAACGCATGCTATTGGAGAGAACAGATGAACATACACCCTAACAATTTTTTTACGTATCTCTTTACTATCTATACCATACACTATTCATCTATAATAGTCTTTTGCATAGTTGAAGGCTCTTCTACGTGAAAGCGGTCAAAGCTATTACTTCCTAACGAACACGTTTCTTGACTCTTCGCTTCTACTTAAGTACAGAGAAACCTAACAGTAATTTTTATTCCTAGAAAATTGAATTCAAGTTCTCGTGAGCAAAAATAAAGGCTAATGTATGTCACGATACCAACGAGACTGGAATAAATTCAGCAAATTATCTTTTCTTCAGTGAGCGTGTGTTGACTGCAAGGATGAAGGAGTGGTTTATGCAGTGACCTTGCAACTTCCTATGGCCAGAGTATGATGGGTTCGATTCCCACATGGATAACAATTTATGTGTGAGTTAATATCTTGTATTATTAGAAGCGGTATTTTTAGAAGAAAAAGTCTTATAATCTAAAGATATACCTAGTGGTTCGTGATTATGACTGACGCAGAGGTTATTATAGAAAGAAAGAAACAAAAATCATTTATTATAACATAAACAGGACGACACATGGTTATATATACAATTAAGGGACTTTTAAAATGTCGCATGGGTGGGATACGCACGCGGTGACATCAGCCAAAAGAAAAATTTCGGTCGGTTCGGATACACCCGGTGGTTCAGTATTGTCTATCGTTCTTGTTACAGTTATTATTTTATTTGTGTACTGGACCAGAGAATAAGAGACGGCCATATCGTGACCAGAGGAGAACCTGATCCTGATTACGGAAACATCGGTTGGAACTACACTGGTGCCTTAGCTAATCGATGTATTTGTTTACAATAGACTTACACCAGAAGTATTAACACATACATCACAGTGTTTCGAGTAGAAGACTGATTAGACTCACTGATGGCCAAATTCTTCCTTTGTTCAGATCCGCGCTATCGCGGACAATTTGAAGTCGCGAAAGAATCTCAAAAAAGTAACAACATCTAAAATATAGTAATCAGAATAATTTGAGATAATTAAATAGTCCAGTGCTAGCCTCATAATCTTTGCGATATATTCCTATACAATAATCCATAAAAAGCTACAAGCTGCGTTAATATTTTTTTTCAATTTTAACCAGCCAAGCTGATTTCACTCAGCAGGCCGTGTGCTTCATTGATGTCTTACTACTAAACGGAAAATTGTAACTCGTTAAAAAGGATTTGAAAAGATTTCACGGTTGTACTAAAGCAGTCTTGGAAGTCACGCCACAGCATAGTTCATGGGGATTTATTATTTTATAGTTTTATTTGGGGGTGTTCGTTTTAGGGCACTGTGCCGCGCAGCGGGATATCGCCCTATACAGAACTCGTTCGTGTACGGTACAAGTAAGGATTGTGTATCTAGGTCACAAATGGAGGGTCGCATTCTTTTAATATAAATAAAAATAATGAAATATTATAATATTGTACTGTAAGTGTTAATGTTATTAGGTACTGACACGAGCACATCCTGTTATTTCGTTTTTTCCCTACAAAGTTCCCGTGTTTCTAATGTCGACAATTCCTAGCTTCTTTCTGCACGTTTGGGAACTATTTGTTTTTATATATAAGTACTTATTAATTTTAAAAATGCTTAAGTAGTTTATATGTGGAAGAAGAATTTTAAAAAAACTTAGATAAACGCGTTTATTAATACGTACTTTGATCCGACTTATTCAATGAAAGAAAACCATTTACAGAAAATTAAATAACACAGATTTTAAGTAACGTTAGTGAATTATGTTGAGATACTATGTTTAGACGATCTCTGGTATGTAAATCTTAAAATAACTCAAAGAAAATCTTGTCAACCTTTTTAAACTAAATGTCGCTTTTGCTTTTTATATAATTCATGATTCATATAATTAAGTAAACCTCCAGACATTCATACCTTTTGAAGTACAATAACAAGGAGGTATTCAGTCGCAGCTGTTGAAGAATTCATCAAACATTTTTCTTTTCATTCGTTCGTAATACACAAACTTGTTTGAGGGACCCTCCTGGGATATAATTATAGCGTTTTGGGGTGACGTCATAATCTGACGAGTAATTTTACGCTATCTCAATAATACGCAGAAATGTAGGTGATTATGTTATATATTGTGTTCGATTCATTGAAAAATATATACAGAAAAGAGAGCTTCATATTTAAAACAACATTTTAATCATACTGGTAAAAATTTTGTAACTGTTACGATGGTTTTAAAAATAATAGAGGGGCTTTTCAATTTTGTTGACGACTTTAAATGACACTTATCAATCACTATTGCCGTCTTCAATTTATTTGATTTTTAACCGACTTCAAAAAGGAGGAGGTTCTCAACTTGATTGGTATTTTTATTACTGGTTTACTGTTTTTAATTGGAATCGTATCATTGTAATAGCTTATTGACAATATTAATGGTAAACCGATTTTCGTTCTTTGGCGCTTATATCTTCAAAATCATTCCAAGCATTCTAATGCAGTTCAAGAGGAAGGTTATATATATGGTTATATACATGACAGAAAAAATATGGGGGCGTATCGAAATCGGCGTAGTAGTTGAACGCTGCGCCACAAGCGATAAAGACTTCAAAATTAAAAATTCTCAGGGTAATTTCGAGGAATTTAGGCTGCATAAAACTTTGCACACTCATTTTGTCAGTTGTACATAAATGGTAGAAACATTTGCAATTTTCATTCTATTCACTATAAGTATCGTTCTATAAGAGTACTTGAACTGATTGAAAACATGTACCACATCATAAGTAAAACAGATATTAAAAGCTAGTAAAGTTTGAAACATCAACAGAATACAAGAAACAAATGATTTCTTATGAACATCTAATCTACATGAGACAATTGCGAAGTCAAACTGAAAAAGAACCAGTTTTAAAACCACACTTTACTTTATAATTTATAAAACAAACGGCTGAATGCATCGTTAACAATACTTGTTAGAGTACGAATAAAATTTCATAGCCCAGAATTGAATTACACTCAATAATCGCTTCTAATTGTACAACGCTTAAAGGCTACATTTCCATAATTTTCGCTCGGCCCGATCCCGGAGAAACGTTTTATGAATTTTGCATAAATAAATATAAATGTCGACGCCTTTGATATGAAACACTATTGAGTTTAGAAGTTGTCTCACGCTTCATGAACATTTTGTGGCAGATTATCTGTTGAATAAGTTTGTTGGGAACGTGAGAATATAGTTTCCTATATATTACTAAATATGTCTTACAAGGTAGGTATATAATTTACTGTTGATACATTTATGTAAGTGGTCTCCTACTTCGAATCAATAGCCAGTTCAAGTATATAACAATGGTCTTGTCCAGTTTTGCATGTTTATGTATGTAACCGAATGTATCGTGAGCGTGAAAGTCTTAAATGGTAACCGGGACTTTTGATTTTAAAGTAGGTATCTATAAAATGCGACCGTAATCGGTAGGCCCGTAAGCTCGTTTGCTCACTATGTCACTAAAAGAAAAGAAACAAGAAAAAGCTTAAAAACACCTAATATAACCCGACTACGCAAAAAATATTACTACTGATTTTAATACTGTGTGATTTTAATACACTGAACAGATATATAGTAACATAGACTGCTATTATAAAAACTATTACCGTTCATTTTATCTTCGCCGTAGTCGGTTAAAAAGAATATAAGTCTAAGCAATATTTATATAATTTGACTGCCTCTGTGGCGCATTGGTAGCGTATGCGACTGGTGTGCTTGAGGTCTTGGGTTCGATTCCCGGGTCGGACCAAATGTTTGTTAGTTTGTATGATCTGCAAATATTTGTTTCGGAGTTTGGGTGTTTTCTATGTATAATATGTATGTATTTACAAAAAAAAAGTATATAATATAATTTATATCAGTTGTCTAGTACCCATAATAAATAACACAAGCTCTGCTTAGCTTGGGACTAGATGGCGTTGTGTGTTAGATGTCAAAAAGATATTTATTTATAAAAAAAACCTATTCACTTAATACCTCCCTTTCTATATATTCCTTTCTCTAGTGATTGCTAGAGTGCCCACTCGCGACAGTCGCCCCTCGAAGATGCAAGCATAATAATATGTATGATATATAATGCTGCCAACTCTACACAATCTTACAATAGTCACATCTATATCTATACTAATCCTATTATACTAATATCTATACTAATACTATTATAAATGCGAAAGTTTGTAAGGATGTGTGTTTGTTGCTCTTTCACGCAAAAACTACTGAACGGATTTTCATGAGACTTTGCAGCAATATAGCTTAGACATCGGAATAACATAATAAGTTAAAATTCATAGAGATTTTAAAAATTTAAATACCGACATAAACGCGGGCGGAGCCGCGGACAAAAGCTAGTATTATAAACGAGAAAGTTTGTAAGTATGGATGGATGTTTGTTACTCTTTCACGCAAAAAGTACTGAACGGATTTGGATAAAACTTTACAGTAATATAGTTAATACATCAGAATAACACAAAGGCTACTATTTGCCGCGATAACCGACATACACGCGGGCGGAGCCGCGGACAACAGCTAGTACGCAATAACAAAAAGTAAGACTTCCTCTGTACAAAGAAAGTTAAATTACCAGGAAATACACAAAATAATTGTTATTTTTGGAGACTTAAAGAAGTTTCAAATTCAATAAATTTATGTTTCAGTTTTGTCAAAACATCTTGTGTTTGTGAAGAACACAATTGCAATAATATTAACAAACTCGAAATAACTGTAAACTAAATATCTCAGTTGACAATTTATCTTGTTATTGGCTAATCTATTTAGACTGTTTGTGGCCTGTCGTTATAAGTTAAATAGGTATTAAAAGTCTCCATAGCTTAAATATATTTCTATTACTTTTTATGGATTAAAAGTCAATAAGGAACCATTTCAAAGAAGGCTTAATAAGCGATGAAGCCTTGTAGGTGAGTTTTTGTATTATTTTGCTCGCTCGGTAGCCACCGGCTCCAAGGAGTTGTAATTGAATTACACGACGTACACCGGCCAGGGATATAGAAAAGAATGGGTGTGCGTTCCACTCTAATGTTATAAATACCAAAGCTGTAATGAATAAACTTGGGGTACTTATTCATGAATTCAATGAAATGTTAGCGTTTATTACTATATTAAAGTATATCGGGTTTTTTCTGCCCGCAGAATTTAACTACTATAGATAGTTTTCAGTGTGGTCATAGATTAAATGTTAATTAAATTAAAAAGCTTTTATTGGAATGCCTCGAGACGAATCAAACGAGTTCACACTCGATGATGTTGCGACGATTCTTTACAGAGTTCCTATGGCCACCTTCCAGCTCCAGCGAGTACGACGATAGAAGTTGTCTGAGCGCCCTCGACGCGAAAGGTACTCAATATATCCGCTACTACTAAAACGCGCCTACTGGCCCACCCGCATAATAATCAAATATACTTCATATCGCATAAAACCCCAAAAAACCCGTGTACCAGTGTTTTCAATTGTTTTGTGTTAGTGCTTGTGAAAAGAAAACTCAATTAGTGACTTGGAAGTGCATTGTACGACCAGTACCAGCTGAACTATCGAAGAAGCTCAAAAGGTCACTTCCTACTCCTTATTTGCACGCCCAAGGTCTTGGTTTACGAGGTAGTAGAGCCACGCTGTTTTCAGCACAAACGGGCCGGCTCGACCGGGGCGGTACTACCCTCGCACAGAAGACCAACCTAAAATGACAGTATTAGTACTGTCGTATTTCGTTGGTGAGTGCGAGACCGGTGGCCCAATGATGCAGGGGTGACAGTTATCGTGGTAAGTGTGTGAGCAGTGGAATGCTCGTAGAGTCATGTTGAGGGTGACGTGGATCGAGCCGTCGGCCAGGGAGACCTGTAGAAACGGTGGTGCCGCTGGCCGCCCGCGGCATAGAGAGGGCCCAACCGCGGCTAACCACCCTGGGAGGCTGCCCCGTCAGGTCGCGCATAATCCACGGAGTGGCTCGTCGTGCCGGTTGGTGACCGGACGGTGTGACCAGGCGACCACTTCCGGGAGGGTACGGGAGCCCTTCCGTCCGACGGTTCGGTCACCATCATGCCTCACCGTTATGACGAAACAGCATTCCGAGTCTCTGTATTACACTGCCGCGATGACTGTCACGCCTTTTACGTTCCCATCCCCCTCCTCCTATTTTTTTCATGGCAGCACAGAGAAAGCATAAACGATGCACAGCGGCACTCCACTCTCCCACCAACTCGCTTTTTGAGGTGGAGTTCAATAACATCCGTGGACTCCATGCAAACCACAACGCCGTCCACCAGCATCTAGAGACGGCACGGCCCGCCATGCTTTTTCTAACGGAGACTCAAATACGCCGCCCTGCCGACACGACATATCTTCACTACCCCGGTTACGTGCTTGAGGAGTGCTTCCTCGCGAAGGCTGGAGTGTGTCTTTTCGTCAGGGCGGATGTTTGCTGTCGCCGATTGCGCTGCCTTGAGGACCCATCCTTCTCCACCCTTTGGCTCCACGTAGATATTGGCTCTACGAGCCGAATCTACGTATGCCTATACCGATCCCACTCTGGAGATTCTGAGACAACTCGACTTTTCGAATATCTCAGTCAGGCAGCGGACAAAGCGCAGGAGCAGTTTCCGACCGCCGAACTGGTGTTTCTGGGAGACTTTAACGCCCACCATGAGTCCTGGTTGGGATCTTCCAGAACTGACCACGCAGGTTGGACTGTCCACGCATTCGCTCTCACGCATGACCTCACCCAGCTGGTACTCCAGCCCACCAGGATACCATACATACCGAGTCAAGCGCCTTTCTTGCTGGACCTACTGCTGACGAGTCACCCAGCGCAGTACAGTGTATCGGTGCTGGCCCCTCTGGGATCCTCCGATCACTGCCTGGTTTCCACCACGGTGCCTCTTGCTGCCCCTCCACGACCAGTGGCAGCAAAAAGACGTTTATGGCACTACTCGTTGGCAGACTGGGATGGAATGCGGGATTATTTTGCATCCATCCCGTGGGCTCAACGCTGCTTCAGAGATAGAGATCTGTCGCAAAGTGCAGCCGCCGTGGCTGGCGAAATCACTGTCGGAATGGAATACTACATTCCCTACAGTGAGGTTGCCAGCCCGACGACCCGTCCCTGGTTCAATCGCGAGTGCGCCCATGCTGTTTCGCTAAAGCAATCGGCGTATCGCGCATGGATCAGGGCCCGCGCTCACGGCTCCCCTGACATTGATCAACTAAAAGCAGCGTTTAACAAAGCCACTAGGGAATGCAAGAAGGCTTACATCAGAGCGGATGCCCAGCGCATCGCGCGGCTTGGTCAAGAACTCGTTGCATACCCTACGGGTAGCCGCAAGTTCTGGCGATTGGCTAAAGCCGTGCAGTCCAACTTCTGTCAGCCTTCGCTACCACCGCTGAAATATCCGGACGGATCACTTGCCCTTGAGCCGCAGGAGAAAGCGAAACTGCTAGTTGATCTCTTTGCGGCTAACTCCCGAATCGATGACCGCGGCAAGCACCCGCCTACTATTCCGACCTGCGACACTACAATGCGGGATATTCGCGTCCGGCTGAGTGATGTCCGTGCGGAGCTTCGGTCACTCGACGTCCGGAAAGCCAGTGGACCCGACGGTATCCCAGCAGTGGTTCTTAAGAACTGTGCACCAGAGTTGTCTCCGGTATTGACGCGTCTGTATCGCCTGTCATATTCCTCGGGAACTGTACCGGAGGTTTGGAGAGAGGCGAATGTTCAACCCATCCCCAAAAAAGGCGACCGCTCCGACCCGGCCAACTACCGTCCGATAGCCGTCACCTCCATTATCTGCAAAGTGTTTGAGCGGATAATAAACAAACAACTGGTCCACTACCTGGAAAATCACTCCCTACTAAATGATCGTCAGTATGGTTTTAGACCGAACCGATCCACGGGTGATCTTCTAGCGTACGTCACACACCTTTGGGGTGAGGCTATTGACAGGCATGGGGAATCCCTGGCCATTAGCCTTAATATGGCCAAGGCCTTTGATAGGGTTTGGCACCGTTCGCTTCTCTCCAAGCTACCGGCTTTCGGTTTGCCCCCCAAACTCTGCAACTGGGCTGCCGCATTCCTGCACCAGCGCCGCATCAGAGTCCTTTGCGACGGTGCGGCCTCCGATTTTCAGGCGATTAACGCCGGAGTACCGCAGGGCTCTGTCCTGTCGCCCACACTGTTTCTTTTGCATATCAATGACATGTTAGCCCTTGGCAACATTCATTGCTATGCAGACGACAGTACAGTTCACGGACGATATTTTGGACATCCAACAGCCAAACTTGCAGATATCGAGGAAAAACGACAGGAGCTTGTCGTTCAACTCGACCATGTTCTAGGCCGCATTTCTCAATGGGGCTGTGAGAATCTGGTCGAGTTCAACGCCAAGAAAACACAGGGGTGCGCGTTCTCTGCCAAAAAGTCTCCATTCCTTCCCCTTCCCACTTTTCAGAACACTCAAATGGCATTACAAGGTAGGCTCGATATCCTGGGCATGGATATCTGCCGAGATCTCAACCCACGCGAATACGTTGAGAGTGTCACTAAAGCGGCCTCGCGGAAGCTAGGTGTTTTAAACAAGGTGAGACAGTTCTTCTCGCCCGAGCATCTGTGTCTTCTTTACAAGACCCAGGTTCGGTCGTGCGTAGAGTACTGTTCTCATCTTTGCGATGGTGCCGCACAGTACCTGTTTGACGCTCTCGACCGGTTGCAGCGGCGAGCAATCCGCATTGTCAACGGACCTGAAGCCACCGAGTCCCTTGAGCCCCTGAAGTTGCGTAGAGATGTCGCCTCTATGGCAGTACTCTATCGCTTGTATCACGGAGAGTGTTCTGAGGAGCTCTTCCAACTGGTCCCCCTTCCCCCTTCCTCTACAACACAACACGCCTTGGAAGTCACCGCTTCAGAGTGGTAGACATACGATCTCGTACTCATCGCTTCGGTTCGTCTTTTCTGTGCCGAGCTGTCAAAACCTGGAACTCACTTCCAGCGCACGTGTTTCCCTCCCACTATGATCCCGGGTCCTTTAAGCGGGGCGTAAAAAAGCATCTCACTAGGCGGCCATAGTGTAGGTCACCATGCTGCAATGTCCTTATTCGCATTGAGAATGGTGATCACCACTTTTAGAATCTGCTCATGCTTTCCATCAGGCAGAGCAGAGTCATTTTGGCGCAGCTAAAACATAAAAAAAAAAAAAAAACAGATCACCTCCATGTCATTATAATATTGTATTGTCATACTGTATACATACGCTTGCAAAATTTTAGCAAAATCGGTTGCAAAATTGAATTGCAAGATTCCACCCGAACATACAAGCATACAGACATACATTGCAAGTTAATAAAAAGCTTGTGAAATAGAATGTGTGTAGGTGTCGTAAGAGTCATCTAAGGCAGCAAACTACGAAGGAAAACATTACTGCAAAGAGAAGAAGAACTTGAAAATAAATCCTATCCTATCCACCTTCTTTCTGAAGAGAGGACTATATCCAGCACTGGACTGTGAAATGTTGTTGATGTGGCAGTTATCATCTATCTATCTAGAAATTCTTTTTCTATCATTAAATGACCAAATCAATGATTCATTTGATGATTTAAAAGTTATCACACAGATAACTTAACATCATAATAGACCCATAATAATCGAGTACTAAAATCATAACTAAAATCACTTTTAATCGAAAGTTTTTCCTGGCAATATAAGCGTTTCAACCAAAGGTAAAAGGATGTTTTAGGTAAAGAAAAAAGACAGGTAGGAATCTATAAAAACGAATAACGAGTCTCGAATAGAAAAACATGACTGAGACCCGAAACATCAGATTAGATTCATACAAAAAATATGACTCAAACTCATTTTCATTTTTCAATTAATAATAGGTATTAAAACAACGTCCTCTCTACATATTACTGTTCCTATACAAGTTATATCGCAAGGCAGTCTTCAAGCTACTATTCCTAAGGATTCCTTCAGGAGAGCTTACATAACTTCAACATGGACTCATATTACCAATATTATAACGTTATATTTAAGAAATGGGATATATTTATACGTAAACAATAAAAAAATTAAAATCTAAGAACCTACTTTTAAAATATTCTAATCTTTTTCTTTGATCTGTTTCTAATCTTGATTTGATATGTGAAGATTATCAAATATCTAAAATCTAGTTCTAAAATCAGTTTGTTTAAGTTTTTTAGATGTCCGAAATATTTACTTACTAGTTTTTGCCAGTGTATATGTCGGTTATCACGGCAAATAGAAACCTATGTGTTATTCTGATGTATAAGCTATATTACTGTAAAGTTTCATCCAAATGTTAAGTTCCATGACGACATAACAACGATAAGTTCCATGTGTTGTTCCAGTTCACCATAACCTTTCTGTACAAATTTCGTTGTAATTCTATCAGCTGTTTTGACGAAATTGAGTTACAAAGATTCATACATTCAAACTTTCGTACTTATAACAGTTGTAGGGTAACAGTAGGCCAAGATCCACCTGTGAAATTAGAAACAATAATATCACAACGAAAAATAAATCTTTAGTCAAAGAATTTTCTATTCACAAAAAAATATTAACCAGTTGTCTGTTATGTTCAAATTATTATTTCAGGATTTTATCAAAAATTCATAAAATACATATTTAATAACAAGCTTTTCGACTTATTTACGATTCGTTGTGCCTCACAAAAGGTTTACTCATACATGTGTTACGCGATTACATTCAAAATGTACACGGCTTCGGATTAAAATGTGTTTATGAAATGTTTTTCGTTGAACAATACAGTGTATTAGATAATGTTATATAAGTCTTGTTAAAACCTTTTAAATGTTATGAAGTCTGTTAAATAATTATAATTGTTTGTTTTCTCTCATATACATATTAGTTATACAGTACACACTTGATCATAAATAATTTAAATATTTCGTACATCTATTAACACACAACGCCATCTAGTCCCAAGCTAAGCAGAGCTTGTGTTATGGGTACTTGACAACTGATACAAATACATATATACTTTTTTTTTTGTAAATACATACATATTATACATAGAAAACACCCAAACTCCGAAACAAATATTTGTTGATCATACAAACATTTGGTCCGACCCGGGAATCGAACCCAAGACCACAGATTACTGAATAGTTACTACGTAACAGATACTTCACTCAGTAGAAAATTTCCAATACCTATTACGATAATTGCCTACTCCCTCGCGTCAACAACCACTGTATGCTAAAATGCGCCTAAATGCTCAAGCGTACAGCAGTGATTGCTTCGCACCGCGCGATTCCACAGTAATCGCAGGGCTGCCTCTTCGATAAAATTAAATTAACATAACTTTTTATCTATGTTATTGAGAACTGTGAATATGTTCTGACTTTTATGTGGCAGTTAAAAATTTTATAATTTATAAAATATTTAACCAACTTAAAAAAAAGGAGGTGATCAGACATACAGGCCAAACTGAGGTGTTTGTCTTGTATGGTTTGTAGGTATGTATGTTTGTGCGCGATAATCTCGCGTTTGGCTAAACCGATATCGATGCGGTTTTCAGAAAAGGATTTGTTACATTTAGGAGAACGTTTTAAAATAAGTATAATACTTCTTAGTTTGATGATGATCTTCGGAGATGTTCACTAGAAATGAAAAAAAAAGCCTTAAAAAAGAGAACCGATTTCAAATAAAGCACTAAGCCGTAAGAAATAATTTGTTTTTTTTTTATGTTAGTGCTAACAGCTGGTAATTACGAATCGAAAAAGCACCGACATCAAAGAAGAAATTATTAAACCTAAACCTAAAATTCTTCATTCATTTATTGACAGGTAAATGGAAAAATGTTAGGTGTTTATCCCTTCTTTTGCTTGATTTACACCCATCTACAGCACATAAGGCACCACACGGCATCGTAATACGCGTACGAACGAACAGCACTATTAAAATTGAACGGCGTGCGCGCGCTTCGTTTGCGAAAACCACACTGAATTTGATCCGCCGGCGGACCGAGACCGCTCGGCTGGGCGGTAGGCACTTATAGCGCGCAAGTACATGAAGTGACGGAGGCCTGCCAAGACCTCATGATCAGCAGTCACACACGCCAACCGCGAGACCAACGAGGCAGTCAAATTATGATGAGTAATATGGATAACTAGGCATCCATTACACGTAGTCCAAGACAGTGCAACATTGTACCTAAACCAGCCCGGCGGCCGGTCTCAGACCCTGCTCTGAGGAGGACCCGGACCATGTTGTGCGCATGTGAGGCTACATTGTACCTACACGTACGAGTGTGCAGAACAAGTTAAGAAAAATAACAAGGAGGGAAAAAACACTTATTTGATTTGTGAGCGCGCGTGTGTGTGTTACATATGAGTGTGTTGTGTAAATAATCCTATTATTTCACAAAACACTCACATGCAACTTATGGAAATAAAAACAGAAAACTAACATGTTCTCTTGCAAAATTACCACTCATTGATTGTGAGGTGTGTAAAACTAGATTTAATTGTAGTAATTTAAATGATCCAATCATTTAATATTCCTTTTCCTTCTTTAAGCTATCCATATTAATATTATAAATTCGAAGGTAATTCTGTCTGTCTGCCTGCCTGTTACGCTTCACGACTATACCGCTGAACCGATTGTGATAAATTTCGGTATAAAAATAGATTGAACCTTGGAGAAGGACATAGGCTACTTACTGACGAAATAATCGGAGCCGCGTGCACAAGCTAGTTTAATATACAAGTTAAAAATACGCGAAAAAATATTACAAAGTAATTTTTTTTTGAGTTTTAGTACACTCGGTTTTTGACTGAAACAGTAAGTCAATATTTAATATCATATTCATTCCACGCTCATCTTTGACATTCTACTTCTGTAAAAGAGTATTTATAACATGTACACTTCGATTACTAATATGTCTAATATGTCCATGTACATAGTATCTGAACTATAAAATAATACATAAAAAGTGCACTAAGCTCCCTTGTTCCTAAGGTTTCCTTCTTTCGTTACCCCCGTTTATGAATACCATCATCAGCCAAGACGATTATCATATTTCACGATTATTGCCCATCGCTCGTCACTGCGAATTCGTCCTTTTCTTTTAAGGAATAGGGTTCAATTCAGATTGTACTGTATATAAATGTTGTTGGCTCTTAGTGCAAGTAACAAAGGGTGGCCGCAACAAGTCTCAAGTCGTCCCGACAGACCCCTCAAGTTTGTATGAGGTTTGTCTCATACACGTCAGAGTATTTGCTGAAAGTATTAGCGCGTTGCCAAGTTCGTTTCCATGGTACACTTTTTTAAAGAAAAATCAAATGCATACTTTTGTACGTGGAGGTTCATACAATTTACATAATTTGTTTTCAATTTGTGATTTTGCCTTTTTTTAGTGTAAAACTTACAAGGTTATGAAAAAATAACTGTACATAAGTGTAAGTAAAATTGAAAGCTGCAGCAACATACCAAAAGTATTAGTTAGAATATTGTATTGCTAATACATATACGAGTACAACCTTTTCAGTACTTTCATTAAGCCTACTTTACTAGTAAAATAAATCTGTGAGAAAGTACCTAATTTAATTTTATTACCATTTACTTGGACAGATTTTTAAGGAAATTTTCTACAATAGACATTAAGACAGATTCATTATTCTCAAAATTAAAAAAACTCAAATAAGGTACACAAATGAAAGTGTGACTTTCTTTCAATAAAAGTTTCAGTAGATTAATTATAATTGCAAGGACAATGAGCACGCACACGCAGCAAGTAACTTCCACTGTTTTCAGAGGGCCGCTGTTCGTTGGCACCGACTAAGTGCCGCCAGATTTAACGTTCGACGCGCACTGATTTATGCGACTATCGAACATGGTGCCATGATGTATAGCCGATATATATCGCATGAAAATAGGACCTATTTCTAGAGGCTAAGTTAATTTTCTTTTAATAAATAATTGGCATTCAATACATTCTAGAATCAAACTCACTTGTACTTGTTCCACTATTTTTATCTTTTCTTTACACCTGACCGGTTTCGCCTTATGGCATTCTCAAAGGTTATGGTTACATAAAATATTTTTACATCTAAAACCTAACAACTGTGGGTACATAGAAATATCAGTGTGCCAGTGTAAGAAATTCTCCCCGAAAAATAGGGAAATGGAAACTTATAAAATTATACAAAGTAAGAGTAATGATATGAAATTTCAAAATCTGAAATATTATTTTAATAAGTAAATTCGATAAATCGATAAACATTAAAAATTAGATGTGAAATGATAATATCATGTCCTATATAAATTTAGTGTCCAAATTTGTATTATACTGTATGACTATTAAACTGCATATATGTCTATTAAATTACATGTCAAAAAATTAATAAAGTCATTAAAATTATACACTACAATCCGTCCAAATTATTCAAACTCACAAATGATGTAGATGACATTACTTGAAGTATTTTAACAGTGGTGAATTATTGATGTCTAATTGCTGATTCAGAACCTTGTCACGATTCCCTATTAACAACCTATTAATTTCCAAAGCCTCCAAAGCGGTTAGTTTCCTGCCCTTTTTCTAGTGCCCTAGTTCTAGAATGTATTGCAACAAGTTCCATCAAGTGCCGACAATCGAGAGTATAAATTGGCATTCACTTCACCAGAATCTAACCGAATGAAAATTATATTCCTCTTTCAAGCTTTTCTTAGGTGTGGTAACTCTGGCCATTATTATTAAATACTATTTTAACTACTATTACTTAACTACAGCTAACAGTAAATTTTGCCACAGAAATAATTAAGCACTTGAAAATTTTCAACCCTCAGTCCTGACTTAAAACTATTATTTTTGAGGCCTTAAATGGCGAAAACTGACCCTTAGAATAGTACAGTACAGTAGAATAGTTACCAAAGTTTCTAAACTAAACTAAAAATCAGTTTCGTCCTGGCAAACTACGCTCTAAATGTCAAAAATTGACTAAAATCTGATGTATCACACTAAAACTAATCGTTTTCTAAATAAATACATGCAAAAATAGCATTTTAGAAATCATTTTACTAAACTAAATCAATAGAAGATAATTTTAGAGAAATTTTAGTCTAGTGACGCTACAAGAGAATTAGCACCATTATACTGACTACAAATATAATGACAACTAATTCAATCTTTGAATTTAGTTCAACCTCAGGGTCGTGGAGGTCCCATGCCAGTTGCTCCGTGAGCTCCGTGGAAAAACTGATGTTCAGGTAAAACCGGTTGAACTAGTAGCCGACCCCAAATAATTCTAATGTGTGTGGTTCTTACACTCATAATTTTCAATATTTATAGAAGAAGGAAGATAAAATCCAAAGGAGCTTTTCTTACCCGTCGAAGGGGAAAATTATCTTGATCGGATAACTGGTTGATCGGATATGTGGGCCCAATTTAATAAACTGCACAATATTTGAAGGATAATGCTGCAATTGTAAGAGGATTCGTTATTACTCATATAAGTAATTATTTTGTTATTACAACAAATTGTTTTTATGCAATATTTATCTACACATACAAATAAATAAAATTGGAGTGTCTCTTTGTAATATTAAAATAACTGCTTTTTACTAAATGCATATGTATGTATACACGGTACATATACCAAAACAACAATTATTACAATTTTTATCTGTCTGTCGGTCTATCTGTTTATTTGTTCCGGCTAATCTCTGGAACGGCTGGACCGATTTCGACGGGACTTTCACTGGCAGATAGCTGATGATATAAGAAGTAACTGAGGCTAGGCTGTTTTTTTTAGATTAGCTTCGCCCCGCAGCGGTTACAACCGCGGGTAACACCGCGGGGGTCAGCTAGTTTAGAATAACGACAGCTTTACTTCAATAGTCAGTGCTACGTAGTAATTCCTCTACTCCTTTTATTGTATTGCGATTTAGAATGCAAATTTCTTGATCAAAAACAAAAAAAAACATAGAAACGTTATTATATCTAACAACTTTTTTTGTCTAATGGAAGAACTAAATGATTTTGTATACAATTTACGTATTGAGTTAAAAATAGTAGTTACTTATATATTTAGTAACTGTCTCTTAAGTCCTTTTAGATTAACCAACACAATTTAAAGGATTAACCATGAAGCATAATAAAATTGGTTGAGTTGTCTGAAAATTTATTTTTATTCTGGCACGTAGTTACTACTGTTGTCTTTTACGAGAAAATTCTATAAATCATATCCATAGAGCTGTTATAGATAGAGTAGGGAACACATACGGTTGCCTGTAAGCGAAAACGTCCAACGGTTAAAAAGAGAGAAAAGAGCGCGGTACCCCATCTGTCTTTCTCTACTGACGCATGCCAGTAAAGAACTAATAATGGTAATCCAATCACAACAATTAACCTTCGAATCATTCTGCTATGCTGCTTTTCCGCGCTAACTGCGCATGCGTCAGTAGACAATGACCGGTACGGTAAGAAGATAGGTACCGCGATTGTCTCTCTCTTTCTAACCGAGGGATGGCTGGAGGCCTGGCTCCCCAACTCTATCTATAACAACTCTATTACCATATCACGTCATATATTGTTGCTATAAACGTCAGGCTGTTCAGAATACGTTTCTTACAGCAATTACTTAAGTATCGAACTTAGTAAGTATATACTAGCCCCCCTAGCCAAGTTGCAAGCGTTCTTCTTTCTGCAATCGTTAACGCCTAAATTCTCGTGTGTCATTGGCTAATACTTTGTCTACGATTAGCCAATGACACACGAGAATTTAGGCGTTAACGATTGCAGAAGCCAATAGCCAAAAAAATAAAAGTAGTACTATTATGTTATATGATGTTACTTACTTCATTATCACCCCAATTTTAAGTGTAATTCTAAACCATAAATGTAATAAAGTACCACAAACTTTCATGTATACCTTGCAAGTTTCCGCGAAATATGAACCTTAACTATGAAAACTTACAAGTACTTTCGGACGATGTTTAGCTAAGTTACCTTGTTATATAAGTATACCTACAAATATATATGTTTACCTAACTAGTCGCCGTTTCTACCAGCCTTTATTAAAATAAAAATGTTAAACATCTGTGTTCCACAGTGTTTTGTTCCGGACAATTACCATAAAAGCGCGGGAGTGGAGTAGTGTGCTGCCATTTTTTATATTATCTGCCCATAGAGTATGCATACAGATGCGACAATAACATACAGATGAGTTTTTACAGTCTCTGCAAGACAGTGCCTATCGTCGTCTTTAGTACCATAAAACTGGAGATTTTTTTTATTACAAGTCCGATTTGAAAAACTCTTTTATTATTTTACCAAGCAAGTATATGCCGGTGACAGAAAGTAGAAATATGTTTTTCGGTAGACTTAATGTAAACCCATGGAGTTGTTAATGTCTGTCTTCTCTTATGGATAAAAATTGATGCGTATCATCAATTCTTTTCATTGACCATTTTCATATCAAAAACTTTACCAGAAATAAATTTTCGAAGTAGTGTTTGGTACCTGGTGTTTAATTGGATAGCTGGAAACTAAAAGACTCTTAATAAAAAAAAAGAATTAAAACTCGACTGCACGTTTGGCCTAGTGGTTTAACGGTCACCGCGCCGTTTCCTACTTCGCCAAGTGTCGTGGGTTCAAATCCCAAGTAGGACAACACTTTGTGTGATCCACAAATTGTTGTTCTGAGTCTGGGTGTTCCTTGTGTCCGTTTTATATATGTTGATATATTCCTAGTGCGGGAGTTGTCTTAAAAAAAAAAGGCATAGTTTGTGTAACTTTGACTGTCTGTTAAACCGCTGCACTGATTTCAATAAAATTTGCTCTTTTTCTACTTTTAATCCTAACCGCGATAACCTTAATAAATGTGGCAAAACCTACTGGACTTATAGTGTAATTAAACTCCGAAGAATTTAACATGTAATTTACAGGTAGTTTAATAAGTCATTACTCGTGAAGGCATACATAAGATTTGGAGTAAATCTCACATAAACTTCAAGAATAAGAAAGCTCCAAATAGACAAAAAAAATCTTATAAGTTTATTATTTTCGCACCTATTACCATAAATAAACGGGCTGTCACATCTGCATTGTTTATATTTTATTCATAAAATATTCATGTAAACATATCACGGAGTGATATTACATAAAAATGATTTACATTTACATTTTCAACGTAAATGATGTAACGAATTACGTGAGTTATACGTAAAATGTCCCATAAATCCGTGAATAAAAGGATTTCTGAAATTTTGACTTGCACATGCATGCATGAAAAAATGATAAAAAGTCATAACCAGCGGTCATAGTTATACTTGCAAAACGTATATACGAATATACTCAGACGCGGATTATTTCTCATTTAAGACAAGGATTAGTACCCACTTGCTAAAGTTGTCAATTATATTTGTAGTATACTACAATTGCACTGACAAGTAGTTAAATTTGTAAAAAAGTACCTTACAAACGTGGTATATAATTTAAAGTAAAACCAAATCATTTGATATGTCGAGGTTGAGATTTCAGTTTTATTATTATTATACTACTTATTACTAAAATGTCTACCTTAGCTATTAAAATTGTTCGAGGAAATTGTTTAGAAAGTTAATCTTGAACCCTACTAACAGAACCCTTTCTTAAACTGAAACTGCACTACAATAAAGTATCAGGTCGATTACATCAAGGAGTCTTGCAGCTAAAAGCTCAAAACTCAGGACTGCATCAAGTATTCAAGTGCCACCAACGACAATACCACACACCTGGCGAGTATGACACGTCGTATGTTATAAGCTGATAGAAATCGGCTGGAATATATGCCCGATACAAAAAGTTTCTAATATTATTGTATTATCTTATATCGGATTCTAAGTACGAATATGTTTATTTGTATAAGAAAAAAATAACCCATGCCTACACTAATTATACCGATTAAAAACCTGAACTGATAACCACCATCAATAATTGAAATACCATAAAGTGCATTATGAAGACAATTATAGTTGTACATTGTTAATATAAATTTAATTAAAAAGCTTTTTAAGAACAAGCTTTTTACTGGAATGCCTCGAGACGAATCAATCGAGTACACACTCGATGATGTTGCGACGTTTCTTTACAGAGTTCCCATGGCCACCTTCCAGCTCCAGCATCAGATCAGCTCCATTATAATATTGTATTGTCACGCTGTATACATATGCTTGCAAAATTTCAGCAAAATCGGTTGATGACATCTGCTTAAAAATTGAGTTGCAAGTTTCCACCCGAACATACAAGCATACATACATAAATTGCAAGTTAATAAAAAGCTTGTAATAAGTACGTATATAAATTTACATTAGATCAACACCCTATAAGCATCCAATGGTCGATGTAGTACTCTCTTTAAAAAGGTTAGATAAGCGATTTAACGAACAGGCAAGTTTTTATGGGCTTTAGTTCAAGTTTTCTTTCTCAAGATAAATTCAAATGCCTACCTACACTATGTGCACATAGTGATAATAAACACTCAAAACACAGGGACATTGCTTTTACATTGCAAACTCTGTTTCCTCTACCCGTTTAATCGATAGTACGTACTCTCTTAGCTGGCCGATTTTAGCTATCTTTGAAGCAATATTCTGATGTTCCTTCTTCTTCTCTTCATATATATACTAATTGTAATATTTAATTCGGAAATTGAAATGCATATACGTTTTTTATCACTGTTAAGACCCGGCAGTCACAAAACATTTTCAGGCAATTGTTCGCTTTTCTCTTCCCGCTTGCGTCACGCGTACCCTTTGTATAGGGTCCACACTTAGGCAGCAGGTGCGCTCTCGGCCCAATCAATTCTCGACAAATTGTCCCTGCCAGCCCTTTGATGATGTTTGTCTTTGTACATCGAAATGCCATACCGGAACAAAAGAATGGCTTATATTTTTACCATTGTTCCGTATATGACCATTTTGTGTTCCTGTAAAAACATATTTGAATACACATGTTTTACACAAAGAGTTTATGTGTATCGTCACATTACGAAAGGCCCTTGATGTGAATACATCCTTAACGGTGCTTTTTCCCCATACTTTAGATATGCCTTGTTATATTTCTAGTTCTCATATTGCTTTATACGTTAGTAATGCAAGATTGTATTCACATTTCAATCAAGGCTTGCAATTTTTCCAACTGTATGAAAGTTTAAATTTGATAAATATGAACTTCACAATTCTCACACAAAGCAGACTTATCTCAAACTACGCAGAGTCTGTACCGTGTGGTACTGTGGTAGTGTACCATGTACCATGCACTGTGGTACCATGCAGTTTGAATATCTCTTGTGGAGGAACGGGTGATCGCGTCCCTCCGAGGGAGGATCCACCGACCAGGCGAGGTGATCATACAACTGCCCAACGGTTGATGTTGGGATGTTGTATATATGATAATCGGCGCGAGAACTTTCATTACGCGATTCAGGATTGGTAATTTCTTCGTTTCTCTGTAGTTCGACGTATCTTCGGTAGATGGCGCTGTAGTATATTTCTCTTGACGCTGTATGTGGAAGTCACCACACTCTAAATAAATGCGTATAAGAGATAAATTAAACCCAGATACATAAGAAATGATTTTGCTCATCACAGAATATCGAGAATCGAGCACACTTCTTCCGGCTCTGCAGTGAATGCCACTAACCACTACACTACCTGGTGCGTCAAAAATATAGGTAAAAAGTAACAACTAAAGGTATACAAGATATGTATTGAATGACATTATCTCTTTATACAAGCTAAATACAGAGAACACTTTTAAGTTTAAGCATCATTTTCTGTAACACTCTGTATATAAAAATTCTACGATGAGATTCTATGAACGTATTACATAGATAGATATTCAGCTGTTTGCAGTATCTTTTACATAAATAATGAACGTCCAGACTACCAACAAACATCTAAGCCATATAAATCCTTACTCCCCACAAGCATCGAACCTGCACCCCTTCGAGCAGAGGCAGGGGAGGCGCCTTTTGTAATTGACGTCGTCGAAAGTTTACCGATAAACTTTTTCCTTCAGGTAACTTATGAAATATAAGTTTTAATAAATAATTTAGTACTTGATACATTTGTTCTGAACTGCTTTATACCTGTCTAGACTGATATATTTTAGGCAATACTCCAACAAAGAATAGAAATTCAGTAAATTAAAGCAAACGATAAATTTTAACTGAGGAACGTAAAACAGTTAGTTACTCAGAGATACTACAGAGAGTTACTCCGTGATCATGGCGCTTGCAACAGCGCCGAAATATCGGATACTCACTAACAGAAAGGTACATGGTAGCAATCCCGCAGATTTCTATTTTAAACGTAAATCAGTATAGCTATGTACAGATATACATTACATTTAAAAACAAACGCAGGTAAATAATTTAGAAACAGCTGGGTATCTTTTCACGACAACTCGCATGTTAAGAATATTCCTATAGGGTTGAACCATGTGGGGTATGAACTCATATGGTTCAGAAGAAAACATGCAATCCATGCGTGTATGGCGAAACAAGCTCATATTATACAATAGTTTCTACAGAAAACATATCTTTTGATATCTTATAAAAAGCAATTGACACAATTTTTAATATTCTAATACCGTACCCAAGTAACGGTCACGTTCTTCGGTTATAACGATAGTTCCTTTCCAGCACTAAACACGTTACACATTTTACTAACCATTATTCTCAATGTTCGTTGTCTTAAAAAGGCTATCAGTACATTGAGTCTACGTTATAAACAGTTCGGGTTATCACCGTAGCGTGCAGACAGTGCAGTGCTAGCCTTAATTCATGTGCAGAGCCACCTACTGTTAACATTGTTGCAAATTATTACGTTCAAGCTGCAAGCTCAAGTATGTGAGACAATGTAGAAGGCTTTTAATAATGTTCAAGTTGAAGTTATTTTGAGCGTTTTATTGTTCGTTTTTTAAGTTTTATAACTTGTGAACTTAATTACAAGTTAATTAGTTACAATAATAGTAATTAATTAACAATTGACTAATGTGTTTTCTCTTAAATAAATAATAATCATCTCTTTTTCTAAGGAACCTTTTTGCAAATTCTGTTTTTAATTTCTAAATACAATACGTATCAAATCGTTTAGCAGACTAAGTTTCATTTGACACAATATTTAATTTTTGATAGTCTCGTAAACCAAGAAAAGTTTCTTGTATTATTTGTCATTTTGTGCGTTTTTTACATATTGAAATACAGCATTTTTTAATTTAATAATCCTACTGATATTGACCATACTAACTACATTATAAATTAAATTGTTATAAAAGATAAGGTAAGTTGTCGATATTTAAAGTTCTTAAAGTAACGGGTTTTAGATATCACTATAGTTATCCGTATGATGATGGATTAAGAATACGGAGTGTCACCACCCCTATTTATCTCATAGGTGTTGTAAGAGACGACTATAAGGGAACAACCACGCAAGACAAAATCACTGCAAAGAGCAGGAAAACTTGAAACAGGTAGTAGAGCCACGCTGATTTCAGCACGAACGGGTCGGCTTGACCGGTGCGGTACTACCCTCGCACAGAAGATCAACGTAAAATAAATTCAAGATCAACGTCATGCTGTCGTGTTACCTTGGTGAGTGCAAGACCATAGGCCCAATGATGCAAAAGCATCACTAGGCCGCCATAGTGTGGGTCACCATGCTGTATTGTTGCATTGTGTGCTCTATACCGATGTGTTTTGCCAGTGTGGTAAAGTAGCCAAAACCTTCTCTCTAAAGAGAGGCCTATGCCCAGTAGGACTGTTAAAGGCAATTGATGTGATGAGGTTATGTTAGTAATTTAAATGATTTTAGAATCAAGACATCCAAAAAATATTGCAGATTTAGTATCTCGAAATATAAAATAAATATAGGTATATTAATATTTCTCCTTTTCATCTGTTACTTCTCACACAGATTCCTGAGCCAATTAAACTAATTATTAAATGACGTACTGTTATACAAATTATGTTTCATCATTATTTACCTGTTTAATTTGACAGAGCAATTATAAATTATGTTACATATACACGTGCCTATTGAAGTCAAGTTCAAAGAGGCAGAGTGTAATTAATTAACACATTAGTCACAAGAACAATGATCAACGTATTGTCTCATATGTTCTCTGTATGATTATTACAACATAAATACGAAATTGTTGAATAAATACATAATTATATATTCACGACGAATGATCGCCTTAATCAAAATCAGTTATAATTACAAATATAAACTAGCTGTTACCCGCGGCTCCGCCCACGTGTATTTCGGATATCGCGGTAATCATTTCTTGGGTCAATATATTATTACTATAGCCTATGACAATCACAAATAATATGGGTTTTTATTCATAAAAGAATTTCCAAAATCGGTTTAGTAAATCCAGAGTTTACATCCTGCAAGCTCACAAACACAAACTTTACCTCTTTAAAATATAAATACAGACAAAAAAAAAATTGTCATTTGCTGTCTTTTCTCTAGATCTGGTTGCCTCAACCCATCAGTAGGTATCAGCTGTTTACTTAACAGTACGGCAAAAAGTTCAAACAACATACAGTATAATATTACAAGCATTTAAACTCTAAGACACCGCAAAATGCGAAACTTTACATTGTTTTTTACAGCACACAACAAGAAAACCAATAATAATAATAATAATAGAAAACCAATTTATACTTTTAAGGTAAACATAATAAGTTACAAAAATTGAGATCCAAATAAAACAGTAAACAGATTCATCACGAGCTTGAAAATTTTAAAACCAATTTATCCTGCACAGTACAGTACAACCCTCCGATTGAATAATCCAGAAGCCTTACATAACAGAGTTCCAGCCTCTAATATTCCATTACCTTCGCCAACTCAGGCTTTTCAAATTTATGTATGCTGCTACAGCCCTGGTCGACTTATCGGTGCCGATACCTGTGACATGACTAGGGCGGGCCGGGAATAGGCTAAAAGCGATATATTGCCGTTTAAAACTTCCCTCTTGAATTTACTATTCAATATAGTCTTTGTGCTTACGCACGGCACAGGGACGCAGGTATTGCCAGAATACATGTCAGGCCCTCGTTTTAATTTAGTGCTCAGAAATAGCTAAGATTCTACTTAAAAAATCTAAAAGTAACGCTCCGAATATCTTCAAACGAATTTTTGCACGATTTTCTATTTTCACACCAATGAATGAGATATTTGACATTCTATAAAATTATATTATATTATATTATACTAGCAGACCCACGTTTGCGTCTCCTATTGCCCGTAGCGTGATAATTTTCCCACTTGTGACGCCTCTGGTGTTGCGGGTGTCCATGGGCGGCGGTAATCGCTTACCATCAGGCGGTACATCAGCTCGTTTTGCCCCTATTACATAAAAAAACAGATTCATACTTGACGACAAAATCTATTTAATTGTATAGATAATTCATACTTACATAACTTTATTGGCTTTCATCTGAAGAAGTAAATTTTCAAATCCAAGATAAGTTCCACTCTAATTTTGCACTCAAATTACTTAAAATTCGTGCTCCATCATACTTATACATATTTACAAAGTGTATTCTAAAGAATTCCCAAGACTCTGTTGCTGACATTACGTCCGTCTCCCAAATGGCAGACTGACAAACAGGGAGGGCTGTCGGAGGGAAATATCAATCGCTTCAAATTGTGCCCTGCGAGGGAGGACCTTGAATGTCAAACTCACTACTGCCTAATGATGCATTACTCTGATTCACGACGCACTTACCTATAAACGGCATTATCTGTATTTTAAGTTCGTCCGAACAAAATTCAACCTAGTATCCTACGTGTTAAGAGTACTTCTTGAATGGTTACGGATGGTTGTTAGGCTATTTCATCAATAATATATTGTCATAAGCAGGTTATCGAATGTTCCGCAACTATTCATTCTTATCGGAACGTCAAATGCAATTCAATATTTCATCGCATTCATAACGGAAATGATAATTTTTCTCTAAGCAACTTCCATACTTAGGAATAAATAAAGCTACTCGGAGTACTGGTATAAGAAATAGCTTTTCAAGAAAGCATTTCATTAATCAAGTGTCTAGATCACACATTTACTCTGACCCTCTGTAGTTTACACAATCCTATTCTTGTATGAACATTTTCCACTATTTAAATCTTTCAATTTCCCAAAAATGCTTTTCAGTAAAACAATTGAAAGCTAGTTTAAAGTTATACTCTTTCCATTTCTTTATTTTCTCGATGACAGTTCTAATTTGATAGTTGTAGTGTTGTGACCAAATAAGTAATGATACCAATCGCATATATTTATTATGTTTTGAACAAAGACAAATACAACAAAAACATTCAAATATATTTTTGTAAGCTGGGAACACCCAATGACCCACCACCATTTTGTGTTTGTTTTAATCTGTCACTCGCAACAAGACGGTCGTGCTTTAAAGTCACTACATTTCTGTTCGCTGAGTTTTTTCACATTATCCATACATACGTTACGTTGTGTATTTTCTGTTCCTCCGTGTTGATTGCTGCCCAGCTGTCAAACGTCAAAATGCCTAAAGGATCTGTTTTGAAAAGGCAGGCGAGAGAACTGGTGATCAATGTTCGTAATTACTTTGAAGCAGAGTATCAAAATGGTGGCCCGCTATTACCACTGTCGCAAGTGCGAGAGCGTGTTTAGGCCGCATTAGGAATTAGTGGACCTACAATTTCAAAAATTACTACCGGTACAAGCGGCACACAGGAAAATAAGCTTCGTACGCCGAAGAAAAAACGCCAATCACGTCGTGTGACATCGATTGACAACTTCGACGCTGTCGCTATTCGCCGTCATATATATGACTATTACTTGCGCAAAGAAATTCCAACACTTAAAAACCTTGTTGTTTCTTTACGTGAATGTGGTTTGTTCCATTGCCAAAAATCGTCATTTAGCTTGGTTTTGAAAGAAATTGGATTTTCTTATAAAAAATCGAACAAACGTAAAATATTGATGGAGCGTCACGACGTTGCTATGGTTCGCTGCGAATTTTTGAGCGAAGCCAAAAAGATATCAGATTGGTCAAATGTTATTTTCACTGACGAGACTTGGTTAAATGCAAACCACACAGTATCTAAGAACTAGACGGACGACACCGCCGCTTCCACTAGTTCAGTGCCAATGGGAAAAGGTGAACGCCTTATCATATGCCATGCAGGGTCTACGAAAGGGTTCGTGTCTGACACGAATCTTTGCTTTACTGGCCTTTAAATCCAAGAAAACAGTGGACTACCATGAAGAAATGAACGCAGAGATTTACGAAGGATGGTTTAAAGAAATGATACAATCTAAGAAATGGTGCAATCTCTGGAAGAACCGTCGATAATTATTATGGACAATGTTACATATCACTCGAGACAAATTTATAAAGGCCGACGAGCCAGTCAATTCAAAACAAAGAGATAATTGACTGGCTCTAACTTCATGGCGAAAATGTGGATAGTACTTTATTAAAAGTACAATTAGTGAATATTTTAAAATCGAAAAAAAGCCTCCCTAAAACATATATTACCGACGAAATAGCTGCCGAATGTGGTCATTGAGTTCTTTGAATTCCGCCGTATCATTGCCAGTACAATGCTATAGAACTAATATGGGCACAAATCAAACGACACGCCACTCGAAACAATACCCATCCCCCTTTTACGGCAAACAAGATGTTAAATTTATTAAAAAATGCATGTGCGGAAGTAAAACATTGCAGCGTCGGATTTGGAAATTCATGTGGCATTCGATAATATAGAAGTACAGAAACTTATAATATATGTTAGGGAGAGCTCATCGAGTGACAGTCACGATTCATCAGATTTTGATTAAAATAAATAAATAAAGAATCAACATAATATAATTACATCTTGTAATGAAATGTAATATTAGTTAGTAAATTTGTACAAAATTATCCGGCAATGTTTAGTTTCTTACACTTAGTAAAAAAATATCGGGTCTGTTATCGTATTACGTTTATCGATAGCTCCATCCCTATGAGTTTCGATCCATCTGCTATGACCTTGTACGTGCGTAAGCGTCATATTTTTATTAAATAATGTATACAAAATGTAAAAAAGACGCCCGTTCAAGTTTCCACAAAGAACTGTCATCGAGAAAATAAAGAAATGGAAATAGTATAATTAGATTACTTTTATTATCAATCCCATGTCATATTCCGTACGTATACCATCGTGACAATGTATTGTGGTTCGTATTATTTTACTTCTACCTACTCTACTTTTGAAGGACTTTATTTAAAGTATAAATATATACGAAATTCTTCAACTACAATATATAGCTTTCAGTATAAGTTACCCTACACCGAAGTACAAAATTTAAAACGGTGCAATATGGAAAAACAGTAAACATACAGAACATAACCATAAATATCCACAAAACCTTTTAAAACGCCTGCAGTTTACTTAAGACTGCTTCACACACCTAAGTACCTAGGAGCAGACTGCGTTCCTTGCCTCGAAACTATACAGCTCTAATGACCACAGCTCTTTACACAAGGCAAGACTTTTTTCCTATCATTGCAAGGATAGTCGCCAGACGAGGAGACATCGTAAAGAACACTTGCAAGACGTTTTAAAGAGCCTGTGTAAAGTATGATAGCGGGTACTTTGTCTACAATGTGTGTATGAGTATGGAATTATTCAGGGTTAAGAACGAATAATAATGGGAATAAACTGTTTTAAACACTTTAGTCCAAGAAATATGTAACAAATTTTAGTAGTAAGTTTACTTTGAGTTGATTGTATATCGGTTTTTATATGATTGTTTGATAAGTATGCTTATGTTATTTATTCTAGTTAATTGAATGGAAAGTTCAATTGAACACAATATGTAAACAGAAGCTTTACACTTTTAAAGTTATAACTGTTTGGTTCGAGCTACCAAAATCATAAATCGAATACCGTTTTAAAATATAACTTACAACCCTTTACACTATACGGTAGGACGTAGATCACGTAAGAAAAAAATAATATCATTATTACAACTAGTTAGTTCATTTAGACACGTATGTTTACTGCCTTTATTGATTGGCTACTTGATCCAATAAATATAAAGGTATCATTTATGTCTTTATTTTTATACCTAATAACTACATTATTAGATTTAGGTTTGTGTTGTGATAGTCGTTCGTGAAAAAATCTTTTTTTTAATTACCAATCTTCAAAGGCGTGTTAGAGTGGTGGTTTAACTATGTATTAATATTTTTAAATGACTTCAAAAAAGGAGGAGGTTATCAATTCGACTGTATTATTTTTTGTTTTTGTTACCTCATAACTTTCGATCGGGCAAACCGATTTTGATGATTCTTTTTTATTTAAGAGCTTCCCGTGTGGTCCGATTTCAATTTGGTTCAGTTCTTGACGTCAGTTTTTTATTGTTAAAATTAGTGATTTTTCGTTTTATGTTAAATAGAACCTTTCTTACTCAACATTAAAATAACTGTGAAATTATAAACTGTTTAGAAACAATACCTAAATATTCAGAAATCAGTCGAAAACAAACATTTGCGCCTAATGAATTTAAAGGCATTTGACGCATTAGAAAGCTCACTATACATCTTCATGTAAAATCGTTTGTATCATTGATTAATGACATAGCAACTAGAGCGAACGACTTATTAACCGACTTCAAAAAAGGAGGAGGTTCTTAATTCGACCGTATATATGTTTTTTTTATGTGTGTTCGCGGATAACTTCGTTGTTTATGAACCGATTTTGATGATTCTTTTTTTAATGGAAAGGAGATGTTCCAAGGGTGGTACCATGATAAGGACACTGAGATACTCACACTACACTTATACAGTACACAGTACACTTATACGTACTTATTGTGACTGTGTACTATACTCACTGGCAAGACGGATTGGTATAGGGTTTGTATCAAGTTTTGCTTCTCTTTCAGTGATGCATAATTTGCTCCCTTAGTCGTCTCTTACATCACACGTATTACTTTTATAAAAGTATTCTTCTCCCCATTGCTCCTCCTCACCTCCCTACTAAAACATGAAATCCTAAGCTAAGCAGAGCAATTGATGTAAATACATATATGCTTTTTTTGTAAAGACATACATTTTATACATAGAAAACACCCAAACTCCGAAAAAAATGTATGCAGATCATACAAACATTTGGTCCGATCCGGGTATCGAACCCACGACCTCAAGCAGTCGTCGCATACGCTACCACTGCACCACAGAGGCAATCAAAATACAGGACAGAATCTACATAACAGGAATAATAATCCTGTTATGAATACTCACAATTCTACCAGAAGAATAACCAAACATTTAAACCACTATACAGTGATTAGCGTAACCTACGGTATGCCCACAGAGCTGGTGACAAAGGGACCGCGCCGTCTTTGTGGGAGTGTTAATTAAGTAATTAGCAACTTACAAACACTCCTGAACACATGCCCAAAGAGTTTTAATATGTGGGTTTATATAAATGGAGGTGGTAATTCATCAAAGAGTTGACGATTGCTTTTTTTATTTATAATTTTGTAAATAATAATGTTCGAATTACAAAATCGGTATTGTAATTATTAGTTACTAGATTTTGTTATTATTAGTTACTAGCTTTTGTTATTATTAGTTACTAAAAAATATATTTTATAGTTATAGCACTTAAATTCGATGTCAAAAGTTTTTGCCTAAAAATTCCTATTCGTAATGTAAAGTTATATTTATGCGAGCACTTTTAGGAATTATCGATAAATTAGATAAAGCATAAAATTTATTGTTAGTAAGCTGTGTCAATATTTTATTATTTATATTGTATATTTTAAGTTTCTGCGAGCAACATGAAACACTATTAGTTTCATGAAATGTTTCATTTTTCATACATTTACACATATGAAACTGAAAATAAAAGAGTAAAAGTAAGTATACCCTCTCCATTTCTTGTTCGTATAACTCGCACATGTTGAAAGGAATTCGAAAGCGCAAAGGCAAGTTACCGCAATAAATCTAAACTGTTCACAACTTCCAAACGTTCCCATTGAACGAGTGACGAAACTCACAGAACTCGGTTAATGGGAACCCCCGATTGAAACGTCTATTCCAATGATATATGGCACGCCTTATCACGAGTTTAATTGTGGCTTGTTCTAAAGAGGAATTCCATTTGTGTGATCATACATCCGCTACTGTTGTCCTACGTAGAATAGTGCTACGTCGTAGATAGCGTGCTACAATGGCACCTTCATCTCTAAAAACGAAACAAATATACATTCTAAATTATTCTTTCTCAATCATCATCTTTATATCATCGAGCTTTGTAGTGACCCGGCTCGGCTTCGCACGAAAGTCTTTGAAATTCTCGGAGTACTTTTACTGAACCTTCGTCTATGTGAACTTTCCTCTTGAGTTACTCCATCTATTACAGAAAACTGCATTAAAATCTGTTGAGTAGATTAACAACAGACAGCAGAAGCGACTTTATTTTATACTTTGAAAAGATATGACACATAAGAATATCATGCGACTCAGCCGCTCACCGCCACGGACGCGTCACTCGGCTATCCCACCAGGGGACCGCTGTCCTCACACCGCTGGAAACACATAAATGGAAGTGCGCTGCTAACGATTCTTCCCTCTCTGCTTGGCGGTTGCGCCATCGTCTGGGGCTTGGCTACTAACGCCGAGCCCAGCACCGTTTCTCTACCTGGTGGTCTACGCCTCCAGCCCTGGCCGGGTTGCTTTGGCCGGTGCCGAACTCTTTACCTCGCCAGCAGCCCTGAGATAAGTACTAACCTTACTCAGAGGGACAAACGCTGATCGAAGCTCTCAGAACCTACGCCTTGAACTACTATTTGTGTGTATTCTGCTCTTTATCTAACTTCTGCAAATAAATTGTAACTGTTTTGTTAAAATAAATAGTGTGAAAATTCTCGTGGTCTAGAGTATAATTTATCTTCTATTTAACCTCATGGCTTAACCACCATCAGCACATGGTCTTAAAGCCCTTTAACGTGACAAGTATTGCTGTATCTGTGTATACGTTTATCGATCTGTAGTAACCCGTTCCTAAATACTTGAGCATTATGAGCAACATTTACAATAAAAGCAAATAGATTCCAGGCTATTCTTTTCATTTACCAGAGTTATAATGTACAGGAATGTACAATCGTGCTCTTTTATTTTTAACCGAATTCCAAAAGGAGGAGGTTCTCAATTTCATCGGTTTTTTTTTTGTTATTTTTTTTGTCATAGATATTACCATTTGTGACTCAGAATAGGATAGGATTTTATCCTGTATCGTAAAGTGAAGTCCCTTCACAAACATAGAAAAGAATCAAAACCTAAAGGCTACTTCCCGTTAATATAGAAAATTGAAATTTGGTAAGAAGCAATTGCTTTCAGCACAGGTAATAGAAAAATTCTAAAAACTTTTACTTATATACCTATATATATATATACAGGTTTGTACGGAACCCTCGGTGCGCAAGTCCGACTCGCACTTGGCCGGATTTATTGAGAATAAACGCAAATAGGTACCTAAAATATAGAAGATGTAAAACTAAATATTTGGTTTAATAGTTACCGTAGTGTTACGAACTAAAAACATAATTTCATTTTACATACTTTATATTTTTTTATTATACTCGTGACTCTTTAAATACATTGACGATTGACTTGACGTGAAATATCGATCAGGCTATCTAGTACTTCCTAATGTAATTATTTATGTATACAAAACCGTATATGAGTTAAAAGTAAATTAAACCAACAAAACATAATCCATTCAAGGTAAAATGTTCTGTGAAAACAGTAGATATAATTAAAAAATGCTGACGCACAAACTCGGGTGTCGAACCGATGGACACGTGACGTCACATCAGCAGTAAAAGGGTGTGTTTACACCGGGCACAGATGTGCGACACACCGGGAACACTTATACTAATCTACGTTGAGACAAATAGGGCCCTACACTAGGACGACACACCATAGAGCATACAATAGTCTAGACAAGACAAAGTTTGAGAAGCACGAAATCCTACTACAATTTCTCAATATCTAGTAGTTAACTAGCGGTGGTAGGAGCTTACCAAAAAATGACCCGACTGCTGGTTTGGTCAATATACCAAATAGAATCTAGTTTTTCATTATTTACACTCATATTTTTATTATATATTTCTTAAATTTATACTTACATACACGTCTGCTTTCGTGAAGATACACACAGAATCTCAAGTGGTTGGAAATGAAGTAAGGTAGAAAGGAAAAAAAAGTATTAAACGGAATACGATAAAATCGATATTAACCGATAATTGAGAAAGTGTAATATTACTTGTTAATCCAATTTACATATGATGTAACTTTAGATTTAAAATTATTTTTTTTAATTTAAAATGTTATGTTGCCGTTATTAATATATATATATATATTTGAAATGTACAAGTAACGCCCTTTCCAATGATACCCAACACGGCATATTTATTTCAAATTTATTTTTTAATACAGTACTTTATGTCGGCTAGAGGGCGCCACATTAGATTCAGTGACACGTCATATAGCCAATAACCAGCGGACGATCATGACGCTTCTAACGATACCTTATTTGTCCAGTTCTAATAAGTAATTAAGGAGCTATGAGGGAACAAATCAACATACATACATAGCCTGTCAAAATCATAACCCTCCTTTGGCTTTGCGGTAGTCGGGTAATAAGATAGGCCAAAATATTAACATTTATATGTATTTAGGTAATTCTCGTCTATGAGACTATACAATCTGTTTACCACCCGTGGACGAACCCTTGAGTTAACGAGTTGCTCGCACCGTACAACCTACACGTGTCGGCCCGACACCTGTGCCTACCTTGTAGTCATATATTTACCGCATATAGCCAATCTTTAAAACATTTTAGTATCTTTACACAACACTGCGGTAAGGGAATCTCTAAACACAACATAACAACATGCCGAATAGTTCAGAAGTAATGCAAACAGCAAACGTGAAAGGGTCCTAACGGTCGAAGCTATACAATGTAAACAGAATACCATAATATTATTATATTTTGGAATATATTACACAGTATTATCTAGACCCGAACTAAACTTGGCTTTTAATGTGGGTCTTAGAACACGAAAGACAACACAAAATAATGCAGACTTTATTAACAGTTTGGCCTACGACAAGACTGCACGTTTGGACAAGTGGTTTAACGGTGTCCACGTCATTTCCTACTTCGCCAAGTGTCGTGAGTTCAAATCTCACGTAGAACAACACTTTGTGTGATACACAAATTGTTGTTCTGAGTCTGGGTGTTCTTTGTGTCCGTTTCATGTATGTTTGTAAAGTCCCCCGCGACACAGGATTTATTCCAAGTGCGGGAGTTCTTTTAAAAAAAACAGTTCATGTTTAGTTCATTAAAACTAACGAACAATACGATTTAACAATATGAATCGATGTAATTTTAGAGAAAGCTGAATGTATTAATTAGCAAATCAACAAAAAATTTAAAACGCTGTAACCCAACTATGTAAAAACATACAAATCTATTGCGTCTCATTCATTGAAAATAGTTCAGTAGTTTAGACGCTACGGTGGAACATACAAACATAAATACATGGACTGCCAAAACTATTGCCCTTCTCGTAGTCAGGTAAAAAAAGGAACTTAATTAAAGATAAGATATTTTAGTATAAATTGTATCTGTTAGATTTCGAACGTCATTATAATGGCAACATTTTTTTATTGTCATTTTTCTTGTTTGACGTTGAGGTTAACAGATAGTACTTGGAAGACGCTTCTTGAAAATCGGTCGAGCAAGAGCTTCGTAATTGACTGCCGGTTTTAAGTTAATTGAATTGATATTAAGCTAATTTCCCAAGACTCGGTTTTCGTCGGTCACCGGTATGATAGGTCTGGTTAGGACTCGCGAGTTTTTGTAGGCGCGTTCAAAAGGGCGTGATCCGTGATAGCTAATACGAGTTTATTGTAATTCGAATACCTTGAAAGATATACAGCACTTTGGAGCATGTTTGTGTGAACGTACCAAGACAAAGCAGGGAGGAAACTACCCAAGAGATCTCTTGGAACGTCGAGAACAAGGAAGCCACACAACTCCAGTAAGTGCTTGATGATTTCAGTTTAGATTAAGAACACGGTGAATCGCCGTAAAGGTTCATTGCTCTTGCTAGTGAACTTGTTTAGTGATTGTATGCTTATAACATGGGCCTATAGGTATTTAAAATGTAACAAGGTGATCGCTGCATTGGCGAGAGGAATGAACAGTATCAATTTATAAATAACAGAATATATTTTAGTGTAATATAGTGTATAATAGTGGTAAGAACAAATATTTGCACTACATAATTATTGTTAAATCGATTAGAAAATTATCAATAATATTTATAATAAATTAGATAATAAAGTCGTCTATTGAATCTAAACCCTCTTGTCATGAACAACATTTACAATAAATTATTTCTAAATATTGAAATTTTATTTGAACGGTTAACAATCCATGTTTAAGGCTAATAACATCTACACAAATAAATAAAATTGGAGGGTCTGTTTGTAATATTAAAATAACCGCCTTTTACGAAATGCATGTGCATGATTGTATATACACGGTTGTCTGTCTGTCTGTATGTTTGTTCCGGCTTATCTCTGGAACGGCTTTTGACGGGAATTACACTGATAGGTAGCTAATGATATAAGGTACTCCTTAATTAGCCTAAGTTACTACTTAGGCTACTTTTTAGGGTTCGAAATGAAATGAATTTATATTTATTTGTAAATAAATCTTTTCAGATAATTTTACACGTCGTTCCGTGCCAAAGGCAAAAAACGGAACCCTTATAGATTCGTCCTGTCTGTCTGTCTGTCCGTCCGTATGTCACAGCCACTTATTTCCGAAACTATAGGAACTATACTGTTGAAACTTGGTAAGTAGGTGTATTCTGTGAACCGCATTAAGATTTTCACACAATAATAAAAAAAACAATAAATTTTGGGGGTCCCCATACTTAGAACTGAAACTCAAACAAAAAATCATCAAACCCATACCTATCTATCTATGGATACCTATCCATAGATACCCCAGGTATGGGTTTGATGAAAATTAAAAAAAAATACATTAAAAACTAGAAATTAAATATGCAAACTAGGTTCTAACAACATATAAGAGCGTTATTTTTTAACATATTGCGTTATATATTGTGGTATGTTATATTATGTGCAATATAAACTCAATGTGCACTTGTCACGATCACAATCGTACTATTTACCAGATACATCATTTTAGGATCGATAAAATATTTCACGTTCAAGGAGGGAACAGAAATCCCATTACAAGCTACAATAACCACATTAAAGAAATTCCCGCACTGGCCAAGAATGCTCGAACGCATCCAACAAAGGATTATACCATTACGCAATAACTGAAGTACCTGGCGGCGACACTAGCGCCCTCAAGCGCCATAAATCGGAGCCACTCGCAACTGTCGTCGAACGTCCAATATACGAGAGTTATAGGCCAGGAAATTAATTCTGTCTACAAGTAGGGTTACGCGAATAGTGTGTTCACGGGACGTAGACAGTTGGGATAGTTAGAGAATGTTTTGGTATGTTCAGCGGTTGTTGGGTTAAATGTACATAATTGTATATCTTTCAATGTACTTGATTCTAGTAAAATAATTACTAGTTATGTAAATCTATATTGTTTTAAATTAAAATACTAAACATAAAGAAAATTCGCAGTTACTAAGGCTATGGTCTCCTATAAACGCCGTCGGTCGCGTACAGAGTCACGTTGTACGCCGCGTCACAATGCTTACTATAGAAATGTACTGTTGTGGTCTCTTTAACACGCTGACGTTGGCGCGTGGACGCCGTAAGCGGTATTGCAACGCTTTGCGCCGCGTCTCTAGTTATTTCGAACCATTGCAGCGTAAACGTCGTATTTGGCGTCAATACAAAATGTCGAAATTTAATGAAGAAAAATACTAATTATTGATTGAATCAGTCCAATGTTTTTGTGCATTATACAATAAAAATAATCACACATTTTAACAAAAAAATTACCGACTTCAATCTGGACCAAATTAAAATGGGACCACACGGGAAGCACCAGCTTTGAAATAAAAAAAGAATCATCGAAACCGGTTGCGTGATATTGAGTTATTCGTCAATTTGTCGCGCACATACTTAATGCGAATTGAAGACTTATATGGTTTTCTCATGGATGACATTTCAGAACTGGACCAAATTGAAATGGGACCACATGGAAAGCACTAGCTTTCAAATAAAAAAAGAATCATCAAAATCGGCGTGTTAAAGAGACCACAACAGTACATTTCTATAGTAAGCATTGTGACGCGGCATACGGCGTGACACTGTACGCGACCGACGGTGTTTATACCACAACCTAAATCAATAATCACAAATTTTAACAAAAAAATAACCAACTTCAATCTGGACCAAATTTAAATGGGAATGGGACCACACGGGAAGCACCAGTTTTCAAATAAAAAAATATTCATCGAAATCGGTTAGCGTGATATTGAGTTATAGTTCTCATGGATGACATGTCAGAACTGGACCAAATTGTAATGGGACCACATGGGAAGAACCAGCTTTCAAATGAAAAAAGAATCATCAAAATCGGTTCACCCTGTCTAAAAATATGAGGTAACAAACATAAAATAAAATACAGTCGTATTGAGAACCTCCTCCTTTTTTTGAAGTCGGTTAAAAAGGCATAAAATGGCTGAAGTTGTATTAATGGCAATTTTTGTGTTGTTTTTTTAGAAGGAAAGCAGTTACCACTCAGCACATAGATTTAAGTTTAAGTGAACTCGATTAAATATTTTCGTTACAAATAATTAAGGTGCCTACTTGAAGACGCTTTTAACTAGTTTCATTTTTGCTAGGGCAATTTTAAAAAACAATTAAGGAAAATACAAGCGTATGTTAACCTATCAAAATAACAAATTTCAGTAATTGTTTTATTCTATTTTTAGGTAATTACATTAGTTTATTACTACAAGTATGGTCACCCTAGTGGTTACAGAGAACGAAATTGATTTTTCGCCATAAGCCGCTTAGATAGTACAGCTCGGCAAAATAATAACTATGTTTTGATGGGTCCAATATGATTTCATGTCTCTTTTCAGCTTTGCGTATATTGTGGTCAATTGAAAGCTATAAATCTATAAAAGTCAGCAATCTATAACCTTTTTTCATTAGTACAGTTATTTATATAATACTAGTTGTTCCCGCTACTTTGTACACGTGACATTTAGATTTTAAAGTTATTTTTAATTTGTTCACCATTTAAACCTTCCCTGCACTACGACAAATATTTAAAAACCAAAATCAGCTGAATCGGCCTAGCCGTTCTCGAGTTTTAGCAAGACAAACGAACAGCAATTTAACTTTATATATAAGAAGACTAGCTGTGCCCGCTACTTCGTACACGTGACATTTGGATATTTAGGTTATTTTTAATTTTTTTACCGTTTTTACCTTCCTTGGACTACGACAAACATTTCAAAAGCAAAATCAGCTAAATCGGCCCAGCCGTTCTCGAGTTTTAGCAAGACAAACGAACAGCAATTGATTTTTATGAATAAGAAGACATAATATATTTAGTGAACAAACATCATGAAACTCGCGTCATCGTCACCGAACGCTTTCCTTATGCTATACTTTTTGCTTGTTTTTATCGCGCATTTTCTTTAAAGAACAAATATGTACATTTCAGGTGAGCTTAAATAACTGTTTATATATAGTTTTAAGTTTTCACTTGTGTCGGCAGTCCTCATGACTTCTTTATGGTTTTTTTTGTCCATAGTCTCCTTGAACTCTACACATTTCGCTCATAGATGCACAATGCAAATGCAGAACTACAATTACGAGATTGTAAGAGTGCTGCCATCTTCATGTTGCAGTCAGAAACTTTTCAGACTATCTAGTATTACAACTACAAAAAAATATTACAACAACCTTAAAAGACTTAAAAAAAGGAGGAGGTTCTCAATTCGTTTTTTTTTTTTTATGTTTGTTACCTAATAACTTTCGATTTTGATGATTCTTTCTTTATTTGAAAGCTGGTTCTTTCCGTGTGGTCCCATTTAAATTTGGTCAAGATTGAAGTTGTTTTATTTTGTTAAAATTTGTGATTATTGATTAACGTTTTTAGGCACAGTATTAAAATTGTACATTTGCTGGGTGTATAACGCTGGTTATAATGCTAGGGAGATGAAAAAGTTAGGCCGTCGTAAGTAAATAGGTCAATTTGTAAATTACAGCTAAACTCTAGTATCCCTTTTTATCCGACTGCGAAAGAAACAAGTTTATGTTTTTCGAGTGTTTGTATGTATATTTCTTTGGCACGCCCTAGAGCCTAAACGGCTTGTCATATTTTTATGTGAATGGTGTCAATAGATTTGTCTTAGTCGTGAGAATGACGCGGGGTACATCGAAATTTAAAAAAAAAAATATTAAAAAAGGAAACCTGAATTTAATAAAGATGGCAGATATTGACGCAGTCGGGTTTTTTTATTTATTAAATAATTGTTACTTGTTCCTGATTTTTATGGAGAAAGAAGTAAGCGGACGAAGAAAACAGGTATAATATCTGCGTAACAATAGATTCCGTTCTGTTAATACTGATTTAAACAAATGTCTAATCTGCAAGATAGCTTTAAACAAAATTGCTTTAAGAGCGGAACATTTCAAATACCGTTTGAAACATTAAGAAGCTTCAAAAGTATGAACTTTGCAAGTCAATATTTAACAAAGTTAAAACGGATCATAATTTTGTACTTCTTGTAGAATGTAACTCTCAAACCATTTGATCTGTTCAAATTTATTCAAAACTCCCAATTTAAACGGATAACTTCAGAATATTATAAAATATAAGGCATACCTATAGCTTTTTATTACATTGAATGCTTGTCTATAAGTGCTGTTTTAATTTTCTCTAGAAACTTCTTTAATATCTTGAGAGAATATTCCTTTTCCTACACTAGACGTAAGCTTAGGAAATATAAAGTACTAGCTGACCCACGCTACGTCGTTTACGTCTCCTATTGCCAGTAGCGTAAAAAAAATCGCCCGTTTTTGTACCATTCTTCATTGGTGCTCCGCTCCTATTGATCTTAGCGTGATGATATATAGCCTATGACCTTCCTCGATAAATCTACTATCCAACACTGAAAGATTTTTTTCAAATCGGACAAGCGGTTCCTGAGATTAGCGCGTTAAAACAAACAAACTCTTCAGCTTTATAATATTAAAAACTAGCTGAGCCCCGCGGTGTTACCCATGGTACAACAACAACCGCGGCTAACGCCACGGGACAAAAAAAATATATGTTAAAAGTATCTATACCTATACGGCTATACCGACATGAAAAAGAGGCCATATGGGACTGGCATACCCTAATAGGGTAAAAGTCTTTTAAAAATAAATAAAGAGAAAAAAAAGTGTCTTGAGTTATAAATAGTGTAACTAACACGACTTTTTTTTATGTATATAGATAACAGCTAAACTCTAATATCCCTTTTTTACCGACTGCGAAAGAAACAAGTTTAAGTTTTTCGAGTGTTTGTATGTACATTTCTTTGGCACGCCCTAGCCGCTACTTGCCCGCATATATGTCGGTTATCCCATATGGTTTAACCGTGAAAGCATAACAGACAAGCAGAATTACTTACAAATTTATACTATTAAGAATGGATTTATTATTTTGCTACTATTAGGTTTTATTTTGTGAGATAACTATTAAACTAGTACAAATTGTATTAATAAAAATAATAAAATAAACATCACATTATAAAAATCTAATTTCGTTAACTTTAGCAAAATAAAAACAATCATTCATTCTGAAACAAAATAATTAAAATAAATAGTGTCGCCGACGCTAAGTGATGTCAACGAGACAGGGGATCTTGTTTCCAGCTATATAACACTGTTTAATTAAACCTACATCTTATCAATGACCGTCCTTTTTGGCGATATATACGATATTCTTTCTTGGAGATGTAAAACATGATCGTGACACAGGCTTCAAGTTTGATTCTACCCAAACCGTTTTCGAATTATGTAGTACTTAATTATTGGAAATTGTGAATCGGGTATTAAATTTGTTAACTATTGGTTCAAAAAGTGGCTTAGGCTCAAAAAGCTTGCAGAAACTTCGAATGTTGCTCAGTTGAATTACAATTAAACATAATTATAAAACAACTAGCTTTTGCCCGCGGCTCCGTCCGTGTGTATGCCGGTTATATTGCGGTAAAGAGCAACCTCAAATAAAGTGTGCTTTTATTGAAATCGGTGCAGCGGTTTAGGTATCGTAACTGATAGACGTCACCCATAGAGTCATTTTCAAATTTATAATATTAGTATGGGTTCAGTTTTTACTCAACAACTTATAACAAAACAATTGAACTCGGCCTTCTTACAATCATTTGGGTTTTAGATATATTTTTCTTAAATTCTGAAATTCAGAGAAATAAATAATACATTAAATTACGAGAAAGTCAAAGATTAAAAGAAAATTCGTACTCGACTTTCCGTAACAGCAATTATTTATCGTAATGTTCAAAGCCATAATCACGGGACGACAAAACGGAGACCACAAAAAATTTACATGAAAAATTCTCAGCGAGCAAAAGGCGGAATGTCGGAATCTAAATAATAAATTGTCTATTGTTAGGTATGGTCCCTTATACAAATGTATACTTATTTATGCAGACAACATAATGAATTCCTCTGGGATAAGCGATTATGCAGATTTTTCACTCCTACTCCATTTACAGTGGCAGTATAATGAATTGTTAACGTTGATCGCTAGTGGAAGCATTAGCTACAAACCCCGCTAAAAGTTGTGAATTGACTTTGGTTTGTTTGTTAATCTCTTCACCTTAACTAGTCAACTGATTATGATGAATTTTTGCCCACACTATAAACGTTGACTCTCGATTGTCGGCACTTGATAGTATTTCTTAAATAGATTCTTGAAATAAAAGTCACCTACACCTTTATTTTATAATTTTCCATTTTCAGGGAGAATTCCTTACATGAATATACCGTTCTTTCTATAAACCATCAGTTTTTAGGTATTAGAAGTGAATAATATAATACAGTAACCTTTGTTTTTCGTAGTAACCTATGATAATGCCATGGGGCACAATCGGTCAGGTCAATTTTAATTAAATAGTAGAGTAAAAGTGCAAGTCAAGTTTACGAACGGGCCAACTCGACCGGGGCAGTACCACCCTTGCACAGAAGCTCAACCTAAAATGACAGAATTCGTGCTATCGTGTTTAGTTGGTAAGTGCGGAACCGTGCGAAAAGTAGAAAAAAGTGGGTCACCGTGCTGCATTGTTGTATTGTCCGCATTCGCAATGAGTATGGTGACCACCACTCTTAGATTCTGCTTATGCTTTGCACCAGGTAGACTAGAGTCAGTTTGACAGGCCCATATATAAAAAAATTGAGTAAGAAAAACACACTTTTTTTTTTTTTTTTTTTCTATATTTGCCCGCCAAAATGACTCTACTCTGCCTGATGGAAAGCATATGCAGAATCCACGAGTGGTGGCCACCATACTCATTGCGAATACCACAATGCAGTATGGCGACCCACACTATGGCGGCCTAGTGATGCTTGTGCATCTTTTAGTCTAGTCAACAAGTATGGAACTTGTTGACTAGACTATTTGGGCCTCCGGTCTCGCACTCACCAACGAAACACGACAGCACGAATGCTGTCATTTTACGTTGATTTTCTGTGCGAGGGTAGTACCGCCCCGGTCGAGCCGGCCCGTTCGTGCTGAAATCAGCGTGGCTCTACTACCTGGAAAAACTTTTTACGCAAGTGTTAGTTTTATACTAAAAACCTGATAAACTGTTCTAAAGAAACATAACGTGGCTTAGTTTTTTTTTCATGAAATACAACTAAAAATAAATATTTACACAAACAACTTGTTCTAATGCTAGCAAATGCTAGTTTTCCCCAAAAGGAGTCAACAACGCCATCTTACTAAAATTGTATGAATCAACAAAATTCAGTCCGTGTATTTCTGTAAGCAACTTACTTTGTTGTTGGTTTAGAATACTTCAGAAGCTTTTTAGGGCAAAATACAGATGGCGACATAAGTTTATTTAATATGCCATTCTTGACTGCATTTGGCCTAGTCGTTTAAGTGGTCGCCACGCCACTTTCTACTGCGCTAAGTGTTGTGGGTTGAAATCCTTGAAACACTTTGTATGATTCATAAATTGTTGTTCTGAGTCTGGGTGTTCTTTGTGTCGATTTCATGTGTTTTTAAAGTCCCCCGCAACACAGGATGTATATTTCTAATGCTTTTTAAAACAAAGACATGAAAGAGGAAGTCTTTATCTCTTTAATCTCACTTGTTATCGCCTAGTGATCGACAGTCAACCATAATTTATTTAGCTTTCTGCACTCCTCCTCCATATAAACTTTAATTGTACCAAATTAATTACTCCTTCGTTCGTATAATTTGCCTAAAAAGGGGTACAAAGTTTTTGCTTCACGTATTAATACATAGATGCACTGATCTCTTATCTGTTAGTATTTACTTATAAGTTTCTTAAAGTTGTGTGGCAATATCTCCTATATCGATACCTCTGGGCTCAAAGGTCGTAAAGGACAAAATGGGACTTTTCAGGAGAAGCAAAAAACGAAAAAAAAAAAAGTTTTTTACTCGTAACTTTTTTGTTTCTTGAGCTATTTAAATGAAACCTGGGAAATATTTATATTTAAGGCAGTGTTAAAAATATACCCTAGTGCTGTATTTACCGAGATAGATTTCCTTTACGACAATAAATTTAAAAATAAAAGTCCTTTACATCCTTCAAATTTTCGTTCTATGATTTTACCTAAGGGCGTAAATTTACTTTACTGCACAAAACTAAACGAAATAAGGAAATAATCGACAAGTGTAATATTTTTTTAGGATCTTAAGGGTGGGCGACCCTAAGGTATTCTGAAAGGATAAATTAATAACTAAGCTTAATTATTAGATGGATCATGTAATTTTGTGTATATTTATATGTTACTGTATTTTCTTTCAAATAATCAATAAATAAATAAATAAATATAAATATTTCGGACAACTTACACACAACATCATCTAGTCCCAAACTAAGCAAAGCTTGTATTATGGGTACTAAACAACTGATATAAATACATACACATACTTTTTTTTTGTAAATACATACAAATATTTGTGGATCACACAAATATATGGTCCGACCCGGGAATCGAACCCGAGACCACTTGATCAGCAGCCGCGTACGCTAACCACTAGACCAACAAGGCAGTCAATAAAATAACATAATATAAATAAAACATACATCTGGTCAATTGGTCAATTTCCTGAAATCTTTATCCGATTACTTTCCTGAAAATTATATCGATATTGAATGGGTACAAAATCCATTTATTGTAAAAAGTCAACCGGCAGTGCTGACCGTCCTGGATTATGAAGAATTCATAGATCTTCAAAAGTTCATCCACATTAAAACACATGAATGAGTTTTGGGTTGGTGTCAGGAGTGAATACCTTTTTTTTTACTCGTGCGGAAAGCCCCTCGGATACCACCTCCTGGTGGTATGCCGGACTCGAACCGACTAAAACCGCACGCCGTCTCGGGTACTAAGAGCCGGGGAACCAGGTGCACCCTAGCAAGGAAAACCCTGGAACCCTGACGAACCTCGGGCCACCCACGTGTTCCTACGTAGCCCCCATCTGTATGGGAACACCGATGTTCCCGTTACCCTCCCCTTCCACCCGAGCCTGCTTCTGTCACCCTCAGGCTTGCGGTTATGGAGGACGGAGATCATTCTGAGATCTACGGCGCGGGCGCCCGTACCGCAGGCGACTCGGAAGTCACCTGCGGTACCTGGCCCGTTCCGGGACCTGGCGGGCCGGTAGAGTTCTAAACCTCTCCCGGTCCCGCTCCGACGTCTCCTTGCATAACTTGCTCGCAGAAGGAAACGGCGGAGTTCCACGCGCTCTCGCTCCGCAACATGGCCGCAATCATATTACCGAGCGAGAGAACCCCCACCCCGATGGCCGCAAAGAGATCACGCCTCGGCTCCCCCCACGCCGGACATTCTGCCAGCGTGTGGAGAGCCGTGTCCACGATCTGACCATCGCAGTGGTAGCACTCAGGCGTTGGCTCCTTAAGGATCAGACACAGGTGATATCCGAAGCATCTTTTCCCAGTGATCACCTGTGTCAGCCGGTATGAGAGGGTCCCGTGACGCATCTCGAGCCAATCGAGCCGAGGAGTGAATACCCTGAAATAGCAAAAAAGGCTATCTTAACATTGCTCCCATTCGTCACTACTTATCGTTGTGAAACAGGCTTTTCAGACTACGTTATCACAAGAAGCAAATACAGGTCAAGATTGGATGCTACCCCAGATATACGCATACAATTGTTGGACATAATACCGAACTATAAAACAATCATTCATAAAACAGTAAAACAATTTCATATGCGTTTCAATTATATTACATACTAGTGGTTGCCCGCGGCTCCACCCGCGTATATGTCGTTATCGCGGCAAATAGTAGCCTATGTGTTATTCTGATGTATAAGCTTTATTACTGTAAAGTTTCAGTAGTTTTTGCGTGAAAGAGTAACAAAAATCCATCCATCCATACTTACAAACTTTCGCGTTTATAATATTAGTATAGATTTCTTAAAAAAAGAACTTGTATAAGTTTAAGCGTTGATTTGTAATCATTTGATATGGGGTTCCATAAAATAAAAGGTAGTTGGTTGGTGTTCCGTTAACTTTAAAGTTTAGGAACCCCTGAGGCAGAGGTTGAAAGTTTATGTACAGAAATCAAATTCTACGATAATTAAGAAGTGATTACCTAAACTCTTATCTTGTAATTTCGATAATCTATTTATAATAGGTACATTCACAAAATTGTGAGTTAATAGTTTTGTGTTTAATGATTTATTTTTATTATGGTTGGAAGTTTAGATTAAATTTGTTGTTTTTTAAATATTCTAGGATTAATGGGACAATTTCTAACTTACGTTTATATACGCACTAAGGGCGTATATAAACGTAAGTTAGAAATTGGAAGCACATAATTAAAATGAAACTAGGTAGTAAAGGACACTTGTATTTTTATTATCTTAAATTGTGAGGGCGTACAGGACAATTTGTAAAGACGATGTCCTTTACATCCAAATTTTTGAGGTAACTTATATTAACCACTCAAGGTCGTATAAGACAATTGATATTTTTAATGTATTTTAAACCTAAAAGTTGTTTCATACTATGCTTTACTACCAAAATGAGTTCACTCTGGTAACTAAGTGTTATTTACATCCCTATTTTCACGGTAAAGTTTGTTTAACGTCTCAAATTATGTGGGTCGTAAAGGCAATTTTTTTACGAATTTCGTAAAACGGAATATACAGATCGATAGAGAATTAAAATCTGAGTAAAAGTGCATCAAAAAGTCATTTTCGCCCAAATGTCCTTTACGACCTTTGAGCCCAGAGGTATCGATAAATATAGAAGAGTAAGGTGTCTGACTGACATACCCAGAGATCAACGCACAACCCAAACCGCTGAAGCTAGAATCCTGAAATTTTGCATGTAGGTTCTTTACATAACGTAAGTGAGCACTAAGAAAGGATTTTTTGAAATTTCACCGCTAAGGGGGTAAATGAGGGGATGAAAGTCTGCGTGAGCGAAGCTGCGTGTAAAATCTAGTTAAACAATAATTGTGTTATATTTGTACATTTCGTTTTCTTTGTACATATTAATTTGTATTTATTTTAAAATCTTAGCTATTAAAAAATAAAATAATTTTTACATCTATTTTTACAATACAGTTAAGCTTATATACTTTAATATTTTACATCTACCTTCAGTATTTTCTTAGTTTTTGATAAAGTTTTACAAGTTTATCATTCATCAGCGCTATGTGAAACTAGGCATCGGGCATGATTAGTCAGTCTAGAAACAATAAGATAAAACAGAAATAATAATTTCTAAGCAATCATGAAATCGTTAAAATGTTGCTTGGTTTAGTATATTGCTTAGTAGACCTTCTTCTTGAGTGTGTATAACGGAGACCCAACCACCTGGACTCGAGCTCTACTAGCTTCATTCACACGGTGAAAAGCAGCAAAAGAATTGTTCAACTGAAATTGTATGCTAGATAAAGCCGGGTCGCTGTGCTGAAGTATAAATTCACCGAAATTCACAAAGCAAACTGAAAATCACTGGGTTTGAGGACCAAATTTAGATGCTCTAGACTGAGCTCTAACCTCTCACAGGACGCTTTTTCTTTCACGGTTTTCAGATTTCACATCCTCCTCACACCAAACCAACTAGTCGCCGAAAAAAGCCACCCAATAACGCCGGCGACCAACAATGTGTTAGGCTGTGAACGGGCTGCTTTACACCGTAGCGGACTACTAGAACCTTGAGGTCAATAGCAACATTATTTCACCGAGAGAATACTGCGACCACTCAATAGTCTAAGTAAAATTATTTTTAGTTATTTTTTTTTTGGTTCTAGACACTTTTCTAAGACTTTACAACTTACAATAAGCTTCTTTCGCTTCACGTTATTTGCTACTCTTACGTCAATACGCAAAATTACGCATCAGAAATAAAAGAATGTTAATTGTAAACATTTAGTGTCTTAGTATAACGCACTAAATGTTGTCAACGATTAACTGAATAAGTTATTGCTTGTATATTTTAGGCTACACACCGCCACTGCGTAATAGCACGTCAGCTAACGCTATAATAAAAATACCATTCTATTCCCTAAAGTATTATTTTTCTTTTACATATTATGTTGCAGGAACATAAATAAAGAGGCCTACACACTGAGAGTCATCTACATACATCTGTTTTCTTGTCATTACTGTTAAATGCGATTATATTATACATACGATTAATATACTATATTAATAAAATTACAATGTAGATATATTATGTATGATTTCTTTTGATTATTTGATATACTCAATACTATACTGCTAGGCATAGGTCTCTCCTTAGACAGTAAGCTTGGACCTACTATACCTCAAATATAGTGTATAAATATATATAAATATAGTTTATATGGAAATAAACCCTAAAAACAACCGGTTTATTTCAAGTTTTCCTTGACTTTTGCAATTTTGTTGCCCTGCATTGTTTACTTTCTATGCAATTAACTATCAAAAGAAAGAATTACTGGCACGATTAATAGAGCAGTTCTACGTCCATTTTATGAATAAATCGTTCTATTGCATTCGTTTAAACGTTACATAACATTCGATGACATAGTGTTGCCATTACTCAGCGATGATGTACGTTGTTTTCATTCATCCAAATTTAAAATACGTGTTTGCACCATTTCGAAAATAAAATATGAGCGTCAGAGATCAATGGGCGAGTGGTTAAAACTGTTTCCATAGACGATTCGATATTTGTTTTAGCAACTAGCTATTCCCTGGAGTTTTATAGAAGTTTATATTTTTCAAGTTTATTCTAATTCATTCTTATTCTTGAGATTCGTAGCGGTAACCTTAACCTTACTTAAATTTTTAATCTGACTGAATACAAAATAAATGAATCCAATAATTTTTTTATCAGCTTGATGATATTTCGACAGATAAACTGTGATATAGTATTTACGTTAATGTCTGCAAAATCAACATATTGACATACAAAGTTTGAAAACTGCAAAAAGAAAGAAAAAGAAAGTTCGAAATTAAAATAATAATAAAAATATAATTAAAATCTTACCAATGGAAATTAATAAATAAAATCTATAAGGAATAGCAAAGATCTAGAAATAGCATTAAAACTTCTACTCAACTTCGATGAAATTATAATTAATAACCGCAAATTATTTAAAATAGAACAATTTAAATAAAAAATATTAAGTAATTAGTAATTGTAAAGAATTTTGCTTCTCAATTACGATTCGACTTACTTTCGATACATAATCTCGTGTGACAATGGACATGTCCTTTCTACGTACACAAACAAGCCCACGAGAACACCTGTTTTCGCAGAGAAACGTTCTGCTACAAAAATAGTTCCGTGTTTAGTTAGTCCGTTGGCTTTATGTTCCCGCCAATTTGTGCGCCATCTAACCTTCGCGTAACTCATTAGTGAGAATTTACACTAAGGTGATGAAATAACTAGACAATCAATATTAAGAATTTTAAAAAGTTCGTGAAATTAATAGTTCTAATACATTTGTTTAATTTCAAAACATTATCGGGTTTTTTTAATATTGTATTAAAAATTCAATTTAAGGTACCTACACTTACTTTTTTTATAAATAATGTAATTTAGGGTTTATTTTTACACATTATAATAAACAGACTTTTAAATTTAAAATAAATAATTTGTGTTACCTTTAAAAAATATTTAACGCTTCATTCTAAGGCGTTTTATATTATGTTGCGCTACCTTCGGTTTTGACTGGAAATTATTATTATTATTGTTAATATGAGGTGCTTAGGAATAAATTTTTAAAATATTCTCATACGGATTTCATATATAAACACTCTGGAATTACGATGTATACTCGAAAAAGAAGTTAAATGAAAAGTTGGATTAAAGATAATGTTCGGAAAAAGCAAGACTTAAAACAAGCCCTTGAATATCTTAATCAAAGGGATTAAGGACAAGACACCGCCTATACTGTACGATCATCGATCGATCGAAATACGATCATGTATCTGCTTATCGGACGGAACTGTCATGGTTACCAATAAGACAGCGCCATAATTTACGGGCGTTGACCACGTTGCACTCTCTTCTCCACTCTCCCAACTCACCAACTTACCTAACACCCCACTTACAATATCTCTGCTCCAACCATGACAGACATCTTCGCTCCTCCGATAATCTCCTCCTTCTTTGTCCTTCACATTCCTCCCGAATTATTCATTCTTCCTTCACCGTCCAAGCCGTAAATCTCTGGAACGCCCTCCCCTTAGATATTAGGTCGTGTACCAGCCGATTAACCTTCAAAATTAGAGTGCGCAATCACTGCCGTGACTGTTGACGGAGCCATCGCAATAATTTATCTGTCCATTTATCATCGCTTATGTATGTAAATATGTATGTATGTATTTATCCCATATCTTATATATGTATGTATATGATGATTGTATTTATGTTATATAATAACAGCTTTACGTAAACTGAACAATAACTCTAACTTGCTTCAATAATACACCTGCTACACACAGCTCTGCACCACCCAATGGTCGACTGGAAGATAATGCCTATGGCATTAAGTCCGCCTTATGCAATGTAATTGCAGGAAGATTAAATAAATAAATAAAAAATAAATATACTGTCTGAAGCTATATTTTAGTCCCAGCCATGGTTAATCCTACTAATATTATAAACGCGAAAGTTTGTAAGTATGTATGGATGGCTGGATGTTTGTTACACTTTCACGCAAAAACTACAGAACGGATTTGGATGAAACTTTACAGTATTCTTGCTTATACATCAGACAGAATAATACATAGGCATTTAGACTATTTGCCGCGATAACCGACATACACGCGGGCGGAGCCGCGAGCAAATACTAATATGTTTTATTTTCGTAATCATACTTTTCGTAATTATACACCAAGCAACTACTTCAATAAACCACCAAAATATAAAATCGGAACTAATAAATCCAATGCGTCCTTAACATTGTGCCAATGGCCTCCAATAAATAAATATTTTGTTATTTTGTATGAAAACATAATCATTGTATTTGTTGAAACGCAGCCAAATCGCAAAAATTACGGCGCACTAGTGAGCAACATCCTTAACAACGTCGGTCTCGTCATGTGACGATGTGGGAGGTCCAATTTATGTTAAAATGACGTATCTTAGTTGACGTCACATCCCGTCATATATTGGAAACGTCAGTTCATAAAAAATATACTATGTTACACACCTGCATGTATGTTTATATATAGCTATGAAACTTTCACAAAAAAAGTAAAAGTTTTTTTATTGATACCAATTAAAAGTGTTAATCCAATACCATCAACGTGTACTTTACTCTACATCTCTGTAAATAATAGGTAGATCGTAGAGCCACGCTGATTTCAGCACCAATAAGCTGGCTCGACCGGGGCGGTACTACCCTCTCACAGAAGACCGTCTTGCCGTCGTGATCGGCAGCTCGGAGGCCACCATGCTGCATTGTTACATTGTATCAGGCAGAGTAGTGTCACTTTCGCAGGCTCGTACATAAAAAATTATATTAAAAAACTAATAATAAATAAAAATGTTTTGAAAAAAAAAAATTGTTCGAGTAAATCCGACTACTAAACTAATGGCTTCATACTTGTCTTTATTGAAAGAAAAATTTAAAGTTCTGAACTGCTAACATGTCTTTGAATACAAAGAATACCGTTTTGCATCTCCCTCTCTGCCAGTGCTTATGGACTAAATTGACAATTATGTAACGCGTAGGTGACTTTTTATCATCATAATTACGCTTAGTTACTTATTATAGCCAGAACACAAAGGGCTATAAAACTATGTATATTGGCTATATATTAAACTAGCTTTTGCACGCAGCTTCGCTCACGCAGACTTTCATCCTCGGATTTACCCCCTTAGCGGTGGAGTTTAGTAAAATCCGTTCTTAGCGGATGTCTACACCCTATAAGGAACCTACCTACCAAATTTCAAGTTTGTAGGTGTTATAGTTTCTAAGATTTCGTGATTAATAAGTGAGTGGTATTTCGCTTTTATATAGATTAAAAAGATGTTAGCGAAAAAGCATAGAATACGCTGCCAACGCATTAATGGTTTGAAGGATTAGTAAAACAATAAAATTAAAGAAAAATCACAAATACTCGTCTCTGTTTTTACGCCTGCAAAATATTTATTATATAGAAAAAGAGATACCACTAAAGAAAAGAATGTGTTATCTACACAATTTTCGACAAAACATACCAATGGCCAGATTTACGCGAGCCGTCAGATAGCGCCGTGTTATTTAAATGCCAGTAGCTTTATTCGTTTATATTCGCCTAAAAATAGTTCTCCGAATCAAAATAAAATTTCAAGGCATTTTCATTGGGATAAAAATACGAATATTATTGTAAAAGTCTGCGGTTCTAATACTGGAAAGACAAACTGAAGAAGATTGCTATGTGGAAGGCGGTCAGCAAGTGGGTTTGTGCTATTATAATATATCTAATTTCAATTTTCATTCCTTATGCTTAGAACATTTATCAAGTTAGTTCAAGGTAGTAGAGTCACGCTGATTTAGCACAAACGGGCCGGCTCGACCGGGGCGGTACTACCCTCACACAGAAAATCAACGTAAAATGAAAGCGTGCTGTCGTGTTTCGTTGGTGAGTGCGAGATCGGAGGCCCAATGATGCAGAAGCATCACTAGCCCACCATGGTGTGGGTCACCATTGTGTGTGTCTGCATTCGTAGTGAGTATGGCAGCAGCAAGTAACATAATATATTTTATTTTTATATTTGTGTTGATTGAATGAAAGGTAAATTGCAGTTTACGATATATGACGTATTAAAAAAAAACTACTTATTAGATTTCGTTCAAACCAAGTTTCGGTGGAAGTTTGCATGGTAATGTACATCATATATTTTTTTTAGATTTATCATGCTATTATTTTAGAAGTTACAGGGGGGGGGACACACATTTTACCACTTTGGAAGTGTCTCTCGCGCAAGCTATTCAGTTTAGAAAAAAATGATATTAGAAACCTCAATATCATTTTCGAAGACCTATCCATAGATACACGTACGGGTTTGATGAAAAAAAAATTTTTGAGTTTCAGTTCTAAGTATGGGGACCCCCAAAATTTATTGTTTTTTTTTATTTTTGTGTGAAAATCTTAATGCGGTTCACAGAATACATCTACTTACCAAGTTTCAACATTATAGGTCTTATACTTTCGGAAAAAAGTGGCTCTGACATACGGACGGACAGACAGACAGACAGACATGACGAATCTATAAGGGTTCCGTTTTTTGCCTTTGGCACGGAACCCTAAAAAAGTGCTAATTGCTACTAATTGAGTTCAAATTTGTAAGCATAGCACAAATCAATTTATTTGCATTTAAAGACTAAAAGGACTATTTGTCTAAAGACTAAAGTGTCATTCAGACTGGTTATTTTGGGAACTCTTTAAATTTCACTTGTATTAGGGTTGTGTGTCCGCACCATTCAGTATTATTTTAATCTAAATTATCTTTACCTAAATAAAATTACTTGCCCTGTCTGATTAATGAACAAACTTTCAATTTTGTAGGTAGCTGGTGTTTATAAGTTGCCGCTAAAAAAAGAATTTTCATAAATTTGTCTCTAAAGAGGTAACATAAGAATGAACGATTCTATTTTCAAAGTTAAAGTAGGTAGTTAAATACAATACTTACGCGAGCGAAACCACGGGCAATGGCAAGTAATCAAACTAATCTTATTTTCAAATATTTATAATATCCACTTAACTAGTAAGCATTGTAATTATCAATTATGAACTTAACACAACTAAACTATCCATCTGTATAAATTGGATCAAGGTCTCAAACGAAAAAAATGCGATCTTTTACGATCAATCATGGCAATAAAATGAACACGATACATACATCTGCTATTTTTACATTGCGTTTTTGTGTGCTAATATAAACTCTTAAATCATACAGGAGACTCCTCGATATCAAACACCAATAAATCTTTTCTAATCTCCTGTGACGGAAGACTTGACACATGAAAAACAAGAAACACTTTTTTCACCTTTGCAATTACAAGAACATAAGCATTTGTGACACGTTATTACATAATTCATATCTGTCCTTGCTATACTGCCAAGTTCCAGAGATATGCGTTGTCTATCTAAAATAGATTCCTTTTTTTATTGTAAGTACCTACGCATTTTGTCTGTGTATATTTTAAAACGAATTGCCTGTAAAATTATCAAGAGTGAAACGAAGAATGTCGCGAATATGTACCGAAAGTTGGAAGTTAGTAAATTAGATTCGCGTCTGTTTATTTTAATCCAAACTAGTTTAATTCCAGAATAAAAACAGGCATTTAACAATTTTAAAAATATATTTAACCATAGATAGTTTTTTTTTATTTCCAGTTGTAAAAAAAAGTTGGCCTTGAATTAAAAGAATGTTTTCAAGTTATTTTTAAAAAAGGGAGGCTGTAATTTAAAAAATAGTAAAATTAAAACGATATTTTAAGTAACACAAAGTAGTCGAATTAATACGACACATCAAAACAATGTAAAACTGTGTTCAGACGATTGGCAGTGACGGCGCGACTGCCATGACTTATTAGAAGGCTTTTTGAATTATTTTTCTTCTTTAATTTATCGTCACAATTCAGCTCAAAATATGTTTTTTTAATGGGCGTAAAATTACAAAATTAAAATAAGTAAAAAATTCAATAAATTGTGTTTGATTTCTTGTATTTGTACATAAAAAACCTTCTGAGATGTATTAAAAGAAATAAAAGTAAAGTTAAATAGCAAAGGATTTAACTTAAATAGCGCCTTCTTTTCATTAAAAACACGTTTTGTCGATCACGTGAGCGACTATCTAACACACTAAATACGTCAGCATTGTAAGCGTTGATGTTGCGTCAAGCGCGCGTCTGATCAAAACGCGCATATAACGTTGAATACGAAATGCGTATTCTTCTGAGGCGCTATCAGAAGCCGTCACCCAGAGATGTTTCAAACTCAACCCTCTACAGATCAGATAATAAATACGTCACAAGTCCATAACATAACCGCGACAGTGACATTAATGTCTTTATAATGTGTCTATTTTCAACATTTGGAAAGTCGTTTCTGTAATAAAATGTTTGTAGGGCACGACACTTTAACATATCAACGGTAACAGACATGAAAATTTTCGGTGGTCTAAAATCTAACCAATATAAATAATATTCTTAGAAAATAGAACAATATAGCAAAGGCTACTGAATGTGTAATTGTAAATACTGCCTTTAGTGTTATATTGAATAGTTTTTATGGAACTAAACTTTTTTATCTGATATTTTTATATAAATAATAAATAAATAAATATTTTCGGACATCTAACACACAACGCCATCTAGTCCCAAGCTAAGCAGAGCTTGTGTTATGGGTACTAGACAACTGATACAAATACATATATAGTTTTTTTTTTCTGTAAATACATACATATTATACATAGAAAACACCCAAACTCCGTAACAAATATTTGTAGATCACTCAAACATTTGGTCCGACCCGGGAATCGAACCCGAGACCTCATGATCAGCAGTCGCACACGCCAACCGCGAGCCCAACGAGGCAGTCGATTATTATTTTATAAAGAAATGTGATGTAAATTAATATAAATATATGTTGATCGACACAGATCTTTACCAGGCCCGTGCACCAATGTGATTTCAAAACGGTGATGGCGACTAACAGTCGACTAGTAATTTAAAAAAAAAGGAATAAATTGTTTAACACTTTATTTGCCTTGTTGGTGCGGTGGTAACATAAGCGACTGCTGTGTATGAGGACTTGGGTCAATTCTCGGGTTGGACCAAATGTTTGTATGATGTGCAAATATTTGTTTTGGAGTTTGTGTGTTTTCTATGCATGACATTTATTACCAAAAAATCTGCTTAGTTGCTCTGCTTAGTTTGGGACTAAATAACGTTGTCTGTCTGAAAATATTTATTTGTTGTTTTTACTTAGCTACCCAACCCAACCCAACCCAAACTAACCCCAACAAAAAAGGAGAGAGGGCCATTGATTGTTGCTCAGAGTGGCGATATTCCACCTATACCTACTCTATTACGAAAATACTTTATTTATGCTTATTTATAAATACTTTATTTATAAATGGATTCAAAGCAAAAGCTTTCCAGTTTTGATCGGCATTCTATTTTGTTTTAAATTTTCATGAATCACATGATATTTTATCACGCACATAATTTAGTAACGCACAACATATGGGATTACTGTAAATTTATCTGTCACCAAATTAGTCAGTGCGTGGTTTTAATGAGACATAAAATTCTTGTAATATATACCATTGTGTACCGAATAATTTATTAACATGTTCAATTTACTTTAATTCACATGTTAACATATAGAATTCCTCTATTCTTTATTTCTCATTACCGACAACGTGTAATCTTTCTTCCTACTGTGCGTCGTGGTTCCAATCTCCACATGGATTAACGCTTTGTTTCACATTCAAATATTATTATTGTGGCGACTTCCACATACAGCGGCAACAAAAACATATATGACAGCGCCATCTACCGAAGATACACTGAACTAAGGAGTAACGTCCAACACAACACTACTAATCCTAAATCGCGCAATAGAAGTTCATATTGTTCATATTGTATAACATCCCAACATTAACCGTTGGGCCGCGGCCCGCCAGGCACGATGCACCTCGCCTGGTCGGAGGATCCTCCCTTTGTGTTGGAGGAACATGAATCCCGTTCCTCCACAGTGGTTACCCCGACGTGATATTATTCTGAGACTGGGTATTTTTTTTGGAAGTTTTATAACAGAACTTGTGGTCTGTCGATATTTCACAATCAGTGACCTCATTAAATTTGTTTGAAGAGGCCACTCTGATCTGGCTCTGTTACCCCTTTCGATATTTTTACCCGTATTTGTCTTTTGTCTTTGTCTCGTCTGAAAACAATTACTCGTAGATTTCCAAGGAAGACCAACATCCGGCCAGCCATAATAGAAACCGGCAAAATTCTTGTGCAAAATTACATACCACAATTATTCTGAATATAATTATCCGCACTTTGAGCTCCCCGTCCCAGAATTAGGGGGGAAGTTCAAAGGACGGCAACGCACTTGCATCTCATGATCACCAGTCGCACACGCCAACCGCGAGACCAACGAGGCAGTCATTCTGATACTGGTAGGTAACCCTAACTACGAGTGTAACCTCACACGATGCATTAATTCTAAACCCCTCTCAAATAACCGCATCATCTATGCAGTCGACCGAATCTACACTTCAAAGTAGAATACGGATCACGGATAATCCTTTTCCAAAATCTTCAGTTCATCAAGTTTTAACTCGATTGTGTGTCCGTCACGCAAGTTCTATTTAAGTCACATTTACGACGTAATTTTCCAAGCATGACGTGTCGTGTTGCGGTACATCATGCACACATGTTCGTTAATGTAAAACAAAAGATTCTCATGTTACGTTAAAAACTTGTAAGCTGGGTAGATCTAATATATAAAATTCTCGCGGTGTCTGTAACCAAACTCCTCCGAAACGGCTGGACCAATTTTTATGAAACTTTGTGTGCATATCGGGTAGGTCTGAGAATCGGCCAACATCTATTTTGTACATCCCTACGTGATAAGGGTATAGGGGATAACCCACCCCTAATTTTTTTTTATAGCAAAACAACGTTAGTCTGGTCAGCTAGTATTAGTATATACCATGTGTCCCAAAATTCAACGATAAGCGGGCGCCAAAAGGTAGACCTGCTCATGAGTACATAAGGAAAAATAATAAAATAAAAAAAAACCTAGTTTTTTTTTAGTTACAAGAAAAATTTAGAATTTCTCTGAAAATTTACACCCTTCATTTTTTTTTATTTATTTATTACGTAGTGGTGTCCATACTTTTTTTTATAAGACCATGAGTCAAAGTACACTAAGAGTAAAAATATTTCAAAATTGTAGGGAAAAAAAATATTTTGAACGTTTTTTGTGTAAAAACTGCGGGTAATTTGGTGTTTTTAAGAGTTGTGGTGAATAGTAGCAATATCATGAAAGGTATAAATTTTCAAAGAAATTCAAAATTTTTCTTGTAACTAAAAAAAAAACTATGTTTTTTTTTTTTTTTTTTTTTTATGTTTGGCCCGCCAAAATGACTCTACTCTGCCTGATGGAAAGCATAAGCAGAATCCAAGAGTGGTGGTCACCATGCTCACTGCGAATGCAGACAATGCAGCATGGCGACCCACACCATGGCGGCCTAGTGATGCTGCTGCATCTTTTAGTCTAGTCAACAAGTTTGGAACTTGTTGACTAGACTAATTGGGCCTCCGGTCTCGCACTCACCAACGAAACACGACAGCACGCTGTCATTTTACGTTGATTTTCTGTGCTTATTTTTTTTATTTTATTTTTATTGTGTTGTGTGTGTTTATTTTTTTTATTTTTTTTCCTTATGTACTCATTAGCAGGTCTACCTTTAGGCGCCCGCTTATCGTTGAATTTTGGGACACCCTGTATATTTAAATAGCTTGTTTAATCACTCATCATCCTCGTTTTGACGAACATCTTGACTGAACATGAACTTCTTTCAATGGCAAAGATGACCTGTTAGAAGTAGTCTGCGTCTTTCAACTTTTATATCAAACTAGCTGATCCCGCAAACGTTGTTTTGCCATAAAAAAAGAGGTATAAAGAATAGATGTTGGTCGATTCTCAGACCTACCCGATATGCACACCAAATTTCATAAAAATCGGTCCAGCCGTTTCAGAGGAGTATGGTAACTAACATTGTGACACGAGAATTTTATATATAAGATTGACACAATTGGAAAAAAATAATTTTACAATTGTGGCATCTCTTATTATCTGTACTTCAGAACAGAACCAAAAGTAAAATAGAGGAACAGTTAAGCGAGTTATACCCTATGATTTTCTGTATTTATTTGCCAGATACACAAAATTTCAGCATACTAAAGTAGGACAGTTTAAAAAAAATATTAATAAATGCATTAAATTATATATCTTCAAAACTATTTAGATCACATCAGTTTCATTTCAAAAGCATTAACAATTCAATGAAAGATCAAACGATTATTTATGCATATCTTACATCGTATTTAGTAGATGTAAGTTGCGACATAATAAATATGGCACATTTATACAGTCATTAATCAAAAATAATAATAATCCCTTCACACATCTTACATACATACATGATAATAAATTAAACAAAGTTTGTGCAATGAGTTACCATACCATAAACAAGTGTTCAAAATACACTAGCTGGCCCACGCAACCTCGTCTTCTTCTCTTTCAATCATGCTCGGCTCTTATTGGTCTAAACGTGATGTTAACTATCTTAGGAAATTTACCTAAAAATCGGTTAGATAGTTTCGGAAGTCATCGTGAGCAAAAACGTGACACGATAATTATATATACTTACTGGCTGTGCCCACTACTTCGTACACGTGACATTTGGATTTTAATGGTATTTTTAATTTTTCACCGTTTAAACCTTCCCCGGACTACGAATAACATTTCAAAACCAAAATCAGCTAAATCGACCCAGCCGTTCTCGAGTTTAAGCGAGACAAACGAACATCAAATTGATTTTTATGAAGAAGATAATAAATTATGCGCAAAAGCTCAACTTTAGCTGTCGTTAGAGGAAGTAGGAGCCGTAAAGAAATTAACAACAGTATTTCTGACTGCCTCGTTTTGCTGCTTTTTGACTGCCTCGTTGGTCTCGCGGTTGGCGTGTACGACTGCTGATCATGAGGTCCCGGGTTCAATTCCCGGGTCGGACCAAGTGTTTGTATGATCTACCCATATTTGTTTCGGAGTTTGGGTGTTTTCTATGTATAATATGTATGTATTTACAAAAAAAAAAGTATTTACGTATTTGTATCAGTTGTCTAGTATCCATAACACAAGCTCTGCTTAGCTTGGGACTAGATGGCGTTGTGTGTTAGATGTCCGAAATATTTATTTATTTTATTTATTTCTACAGAACTTCAATATCGGCAGTCGTTAAGCCGCATCGAAGACGTAAAGCCGACTTCGTTTCAGAAAAAAAACTCAGAGCAAATACACAAACAAATATTAAAACCTGTATTGCACTTTGCAGTTTACTGCGCAAATACTTATTGCTCAGAAAAACTATTGATTCACTTATGGATATGTCAGTAAATAGTAACGGAAACTTCACTTAGTTTCACAACACTATGGTTTGACAAGGTTACAAACTACATTCCTTCCAAATGACCTACTGTCTTTAATTAACGAGAATTAGTTCCATGGCCCATGGGTACAAACAATGCCAGATATCCGATACGTTAAAAACATGTTTTTACGTAACGAAAACAATTTTCGATAATTCTAAAACATTTTACTCCTACGCATACTGAACATTTTATATTAAGACTAGCGACCCGCCCGGCTTCGCACGGGTGGATTTCAGATGCCCCCGCCGACGACACGATGCATTTTGAAATCTGTAATATCTTCGAATATATTCATTTAAATAAGATACTGTAAAGGGCTATTATGATCTATATTAAATGCACAATGTATTAAATTTACTTAATAGTTTAAGGATTCATGCTGTATTGCTTAAAATCGCTTCGTAAATAAGCCATTATTTCTCGTAAAAAGAAAGGAATAAAAAATGGTTGTTGTGGGTTATTTATTTATAACTTTATGCACTTTGTACATCGGCGGACTTAATGCCCAGGGCATTCTCTACCAGTCAGCCTTAGGGTGGTGTAGATAGTAGTGTAGGTTATACCTAAGATATAGACATATACCGTCGCGGACTTTTTTGTGGATCTCTTTAAGGTGTACAATACTGTAGTACATTATTTTGATCAATCTCGTAGGGTGCAAGCAGCATTTGCAATGTAAGCGCAAAAAATGTGTTTATTTGCTACATCACATTAGAAACCTCGAAAATTAACAGTGTTTCCATACTATATTATGCATTTATTATACATAAAAACCTTCCTCTTGAATCACTCTATCTAATTAAGAAACCCGCATCATAATCCGTTGCGTAGTTTAAAAGATCTATGCGTTTATAGGGACAGATAGAGAGCGAGAGATTTTATACTATGTTATGATAAACAACTTTTTCTCATACTAAACAAAAACAACATCAACAAAAATGCATTACAAAAACTGTAAACTTTTCTTTGTTTTTTGACATGACATACCAAAAAGCTAGCTATTTTAAGATACATACATATTTGCTAACAATAACTCGAAGAGGCACTTACATGAGGTCTATATATAAATTATTGGCAGGGCTAATCAAGTCGGAAAAGTCTTAGTTTCTCTTCTTTGATTTCCAATTCACACGTTACGGATGACGGTGTATCTTATCATACTTCTGGAAAAGAATAATAGAAGACACAGTAAGAATTCTCGGTGACACTACCGGATTTATTGATGGTAATAAATCTTTTAACTAAGAAGCCAATAAAAATAATGTATTACTTTTAGAAATTTTTGATTAGTTTAGTTTCGATTTCTACATTTCAGAGTCATCTGTTAATAGCACTGTTGAGTGCAGGACCCCAAATGAACATTGTAAAATGATTCAAAGTCATATTTTTGTCAAGGAAATATCCCCGAAAATAGTTGTAACAAAAAATTAAAATCAAAACTCTTAATTTTAATATCCTTATTGTGAAATTGCTCTATTACTGAATACAGGTACCTACAATAAACCCACAAATCCTACTCATATTATAAACGCGAAAGTTTGTAAGTATGGATGGATGTTTGTTTTTTTTTCACTTTCACACAAAAACTACTAAACAGATTTGGATGAAACTTTACAGTAATATTGCTTATACATCAGAATAACACATAGGCTACTTTTTGCAGCGATAACCGATATTCACGCGGGCGGAGCCGCGGGCAACAGCAAGTTTAATAAAATGAAATAAAGTAATATAAAAGTTCAGAATAGCAGATATTTTCCTCCTCGAGGAATGACGATTTTATAAATAACAAAAGCTTGCAAGTATTGGTCACCCCTGGCGTAATGCACAGGTCTATATCGAGAGACGCATCAGCGCTCGACATCGGTGCAGCATGAGTCACATCACGCGAATAGCTAGCTGCTCTGAAGTTCAAATGGATTTATGTGTTTTTGTTTGAACAGAATGTTATGAAAAGATTTATGGTCAGAATGTGTTTATGTTTGGAGAAGTGTTATGAAAGGAATTAAGATGGTATGGTTAATGAAGGACAAATGACTGAAAAATCATCTAAAATTGTACTAGACCCCTATTAATATGGCAATTTCAGACGTTTGTATTCAAGATTATTTTTGGTATGTGTGTGTGTATTTCATATTTGTAAGTGTTACTTACAATTATGAAATGAGGAAGAATTACGTGACTTGCATCTAAAATCGAATTTTCTTTTTAGAATGAGAATACTTGTACAGCTTGCCATTATTAATATCGTTCTAAAATATTGTAATAACTTTAAATATAAAAATATCTACATCTGTCTTTTAAAAACAAGTTGAAGCTTCGTCTTTATTCTTTGTACTTGCATTCATATTCTTTGACAAATCAAAGTCATCGTAATTTTTCTCACTAACAGTTTGAACTGTCTAACTGCAAAGTTGGCGGACTGCCCGCCGGTGCAGCGGTACTTAAACAGTCACATTGGTACTCAACTACGCAAACCACAGTCATTAAATGAGTTTGATACATAAAAGATTACACGTGCTTTCCACAGCTTTTAAAACTACTGAGGTAACAACCAGAACTAACTGTTTCAGTTGTGTAGAAAACCCACTTAAAGTTTAATGCCTAAATTTATGGCAACCTTGCTTACCAGCGTTAATACTTTAATTAGTAAAAAGTGTTTTTCTAACTTAAGACACTTTGTCACAAATATAAATGTGTTTTTAAAATGCACTTCGTTCTTCATCAGGAGTGAAAATAAAAATACACATAATATATGGCAAATAACTTATAGTATCTCATTTGCTGCTACATTTTGTGGAACTTCCTCGTGCAGAAGTGACACGCATCAAAAAATCATCTCGTAGCAGCACAGTATTGCGCATTAAGCGCACTTCCGTTGAGAGCGTTTCATTTGCTTTCTTTGTCTATCAGCAATTCGAAGACATATCTTTATTTGATTTGATTTTTGGGGTTGATTAATCATATCTATGTATCTATTCTTTGGTTTTACTCGTCAACCATTAGAAGTTAACCTTCTGCAGTTTTATACTAATTAATTTATGCTGTGCTCCCTTTGGACAAACATTGTAGCCAATAAAAACATTTTTTGAATATTTTCACGGCGATACCGTTTATTCTGAATCATGTGGCAAACAATTAAAAAATCAGTGAGGTTCTTAAAATATAATTTATTGCTTTTTAAATCTGTTTTATCTTTAATCGCAAATAAAGAGAACAACGCGAAATGTTGCAAAATGAACAGGGAAAACACAAATGTTCATATTATAAATTATGTTTTAAGACTACTTTATATCTCCGCCATCTCTTGATAGTAAATTTCTTTATAATTTATTTAAACGATTTGCACTGTTAGAAATATTCGTGAAATGAAAGATAATACAGCTGTTGTTGCTTGAGTCAATGGGAGCTCTCGTGGCCTTGTTCTCTAATTAGTCTTATAAGAGAAAACGATTCTCATACGATGAACGGGGCGTGTTAGTCTAGTATTTAGTAACCCTGACTACTAACAGAAGTCGTACACTGGGCTTCCATGAATTAACTGTCATTTTGTATATATATATAAAGTTAGACTTAGCATGTGAACGGCTCTCTATTACTCAGATAAACCCTAAGAAGTTTTCAGAGATTGGCCAAACATTGTTAGTGTAGTTTAAGAATACACACAATTAATACACATTTTTTTGTTCTGTGTGTGGATGTAATTTATCTATGACATGTATATATTTAGAAAATTAATAGTTATTTGTTATACAAGAGCACAAAGTTGCTTTTAACCGCGTGCTCAATTTTGATGATCGAGCAAGCGATGCGCTCGTGATTCATAAATTAAAATCCTGAGCGTTAGCGAGGGAATCAAAAGAGCACAAGGTGAAAAATCTTTGCACTCGAGTGTAACACGTAACTTTTTATGCTACCTCAGCGAGGAAATGACTAAATGCAAGAAAATAATTTACAATCACAAGATACTAAATTAAAAAAAAAGGACACCAAGAAGGTTCCGAGTCTGAGTTTTTAACAAATTAAAAAAGGTTGTATGATAAATTCGGCACCATGGAGGTACAGGTAAATAGGTTTAATGATGTTTTGAATTCACAAACTTAGTGCACACGATGTTCTAAATTCAATCTGGGGGCACGGTCGTGCCCCCGCCAAGACGAGCCAAGCGAAGCACAAGGGCACTACCTACCTTTTCTCGAAGCGTTTCGTCGTTTTTTTGAACCCTCATAACTTTGGTTCCCGATATACCAGATAGTTCAAATTCTCAGGATATGATTTGACCAATAGACTAATGAAACGTACAAAGTTTCAATTGCATAGCTCTGATACTTTAGATTTTATTGATACCTAAAAAACACCGATTTCGTCACTGACACACTGATGATCATCAAAACTGTTAGGGTACTTTCTGAAGTGCTAGAAAGCTGAAATTTGGTATGTAAACTAAGTTTAGTATACAAACAACAGAAAAATTCATAAACCTATTACTTTTGCCCCCCAACCCCCGAATTTGGGGGGTGGAAGTTTGTATGAGACTTTCACAAATGTTTATGCTAGAGGTTTTAACTTTTTGGTACACAAACTTTTTCAAAAGAAGAAAGAAGATGTACAAGAAATGCAGCCCAAAAAAAGAAAAAAAAACTGCCTTAAGCAACTTACAAAAAGAAATGAAATCCCACCAAAAACATTTTCATGTAAAATGTTGCCAAGACGACTGCATATGCCTTACCCTGTGAAAAAGATATCAGATCTCATGTAGTGCCAAGGTTCTGAATCTACACGCCCTAACTCTACCAACCCTAACTTCATAAACTCTACATCTCAGTAAAAATGTATGGCTTGGCTGTTTCGTCACTTCAGAAACTAAATATTCGTATAGCACATTACTTCAGAAACTAGATATTTGCAAACACAAAAGGCGTTCGTTTCTCCTTTGTGTCGGTGTGGTAGCGAAACGGCGAAGCCATACATTATTACTGAGATGTAGAGTTTATGAAGTTAGGGTTGGTAGAGTTAGGGCGTGTAGATTCAGAACCTTGGCACTACATGAGATCTGATATCTTTTTCACAGGGTAAGCCATACGCAGTCGTCTTGGCAACATTTTACATGAAAATGTTTTTGGTGGGATTTACTTTATCCTCTAGCGGATAAAAACGCCTACTGCACTCAGATATCGAAGAGCAAAAATACTCGTTCCGAGATGGGGGGATGAAAAAGTATGTTTCTTAACACTTTGATCACCATAGTATAGGCCTTGCCTTACTTAGAAGCAGACGGTCATGTATAAATTGTATGAGATTATTTTTATTATTTGAAAGAATAATATCGGAGAATAGGACGGCAGTGTATGAGATGTTTACACTCTCTGGATTAATTTTATGAATTAGAGTCGTTATAATGTCAGGCAATAATACACACATCAAAAGTTTCTAGGGATCAACATATGTGTCTAGGGATCAACATATATTTTTGCAATAACTTTTCTCCTGATTGATATTAATTAAAATTTTCTTTAAGGATTCATCAAATAAAGTGTTTTCGTTTGTCACAGTAACGATAAACCAAGTCACCTTTGCATTAATAAAGAAATTTGTCATTTTCCTAATAAAGGGATTTTTGACATTTGAACCACTAACATTAAAGTTCGAAAAAAAGACTAAAATAACACTTTTCTTTAAAATTTTATTAGGTAACTTAAACAATTAATAATCCGTGTTTCTACCGCGAACACTAACAACACAAGAACATCGGTTTGGCATACTCAAAATGAGTTCATCCAAACACGCTGTGGAATGGCCGCCCATGTTCGTTGCAACAACAAAAAAAGGTCTTCTTGCGACTGGATACCCTCCATATTCGGCAGAGCTCTTCTCTGTAGCATATCCCATGCATGCTCAATCGGGTTCAAGTCTGGCGACTGAGCAGGCCAGGGCCAAAGCCACATCTCAATCTCAAGAAATCCGCATAAAAATGCTTGATCCCTAGACACTTTTGATGTGTTTTTTTTTTTTTTTTTTTTTTATGTTTGGCCCGCCAAAATGACTCTACTCTGCCTGATGGAAAGCATAAGCAGAATCCACGAGTGGTGGCCACCATACTCATTGCGAATGCAACAATGCAGCATGATGACCCACACTATGGCGGCCTAGTGATGCTTGTGCATCTTTTAGTCTAGTCAACAAGTATGGAACTTGTTGACTAGACTAATTGGGCCTCCGGTCTCGCACTCACCAACGAAACACGACAGCACGAATGCTGTCATTTTACGTAGATTTTCTGTGCGAGGGTAGTACCGCCCCGGTCGAGCCGGCCCGTTCGTGCTGAAATCAGCGTGGCTCTACTACCTTTAAAACTTACTATACCTTTAACTAAACTAAACTACTTTACCTTTCTGTGTGTAGTAGGCAGCAAACGCATAATGAGTAGAGTCGATACCACCTCAATCTCACCGATTGTGTTTAATGGTTCAGTTATACCGTTCAGCCTCGTAGTCAAAGATCTGGGCTTACTCTTCAATTTTTACATGGAGTCACAATCTAAGTTTCACAGAAATACTGTTGTTAAATTTGTTACGACTCTTACTATAATAGCCATAATTGAGATATTCATCCACAACCGCGACGACGACGGCCTAACGAGGCCTGGATAACCAAATTCATTGGCTCAAAAGCAAAACGGACGAATGACTACCAAATATAATTCTGCTTGTTACATAATCACTAGGCAGTTGTAGGTACTAGGTATAATATGAAAAAACTAAATTTAAAAAACACTATAGAAATAACAAGCAAGGTGATTTCAGCACGAACGAGCCGGCTCGACCGGGGCGGTAATGAAGAGCAACGTAAAATGCCAGCGTTTGTGCTGTTGTGTTTCGTAGGTAAGTGCGAGACCGGAGGCCCAATGATGCAGAAGCATCACTAGGCTGCCATAGTGTGGGTCACTATGCTGCATTGTTGCATTGTCTGCATACGATTATGCTTTAAGGCCACACATAAAAAAAAACATCCAAAGTGCAAAAAAATCAGTTACAGTTGAACTACTGCTAACGTATTTTAGTTGAATGGAGCAAAAGAAGAAACATTCAAAAGGTTTAATTTTTTTAAAACCTCAGTAAAACTATTATTAAACGCCAAGATTAATAACAGGAAAATTAGAACGATGTAAAACGAACTATAAAATGAAACACATTGACACAAAAACATAGAAAACCGAAGAAAACAATGTTATTACATGAACGTAGAATACTATTTTCAAGCAAGAAATAATGAATTAAGAGTGATACATTTTCAGCAAATGAATAATACTTGGAGTATTCCCACGAAGAAATAGCACGAATCGAAAAGATTAAACACGACATATGACAAATTGCTCAGATATAATGCTGAACCTTTCCTACACGTGAATTTTGTTTTATTTGTACAAATACATTTAGTTTTCGCTCGCTAATAAATGGGTGAGAATGAAACACCTTTTGCTAATTTAGTCATTTTGATTTTTTTTTTTAATTTTCCTGTCATCTATTGGTAACTGAAATTCACAAGGTGCAATCACAACGTAAGCATATATGATTTCTGAAAACTTGACGGACGAGACATGAATTATGTACATGCACATTTTTCATTTCAGCATACGCTTTGTTTAAACTTACGCCAGTATTGAATGTTGATGCACTGCTTACAGCATATCATGGAACTACAGAGTCATATCTAAGATATGGTATAATATTTTGGGGCAACTCCACTCATAAAGACGTAGTTTTTAAAGCTCAAAAAAGATGCATTAGAGCCATGTTCAATTTAAATAGTAGAGATAGCTGTAAACCATATTTTATAAGGCACAAAATCTTGACTTTACCCTCTCTATACATTTATGAAATAGCAACTTTTGTAAAATCAAATCCAGAGTTATTTGAAACTCTTTCAGACACTGTTACACGAAATAGAAGGACTAATACACGTTATAGACTTCGCATACATAAAGCAAATACAGCTTTATTGCATAAAAGCATCTACTGCATGGCGCCAGTGATATTTAACAAGATACCACAAGAATTTAAAAAATTAACTACTAATTTATTTAAGAAGCGCCTACATGATTTTTTAGTAAAAAAATGCTACTATGCAGTGAGTGATTTTCTCTCAGAAAAATAGGAATATTCTGTCTGATTATTAGCTGCAATTACCTAATTTTATTATTACTTATTTAAATTGATTTGTTTGTAGATTATATGCATAGTATGGATTGACAATTTTGACATTTAATTTATATTATTTTTAATGTGACATTGATAATAGCTATTGACATTTTAATTTTGTTTGTTTAAAGTATGTGATGATAAATTTAGTTTTTACTGACTTCTTTCTATTATTTAGTGACATTGATAATTTCCGTTGACATTTATTCTTGTTTGTCTGAAAAGTGTAATGGTAAATGTAATAAATAATATATAGTATTTCGAATTAGGTGATTGTTATTCTTTTAAAAAAATTTTTGCATGCCGTTAAGGTAGATCAAAGAGGACATGTTTAAAAAAATGTAACACCATTGTACACCTTTGTTCAGCGAATAAATGAATTATTATTATATTATTCTCTTTATTACATTTATACATACATATTATTTACATTTTTAAATATACATATAAAAACAAATACATTTAAAAATATAAAAAATAGTAGACCACCGACTTCGGGTACAGGGACCAAGAAACCGGTGGTTAGGGCTCCAGAGACAGGAACCTCCTCACAATACGAGCCGTGTCAAGAAGGACTGCCTTCTGCATCAGACCCTTGATCCAGCCCTCCAACGTGAGCCTCTTAAGATGTTGGTCAAGGCTCTTGGCTATCAATCCGTTATATTATTATTATTATTATTCAAATTAAGGATAATTATTATGGGTAGATGTGATAACTGCCCACTAGGTTAGAGAATGCGAAAGAAGACTACACGTTTGGCCTACTGGTTTAACGGTCACCACGCCGTTTCCTACTTAGCCAAGTGTCGTGGGTTCAAATCCCACGTAGGACAACACTTTGTGTGATCCACAAATTGTTGTTCTGAGTCTGGGTGTTCTTTGTATCCGTTTTATGTATGTTTGTAAAGTCCCCCGCGACACAGGATTTATTCCTAGTTTCCCTCCTAGAGGGAGTTGTCTTTAAAAAAAAAAAGGCTTGCTTAAAAAGTTAGAGAGTACAGTACGGTGTACACGTTTTTTTCCCGACATACACCTAATGTTTAAAGTTTTGTGGTTTATGTACTGCAAATCCAAAATACAACTTCCACTTCTTGATTATGCCGATGTTTCTTTTCTTGACGCTACCGAAGAACTTTGGAGTAAGCTAGAACGACTACAAAATCTTTGTATCCGCTTCATATTTGGTTTGAAAAAGTTCGACCACGTTTCGGAATTCCGGAAACAACTAAAGTGGTTACCTATTCGTCAGCGTCGAGATCTACACATACTTTCCTTATTGTATTCAACTATTTACAATCCCAATTCTCCTTCATATCTTCGCGACCGCTTCGAGCACTTTATTCCCAGAAGCCAACCCTGTCGCTCTTCCTCTTCTCTCCTTCTTCGAACTCCTTCTCATACTTCGAGCTGTTACAATAACTCCTTTAGTGTTGCAGCTGATCGGCTATGGAATTCCTTGCCGCGTGCGATACGCGCCAGTCCTTCTCTGAGTGTGTTCAGGGAGAAAGCCAGGGATTATTATCTGTCCCTACAATAGCAAGACAATATGTATATATGTACCTATACCTGTATGTATCTACGCATAAATATCGTATATCATTGTTTCTCTGATTCCTAAGTACGCATGACTATGTCCTTACATTTTCTCTGCTATCCTCTATTCACTCAGGGTTTGCTGGCAGAAAACTCAATTTTGGGTTAAGCACGCCTTTGTACATGAAACTTTCTTGTATTTTTTTTTTCCTATTTATGTGTTAATTGTGTACAATAAAGAATAAATACAAATACAATTCGTATAAGTGGGAAGCTTTAGTAATCACAGTTGTCACGAAAGTTTAAATATATAGTATTACTGTAATAAATAATGTACACCTAAACAGCGAAAAGGGCCAACTACGCAGAATGTAACACGTGTGTTTTCAAATGTAGTGCAAGTGTAGTGTAGTTTAATCTGCATTCCTTGTCTCTCATATTAAAATGGGCCTCTTCTTGTTTTTCTCTTCCTAAAAATATATTTTCTTAACAAAAAGTACCCTTAAGGGTCCGTTCACACAGACCGGATCGGAGAGCATCGGCTCGCATTTTTCTTTTCACGCAGACCGGATCGTACACGCTTCTAATTGGCTGGAGCGGAGCCGCTAACTATTTCACATGGACCGGCTGTGGAAGAAAATCAGAGCCGATGGGTTGCACGAGCGAGAAAGAGCGCGCAATCGGAGCCAGACGGCTCCTCTTATTGTTTCACACTAAGTGCGTTCAAGCATTCTTGATGACAAAAGAAGTGCACATACAAAAATAAACCTTACTACAATTGCTCAAACCTCTGTTTCCAATGTGATAAAAATCTGCTCTCCTCTCCGTGCCGGTCTGTGTGAAAGGACCTTAACCGTGATAAAACATATGGACCCCTCCGACCAGTCCCCTTTTGCAAGGCCTTAAAGAAAACCAGTGTCGGTGGTCGAATTAGTCAGTGAGCTCACGAGAATCCAAACTTTCTATTAAACATACAAATCACCGTTTCCCATATTAATAAAGGGGATTGTATGTTTGAGGACGACGTTGCGGTTCATAGGTGATCGAAAAAATCACTTTCGGGATTAAAATCATAAGATAATAACTCATAAAGTAGTACTTTTAATCTAACGTCCTTTTTCCCGCCATAAACTTTTTTATTAACTTTCTTCATGCATATTCAAACGTTGTTATAAACTCAAAATATAAACTTTTAGAAATGCGGTGATAAAATTATTCATTCGTTATTTTTGTACGTTCTTATTAAATTTATAAGCAGAAGCGTCCTAGATACAAACATTCCTGAATTCACATCAGAATCTAAATTTTATAACTACGCATTTTTATTTTTTCTTTAAAATTAATTTTAAACGGACCAAGCATCTTGAAGAATGCTTTTATAAAACTTCAGTCGACAGTTAAATATTGAGTGAAAATGGGACAAACAGACAGAAAAATGTTAAAATGGTCCCTAAACACCTACTAAAATCTTCACACATATTTTTGGAGTACACATTTATGTTTTTTGTACTAATAAAACTTGCGCACTTTTTATATTGCAATCTACTTTTTACAGCTTTGCAATTACATCTGTCAAATATAATGAATCTATTTTGAGTAGTCCTAATTTAAATGTTCAGTTCGCCAAGTGTCACATTCATGTTTTCGTGAATATCTCTTTGTCAAGTGTACAGCTGTGTAAATACACACATCAAAAGTGTCTAGGGATCAAGCATTTTTATGCGGATTTCTTGAGATTGAGATGTGGCTTTGGCCCTGGCCTGCTCAGTCGCCAGACTTGAACCCGATTGAGCATGCATGGGATATACTACAGAGAAGAGCTCTGCCGAATATGGAGGGTATCCAGTCGCAAGAAGACCTTTTTTTGTTGTTGCAACGAACATGGGCGGCCATTCCACAGCGTGTTTGGATGAACTCATTTTGAGTATGCCAAACCGATGTTCTTGTGTTGTTAGTGTTCGCGGTAGAAATACGGATTATTAATTGTTTAAGTTACCTAATAAAATTTTAAAGAAAACTGTTATTTCAGTCTTTTTTTCGAACTTTAATGTTAGTGGTTCAAATGTCAAAAAATCCCTTTATTAGGAAAATGGCAAATTTCTTTATTAATGCAAAGGTGACTTGGTTTATCGTTACTGTGACAAACGAAAACACTTTATTTGATGAATCCTTAAAGAAAATTTTAATTAATATCAATCAGGAGAAAAGTTATTGCAAAAATATACGTTGATCTCTAGACACATATGTTGATCCCTAGACACTTTTGATGTGTGTATATGGAGAGTTAAATGTTGCTATCAGGATGTGAGAGCTCTAAGCCGTTTTACCTGACAAAATTAACCAACCTTGTTCAAAAATCTCATAGCTGCTGCAACCGTAAAAGTTAGAAGTTAGGAACTTTGTCTTCAAGCACATGATTATAAAACAATTTACTATGAACTTACGAACCAAAAAAAAACTGCATAAATATGTGACATCGACTTCTGCACCACATTCTTGACTAATTGTCTCTGACTATTCATCCCGCCATTGTTCTCCGTAGCTAGTATAGAGTGTACAGTTCTACTAAGTAATAAGCGTATTGTCGTTTTACCGAATTCAATTATTAGGTATAATGTTACCAATAACTTTATTGAGACTAAGTTATCTGTTATTTTAGCCTATTTTCCTTCATCGATGCATCCATGCTGACAAGACATCACAAAGCAGAATTATAGCTCTTACTATGTGAAACTATTTTGAAAATCATTATTTTTATCTAATCACATTGTGATACTATCTCTGTATTCATGTGATTGGAAATGTTATTCGCCTTGTTAAAATCTAAATAATAATGTAAAAACACCGAGCGAATGCCAAAACGTTTCCTACTTATAAAAAAGGGTCAACCATAAATAAACAGACTGATGCCTCTTAAGCAACAAGATACGAACATGACACTATTGAACACTTATTGTACTTTTAACATTATTAGCTGGGAACGTTTCACATCTGGGTGCAATAAACTCGAAGTTTTAACGTTGGTGAGATGTAAAAAAGCAGGTAGCTGCTTCCTTGAGGGGTTTGATGGAGACAGGCAGGGCGTAGGCAAGACACTTCGTCTTAGGCGGTGGTAGTGAACGGGTCGGGAGTGGAGAGTGCATCCATGTGCTTCACGTGGTAGTTACGCGGCGGGGTGAGGTTTGAATAGGGGGCGTATCGGGTCAGTCATCCGTGTGCTCCACGTAGTATTTGAGTAAGTCCAAATATCTAACCTAGAAGAAATCCAGGTGAGATTTGTCTTCCGTAGTACGTCGCAGAATAATTAGTTTGAAACTTATACGTGCATTGGTATCCCAGTCTGAGTATCGTAATGATTGTGTGATAATAATTAGAAATAATATTACAGTTCCTTGATTGTCAGGCATTACGATTGGTTACTGGTACCTTGTTCGTGACGAATGTGTATGTTATCAGTTGCGATGTGTGGATGTGTCGGGGGGTCAGCATGGTTGTGTGTGTAGGTTGTGCACCTGAGTGCTAGGAGTTTTAATATCTGGATACACAGGGCTCCTGTAGGTGGGTTAGGCGGTATCTCGGGTTGGCGTCGGTAGGAGAATCTGGACTCGGGCTCCAGACCAGGTAGGCACTGCGTGTGTCGCCTTAGATATTTATATATCGGGTACTGGATAGCATATGGTAATGCACTTACCATCAAATCACGATTCGTTATAGCGTTTGATCTGCAGCACATGTCGCTTAGAGTAAAAGAGCATTAATCCTCCTGAATCTTGAGTGTACAATGGAATGGTTGGAGTGGAAAAGCGTGAACGGAACAAACCAATTGTAATGTGTTAATTGTTAACTGTTCATAATCCTTCCCTTTGATCCGCGTGAGGCCTTTAAAGCTGGTGGAAGAATTGCGTGTCAGGTGACGGATTCAACAGAGCAGTACTAAATGAGGGATGCCGGTCGCGTAATTAAAGAGAAACCTTGTTCGATAGACAATTACATACTTTACTCAGGCTAGGATGGGCTAGGCTCGAAGAGGCACCATCACAACATCTCCAACAATAGTGCACTTATTTGATAGATGAACTAGTAAAGTCAAATGCCAAATAGCACTTAAACAAAAGACATTTTTAATAGGGAGGGTAGACGCGACTTTTTGACTTGTATTTGTGTAATCGCAATAAGTGAATCACATATATTTTAATAAAATATCTATAATTCTATGTAATTAACTAGCGGCGACTCGCTAAGCACTCATAAACCTAAGATAGGTTTTTTTGTTTAGGTTAAGACTTTATATCGTAATTGCATGTTTTGAAAAATAAACATAAAAAAAAAAAAGAACACCTGATCTTGTCTTACTAGTTGGCAATGGGCCAAAGAAGAAATAAAGATATCATGACTAATGCAGAGATCTGATTGGGGACAGTGTTTATTTGCACATAAAATAAACGACAAGATGGCTGGCAGGAGCTGGATGCGAGAAGCCGAAGGTCGAACCAGTTGGTGTGCAATGAAGAGGTCTATGCCTGCCAGTAGACTGCTATAGGCTGATGATGATGACGATGATATACGACTTATTATGGTAAAATTTTTAGACAAGCCTGAGATGAAAAAAGCTGTTCGCAATAAATAGCAAGGAATTTGGAAAGTCCATATAAATCACTGGAATGGATTCTTGAAGATTTTTCCCTTTTATTCTACTGAAAAAATAAACTTTCATAATCATCATTATATTGTCGTCTACTATTGAACGAAGTGCTAACCCAAGAAGCGCCAACCTCCCCAGTCTTGTACAATCGGCATGCATCCGTTGCCAGTCTCTTTCGCTAAATCGTCAGTGCATCTAGTCATTCTAAATAAGCTATGTTAGTCGAAAAATATTCTTTTATACATAATTCAAAATCATTCTACAAGCTTTTTATTGTACGAGTATGTACGTATGCTTGTATGTTCGGGTGGAATCTTGCAACTCAATTTTGAAGCAGATATCTTTAACCGATTTTGCTGAAATTTTGCAAGCATATGCATACAGCGTGACAATACGGTATTATAATGACAGGAGCTGATCTAATGCTGGAGCTGGGAGGTAGCCATAGGAACTGTGTAAAGAAACGTCGCAATATCATCGAGTTTGGACTCGTTTGATTCGTCTCGAGGCATTCCAGTAAAAGCTTGTTTTTAAAAAGGTTTTTAATTTAATTTATATTCTATTAAGACACTAAGTGACATTTATGAACGTTAAATTGAAGCTGCAGTTAAAGACGCCACAGCGTGTACTGAATTGTCAAGGTAAGTTAGGTAAAAACACCGAAATCTACTGCCCGCTTGTGTCGATCTATAACTTCTAAAGTGCGTAGAGCCTTATGAGAAGAATACTGGCAAAGAAACTCAAATATTTCATAAAAATCTAAAAATCAATTTTGTTACAAAACTTAAATTGATTTTTTCATTAAAACATTTTGGAAGCTGTAAGTTGTGATTTATCTATTACATCAATCATCAACAACCTTTAATAGTTCACTGGTATCCAGTAGAAATCCATTCCTTCGAAAGAATAAAGGTTATCTTTTACAATGCCAATGGCCAATGTTTTATTGTATTGATATCACCAACCTATAAAATTTTAACAAAATAAAAACCGACTTCAAGGTTCGACTCGATTTCTCTTGGATGCCATCATCAGGTCTTAGTGACCTTATCATGGTACTACTGTTGAGATATCTCCTTTCCATTAAAAAAAGAATCATTAAAATCGGTTCATAAAAGACGAAGTTATCCGCGAACACACATAAAGAAAACTTATATACTGTCGAATTGAGAACCTCCTCCTTTTTTGAAGTCGGTTAAAAATACTTCAATTTTAAATGAAAATTAAAAGTATAACTGAGTATAACTAAGTATTTGAAATAACTGTTGTTACTTTGTTATATTTGGGCGCCAAATGTTTTTGGAGAGATATCTTGTAATCTATGTACATTTACAAAAATATAATTACTGGAGATTCAACAGGACACGCTACAGAAATTGTACCTAGAATTGCTTTAACAAATAACGGACAGAAAGAATATCCAGACTTGGAACAAATTACCGTGAATCACAAAAAGTCAAAGAACTTTGTATTTTTTCTAAGTAGTATGAGTAAATCAATATAGGTGGTTATTTTTTTATATAAAGCACGTACTTTAGTCACCATCTGGTTAGTTTTAAAATGAACAGGTGGTAATAGTGAGTAGATTGAAGACCAGTGCAACTGTTACCTACTAACATAATATCTGAGCTTATTTTCTCAGATATAACTTACCTACTGATATACAAGTGTAACCTAATTTTGCTATTTAGTGTCTTCGTGACATTTCATAACCAAAAAAACAAAATGCACATTGTTTGAGCAACTCATGGGCAACCAGAAAGTGCATTCTAGGACAAAATGTCATCATATTTCTGGATTCCTTTTGGTTACTTTTCAGTAGTTAATTAAGTTAGAATTTATTTTTTTTATAGCAGACTTATAGCGGCTAGAATCAGTAATATTGCTAGGAGTGGTGTGCATTAAAGCAGTGAAACCAATACCCGATAACTTTCTTTGTAGTTAGATATAATATCTGCATATTATTACGTGAAGCAAAAACTTTGTACCCCTTTTTACGAAAATATTTAGGAAAAAAAATTCATACTCCTCCAGTATGAAATTTCGCACACTCATAGTTATATTATAGAGAAGGAGTACAGAAAAGTATTTTTTTTAATTATGCATAAAAAACTTTAAAATAATAAAATTAACATTCCACACACTATCATGCGTTGTCATACACACTCATACACAGATATACATGTACAAAAATGTATGTATCTCAAAGTAAAACTAAACAGATAATTCTTTTTTGCCTATACTGTCATACTGAATGTCAAAAGTAGCCATGATGAAATATTTGATTAAAGAGTTGTAATGTAATAGCCTTAGACGAAAGAAACCCTAATAAATCTAAAAAAATAAAAGAATTTTGGGCGAATTTCGACCTCTGGGTGACTACTAGTATCAAAGTCAAAGTCAAAAAGATTTTATTCAAATAGGCACTTATTTTACAGGCACTTATGAATGGTCAATATTTAATATTAAATAAAAAAAAACTTCGTTTAAAAAAACCGACTTCAATAACTAAAAAGTATAAAATAACTTAATTTGTATGTGCTACCTATTCAAAGGTTTGAAGTCAGTGCCAAGCCAAATGTAATAGTAGGTACCACACTCGCTATATTTCGAGACGAACGTCAATGACGTTACCGACGCTTCGGTTGTTTTGTTCAACGCGAAGAGCAGCTATCCCGCTCAAGGTCACGCGCGGCGAGTGCGGTACCTATTATTACATTTTGGCTTGGCACCGACTTCGAACCTATGAATAGGTAGCACATACAAATTAAGTTATTTTATACTTTTTAGTTTTTGAAGTCGGTTTTTTTAAACGAAGTTTTTTTTTTTTTCGCTTTTTAGTCTTTCTCAAGTCTCTCATCATCATTTAAAATTTAATGATGTCTACAGAATATGGAGGCATGCAGACAATTGCTCGTAACTTAATTGCAGGCACTCACGTAAATTTGAGGGTTTCCTTCGATTTCCTTAGTATCCCATCATCAGATCCTGATATGGTGGCCATGGGACCACATGGGGAGCATACCCTTTCGAATACAAAAATAATTTTCAAAATCGGTCCACAATTGACGGAGTAATCGATGTACATACATAAAAAAAAAAAAAAAACACGATGAAATTGAGAACCTCCTCCTTTTGGAAGTCGGTTAAAAATCGAGTGATTCTAGTCGCCAGTTCCACGTGTAGCCTACCCTTCATGGAGAAGAATCTGGCAAGAAACTCCATTGTTGCTCCTTTTAAAATAAATAAGGTTTACAAATATATTTTTTTACTAAGAGACTTGAATGAGAACGAAGTCGACCAAAGAAAACAAAACAAAAAGTTTGGAGTCATTGCTGTATATCTATAATGATACGAACTTCAGGTCGTACGGTGATACTTCTGAAACCTGTAACCCTATAGTTTAATGTAGCTGTTTTATATATATTTTTCAGAATTGGAAATTATATTGTTCTAGTCTTCTTCTTTCTGCATTTCTTTAACAAGTAACTTTATTTTATATGAAGTTTTGAGATATTTATTTATTATGCACATTTGTTACATAGGCGAACTTAATGCTTATATTAGTATCTTACTGTAAATATTTCAAAATTTTTTTTTTTCTTTTTTTTAAAAGACTTTTCCCGCACTAGGAATAGAACCTGTGTCGAGGAAGACTTTACAAGAAACATCATGTTTCACTACTTCAAAAGTTGCAGCATGTCGGAATACATGGAAATCTGTACAGATGGCTCACGTCCTACCTGCTTAATCGTACTCAACTAGTTGCCCTTAGCGGCTATGAGTCTGTCCCCTTCATAGCGTCTTTAGGTGTTCCACAGGGTTCGAACTTGAGATCCTTACTATTCCTATTATTCATTAACGACTTGTTAGGCAAAATTAATAGTGAATGTCTGGCTTATGCAGATGACATTAAAGTTTTTAAACGAATTTCTAATTACACTGACTGCGAAACTCTTCAACGTGACATCGATACAATAGTAGATTGGTGTGAGGAAAATTCAATGTCTTTAAATATAAAAAAATGTCAAGTTATATCATTTACTAAGAACAAAAAAGTAATCGACTATAAATATCATATTCAAGGGACTGCAATAAACAGAATCACTGTGGTTCGTGATTTGAGGGTGATATTTGACAGTGTCATGTCGTCCCGACCTCATTATGATTACATTTGTAACAAGGCCCATCGTATGCTGTCATTTATTCTTCGAAACGGAAAACCATTTAGACAAACCAGTACTCTACTGATATTATACTACTGTCTAGTAAGAAGCATACTCGAGTACTGTACTCCTGTGTGGGCACCAATATGTGGAAATCACACCGATCGAATAGAGGCTATACAGAGACGATTTGTCAGGGCTTTGTGCGTAAAAACCGGCTTAAGACGTACATTGCCAGACTATAGTGACCGCCTTAGAGAATTTAAAATAATGAGCTTGGAAAAGAGGAGGTGGATAAGCGACTTGTGCAATCTACACAAAATTATCAACGGTTCTTTGGACTGTGAACTTGTTGAGAAAATAAATCTTAAGATACCGTCTCGATCTGTGCGTATCCCACAACTCTTTACCATACCCAACTCTAACAATAATGTGTCTCAGAACAGTCCAATCTCAAGAATGTGCACTAGTTACAACCAAATATGCTCCAAGGTTGATATTTTTTTCGACTCATTTAGCGAATTTAAAACCTTGATACTTAAGGAAAACATCTGAAGAATAGAATATGTAATCTAATGTGTGGTATTGTTTCCAATGAAGCATTACAACATTGAGTGCTGTGTACGGTTGTAATTGGAGTTCAGACCTACATATTGTAAACTGCAATTTATAGTATTTGTTTGTTTTTGGTTTGTTGTCTGTTTCTGTACCTAATAAATAAATAAACGTACACAAAGAACACCCAGATTTAGACCAACAATTTGTGGATCACACAAAGTGTTGTCCGATATAGGATTTAAATCTACAATGCTTGACGAAATAGGAAGCCGCGTGGCGACCGCTTAAACCAAACCAGTCATAATATAATACATAAATTATGCTTATGTGTATCACATGTGCTTAGAAATGGAAACCAACCATTCATGACTGCCTCGGTGGCGCAGTGGTAGCGTATGCGACTGCTGTGATTGAGGTCACGGGTTCGATTCCCGGGTCAGAACAAACGTTTGTATGATCTACAAATATTTGTTTCGGAGCTTGGGTGTTTTCTATGTATGTATTTAGAAAAAAAAATTATTGTATCAGTTGTCACATCAATTGTACCTATAACACAAGCTCTACTTCTCTTGGGACTAGATGGCGTTGTGTGTTAGATGTCCGAAATACATATTTCTTATTTATTATCATTATAAGCACAATCGTATCATTTCATTTAATACATCGTGAATTGCGCAGACAAATAATCGAAACAACAAAATTTAGTTAACGCCATGTCGAAAAGACATTATTTATTGCCGGCAGCACATAAAAATAATATGTGTGTGCATTTATCATTATGTGGGGAACGACGCGTTACGCAATATTGACTTTTTAAATGCGAATATTATTTACAACTTTCTATTTCTTTCGCATCTTGCTCCAAATACATGTTTATTGGTTACATTAGTTTGTTATTATGAAAGCTAGCTTGGGTCATGATTCTGTAAATCTGTAAAATACATTTCGGCTGGCACGAGAATAAACGAGAACATGAATTACAGATATACAGATAGAATCACTAATCAATGTAATCAGCAACCCCCACGAGGGGGCTGGGGCAACGCTTACTCCTCCGCGCTGCCCTGTGGAATTCGTCACCAGACTTGCGATTCTCCCACAGGTAAATATCGCCTCAAGCGGATCAAAGGGAGAGATTAAGGACAAATTAGCCGGTACTAGCACACACGATATAAAACACATAAATACAATAAATCACAAATCAAATAAATAGAAAACTACTACGACTCAGGTGTGACCCATGTCACAATCTAGAGATATGGACGTCACGAGATCTGAGGAGAAACTGTCCCCTGTTTTCGATCGCGCCGCTTTATATAGATTTCATCCCCACCTCGCCTGACCCATGGAACCGTTCGATAGTGGCAAATGTTTATAATACTTTTATTATTCGGATACCCTCATTCCGACATACATAATTATATGTATTTGAGTTTGTGTTACAGTAGCTACATCGTATTCCTGTACTACAAATACGCACTAAATAATTATTTGTTTTTATTATATATATATCAGTTTGTGGTGGACTACTTGAACTTGAACTTGAACTCGCGGGCTGGGTTTCCGCAACTCGACGACTTTGATGCGCCTATTTTGCGTAGTGGGTCGGCACTAGTGGTGCCATCCCAGTTCCTCCAGGAAGCCTAGCCGACCCCTGGCGTTGCCGACGACCTCCTGAAGTGACCTCGGCGATCCAAGGTGTTTCGCCCGGTATTCTGCCACCCCAGGACATGCCAAGATGACATGGGCGGCTGTTTCCTCCTCCCCCATGCATGCTCTGCACAGAGGGCTGTCCGTTACACCTAGAGTAAAAAGGTGTTTGTTTAATAGTGCATGACCAGTCATTGCTCCGATCAGAAGTCGAAGCGGCGGCCTCTTAAGTTGTTTCAGCTTCCGTGACAATCCGGGATTGATCGTCGGGAGGGCCTCCTTGGTCTGCCTGCAGGTACAAAGGTTGGACCAATATAACTGGTGTTCTACCTTGGTGTTCTGTTGCAGTGTCCGTCGTAGCCAAGCAGCTGGCAAGGGCAATATTGGTTCTGGGCCGACTGCCCTTGTCTCCGATCCGCTCCTTGCTAGTGCATCAACTGCGTCGTTTCCGCGTGAGTTGCTATGTCCTTTGATCCACTGGAGAGTTATACTATTTGTAGTACTTACCACTGTCAGGGCTCTGTGGCATTCGTAGATCAGCCCTGAGGTAGTCGTGTGACTTTGTAGAGTTTGTAAGACTGATCGGCTGTCGGAAAGTATGCGGATGGGGTATTACGTTACCTTTCTGGAGATGATCGCATGTGCTGCCATTATCGTACCCATGCACTCTGCCTGGAAGACTGTGTTGTGGGCTCCTAATGGTGTCGAAATGTGTATGTTCAGGTCCTCAGGTATTGTGTCAGTTACCGCTTCCATGAGCGGTTCCTTACCTATGGCCTCATAGAGGATTTCGGTGTGTGGTACCCTAGGCGGTCTCCAGAGATTTTATTTCTTTAGCCGCATTGCTGCAGCTAGAGCCTCCTGCCTTATAAAGAGGTGGAGTGGTGGAAGAACTATGATGGCTTCCAGAGCCGCAGTAGGTGTAGTCCTCATGCAGCCCGTGGCCGCCAGACAGGCCAATCTCTGGAGTCGTTGTAGTTTAGCTTCGGCTGTGGATAGTTTGGTCCGTGGCCACCAGACTATCGCGCCGTAACTTACTATTGGTCGGATAACTGCTACCTGCTGATAGTGATAGTTTTACCTACCATTCTGCGGCACTGCCAGAATACGAGTGTTGCTTTTTCAATTTTGTTGTTGAGGTGGGCGCTCCAGTTTAGTCTGTGGTCGAATGTTACCCCTAGATACTTTACCTCAGACGAAAGTTGGAGCTCTGTATAGAACAGCTTAGGAAGTCGGTGGTTTCCCAGGTTCCGTTTGTTGGTGAACATTACCATTTCTTCCTTCTTCTTGTCCTTGTCTTCCTTGGGTTGACTAACAGTTCGTTGTCCACGCACCAGCGTTCCACTATTGCCAGTGCCGAGCGCGTGACATCGCATACTATACCTGCGTGCATGCCGCTTGTTAATATCACTATGTCATCCGCGTATCCGATGGTATAATGGTGATTGTTGTTCAGAGTGGTGATAAGGTCGTTAACCACTAGGTTCCATAGGATTGGTGAGAGGACGCCACCTTGGGGGCAGCCCTTCGCCATCAGTGCTTGTTTGGTAGCGTCTGCTTCGAGTCTGATGACTCTCTGGCTCAGCATCTTGTTTATCCACTCTATCATGACTGCAAGCACTCCGTGCCTTACCAGTGCTGCTGTTATGCTGGTGAATTTCGTTTTGTCGAAGGCTCCCTCTATATCTATGAAGGTGCCTAAGCACATCATCTTGTTTTTGATCGCCACCTCAATTTTGGTTGTGACCGCATGAAGTGCCGACTCTGTTGATTTACCTGGACTGTAGGCATGTTGGTTCGGGTGTAGTGGTGCTTGTGTCAGCGCCGTTTCCCTCAGGTGCCTGTCGCATAACCTCTCTAGTGTTTTTAGGAGGACACAGGTTAGGCTTATTGGTCTGAAGGATGTGGGATCCGAGTAGTCGGTTTTACCTGGTTTTGGTATGAAGATTGCTCTGACATCTCTCCACTGTCTTGGCACATATCTGTGTGCCAGACAGGCTCCCAGGACGTAGGTCAACCGTTGAGTAAGTGTCTTCCCTCCCCATTTAAGTAGGGCTGGGAAGATCCCGTCCGGGCCTGGAGATTTAAATGAGTCAAAGCTGTCGATTGCCCATTGCGTTTTATATGGGTCGATTACCTTGTGGGCCAGCTGCCATTCCTCCTCCGTTGGGATGGTTTCTTCATCTGGCCATCCGCCTGGACTGGTTATTTTACAGTCCGGGAAGTGTGTTGTTCCCAGAGTACGTTCTGCCTCTTCCGCCGAAGTGGTATAGGAGTTGTCTGGTTTTCGTAAGGACCCTAGTGATATGGCTGAGTTGTTGGAGAGAACTTTCCTTACCCTATTGGCCTATGCAGTAGACTCAATATTTGTGCAGAAGTTCCGCCATGAGTGGTGCTCCTGTATCTGAGTCGTTTTTTGTACCTGGACTTGGTGGCCTTGTATTTATCCCAGTCCTGGTCTGTGCCGGTGTTCATCGCTCTATTGAGTTGCTTCCTCATTTCCTGCCTGAGTCTCTCCAGCTCAGGCCCCCACCAGCTCTTATTTTTCATTTGGCCTGCTGGTGGGATGGATAGGGGGCATGTATGATGGTAACAGTCCATCATGGTGTCTGTGAGGAACTTTACCTGTTTTTCGATTTCTACGGTACCTGTGATCCTAGTTTGGTTACTTCCCTGTTCCAGGGCCTGGCCGATCCGCAGAGAGTACTGCGCGCGATCGGTTTTTTTTGGGTTTCGCCTAGGTGGTGCCGTGAGTATGCTTACCTGAAGGTCGAAACGAAACCATCTATGGTCCGAACATGATAAATCGTTGGACACGTGCCAGTTTGAGATGTGTTTCGCTACTTCTTCAGTTGCCAGGGTCAAAAATCAATGATTGTCTTGCTTCGTCTGTTGACGAATGTTGGTACAGAACCTGTATTTACTATGTTAAGGTTTGTCGTAAATAGGTATTCAACGAGCTTCCTACCTCTGTCGTTTCCTGTAGACATGCCCCACAAGGCATGGTGCGCGTTGGGGTCGGTTCCTACGATTAGCTCGAGTCCCGCCTCCTCGCAGTAGTGGACCAGCTGCGATAGGTCGTGCGGTGGTGGGTCATCGGCTTCAGGCATATAGACCGATGCCATGACCACCTGCGCAAGGCCGGTGTCCTGGGCTCCCTGCACCTTTATGGCACATATGTCTCTAGAACAGAAACTAGTTAGGGCCTGCATGTTTATGTCAGCTGTAGTGTATATGCATGTGCGGGGATTCTCTGGTCCCGCGTAAACTGTTAGCTTACCTCCCATGTTGCGGAGTCCGCAGACAGTGCCGTTTCTGACCCACGGCTCTTGGATCAGTATGACGGCTGTTTTGTTGACCTCCAACCACTTGCGGATCTGAGCCGTCGCGGTCAAGCTGTAGTGGAGGTTAGCCTGTAGGATGCTACACGCCGAGGAATGAGACAGCGCCATTGGAATCAGATTCCTCCTTTGCCATGTCCTCGTCCTCGGCTCCGCTCTCCTTTTGGATGGCCTAACTGCGTAGCCCCTCCGCGCACTCACCTCCACTGTCCGTGCGGTCGCGAAGAAGATCTTCTTCTTCCGCATCGGAGGCGGGGGCGGACCGCGTCGGAGCCTGGGACTCAGGTGCCGCGACTATGTCGACAGCATCTTTTGTCCCCTCCGCAGTGTCCATCGTTAGAGTGCAGGCACTGTTTTCTGCATCCCTGGAATCGGCTTCGGCTGGTGGATGCTCCACAAACTTGCCGCGGGGCCCCTGGAACTTGACGTACACCGTTCCCAGCATAAAGCTGAGCCGACGCCCGTGCTCGACCAGGGGTTTTACCACCGTCTCCGGGATGCTGACTACAACAAACGTGTCCGTCGCTTGCCTGTCCATCTTTAGTAGGAGCCATCTTTCGATGTCTGCCCACCGGTTTTGGAAGCGCAGCATGTGTGCTACCAGAGTCTTAGGTAGCCGTCGGTCAATATCGGCCTTCCCCGGCCCTCTGAATTGCTGCTGCCCGGCTTCATCGACTCCTCGAACAGCAGTTCTTCAATTTGTTTTTGGACCTCTTCAGACTGACTAAGGCTTAGGTTTTCCATGGCCGCAGTAGTTACTGCCGCCATTAGGTCCGCCTTGACCGCGCTCGCGTAGTCAATCTGAGCTGCTGCCGTACTTTCCACCTTTGGGGTGTCCGGTCCAGCTGCTGCCGTACCTTTAATCTTTGGGGTGTCCGGTCCAGCTGCTGCCATACCGTCCACCTTTGGGTTTTTTTTGTTTTTGGTTTGTCCATTTTATGTTTATGTATGTATTTCACCTCTCGAGCTTCCCACCCTCCGTGGAGCCCGCACCTTTGGGGATGTCACTAAGGACACCAGGAATACCCAAGAGGTATAGGGTCGTTGGGTTGGGACTCATGCGCGACATCAGGAACTGCAGACATGCGGCCCCCAGATGTGCCGCCTGTCCTCGCTCCGTCAGCATGGCCGAGTCCCAGTGTTTTCCCGGAGAACACCCCCCCCCCCCGAACCTCGCCTGCGGACCGTACCACCTCATCCGTACGGGACGCTGTGGTGGCTAGCTACAGGGCTACCGTTTTTTTTTCCGGACCAAAATTCCGGACCAAAGGGGGCGTGTTGCTTCAAGGAGGTATCTAACCCCGACCCCAATCAGCTCAACCCTCCAGGACTCCTTCATCCTGGCTTACGGCGCTCGACTGCGCAGGACTAGCGCAGGCATACTCCACCGAGGTCACCTGCTGGCCTTGGTAAAGGTCCTGCGTTATACCCCACAGGACAGGGTCCCTGGCCGAACTCCGCCACCTGCATACTCCGGCCTACTACCGTGCCCACCCCCACGACGAGGACGCGCCGTTCAGGACTTACCCAAGTGAGAAATAGAGAAGAGGACTCTATTTCGACTTGGGCCGGGTTAATGGACGTCCTTAATAAGTCCGTCCAAAAGCGCGGGCAACAACTAGTATAATTATATAAATCTTAGTTGGAGGCCTTTAGGCGGCTTAAAAACATCCAACGGCTTGTGGTGGACTAACGAGCAGACGAACCACGCGACGGTAAGTGATTACCGATACCCATGGACACCAGTAACACAAGATCCTTTAGATTGAAAGAAAGCAACGCATTGCTTTCTTGAATCCCCAAAATCTCACTAGATAAAGGGCAATAAAATAATATGTAATACACTTGAGGTCCCGGGTTCGATTCCCTTGTCGAAGTTTTTATATCACCTACAATCAGTATTTTTTAAGTCTTCTAGTTTTCTATCTGTAATCTGTATATATTTACAAAAAAAGATTATTAATGAGTATTCTATACATCAATCTAGCTGTCAGCTGAGCTCTCTCTTCTTAGTTCTAAGTAAGATGGAGTTGTGTGTCAGATACTAGTTTTTTTAATACTCTTACAAATTCCCATTTACCGAATCCTATTGAAGGAATCGGCTTTTTTACAAAAGTATATACCCATTCAATCTACTTGTAAAACGGTTAGTAAGACTGACATTAAAATATAACTAATTCATTTCTGAATCCGACGCTTAATCAAGATTCAATCTGGCTTAGTAACGACAGAACATATAAGCTCTAGTTAAAAATATGCCATTTATAAATTGTTTTGTCCCCATTTTGTAGTTGCGGTGGTTGTTCCTAACATTCGTGTCAAGGGAACTACGACGTTGTTATTTGCACAATTTATGGGGCTAAGACATTTGTGGCCTTCTCGATAGTTTGACTTAGTTTTATTCTCATTGATCTGGTGTATAAATTCTTGATGATAGATTTATTCTATCCCCCAAGGGGTGAGCAAGTACATGCTCCATACTAATATAATAAGTTCGAAAATAACTCCGCAGTCTATCTGGAACGCTTTCACCGCTAAAGACGTGGAAATATCTTCATTATTAAAGAAGGCCATATGTCCAATATATAGTTTAATGAATTAAAGATTGGAAATTTTGGACTATATTGATATTAGAGTTTTATGGCGTCATCATTATCATCAACAGCCTTAAGGGCTCCCACAGATAACTGCGAATTTGTAACGCATCCCAAATATCTGCGAGCTTGAATGCACCGCAAGAACTTCACGCCGCATCGCATCGCAGTTATGTGTGGGTGCCCTTAATATTATACTGATAGATATAACCTCACACAGGCCTTTTTTTAGAAAAGTGTTAAAAAGAATATACATACGAATGTGGATGGTTTGATTGTATTTAAGCAACTCATTTTTACTCTCAGTTATTTCTCATTTATTATATCTATAGTAGTTAAAATGTAATACCAATGTTTATATGTAGTTGTTTTATTTATATTTATGGTGTCATAATAACATAGTTTTAGGAATCAAACATATGGTAAGGTACTATAGATTTGTTTTGCAAACCATCAACAAATACACACACAATAACATTATCTAAAACTGTAAACTTTTTTTGGAGAATCAACGTCATACTGTACGATAATTACAGAAGCAAGAATTTATTGCAACTCAAACCAAACAAACTTAGTTCAAAGTTTACAAATCAAAAGATTTATTTTACGGATTTGTTTACGGGTGCGGCGCCAGCGCGACCGTCCAGCATCCATCCGGCAAAAACTATATCGAGACAGACGCATTCCAACTTGACGTTCTTGTTTACAAACGGATACTTGGCATAATACTAATTTAAATGCCTTTTCTCCGGACGATAAACAAGAAATAAAAACACATTTATGAATCTCACGAGTAAACAACATTTTACAAACTACTATTTAGTAATGTAGATACACAACAAAATTTCCACGTAAACGAGGTAGTATGTAACAAGACAGTTCCATAATGAATTATTGTTGTTTGTAAGAATTAAGAAAATAAAGTAAGGAAACTAATGTTAGAGGTCTTTAGGTTTACTGTTTATTTAGTTTAGATAAGGTTTCCTTTTTCTTTATGTTATTGTTACAGACGTGTTAGACAATATTCAGCGTTTTGATACAATCCTTTTTTCTTCCTGTCATATTGACGTCTGTCAAAATCAAATAACGTTCCGTTATTGCAAATAGGTATCCTAAACTGGCTGTAGATAAAACATCTCTGCTGTTTTATTCTTCTTTTTCTTATGGCAAATATAGCCTTATTTCTAAGAAGAGGGAGGCCTGTGTCAAGCTGTTTACTATTAAAAGCTGTTGATGATGGCGTACAGACGTGTCAGTTAATGGTAAGCGGCTACCGTCACCTATGGACACCTGCGGTTCAAGACTTACACCGAAAAGCAACACTTAACACTGGTCTTCTGAAAGATTCTATCAGTCTAGTTGAGCTGATTCATGAGAGCCGAAGTATGGCTTGCCCAAGATGTATTGTGTGTTAGTTAAACGCAAAATCTTAACAACCTCAATCGACAGACTGAAATTGACAGACACTAAAGTAATAAAATTGTCTGTATGCGTATATTTTTGTACGATGTTTAATGATAGTGATTAATCGTAGAGACAGCATTACAGACCTAAATTAAGTCGTAAAACATTTTTATACATATTTTTACTACTACTACATTTCATGCTTCTGTGAAATCTAGTCCATAGTATCTGCTATCCTGACGTCTCCTGAGTGTTATTTAACATTTAACTGGAAGAAGAAATGTCGCTATTACAGCAGTACCATGTGAACATGGCCGTCTAATAATATAAAAAAATAAGTTTAAAAATTCAAAAAAATAAACAAGAATCTCCAATATTTTTTTTGTCTTTTTGTCCCAATTTCATTGAGCAATGCTCCTGATACTTAGGCCTACAGGACTATACTAGTGTGTATATACACAAAATAAGATTATTAATTGACCTAAAATGTTGGAAATTAACTAGAAACATACAACAACACAACAAATTCAAGATCTGGTGACAGTTTTTATGACTGTAACATTTAGGTCAAATCTGGAATGAGAAAAGTTATCTTCGGGCTCTCGATTTTGTTGACTCCTTGCAATGTCACATATTTGACAGACTACTTATAGAACTAATAAGCAAAGGGTAGGAAGTTAATCCTAGTTAGCAAAAAGATTAAATGTGATTGGTTATTTGAAAACGTCAACCAAAAAATTTTGAATACATTCTGCAAAGCAACCACAATGTTGTCAAAAAAGTAATTTTTGGTTGTATTTGTTATGATTAATGTATTAGATTTCATTAGTTATGAAACTCTATATCTGGGGGCACGGTCGTGCCCCCGCCAAGACGAGCCAAGGGAAGCGCAAGGGCACCACCTACCTTTTCTCGAAGTGTTTCATCGTTTTTTTGAACCCTCATAACTTTGGTTCCCGATATACCAGATCATTCAAATTTTCAGGATACGATGTTAACAATATACTAATGAAACATACAAAGTTTCAATTGCATAGCTATGATACTTTAGATTTTATTGATACCTAAAAAACACCGATTTCGTCACTGACACACTGATGATCATCAAAACTGTTAGGGTACTTCCTGAAGTGCTACAAAGCTGGAATTTGGTATGTAAACTAAGTTTAGTATACAATCAACAAAAAAATTCATAAACCTATTACTTTTGCCCCCCAACCCCTTAATTTGGGGGATGAAAGTTTGTATGAGACTTTCACTAATTTTTATGCTAGACGTTTTATTTTTGGTATACGGACTTTTTCCAAATAAGAAAGAAAATGTACAAGATTTAAACCGCAAAAAAACTGCCTTAAGGAACTTACAAAAATAAATGAAATCCTACCAAAAACATTTTCATGTAAAATGTTGCCAAGACGACTGGATATGGCTTACCCTGTGAAAAAGATATCAGATCTCATGTAGAGCCAAGGTTCTGAATCTACACGCCATAACTCTACCAATCCTAACTTCATAAACTCTACATCTCAGTTAAAATGTATGGCTTGGCTGTTTCGTTACTTCAAAAACTAGATATTTGCAAACACAAAAGGCGTTCGTTTTCCCTTCGTGATGGTATGGTAGCGAAACGGCGAAGCCATACATTTTTACTGAGATGTAGAGTTTGTGAAGTTAGGGTTGGTAGAGTTAGGGCGTGTAGATTTAGAACCTTGGCTCTACACGAGATCTGATATCTTTTTCAAAGGGTAAGCCATATGCAGTCGTCTTGGCAACATTTTACATGAAAATGTTTTTGGTGGGATATGTATTTATATATATACTATATGAACTCTATGTATAATATGTATGTATTTACAAAAAAAAGTATATATGTATTTGTATCAGTTGTCTAGTACCCATAACACAAGCTCTGCTTACGTTGAGACTAGATGGCGTTCTGTGTTAGATGTCCGAAAATATTTATTTATTTATTATAACTATACGGGCCTACTCGTTCAAAACTCAAAAGGGAATCTGCCATCAGTTTTCTTATTTCCCTGTGAAAATACTACCCCATCTTTCTTACTTAGTTGTATTAGTTTTGCCATTCTTATTACACACATACACATTACATACAATTATATACATTTTCTTATTAAGCACACTGATATAATTTACGTCCGATTAAATTACGCATAGAAAAAGCAATTAAGGTATCTTCAATCTTGAGCAATTAAGTAGGATGAAGTCAAGTCAAGAGAAATGAAAAGTCAAACAGAAGAAAGATTTCCACAATAGCATGGTGATCACAACCGTGGCGGCTTATTGAGATGCTTCTGCATCATTGGGCCTTCGGTCTCCAACTCACCACCGAAACACGACAGCACAAATGTTGTTACACTTCTCCCTACTCCTTTGACTTTCAAAAATTAAGTACTCAGACCACACTCAAATACTTTGGTAATATAACATTAGAGATATTTTAACTGTGAGTAAATTAAGATAAAATCCTCATCCAGATGGCAGGAATGCCCGGCGTGCGGGCGACTGTAAGTGGGTCGACAGCATCCGGCACAGAGGTATGCTCCCCGATAAACTGTATATATTTACACTGTGACACTGAGTGGATTTAGTTAAAAGAACTAGGCATGTTATATGTATAAAGCCCTTTATCTGCAACGTCAACCTGTTATCAAGTTTTTTAAAACAAACAATCTATTTGGGATGTCTAAAATTCAAGACTTTCTTAGTCTTTGAAATGGTCAAGCTGTTCAGTTTAATTTAGAAGACTATATCACTTAAATTTATATATACTAGTAAAATGATTGCAGACATTGTTGTCAGCCCTAGATGATAAGTAACTGTGTAAATTTGAATTTTGATTCTGTGTCTTCAGAAATTATTAGTTTTATTTATATGAACTGGTTTTAATTTATCTTTTATTTCTAATTAAATATTTTTTTAGCAGGACAGATAGTTCTTAGTTATGTTAGTTCAAGATTTTTCTAAGCTTTTCTTTTTGTTATTGTGTATTGGAAACGATGCACAATAACATTACACTGAATGAATTATGTTTGGATTGTCTCTATATTTTACTACTTTCAGATTGTATATTAAACTTACGCGTCAAAATCCTTCAAGGCCAAAATAAACCTGAATGCTAATATTATACTTAAAGAACTTATATTTAGAATAGTATCTATAGGCATGAAACCTGTTTCCTGCGAGACAATGGCCTCACTCTAATCGAACCGGCCCATAGGCACCGTCAGATTTCCTATGGATTTGTAATAAGGTAATTCGTGCTGTGACGAATTAAGAATACGGACAGCTATCATTCATTCATCCCATAGGTTTATTTTTATGGAATAGTCGGCAAACGAGCAGACGTATCGCCTGATGGTAAGTGATTACCGCTGCCCATGGACACCCGCAACACCAGAGGCGTCACAAGTGCGTTGCCGGTCTTTGGGGAATGGGGAGGGGTTGGGTATGGGCCTCCGGTATCCTCACTCACTCGGTGAAACACAGCGCAAGCGCTATTCCACACCGGTTTTCTGTGAGGCCGTGATATCACTCCGGTTGGAGCGTCCCATTCATGCCGAAGCGTGGCTCTCCCACGAAGGTGTCGTAAGAGCTGACTATTCTGACTACGATAGAAAAATATGCAATTAAAAAAACTAAACCAATCCGTCTGGCTAGTGTGCGTCAGCGCCAGTGTCAGGCCAAAATATTTTTTTAAGGAGAGGCCAGCCTTGATGATTGATGAGGCCATATTCGACCAGCAGAGTAGTAAGGACTGTGGTGAAGAATGATTATTAAACTGTTGTCAAACCAATTTATAGATGTCTATTTTGTTGCTCTGGTATGTGCCAGGAAAAATCGAAAGACAAGCCAAGAGGTACACAAAAACACACAGGCGAGGTGATCATGCCTGGCGGGCCAACTCGCCGAAGGGCAGAGGCAGCGTCGACCAGCTTCGGAGCAAGCTGTCGGAAGTGCTCGTTGAAGAGCCACCTACTGTCGAGGATCAGGCCCAGAATCTCATCTGGGCCCGAACCGGTACGAGGACCGAGTTGACCACTATGGAGGAGGTAAACACCTACCTATCTTAACGTATTTTTGTGGCAATTTAATTTAATTTTTTTAACATTGTAGGGCAAATAGTTATTTATATATATTCTGACACTTTCTGTAATTTATTGGTACGTTAAAAAATGTCATACATGTTTGTTAGCTTTCTATTGCACTTGTTTCATGTCATGATTAGTGAGGAATTTCTGAGTTGCTGCATATCGCCGTTGGCCACGTTAGCTCATTATAAACACAGATATCTGTCGGAGAAAGAGATAAACTTCCTGGCGTTTAGCATTCCCGCTTTTGATCTATGTTTTTACATTTTAAAAATGCCAGGAAACGCATACACGTATGTGTCCAGTCGGTCTGGAGTTTTAAATAGAATTAACCAAAGCTATTTAGTTCTTTGTGGAAGTTGTTTAGAAATGACAGAGGAAGAGATAATATGGAAATGATTAAAGGAAGCGTGTACAGAAGTGTCAATTATTCACAACGATTATAGGAAATAATATTGTGGATTATTGTTTTTTTACAATAATCATATTCCCTGAATTGCACAATTTTCTCCAACCAATTTTTTATGTACATTCATCAGTAACCTTTGATGGCCCTAATTAAACTTAAATGTCATTTGTCGTTATTATCGTAAATAGTTAGATTTGCATTATAATTAGAAAATGTGTCATAGTATGTACAAGGGATGGCGTTGCAACGCGTCATGTCGCACTTATCGCGTCGTTTCGCTTAGCATTGCGTCGTGTTGCGTTTTATCACTTGGCGTCGTTTCGCTTACCGTTGCATCGCTTTCTATGCCGTTGCGTTGCGTTGTGTGTTATCATCTGACGGTGCTTTACTTATTGCTGCATCTCATCATATCATCGTTTTGCTTAGAATCATTTCGTTTGTAATTTCGTCACAAAACGTTACATGATGACATGTTGCGTTTCATGACGTGTATAACCATAAAACATCAAGTTTCATTATTGTGCATATAATAATATATAAACCCCATTTAGGTGTTAGTAAAAATGTGACCATAAAACAAGTAATCCATAAATGTAGTGAATACAACATAACCTTTTACCTTGCACTCGTGTATTATAATAAAGCGTTTGATTCCTTAAAACACGCAAAAATCTGGGAAGCTTTAGAAACACAAGGAGTTGAGGAAAAGTATATTCGATTGATTACCAACTAAATATACATTAACATGAAAGCTAAAATAAGAACCGAAAGAGATGGAGAGCTTTTTCCGATAAAAAGAGGAGTAAGGCAGGGTGATCCTTTGTCACCCAAACTTTTCTCAGCTGCTCTCGAACACGTGTTTAGACATTTGCAGTGGGACAACTATGGAATAAATATTATCGGAGTGAAACTAAACAATCTAAGATTTGCAGATGATCTTATAATAATTTCCGAAGATTCAACAAGTTTACAAAAGTGATAAAATAGGACTAGCAATGAATACGTCTAAAACTAAAATAATGTCAAACTCAGAAAACATGCCTATAATTATTAACGACAAAACCATAGAATATGTCAAGGAATACGAGTACCTCGGACAAATTATATCTCCAATAGACCAAACGACGAAAGAAATTAACAACAGAGTCACTTTGGCATGAAAAAGATACTGGTCTCTCAAAGAGGTAATGAAAACCCGCCTCGTACCCCTGAAAGCGAAGAGCAAAATATTTAATTAATGTATTCTGTCATGACATATGGATGCCAAACGTGGAGCTTAACTTATCATAAACATACATAGATTGGAAACTTGCCAGCACAGTATGGAACGAAGCATACTTAACACCAAGTTAAAAGATAAGAAAAAACTAGAAACTATAAGGAAGAAAACAAGAATCACAGATGTTACTTACTGTGTCAAAAAACTAAAATGGAGGTGGGCAGGACATATGATCTGATTAGGAGTAACAAAGATAAATGGTCTAGGGACGTAACGGAGTGGCGTCCGAGACATAACAAAAGAAGAAAAGGGAGACAGCGTCGTATATGGGAAGACGATATTATAAAAATAGCAGGACATACATGGAAAAGACAAGCGTGGAATCGCATTCGATGGAGAACTCTAGGGGAGGCCTATGCCTATGGGAGGACAGCAAGACAATCTTCACGTACCGGTGTCAAACAATTGTACAAGATATAGTAACTAATATTGTAAGATTAAGAAGGCTATTATTATTATTAAAAATGTGACCTAACCTCATAGATGTCAATGAAAAAACATTTAGTTTGCGATCACATAGAAGTTTCTTACTACTGTGTTTTCAGTCTAAACGACATAATTTATGTGATGTCTTGACAATGAACATGTTAAACATTATCTTCAACAAATTCAAGGGCTCTGATTAAATACTCAATTAAATTGTTTAGATTAAGATTCCCAAGAGATGACGTCAATGCTTTACAAATATATTCTTTAAAACACACTCCAATGTATGTACAGACTTGATTCTTTTGATAACCCGTTTAGCATTAAAGAATTATTACGGTTGCACTTCAGTTCTGTATCCTGACTGAAGCATTTTGAAAATGAATATTATTAAAAAATGAGGCATAAATTTCTGGAGTGGTGATCACGTACTGAAACACCGTGAGTGGGCCCCCTACAAGGTGGTCCGACGACGTCGATGAAGGTCGCGGGAAACTGCTGGATACGGGCAGTTTAGAACCGGTTGTTTTGGTGAGCCTCGTAGGAGGCCTATGTAAAGCAGAGGACGTCTTTAGGTTGAGATGATGGTGATAACGCAATAAAATTGAAAAGGAGCAAAACTGAGATTACGAAGTTCGTAGCAGGTTGAGTCAAGTGCTACATGTGCTACGAGAAAATACTTCGTAGCATTCTGTAGCAGATAAATTTGACTGAATCTGTATTCATAATAACGAAATATAGTAACAATTTACGACTGAATAGAGGAAACAGCTATCAAAACATCATATGAGCTGTTACAATTTGTAAAAGATAATATATTTGATATAATGGAACATAAAATTAATTGCGCGTTTGTTGTTATTGCAAATTGCCTTCTTTATTTTTCATTTGAAATTTTCCGGTTTGTGTTTCTCTTAAATTTATTATTTCAGAAGTTACAATTGCATGCATTGTTTAATTAGATAAATGAGCAATACGTGTTATGTCTTTAGATCAGCTGTGTATCGTATGTAGGGTTGGCAGTGCACTTTGGTAATCAGAATATAATCTTGATTGATATATCAGGTACTTAGGTTAGTTTAAACATATATTAATTATCAATAAGCTTTAACACTTTTCCTTAGACATTAAACTATCCTATAGGTAGTTGACTTATGTGCTCTTTTCTAGTACCTACAAAGAATTTGTTTTGTACAAACAATCTGTGGGAAAAAACTCGTCTGCTGTATTTTCAGACCCATACAACCTTCAAACAATCATGAAAAGTACTCACTTCTGATTCCTTTTGTTGCAGGTGTTTGTTAGACGATGGTAAGCACTTACCCGATGATCCATTGGCACGTCACTCCCATTATCGCAAAATCGGGCGTTTAAAATGAGTGATCCATGAGATATATCAATTCTTTTTTCACCATCAAATTATATATAGTGCTTTCAAAAACTAAAAAATATCATACTGATATTAGAACCGTTATCTAATGATTTGTGTCTATCAAATAAGCCGAGTGGTATTTTAATATAAGCAATGGTGCCATTGACCTTTTGTTTATTTTCAGAAGAATCCAACCGCTATTTCACTAAGCCGCTAATTTTATATAAAACGAATTAAATTACTGCGTATACGAGATGTTATATTATGTGAAAAATATTTTGATGAGTCAATAGCGAAGATATACTACTAATATTATAAACGCGAAAGTTTGTAAGTATGGATGGATGTTTGTTACTCTTTCACGCAAAAAGTACTGTACGGATTTGGATGAAACTTTACAATAATGTAGCTTATACATCAGAATAACACATAGGCTACTATTTGCAGCGATAACCAACATACACGCGGGTGGAGCCGCCGGCAATAGCTAGTCATATATATTTCTCCGTCTTATGCAAAGCGACAAGATTAAACTTGTGCAACTGTACGTATAGCTTGCGTATTAAAAATCAAATATCTGTGAACACTGACAGTATCAAAAGTAGAAGAAATATATGCATATGAAGGTAGGTGAAACATAGGTCAATCTGTAACTGAGGGACATTCAGTCTTGAAGTTTATTAGTATTATTGCACAGTTTCAATTTTCATCAAAGCAGTATGTTCTTATAGAGTCTGGTGATTCGTACTTTAAACTGATCCAGAAATGAAAAGATTGATTTGTACACAGGATAAATAAAATCTTGTGGTGAACACGATGTATTTTAGTCTGTATGTTTATCAAAAATCCAGTTACGTTAGTCTCTCCATCGAACTCAGTGCCGTGTGTGAGTTATCTCAAAGTATTAGAATATTATCACCATTAACTTTCAGCCACAGATCAAACGCCAAACATACACCTCATTTAAAGAGTAAATGAATCGGCAGGGCTCTGCATCTGCAAACTTCACAAGAGTGTCATATTTAACCGACTTCCAAAAAGGAGGAGGTTCTATGTTCCACTGTATGTATTTTTTTTTTTTTTTTTTATGTATGTTACCTGATTACTCCGTCAGTTGTGGACCGATTTTGAAATTTTTTTTTGTATTCGACAGGGTATGCTTCCGTGGTGGTCCCATTGCCAGCATATCAGGATCTGATGATGGGATCCCAGGGAAATCGAGGAAAACCCTCATTTTTTATAGGCACATACTATGTTTTTCGTATATTTTCTGAAGTTACACCGGTATTTGCGTCTGGTAGTCATCATTTTATGATGATGAGCTGATGATGTAAGGTACCACTCCTTAACGGTTAGGAGTTGGAGGATAAATCTTTAAATATCATATGTATATAAGTTACCTTTAGTCGTATTCTTACAAATTATTTAGGTAAGCTGATGATGGAAGGTGGAAGGTACAACTCCTCACGGTTAGGAGTTGGAGAATAATTATTTCAATTTCATACGTATCTAAAGACCTTCAGTCGTATACTTTCAAGCTATTTAGGTGAGCTGATGATAGAAGATTAAACTCTTCAACAGTTAGGGATTAGATGATGATTTTAATATTACACGTACCTTAATTTGTATTCTTGATGATGAAATTTGATGAAATAATTCAACTTACTACTTACCTACGATTGTTTGCACTAAAAACTGTAAAATAAAAACTTTTTATAAAAAAAAAAAACCGACTTCCAAAAACATCCAACGAAAACCCTCTGTCAAAAAACACTTAAAAGCGTAAAATAAACTGGTTCTTCATAAATTGCCTATACCTAATTCTTTATTCATTTAAATAGTAGTATTATAATGGGTGCTAGGTACCTAAAATCTGTTTGAAGTCGGTGCTAAGCCAAAAAGAATACAAACGAACAATTACAAAAGTCTAAGCGATAGTCACTTGGCACCGACTTCAAACATATTTAAGGTACCTAGCACCCATTATAATACTACTATTTAAATGAATAAAGAATTAGGTATAGGCAATTTATGAAGAACCAGTTTATTTTACGCTTTTAAGTGTTTTTTGACAGAGAGTTTTCGTTGGATGTTTTTGGAAGTCGGTATTTTTTTTTTATAAAAAGTTTTTTTTACGTTGAACTTTCCGGTACGTGGTCTCCACACGAGAAGCTTTTTTGACATTAATTTAATATTATACGACTTACATCATGTCTCACATACCCGTTTAAAGTAATGTATATACATTTCACCAATAAGTCGTATTTTTATTTGGCAATGATTTGCAATAAATAATCAAACAAACCATACTCGAAAATTAATCACCAGTGAATTCGTACCCATGTTCTTTAACAAATAAAGTTTTTCTGCCTTCGGATCAAAGCCTTTCATTTCGATGTCCGTCTACTCACAATATTCACCTGCGTACATAACTCAGCCCTCTAATTTCAACATAATCATTAATATTTCATTTGTAGATTTGTTGCGATGACGTGGCGCATACCACATAGCGTTGTCATGGTGGCTCTCTGCCAAATAATGAATACCAACACCTCGTTAATGCGTCGCTCGCAGGTATAGGGCCAGCTTTCTATCGCGAAAGGTTACGTGAGTTTATGAATTATTTTAGGATAGATAAATTCTGACCTAAGTATCTAATCTGTATATTAGTTATATCAAAAAAAAACCCTTTGTAAACAAATATTGTTAAAAACACTTCAATTATATCGACCGTTTGCCCGCCAAATAGTGAATTTCAATTGGTTATTCAGAATATAGACAGTCAGGTGGCTCAATCAAGACGTTCCGCGTTCCTTAGAACATACACTGGACCACCGCGATTTTATCTTTTTTTATATTTATGTTTTTAGGAACAAATCATATACACATAATATGAGAAGAATTTAAATATTTTACATACTTTTAATCTCAAAAGCTTATTGTACCTCACTACTGGACAATTGTTATAACTTGAAATCAGTTGAAAATACCTCATCTATAGCTTTTACTTTATCCAACTTTTAAAATATGCGACAGAAATGACCGCATACTTTTGTTGCGATCTATTTTATAAATAGCTCGTAAACATTCCATGATTACGTAATATTTAAAAGTTTTTGTTTTGATGCCGAACAGCTAATGTCAGTTTACATAAGGCAGAATAAATAGACGTTCAAAACAAGCAGCGCCTACGTTCACTGCAAATAGCTCTGTCTGCCCCTTGTGGGTGAGTTAGGTGACTAAGAGGTCACGCGAGGTTGGCTGGAGGTTAGGAGGGGGAGGCTATGAATCGGCAATATCTTATCGTTAAGAGACTGCAACACAACACATTACACAATAAAATAAAAGAGATTTCATCTGGTTGTTAAACGTAACACTATCGACAATTTTATGATAGTTTGCTTTTGGTAAAAACCAATGACACAATATACTAAATAGACCGACCCTCCCCTGGCCCAAACTGTACACCGATAAAAGCTAGAAAAATTCACCTAAATCTAGATGGCGCGCAAAAATAAGGTACTAGAAATAGTTTAACAAACTCTATCACTATTTTATTGATATGCTTCAATTATAGTAATTATTTTATTATTTTTCGAATATAAATCTTACTTTCTAATGCTTGTTTAAAAAAAATATTTTTCAATTGTGTAACTATAAGTTATCACCTATTTTTAGGAGATGTCGTTGCAATCGATTTAAATAAACTTGAATGTAATGACCTATTTACTACGCTAGATGTCACATTTATAAGTTATTGATATGACATATAGAATATTAAATGCTGGATGCGCGATGATAGCGCCACCAAGTGGCTACAATTACGTCGGACTTGGATTTGTCAAATGGTTAGTTGTCTTACGAAGAGTAAGTAAACAAACAAATTATTTCAACGAAACATCGTAAAGGGGCGTCCATTAATTACGTGAGGCATTTTCGTGAATTTTTCGACCTCCCCTCCCGCCTTGGTGAGATATCGTAAGATTTTCCTCAACTCCCTCCCCCGTCCCCAAATCTCACGCAAGATTTTTCAAATTTATGTTTTGGCTTTAAACGTGTTGGATTATTGAACTTGTTCTGTTACTTCTATTGAAGACTAGCAAAGCAAAATGGAATGCTACTTCGCTGCTCTGCGGAATTCGGACGAATACGACAAACACTATTGTGTCAGATTTGGCCATATTTTATTCGGAAATAATTTTTCACCCAATATTACACAATAATTACGTGATATTTGCCAAGACCCCCCTTAGTGAGATTTGAAAATATTTAGCTCAATCCCCTCCCCCCTAAAACACCTTACGTAATTAATGGAAGCCCCCTAATTTAAATATATTCTATTCGATCGTGTAAATCTATGGTGTAGATAATAATGTTGAGCGATTTCCTGTCTGATATGGCATAATCAATAAATTTTAGGTCATTATATGTCATTTTAATATAAAATAAATGATTGAACTGCAAAGTATAATCTTTATTTTGGAACGAAGTTCCTTATCGCGCGTTGCGAAAGGGGGCTAGACGGAAAAAAATGTAACGACACTTTTCGTGCCAAAAGTTGTAATGACACTTTTAACACTTTTTGAATTAAAATCACTTGTACTTATTCCACTATTTTATTTTTGTTTACACCTGACCGGTTTCGCCTTATGGCATCATCAAAGGTTACTCTAATCTAATCGAGAGTATAAATTACAAAAAAATGACACTTTTAACATTGAATTGACGTCATAGTGCTGGATACTCAACGTTAAATATAACAAACTGATTGCCAACGTCCATACCATGTTGAATACACCGGCTCTCGTCCGATCATCGACGTTAAGCAACATCGGGCGTGGTTAGTACTTGGATAGGTGACCGCCTGGGAATACCACGTGATGTTGGGTTTTTGCATTTATTTACAGAAAATATATTGTTTTATAGTATATTTTGTAAAGCTTGATTATTATTAAAATAATTTGAGTATTTTATGCGCATTTTTATTAGTAGGAGCATATCAAATATAATATATATATAAACTTCGTTCCATCTGGGTGTTCCTTGACACCTCTCAAGTTTTTATTATACATATTTTAATTTGTACAACAAGTAATATTAAAATCGCATTAAATCAGTCAGGAGATTAACAAATAAATATTATTTCATATACATACACTTTAAACAGTTTTCTAACAATTTTTTTATCCTATTATTTAAATTACGGCAAAAACCAAAATCTGATGACAGCATTTTAAAATCTAAAAGAGTTCAGAAGAGGTTTCTAGAGAATTGACATTGATGCAGCTACGAAAATAAAGGTTATGAATTGGACAGAAGACGAAAATAAATTCAGCTTGTCATTATTTCACAAATCTAAAGTGTATTTTTTTCTAAGGCGGCAAGGTGTAGTACTTGCCGCCCCAACCACAATCCGAAACTCCGAAAGTGGCTAGCAAAATCCGATTGTTTTGCCCTGATCTATTTAAGAAAAGAATAACAGAAATACGAAATGCATTAATTAAAGATAAAGCTTGTGAGATCACTTTCGATGAAATCGCTATAATGTGTAACTTATAATATTCCATCAGCAGTAAAAGCTAGTAGTAAATAAATAAACTATTTGATAATAAGTGGACTTCTGCTAAAAGCTGTATTTTGCGGTCGGGCTACGAAAAACCAAAATACATGCAAGAAATCAGTGATATCTAGTAACTTTCCCTTTTTCTTTTGTAACGTTTTGTAAAATTATTTGCGTTTTTTGATGTGCCACATTTCAAAAAGTAAAATTTCAAAAGTATTCAAAATCATTTTTTAAACAATATCTATGTTAACGGCAATGAGCAAATTTCGTTTCAAGATGTTACCAAACCATATGAAATAGACAAAACTTAAAACTTGAGTCGATCACTTATAAAATTGACAGATCGGCCCATTGAACAGTAAAAAAAAATATGGGATGCCATAGAAACACGCATTGTTTAAAAAAGTAACACATGCATTAAATGCGATAAAGAAGGGCAAAAATTATTTGAAAAATTACACAATTAACAAAAACAAAAACCAACTTCAATGTTCGACTTGATTTCTCTTGGATGCCATTATCAGATCTTAATGTCCTTATCATGGTACCACCGTTGGGACATCTCCTTTCCATTAAAAAAAGAATCATCAAAATCGGTTCATAAACGACGAAGTTATCCGCGAACACACATTAAAAAAAAAACATATATACGGTCGAATTGAAAAACCTCCTCCTTTTTTTGAAGTCGGTTAAAAATTGAATCAGGATGTAATAGAAAATTTGTTTGCGCAATTTCGGCAAAAGGCTGGCTGAAACAAAAATCCAACAGCAAAGTTGCTAAGGGCCATATTTAGGAGTAATTTAGTTAATTTCTTAAAGAGTCCCCATAACAAAAAACTGTGAGGATGAAAATGGTGATTTTATCCAGTTAGCCGTTGGAGAAAGCAAATAATTTTATCCAAAACACGCAGTAAACAACGAGAAACAATGCACTCATTCATGAGTGACGGCAACTTATTTATTTATTATTTACCGCTGCCCATGGATACCCGCAACACCAGAGGTATCACAAAGCTTTTAAGGAGAAGTATGCTCTTTTCTTGAAGATTGATTGAAGGTCGTATTGGTCCGGGAATACCACAGTCGACAGTTCATTCCACAGTTTTGTTGTGTAGGGCAGAAATTTTCTCGAAAAGCGCACAGTTGACACCTAAATGATGAGGATGAAACTGCAGTCGCGTAGGATGATGGCGAAAAAGGGAGGCAGGGATCAATTCAATCAATTGCTCGGAGTACTCCCCATTGTAAATACGATAGCAGATGCGTAACGGAGCCACGTCTCTACACAGCGCGTGCAGCGCCAGAGATTCCAGCCGAATTGAAACTTCTTGACAATTGACGATTTGATTCGATTGTATATTAGTATTTCAATCATAGACGAATTGAATTTAGCGTGAAATAAGAAATAGGTACATTTTGTATAGGTACTCAGAACAATAAAATTACTTGAGGAACTTGATGAACTTGTAAGAGTTGGTTTCCAGATGTTTAATTTTGTGCAAAAAAAAAAGCTGGCAAGTGGCTTAGAAACTTCAGTCAACACATGTAAACAATGAAGGCCTAGCAAATACTAAGTAAATTATTAAAATATTCAAGGAGCTTTTACAAATGCGTGTGAACTTTTCAACACCTACCCACGAAAAAAAATATATTAACTTAATAAAGATTAAGTTTTACTTAAATATTTAAAAAGTGAAGATTATGAGCGTTTACATTATTTTTCTTTCAGTAATCGACATAGATATCATTATTGTGACATAATAAAATATACGTGTCGTTCCAAGATGAATATCTGAGGCCACTTTAAGCCGCCTCAATCGTGTTCAATTCAGTTCTCGTACTGTATTAATCCCAAATAATGTATCTAGGCCGTTCCTTAACAGTAGGTTGACGACAGTTTCACACACACACTTTCGATAGTTTGCTCGAAAGCTTTTGCCGAATTTAGGTAAACTGAGTGTTGCGACAAGATGGAACGCAGAATTCTCCGGTTAATAACACTTTACGGTACCCGGTGTAGACGGTAGCACTGACCGCCTAGAGTAGGGTGCGCCACAGGAGAGTAGAGAGTAGACAGTAGAGAGTGTTGTTGGTTTGAGCCACACACGTTTATCACCTAATGTCTACGGAGGCAGAATGCGCGTTGGCAGGAATATCCATGTGGGATTCGTTCCGCGTAACGCAGGTTCTTTCCGGTCACAGTTGCTTCGGAAATACCTGCACGCGGTTACTAGAAGTGAGTTGAATCCTGCCTGTCCAGTGTATTGAGCCGATTCCTTGTGCCATAACTTGAGCATCGCAGCGTTGGATACAGAATGCAGTTATGGGAGAATATATCTCGCTGCCAACCATGTTATGCTCCATAGTGGATAGCAACAGAGTTTTATCTTCTGCGAAGATGACATTGCACATAAAGAGGTGGCGGAAAGGACCAAGGATGAAAATTTCTACTTGGACCTAATTTGCCGCCAGCCGCTGAAACGGACGCAGCAGTGCATTCTAGCAACTCATGCCACCTTCAGTGGTAATAAAGAGAAAATGTTTAGTTAAAATTACTAATTTAAATTGTAATATTTAACTGCTATTGAGATGTCTTATAAACAGATATTTACAAAGATGTATTTTAACAAGCATATAGAATTTCTCAAACAGTACTATTAATACATTATTTCTTCTTGTTAAACTGCCAAGACTTATTTTCTCCATTTCTATTACAGTAATGTAGTTTTTTTAAATCGTTTAATTTGCCGCCCCCTAAAAGAAGCCGCCCTAGGCTTCAGCCTACTGAGCTTTCACCACTGAATAATATAACATGTATAATACATGGATTTTTTTCAACAAATTTTGATTATTATAACACAATTAAGTAGCTAGACCTACATACAGAGTTTTATGTGAAAATTTAAAAAGTTTCATACAAAAATTAATAAAAAAATATATTCATGTACCGTATTTACTGAGAAGCATTTATTAAGAAGCTGTTTATTTGAAATTATAAACAGACATTTCAATTTTATTTATTTGTGTGTATAGATGGCTCTTGGACGATTTAATAAAATATCACATAAATTACTTATGTAATTATGTGGAAAACGACATCTAGTGGGACATTTTGCACTAATACAAAAACAAATAAACTTGACAGTTTACTCTCGGATTCGTATCGGAGTAGAAGCTCAGAAAATATCTTTGAAATTTACAATTTGATACACTTAGTGACATCTAGTGAACATTAAGTTTATTATACATCCGCGTACAACTCTAAGTTCATGCGGTGTAAGTCTATAGTTATATTTCGTCAGTGGTAAAAACACTTATTTCTATATTGCCCTTATCAGCGACTACTTTATTTAACAATTTTTAATGAACCATGTAATGAAGACACATTGGACAATAAGTCTTACATCCCTTAATAAAGTGGGACCACGGACCGCGGGATATTATCACTTCACCTGGCAATATCGTTCAATCTTATACAAAATTATCCGAGACCATAATATTATTTACACCAGAGCAACATGGGCTAAATAGCCCTGACTCTTCATTAACTAAATGTGCACCTTTTATATACATCCTTTCGCCTTGACAATGATTATACGTGCGCCGGCTAGTCAAGGGTCACCAGCCATCATCAATTAAACAGCGTAAGACATTGAATTATATTATTGTAAATAATTATAATTAAGTCATACATGACGTAGACACTCGTTTCATTTGCACGTGTAAAAGGTTGTGTAAAAATAAACGTATTATCTAAACAACTTTACTTGCGTACATTCAATAATGTATCTAAAATAAAGTAGTGTTTTTTAAACATAAATAAATTTAGTTTAAATCTAGACTAGCCTATGATTCACACTTAGTTACTGCGTACATTTGTTTGGTATTACCACTATTATAAGTATATTTAAAAGTTCGGACTTAGTCATGCCAGATGAGTTAAATGGATCTACATCTGGAGATAGATAAATCTGGAGAAACTCGGTACAGAGATAGATTATAATCTGGAAAAATACATATTTTAGTCAAAATCGTTACTAAGAACAGCGAACCTGTGAGTAACGACTGGCATAGAACAAACATGAAATAACAACATTAATTCGCCTGCCGAACTTGATACTTGTCTTGCGTGTTGTCTTGTAAGAACACCGGTCTGAAACAGTCTCTATTATGTTACAATCATTTATAAGCGTGGTAATCATTAGTGATTTGTTACTGATTACAATTATTTTCTACCATAAATATGGTAAACCGTCATCTGTGGTTTTTGAAATAAATTTGATCTAGATTTCTCACATTTGAATCATGTATGCAGCGCTCACGTACTCAAACGTACTGAGGTGGCATCAGAGTGAAGACCGGCCTTATCATCAATAATTTGCAACATTGTTCATCTATACTTCCTAAAGCTTTGATCATAAATTCACGCCGTGACTCTGGCACAAAGTTTCTGCCAAACATTTAGCTTCTCTCGTTCATAATAACACGTGCTAAAATATTTTAACGTGTATCTGTCATCTTAGGTTCTACGGAAAAGTACAAGGGTATTGAGTGACGCAGTACAAAATAACAGTGTTATATTATTCCGCTTAAAAAAACACTCTCAAATATTACAATGTCTTATCCAGACATTGTTTTCCCTAATTTTGACATTCGAAATGTATATGGCTGGCCGGCCTAAGGAGGTGACTGTTCTTGATATTGACGGTAAGTTTTATTTAGTAACTAGCTGACCCACGCAACGTCGTTTACGTCTCCTATTGCCCGTAGCGTAAAAATTTTCCCCTTTTTTGTAAAATTCTTCATTGGTGTTCCGCTCCTATTGGTCTTAGCGTGATGATATATAGCCTATAGCCTTTCCCGATAAATGTACTATCCAACACTGAAATAATTTTTCAAATCGTACCAGCGGTTCCTGAGATTAGCGCGTTCAAACAAACAAACTCTTCAGCTTTATAATATTACTAGCTTTTGCCCGCGGCTTCGCTCACGCATCAGTAGATATTACAATGCATTCCAATAAACAGTGCAACTTAATTTTTAGTCAATATTTGAAGCAAATCTACAAGGAATCACTAATTCATTTTGTATTTTATCTTACTGTTTGAATTTTTAAATTTACCATGGCCTCACAGAAAACCGGTGTTCATTAAAGATCTCACTTATGGCCCTTAGTGAGTGTAATAAAATTGACTAAAAATATGAGAGTACATCTGAGAGGTGACGCATCTGCTGGTGAATTTGCTAATCTTATAAAAAAAATTGGGAACGGAGATTTGCCTTTAAAAGATGGTTTGATTGCCATCCCAGATAAATTGTGTAGAATCGTGCACACAGTAGGGGAACTTTTATATAATGCGGAAATATTTAATATACTTAAAGTACTTCCTTGTAAACTACATTTTTTACTGAGTTCGTGGTCGGCGCCAGTAAAACCAGGCTAGTTGGAGCACTGACACGAGAGCAAGCCACATAAAATTGGCCATGGGAAAAACACCCCCCCTCCCTTAAATCCACCCCAGCGAATTTTAGAGTCTGGCCCTGTGATTTATTTATTGTCATTGCAAAGCAGACATTCACTGGAAATTGAAGTCTTTTAAATTCGAATGGTAAGTCGTTGGGTACCAAAGGGATTCGGGGTATAAAGATCGTCTCTCCCCTAGCGCACCCAGTCAATATGGTAGCTTCTAATACGTTCCGATGTAAGAATTTGATTTGAAGCCTGGTTCCATTACAAAGTTTTGGCGGTTTTAAATTCCTTAACAGCATAATTGGTGTGCCTATTTTTAATTTAAGTTTGTGATATGGAAGACCAGATGGTTTTAGAGAGTTTAAGAATTCAACTGGGTAATGCACGGCATCATCTGGGTTCATTACAGAGTCTATGGAAGCGTAAACCATTTCATTTCCTTGAAAAGAATTCAAAAGGAGCTCATTTATTACCGCGGCTTGGTCATTTCTAGGGGTGAGAATGGCGCGCTCACACAACCATTCCGCAGATTTATCCTGAAGGTGGGCAACATCTGGATAAATACTATCTAAAAGTTCCCCTACTGTGTGCACGATTCTACACAATTTATCTGGGATGGCAATCAAACCATCTTTTAAAGGCAAATCTCCGTTCCCAATTTTTAATATAAGATTAGCAAATTCACCAGCAGATGCGTCACCTCTCAGATGTACTCTCATATTTTTAGTCAATTTTATTACACTCACTAAGGGCCATAAGTGAGATCTTTTGAGGCATGCTTTGACCTCGTCAGCACGAGTACCTTTAGGAATAACTGGTAATGTTTGGCGAAAATCACCTGCTAACAACACTGTTACTCCACCCATTATTTTTTTATTGTCCCTTAAGTCTTGTAAAGTCCTATTTAAAGCTTCTATGCCGCCCTTATGAGCCATCGTGCACTCATCCCAGACAATTATTTTTGTTATTCGTAACACGTGGGCAAGATCGCTCTGTTTCGATATGTTACACATGGGGGTTTCTACATTTGTTAAATTAAGAGGCAGTTTAAAGGCAGCATGTGCAGTCTGACCTCCTTCTAGAAGCGTAGCCGCTATTCCAGACGAAGCGACCGCTAGAGCAATGCCACGCGTACTTCTCACTTTTGCTAAAATTAAATTTAGGAGATAAGTTTTGCCAGTGCCACCTGGAGCGTCGAGAAATAAAATGTTTCCTTCGCCTGATTCTACACTTCCTATCACTCTGTTGTAAATTGACTTTTGTTCCTTAGTTAGAGAATTTTCATTATTACTTAATGACATCTGTAAAGCCAGTACATCGTAGCTAGTTTCCCTAAAATAATAAGTGTTTCCTAAAGATTGAAGCCTGCTTGGTTGCGGTAAGCCATACTCTTTTAGAGCGCGTCCACTTAAGGCCAAAACTGATTCCTCAATTACTGAGAGACACTTATTGAAAACTTCATCAATGTACTGGTTTACATTACTTCCTGTTTGTTTTTGAACTTGCCACATGAAGTCTTCTGACAGATTTTCTTTAAATTGTTCCCAAAGACTTAGCGGATCCGAAACTTGGCAGAATGCTAGCATAACTACAAATAGCTCACGCATTCTAAATGGAGACTGACAAAGGGCAGCTTCTTTCAAGGCTAAATGCCAGTGTTGGTCATCTTCCAGTAAGCCCAATGCCTTGCATGCTGATTGAAAGGTAGGATATGTCACACCATTAACGGTCTTTAATTCGTCAAACGAAATTGGACCGCGAACTACGTGCAAAAGCATACGGAGATGGTAGCATTCGGTATTGTTTGGGTGTATAGTGTACACTCTGCCCAAAACATGCTCTTTTTTAATACCTGGCCACCCTTCAATATTTATTCCTCTTTTTCTCCGCACGAATTTCTGATTATCCCATACATAGTATGCAGGTACTTCAACATATAATAGTGTCTTAGCAAAATCATCTTTTTGACATAGTTCAAAAAATGAAAGTAACGTTGTATTAGGAGGACTCGATATTCTGTCAGTGAGATTTTGTTCATTGAAATATATCCTTTGACCGTTTTCTAGATGAACCGCAAGATGAAACACGGGAGGAAAACGCTCATGAATTGGAAAACTATAAATCCTCCATACTGCCTCTGAGCTACTTATGTATCGTCCACTCTCGTACATTTCGATTTCGTCTTTATCATTTTTAAGAGTAATTGTGGCTTGGTCTGACCCTTTATTCACATATTTACACACGTATTTAATGGACTTAACTGAGTGACAATACTCTATATTGATATGAGCGTTAAATATCCTTAGAAGCACTGGATTGTAAGGTACAACCCAGCGATTATCTAGATCCACTCCTTTAATATTTACAGTGTAGCCTCCATTACCTGTAGATCGCCTTCTGTACAGTGGGTAACCGTCGCCACCAGTTTGTGTTTCGCTGATTAGGGGTTTGGGGTAATTTTTAGTGCAAGTGTTATTATTCATGCACGGAGAGTTATAATTGAAACTTCCACAAGGACCATGTATCATGTTACATTTGACGATCTCAAAAAGTTTAGGATCAAGCTCCGGATTAGGTATTTCAGCAAAAATTATACTATCGATAACATCAGGTGAAATATGATCTACTAACCAAAGTAGTACGTGAATATGCGGAAGCCCTCTTTTCTGCCATTCCACAGAATACATATGACATTTTACCCCACCAAATATTTTTCCTTTAGTTAATAGATTCATAAACTTTTTAACTTTAACATGGAAAACTCTTGAAATTATATCGTGGCGATCATATGATGTTTGACCTGGAAGTAGCTTTTTAGTAATTTCTTCCCACCGAGGGTTGCACGTAAAAGTTATGAAAAGGTCAGGGCGACCATAATGGCGAACATAAGTCATGGCATCTTGGGTTCGCTCATGCATATATCTCGACCCACCTGTAAAAGAGGAAGGCAGCACAACCATTTGACCAATCTGGGCACCGTCAGCATCTTGTCGTCCAACGGCGTCCTTTAGATGAATATAATTTTCAGAACGTAGCTTTGATTGATTTTTCCTTATGAAATTAAGCCGTTCGGTCTCTATTTTAGCATATACGTCAACTAAATATTGACTGAAAAGTGCGCAAAAGTATACCAAATAATTTTCCTCTCCTTCCCTGAGCATTAGACGGTAAGAATAAAATCTGGCCGCAGAAACGGTCTTTTTCAAAGGCAGCTTAGTTTTAGGGTCGCGTTGCGGTATATTAATGGAGTATCCATCCTCTCCACGACAAAATAGTAAAGGATATTGTAAAGCGTCATATGCTCTGTGAATTTCACTAATCCGCTTTAAGGATTTGTTGCGGCTCTCCAATACAATATCCCGGTGTTCAAACTGTTGCCCTATCATCACTATGGCTATTTCATTTGTCGTCGGAGTATTATATCGACCTCTATGGGCCTCAGATGGTTTTTTATCAGCATGAATTAAAACCTGAAAGGATTCACAAGAGGCTGGAATCTTATCAATCGTACTTTTCAGTTCCTTAATATATGGATTGACGTTGTGTAACATTTTTTGCAGTTGTTTTATTAGCTCTGGTTTTAAATCTGGGTAGTTAGAATGCCTCAAATTAGCTTCTTTATTATCTTCACCTACAAAGTAAATCTGCAGGAATTGAGCTTTCTGTCCAGGTTCTGGTAGTAAGCTACCAATTAAGTGATATACCTGCCCTTGAACTTTGAAGGTTGGCATAAATTTATCCACCACTTGCCTTCCCCCAAAAGACGTCATCTGAAAGGAATTATTATATTTGCGGATATTATTTAGAAAATGCCTGTGGTCGGGGTGTAAATCCAAAATCAAACTATAAAGTGGCTCAGGAGGAGTTTCAATGGGTTCAAGATAAACTTTTCCGCCACCGCAACACATGCCAGGAGTTTCATCCTTCCATTTAAAAGCTTTACACCATTGACACTTTTGACTCATATCACCAATGTCTACTATACTGTCACTCTCATACATTATATCTGGATCATATGACATCCCTGATTGGTATTTAGTTTTCCATGGTCGATTTAATGTATTTTTAACATATTTAGATTTAGCGGTCCTGTGCACTTCTGGATGATTTTTTTGGTAATTAGAAACCGCTTGCCTATGCTTTTCTGGGTTTTCTTTCTGATATTTAGCAACATTTTCTCTATGTATTTCTGGATGGTCTTTTTGATATTTAGCAACATTTGCTCTATGTATTTCTGGATGGTCTTTTTGATATTTAGCAACATTTTCTCTATGTAATTCTGGATGGTCTTTTTGATATTTAGCAACACATTTTTTATGTATTTTTGGATGTGTTATTTTATATACATTTTCAGATTTTCGTTGAGCTGCAGGATTATTTTTTAAATATATTTTTTGTGACCTTTTAACTTGGTTTTTTCTTGTTTTATTTGTGTATCTAGCCCTACGTTTTCTCATTTTTTTTGGAGGTTCAGAAGATGTTAGTGTCAACACACTATCTGCTCCAGATGGCTTATAAGATGAGTCAGTAGAATGCACTGAATCTGAATCGGTTGATGAAAATGATTGCGGTGGTGAATTAGCTTTATCATATTGTTTTTTAGCCTGGACACAGTTTGGTGCTGACATAAAAGAGGCAATTGATTCGGGTTCTTCAAAAGCGTCAAAATGGCCACTTGACAAATCCTGTGAAAACCGAAGTCGTCTAATGGGGTAACCTTCAATACCAGTTTTGGTATAAATCTGGCCATTACGATATACTTCAAATACATAATTATATATTTGACCTGCTGCTATTAACTCGCACAGTCCGCCGTACGTGGAAGGCTTAATCATATCGCCATAGTACTCACTCGGGGTAGCATAATTGTCACCTTCCCTATTATGAGTCAAAACGGAAAAGCTATCCCAGTCGTTTAGGACATGATTTACAATTTGTTCACGTATATCTTGTGCCTGTTCTTGACTGCCAAACATCACATAAGAAAGTGCTCTGAAAAGGCATGCTCCATCGCCAATTATGGGTACCAAAGTTTGCTCCATCATTGTACCATTGATATTTATTAATTCCGTGATCATTTTGTCAAAATATAAAGCACTAAATATAAAAAAAATTAACTCCTACTTGATCCTCTACACTAAATTATTATAGCTATATTTACCACTAAAAGTTAATATTAATAAACATAAAAAATAAAGATAGGTGTTACCTCAAAGTAACTGACTAAATTAAGAAACTAATAAACAAAAAAAGATATCAGGATGTTGAGACAAAAAAAAGATAATCAGGTGTTATCTCAAAGTAATCAATAACCAAGAGACATAAAAAAGATAATCAGGTGTTATCTCAATTAAGAACTAATGAATTAAAAAAGATATTAGGATGTTATCTCGAAGTAACCAATTAAACTAAAATACTTAAGAAATAACTAAACACACAAAAAACTTAAAATAAGAGATGATATAACATCAAATTGAGTACTTAACAATACTACATTAAACAAAATAACCAAGATGAAAAAATAAAAATTGTTTTTAGTAATCTTATGGTGTTATCTCAAAGTAATCAATAACCAAGAGACATAAAAAAGATAATCAGGTGTTATCTCAATTAAGAACTAATGAATTAAAAAAGATATTAGGATGTTATCTCGAAGTAACCAATTAAACTAAAATACTTAAGAAATAACTAAACACACAAAAAACTTAAAATAAGAGATGATATAACATCAAATTGAGTACTTAACAATACTACATTAAACAAAATAACCAAGATGAAAAAATAAAAATTGTTTTTAGTAATCTTATTAAAGTTAATTAATATATAATGAAAATTATGTTTATAACATTTTAAAGTAAAGAAACCAAAAATAAACAAATAGCTAAATATTACGATTACGAAATGTCTAACCTTAATTGGTCAGACTTTCTAAATAAGTTTAGAAAACAGAAAAGAAAATTCCTTTTTTAAAATCCTTCAATCGTTAACATCCGTTCTAGTATACAACTTCAAAAAATTTATTTATCGCATACGACCGTCAACGATGTCTGCCCTCACGCGTCTGCCCGCGTTCGGGTCGCCAACTCGCACACATCCCCCCGCTCCCTGGCCCCGCCGCCTCTCATACCACGCCGCCTGCTTACCAGTTAGCCGCGATACGATAAAGTATTATAAAGTACCTATTAGTTATTCTGAGACGATACACAAAATCAAAAAAAATTATTTCATATCGAGATAATATATTTTAATAGGTTAAGATGCATGTGAGAAATTATCATATTACTATATGTATTAGGGTACACCCTTTGCCTTACGTACTTCCATACAAATTTTATCCCCTTTAGGGGGTCAAATTTCCAAAAACTAATAAACGTAATATTACAAACTTTCATCCCCTAATTTACCCCCTTGGGAGGGGATTTGGAAAAAAACTAAAATATGTATTTCATTACTTTAACCCCACGATATTTTTACAAATTTTGAAGCAAATTTAACAAAGGAATAAAAAGTTTCATACAAACTTTCATCCCCTAATTTAAACCCTTAGGGGTGTAATTTTGAAAAACACTATAATACGGATTTCATTACTTTAACCCCACTATAGTTTTACAAAATTTGAAGCAAATGCATCAAAGGAATAAAAAGTTTCATACAAACTTTCATCCCCTAATTTACACCCTTAGGGGTGTAATTTTGAAAAACACTATAATACGGATTTCATTACTTTAACCCCACTATAGTTTTACAAAATTTGAAGCAAATGCATCAAAGGAATAAAAAGTTTCATACAAACTTTCATCCCCTAATTTACACCCTTAGGGGTGTAATTTTGAAAAACACTATAATACGGATTTCATTACTTTAACCCCACTATAGTTTTACAAAATTTGAAGCAAATGCATCAAAGGAATAAAAAGTTTCATACAAACTTTCATCTCCTAATTTACACCCTTAGGGGTGTAATTTTGAAAAACACTATAATACGGATTTCATTACTTTAACCCCACTATAGTTTTACAAAATTTGAAGCCAATGCATCAAAGGAATAAAAAGTTTCATACAAACTTTCATCCCCTAATTTACACCCTTAGGGGTGTAATTTTGAAAAACACTATAATACGGATTTCATTACTTTAACCCCACTATAGTTTTACAAAATTTGAAGCCAATGCATCAAAGGAATAAAAAGTTTCATACAAACTTTCATCCCCTAATTTACCCCCTTAGGGGTGGAATTTCAAAAAAACCTTTCTTAGTGCTCACTTACGTTATATAAAGAACCTACATGCAAAATTTCAGGATTCTAGCTTCAGCGGTTTGGGCTGTGCGTTGATCTCTGGGTATGTCAGTCAGTCAGTCAGTCAGTCACCTTACTCTTTTATATATATAGATAGTATATAGATATCAATCCGTGTGACGATGGATTAAGGACCAACGGAGTATCAACACTCCTGTTTACGGCAAACTGCAATATGAAGGAAAACTAAAAGTAAACTCTATAAAAACCCGTCTAGTCAGCGTGGTAAGTAGGCCAAAAACTCCATTCTAAGGATATTTTCGGTCCAGCAGTTGATTATGAATATTATTATACTAGCTGACCCGGCGAACTTCGTACCGCCATATTTACATATCTGTCTCAGCTTCACACAGGCAGTGTACAGTCGCGGACAAAAAAAAGACTTTTCCCGTTTTCTTTTATTTTTTTTCTTTCTAGCAAAAAAAGAATGAATGATATCCTACTATGTGTTATTGAATTACAACTAAGTACATATTTTCACTTTCATCCCCTCTCTCCAGGAAACCGTGCTGAATTTCGGGATAAAAAGTATCTTATGTAGTATGAACTCAAATCATGCTAAGTTTCATTTGAATCCATTCAGTAGATTCGGCGTGATGCGCGGCCAAGATACAGACAGACAGACAAACCGACTGACAGACAGACAGACAAAAATGAAAAAAATACAGTTTTGGCTTCAGTAGGTAACGATTATAGAGAGCCCTCGAAAAATTTTTTTTTAAATCTTTAATGTACAGAATTGGACCTGTTACATTTTTATTATAATCTCATGGGTTCAAATCCCACGTAGGACAACACTTTGCGTGATCCACAAATTGTTGTTCTGAGTCTGGGTGTTATTTGTGTCCGTTTCATGTATGTTTGTAAGTCCCCCGCGACACAGGATTTATTCCTAGTGCGGGAGTTGTATTTAAAAAAAATGGTTGTCTGTAAAGTCTGTTTACGGACGATAGTTTAACGTGACAACGTCATAACGAAACATTGATGAAATGATGCGCATCCATCGCATTGCCGCATCTATCTCTCGCTTGCACTTCAAGCCTTAAATGGAACGCCTCAGAGCGAGGTAACGCCGCATGGGTCGTGTGTGCAGCCGGCTCCATCGAATTATTAGACGTTGTCACGTCGAAAAAAAAATTATAAGTATAGATTTCAAAGCGTACTTAATGCTTCTGGAGGTAAAATACGAAATTTTATGGCATTTGTAAAATCGAGAGTAAGTTGGGTTAAATTTTGAACGAATTTATTACAAAAATAGACTTCCTAATCGAGGAAGTCCTCGTTAACTTTAGTTGTGTTGTTGCTGCGTTACCAATTCTCTATTTAATATGAATTTGTATAAGTGGTTACACAGATCACGTTTGCTACATAGCACACCGTGACCAAAGACAAACAACAGTAATTAGCCGTCAGGCGAACATATTTAAGTACCTACATAAAACACCATTCTATGACTTTTGGCAGACTGCTTGAAAAATTTTTTCATTAAAAAATATTTAGAGCTAGGGCTGCTACGTACAAAATTCATTCTTACGAGATTAAACGTTGAATTGTTTTTTTTTTTTAATAAAGATAGTATCCATGACCTGTGACTATAAAGTTTTCAGCCACAGGTCATGGATAATCCCTATTTTATTTTCAGCGTAAACAGTGAAGTTCAGTGAAATCTTCAAAGGCATTGTTCGAAAAAAAACTATTCTACTACTTGACTACATTTGACAGTAAACTAGAAGATGCTGAACGTACATAGGCTTCATCTAATAATACAAAATTTTAACAAAAAAATCGACTTCAAGAACGACCAAATTGAAATGGGCCCACACGGGAAGCACCAGCTTTCAAATAAAAAAAGAATCATCGAAATTGGTTGGCGTGATATTGAGTTATTCGTCAGTTTGTCGCACACATACTAGATGCAAATTGAAGACTTATATGGTTTTTTCATTGATAACATGTCAAAACTAGACCAAATTGAAATTGGACCACATGGGAAGCACCAGCTTTCAAATAAAAAAAGAATCATCAAAATCGGTTCACCCAGTCAAAAGTTATAAGGTAACAAACATAAAAAAAAACAGTCGAATTGAAAAGCTCCTTCTTATTTGAAGTCGGTTAAAAACTAGATAAAAATCATGAAAAACATTAAGAATTAATTAGTAAAAGAGTTTTATGAAGCTCATTTCAAATGCAAGATATAACAAAAACAATGCATCGGCGACATGCTATTTAAAATAATTAAGGGAGCCGAGACTGCCAAAAGACAGGTTTATAACCTCGAAATTGAGAACAATGATAATGTTGTCACCTATATAATTATTCTTATATTCATAATGTTCTTGTGACTTAGGTCAGTTTACTAGATCAAACGATTATATAATTTCTTTAATGTCTATCCCCGAGTGACATTAATGATACTTCACATACGGTACAATTATTTGGCTTTAAATAAATGCTTATATAATTATGTCTTTGTTTTTCTTTGCTTATTATTTCTAGAAAATTTGCTTTGCGAGAGGAACATGTGAATGCTAACACAAAAGATGCGCTTGTCTATAATGCTACACATGGATAGATAGATAGGTACTCTATAGTACACACAGATTACTTCTTAAGTGATCCTAACCACGATTAGTAAACATACAATGTGATACAATGGGCGGCCTTAACGCAGTCTACGATTTATTATAGGAAACCTTTAGATGTGTGATATGTTATTTGTGGTGCGCATTTTCTAAAATTGCATTGCACACATTTACACGAATACATATTCATACACTCACGTGAATACTTACATATTCATACTCGTATCACATTCACACCTTTATATGATTGCTTAATCTGTGGAACTGGTGGAACTAAGTGTCGCGCTTTTCCGTATAATCTCGGCCTTAAAACCTTAAAACAATTACATTCTGTTGTAAAGGAGAGACATACAAATATCTAAACATAACACGAAAAAGGATGTATGCCTCTTTCATTACCTCTGATAGTTATTTTTAGAAGTAGACTGACACAGGTTGATGAACAGTAAAAAACCATTAGAAATGAATTATCGAATAACGCAAGCGTACCTCTTCAAAGGAAACAGTTCTACAATCAGTGGTTCTATTTTGGTTTCTAGTCTAAAAATTACTACTTCAGTATGAAAGCTCGTTATGTAATATTTCCTAAAATGTCTTAGAAGAAGAACACTTAGAACACCTAGGTAGGCATGCAGAGAGATGACAGTCAAATCAGTCAGATGCAAAATCGCTGGTTCATTCAAAAACTTTACGCTTTTAATTAGTTTTTAGTATAAAAGTAGTATGATATTTATAAACATTAGCGATTCTCGCTAGACATGTCTCTCCGAGGCCTTTGAACCCAATAAAAAAAAAGTATTTTACCACATTTCACATAAAACAAGTTACAAATATAAAACTGTCTTTGACTTGTCATTCAACGCCGTAGCGACTATAATGATGGAAAATATAGCCCATTATTACTGTTATTTAGTAGTTGGCCGAAAGTTTAGAAAATTCGTGATTTTATAGATTTTGCCAAGCCCTTTTAAATTTTTTACTTGGCCACTTTTTGTTTTTGCCGGTCTCGCTGTAATTGTGGGATAAAGCGCCCTTTTAATGGTTAAGCAGTTTCAGAAAATTTCTTTTTTTCATTTTGTAATAAAATTAATACTTACACAAACTAGATAAAATATTCTACCAACTTTTTTGTATTTTTTTTGTACCTCGACCTAAATAATTAAGGAAATCGAAGAAGTTAAGAAGAACTAATTTTATAATCCTATCATTGTAAAATAAATTAAAGATAGAAAATAGGTTATCTTATTCTTGTGTGTTTTATGTTTTTTTTTTTTTGCTTAAAAGAGAAATAATTGAAGTTAAAGAAATTTTCAGCTACAACTTTTAAGAAAGGATTGCCAAGGTAAGTAGAATAACACTGATTTTAGCACGAACGGGCCGGCTCGCCCAGGGCGATACTACTCTTTCACAGAAGTCACACCTAAAATGACAGCAGTTTTGCTGTCGTGTTTCGTTGGTGAGTGTGAGACCGGAGGCCCAATGATCCTGAAACATCTCAATAGGCCGCCATACTGTGGATCACCATGCTGCATTATTGTATTGTCTGGTGACCACCACTCTTGGATTCTGATCATACTTTCCATCGGGCAGAGTAGAGACACTTTGGCAGGCTCATACAAAAAAAAACAATGAATAAAGGAAACCTAACCATCTTTTTTGTTACTGTTAAGAAGTATGTATAAAAATTCCATCTTCTCCGGCATATTAAATTATAAAAATGAATTCAGTATGGAATAGATGTAGAAAATTATATAAGTGAGGTATGTGGCCGACAGCGCGAACGAGCCACGGCTAGGAACTTCAATATAAATAGCCAGGAATGTGCGCCGGTATGCGACGACACCAGGAAAGTTAACTGTCCCGCAATTTCTTTCCAATTCCAATGAAGCTTGAATTCTGAGTCACTGAGATCTACATTTAGCTTATGATAGATTATTATAGGTTTAATTCATGCATGAATTAGATTAAGGATTGGAAGTGGTAGTATTTTAGATAATAGTGCTAATTATAATAATAATAATATTAAAATCTTTATTTAGGTAATTTACAAAATTAGTGCATAATGTCCAGCTGTGTGTTTGTGTTTTCATTGTGTTATCATAAAACTCTCTGAACCAGATTTAAAACTGCGTAGTTGTCTGTGTAATTTAATCCTGCTGTATATAATTTTTACTGTTATTATGAGTTTTTATTTTGATCTATACTGTTACGTTTACATCTTAATATATATATTTCTTGTGTGCGTGTGTATGTGACTGAACTCCTCCTAAACGACTGGACCAATTTTGATGAAATTTTTTGTGTGTGTTCAAGGGGATCTGGGAATGGTTTAGATTCACAAAAACGACTGGACCGATTTTGATGAAATTTTTTGTGTCTAAAAAAAAAGCAAAACAACGTTTGCCGGATCAGCTAGTATTATTATATATTTATAGCTGAAGCAAAAACTTTGTACTCTTATTACGAAAATTATGCCAACGGAGGCGTATGAAAATTGTAACATTTAAAGTTTATATGTAAAAGGAGTGCAGAAAGCTAAAAAACAAATGAATTATTTGTGAATTTCTACCATTAGGCTACCAGTAGTACTATTTTATTACTTTAATATTGCTTTCCGAAACATCTAGTATCAACCGTGGGAGAGCCACGCTTCGGCATGAATGGGCCGGCTCGACCGGAGTGATACCACGAACTCACAGAAAACCGGTGTGAAATATCGCTTGCGCTGTGTTTCACCGAGTGAGTGAGGATACCGAGGCCCATACCCGAAGTTCTACGACCTTTTGACAGCAGTGGTCTTGAAGCTGGTAATGATTTATATTATATACCAGAGGCATTAGAACAATTGTTAAAAGTAGCCTAAATTACTCCGTATTTCATCAGCTATCTGCTAGTAAAATTAATTAACTTTGCTCTATGCGGAACTGAGTAAAATTTATTTACATATCAACATTCATTAAATTTGATACGCTATAATTGATGTGTTTTTTTTATGGCAACAGTGGCAAACGAGCAGTTGTATCGTCTGATGATAAGCCGATTACCGCCGCCCATGGACACCCGCAACACCAGAGGCGTCACAAGTGCGTTGTCGGCCTTTTAAGAAGAAGTACGCTCTTTTGGTGAATGTTTGAAGGTCGTATCGGTCCGGAAATACCGCAGGCGACAGTTCATTCCACAGTTTTGTTATGCAGGCAGAAAGTTCCTAGAAAACCGTACAGTTGTGGACTGCCAACCGTCCTAATGATGGGGATAAAACTGCTGTCGCGCAGAACGATGGCGTAAAGAGGTGGCGGGGATCAGTTCGAACAATTCCTCGGAGCACTCCCCATAGTAAATGCGATAGAAGATGCACAGCGACGCCACATCTCTACGCAGCGCCAGAGAGTCTAGCCGAATTGAAAGTTCCTGGCAATCGACGATTCGAGTCGCTCTTCGTTGAATGCGGTCCAGAGGGAGGAGCTGGTATTAGGGTGCTCCCGCCCAATATATATATATATATATCAGTTTCTTAATATATATATGGAAAGAAATATATATCTACTACTACATGCCACGCGTAGATAGCCGTAGTCGCAGACAGAGAGTCGAAAATACAATCTATACAAATAAATAAAATTGAAAACAATTTTTTTTTCTGTCTGTTTGTTCAGGCTAATCTTTGGAATAACTGGACCAGTTTTGACGGAAATTTTAGGGATATACGGAGTAACTGAGGCTACTTTTATTTTAGGCTAGCTTCGATCCTCTGTGTTACTCTCGGTTGTTGTTCTAAACACAATATTTTCGTTTGAATTTTGAAAACAAGCTATATATAAAAATGTTAAAAGCCCTCTACGCAAGCACTTAATCGAGTAATCATACGCCATAAATGCCTTACATCATTTTGGCTGAGCTGATACTCTGCACTGCTGCACAAATCCAGACAGACACTCACACACAGACACTAACATTCACAGACAGACATCGACGTCAAACTTATAACACCCCTCTTTTTGCGTCGGGGGTTATGCTTGTGTATATGTAACTAGTAATAAACTCAAATTATTCTAATTGAATGGAAACAGAGAGGTCGAATTCAATTTCACCTTAACTCCGTTTAGCGTTAACAATCTAAATAGACGTGAACGAACGTGTAATTTGGAATGCAGTCATTGTTCTACAAACTACAATTAGAAACTCTTGGAAGTTAGTTGCGAAATTATCTGTAGGTACGCACTGAGTCATCTCAGTCATTTCATTTCTTAACGGTGTGGAATGTCAGGACTTCTACTATTTCGGTCTCGGTACATATATATATGCCTATAATTTAGTGACTGCCTCGTTGTCATAGTGGTAGCTGTGCATAAGGTCTCGGGATCGATTCCCTGGTCGGACCAAATGTTTGTATGATCTGCAAATATTTATTTCGGAGTTTAAAAAAAGTGTATAAGTATTCTATCAGTCAATCTAGCTTTCATAGTACAAGCTCTGGTTAGTTTGAAACTAGATGGCGTTGTGTTTCAGATGTCCGAAAATATTTATTTAATTAGTGTATCAAAACTTACTTAGTGTGTAATTTTGTATTACTAGTGGAAAGAAAAACTGATTTCTAAAGACAATAGCTATTTGAAAATCTAATATGATGATAAATATATATAGACTAGCTGATCCGGCGAACTTCGTACCGCCATATTTATGACCCACGTAACATCGTTTACGTTTTTGTGAATCTAAACCATTCCCAGATCCCCTTGAACACACACAAAAAATTTCATCAAAATCGGTCCAGTCTTTTTTGTGAATCTAAACCATTCCCAGATCCCCTTGAACACACACAAAAAATTTCATCAATATTGGTCCAGTCGTTTAGGAGGAGTTCAGTCACATACACACGCACACAAGAAATATATATATTAAGATACGAGCTGACTCATACAACTTCGTGTGCGTCTCTTTTCAATCAAGTTCGTCTCCTTTTGATCTAAGTGTGATGTTAACTATTCTATCTAAGGCACGCTAGCAAAAAACACATTAAACAATAAAATTTTAACAAAAAAAGAAACCGACTTCAAGAACGACCAAATTGAAATGGGACCACATGGAAAGCACCAGCTTTCAAATAAACTAAAAAAGTTAACAAATGCACTAAGTGCCCCTACGAATTTCGAAGGCTCCCCTCGATTTCTCTTGGATGCCATCATCAGATCTTAGTGTCCGTACCACCGTTGGGATATCCACTTTCCATTAATACGGTCGAATTGAGAACCTCCTCCTTTTTAGGATTCGGTTAAAATTAAAAACAGTTAGGTTGTTAAGGATTTCATCGTGAACAACAACGTGACACGAGAATTGAATGTATGCATAAATTAAATTCCATCCATTGAGGCAGTGAAAAATTATAAGATCCAGTGGATCCACCTAAAGGTAATGATCATGTTCACCAAACACATCCAGATCACGATATCAGCATTTTAGACGTTATTATTTTTTGTTTTTTTCTGCTACACGTTTAGCCTAACCAAAGTGGAGGATGCCTTGCTGCCATGTTTTTTTTTAGGTTATTTTTATTGGTCCAGTTTGTTAAAAACTTAAATTAGTCAAAAACGCCTCTAAAAATATAAAAGCAAAAAGTTACCTATGTTATCTTACTGAAGGATATTTTTTTTCTTTGTAAATAGAACATTCAGTAATTAGCAAGTCTGTATTTAAAACAGTTGCGTACAACGACCAATAACAAAAATAATATAATAAATCAAAATAAATATTTCAGCTCTAAAGTATTTCATAGTGATTTAGAATCGTAAATACTTCGCATATTTGTATGACGATGTTAAGGTCGCGCAAATATTTATGAGTGGATGAAAATACTCGAATGTTAAGGAACCGGGAAGGTCGGAGAGGGAGGCCGTCTATCCACTACTTCCCATAGTTAACTCAAAATTTATTGCACTGGTCACTTAAATGTGAGATATAAATGACAGCACAATGAAAGCGAAGGTTGAAATCTCTGTTTAAAATAATTTATTGTTGGACAAATACAATTTTAAAAACTACTAGCCCTGCCACGTTTCCCTCTTTGTGGTTATATTGGTGAGAATTATGGAACAAAACTGAATCGAAAAATAAATAAAACCATCTTTAAATCGGAAAATACGAATATAAATACGGTATCAAAGTTAAAGTTCCGTTAAGTTTTTTTTACCCCACTATGGTGCAGTCAAAAGAAAGGGTTTTGGTAGTATGAATGTTTGTAGCTTAGATTATTAATCTATACTATCTATACGAATATTATAAACGCGAAAGTTTGTAAGTATGGATGGATGGATGTTTGTTACTCTTTCACGCAAAAACTACTGAACGGATTTAGATGAAACTTTACAGTAATATAGCTTATACATCAGAATAACACATAGGCTACTATTTGCCACGATAACCGACAGATACGCGGGCAACAACTAGTATACATATACATTATCTAAGGATTGTAGGTTGCACATTTGCGCCTAAATAACTTTACTGATTTTAATTAATGAGGTGTCAATAAATTTGTAATATTGGCCCGGTAGCAAAGAAAAACGGTACGGTACGGGTAGCATACGTTTATAAAATATTTATTATCAAAAACTTTCACGTAGTCAGGATATAGTTTTTAAACTTTTTCTTGAGATATATACAAACCAAATTAACATTTTCGTAATATAAATTTATTAGTGACTTTTATACTACATTAACGTGAAACTTTCAATTAAGAATAGGTTTAAAACAATTACGGTATTCGTAAATTGACAATCAATATGTAGGAGACAAAATGTAAACATTTTTTTGTTCATGAATCCAATAAAGTTTCAGATAGCTATCTGGCATATAACATTATTTTACAGATAGTGTTTGCTGATATATATCTGATATATGACTGGCCTCGATGGCGTGTGTGTTAGAGTATGTGACTGCTGTGTTTGAAGTCTCGGATTCGAATCCCGGGTAGGAGTTCCCAAATGTTTGTATGATCTGCAAATATTTATTTCGGAGTTTGGGTTTTTCTAAGTATAATATGTATGTATTTACAAAAAAAGTATATATGCATTTATATCAGTTCTCTAGTATCCATAGTACAGCTCTGCATAGTTTGAGACTAGATGGCGTTGTTAGATGCCCGAAATATTATTATTATTTGTCTCCATCCAAGACTTGTGAAACCCAAACTCCATAGTTATCGGCCAGAAAAATGAGTTCAAAATAGTCTATCGGGGACTTTATTAGCTATACTCTGTCCATTCCTTTATTTTCTTTTTGACAGTTCAAGAAATTTCGAAATTAGTGACGCCCTCACACATTACCGACTCGATTTGCAATTTTATTTATGAAGAACTTTCAATCGATTTAATTAAATATTTATTATTACTTTTTTAAGTTTTTTTATATTATGTAAGAAATAAACAAAAATATAAACAATAAATCAGTAAATTAGATCAATGAACAGAGTTATTGTTCTTTACTCTTGGTTTGATCCTAAATTCCCAGATTTCGACTTAATTCCTTGCAAATAATCAATGTAATGCAAGTAATAAATCTTGGAATCATAGATACTATACTGTTTACCGTTTTCACCACTATACTGTGTCCATTCGTTTATTTTCTTTTTGACAGCTCACGTCTATAAATTACCTTTTTTTTTCGGAATAATGTACTACAGTAATGTCGTACTTTATTGACGGTGACGGTACTTTAGTGAAGTGCCCTGTGCATAACAAACAAACACAGACTATAAAACAGTTCTTGAAATGCGATAAATCGATCATGTAATAAAAATAATTTGACTTCATGTAAGTATTTTTTCTGTAAAGTTAATAAAAAAAGGAAATAAAAATGGATTGATTCCATTGATTGACTCCAAGATTGATTATTTGCAAGGAATTAAGTCGAAATCTGGGAATTTAGGATCAAACCAAGAGTAAAGAACAATAACTCTGTTGATTCATCTAACTTACTGATTTATTATTTATATTTTTTTCTTAAATAATATAAAAAACTTATAAAAGAATTATTAATATTTAAACTAAAAATATTTAATTAAATCGATTGAAAGTTCTTCATAAATAAAATTGCTTAACATTTCAAATCGAATCGGTAATGTGTGAGGGAGTCACTAATTTCGAAATTTCTTAAACTAACAAAAAGAAAATAAACGAATGGACAGCGTATAAATACAATATTTCAATAACAAATGATGTAAACTGATCTATTTACGTGTCTAAGAATGTGTCTGATTTCAGAATAAAGAGGAGGTTCTCAATTCGTCTGAATCTTTTTTGATTATTTATTTCATATAATCAAAAGAATTCCCAAAAGTCACGAATAGCGTTCTCATAAGGATGGTGACGCGTCTCCGCGTCATGCGTAGGTATGTAGGTACTTCTCAAAGTAGTAGAGCCACGCTAATTTCAGCACGAACGGGCCGGCTCGACCGGGTCGGTACCAGGGATGTTGCGGATGCCGATTTTTTCACATCCGCGGATATGAATGCGGATGCGGATTTTCGAAGTCTCACATCCGCGGATGCGGATGCAGATGTTTAAAATTTTACATAAATATAATAAATTAATGACGAACTTAAACAATAATAAAGTAATTATTAACATGTTTATGTTTCAAAATTAGTGTATAATGCTTAATTTTTTTTAACTTTACTTACTAACTTTCGTATTAGTAAGTGAAATTAAAAATAGGAGCCTTATACTTAATAAAGAATATTATTATTTCTGATTCATGGCGGTTACGCAAATAATATCTTAAATACCTCTCTATGAACACGCCACCATTTAAGAATACTTTTTTATAGTGCGATAAGAAGATAATTCCTAAGCATAGGATTCGGACGAAAATTGATGTCCCTGGTCCTAGTTGTTACATATCCTTTTCCATGGAATCAGTCGAATGACTGATTCCATGGAAAAGGATATGTAACAATCATAGTTAAAAGAATGAGAAATCATTCTTTTAACTCCTTCGGAATTGGCATTAAGAGAAACGAATACATCATTCTCAGTATTTTTCATCATCAAAATTTCATCTTTCTTCTTCTTTTCTTTAATAACCAGTGTAAAAAAATTGTGCTTCAAGCGAGGAACTAAGTATGTGGGTGGAATAATAAAGAATATTGTTTTAGAATGATAAACTTTATCTACAATAAAACGTATTCCCGGTGTACAAAACGACATATCTGTGAATGTTAATTTAATAAGCTGAGCTAAGACCAATATAAAGATTTCTCAATAAACAATTATTTAGACACAATGATCACTGTATAACAAAAACACTGATATCTATATATGCGATAGGTAATTCACAGCGCAAACAAGCACATATTGATTTATTTACAAGAAACAAATGATGCACCACCCACAAACGCGTCCGATCCTGTCCGATCTCGTCACCAAATTTTTCGCTCCCATTGGTTATTGACACGTGCGAACAGCACGTGCTATTCGCTGAGCCCCGCTCAATTTCTTTCTAGTCACAACTTGTATCACATTCGCATCCGCATGACAATCCGCATTGATAATTGCGGATACGGATGCGAATACAGATGTCAAAATCTATGCGGAAGCTCCGCATTTGCGGATGCGGATGCGAATATTCGCAACATCCCTGGTCGGTACTACCCTCGCACAGAAGATCAACGTAAAATGACAGCGTTCATGCTGTCGTGTTTCGTTGGTAAGTGCGAGACTGGAGGCCCAACGATGCAAAAGCATCACAAGGCTACATAGTGTGGGTCACCATGCTGCATTGTTGCATTGTCTGCATTCGCAATGAGTATGGTGACCACCAACTTTTGGATTCTGCTTATGCTTTCCATCAGGCAGAGTTGAGTTATTTTGGCAGTTTGGCAGTTACTTATAAAAAAAATGTAACGTATAATGTTTCTCCTGTTCCTATTTTATATTAAACCAAGCATTACCTTTTATTGTATATTATACTGCACATATCATAAAAGTCAATCTATGGCTACATACTCATAAGATATGAAAATCTGGCTGCATTGCTAACGGCTGTAACCTTGCATAATCATTGGTATATTAATGGCTAACATAAAATCATGTTTTGGCAGGTGCGAACAAAACACAAATAAGGTACCACCCACAGAGAAGCCAAAAATAATGATTTGGGTTCAATCCAAATTCAATTCAAAATAATACTTAGTGCTAGGGTAAATATTTGCCAAAAGACTTGCACGTGACTGGGAGTTATACCATTTAAGAATTCTTTGTAGTAAGCAGTTTTTCTAACTAAATGACTTTTTAAGTAGTTTTACATAATTATATGTATCTTGAACATATTCATTCAAAATGATATAACACCATGGACCATCGACTTTAAGAAAATGTCTTGCAGCGAATGTATGCAGACTGCCCAAGACCGGGATTGTTAGCGCTCTTTGAGATGAAGTACAGTTGGTGTAAGAGGAAACTAGCGGTTTTAGTTTTATACATAAATTTTACCCTTTACTATATATAAATCGAGGCAAGGAGGCTGAAGCTTATAACTCAGGGCTTGGCATATCGTACAGTGCAAGGAAGCCTTACACCCTATTTTTTTTATATAGGGAAGCGTATATTAAAAAAAAAACTTAAAGTGAACTTCGCTTTGAGTTATTTTTTTTAGATGTGTGTCTCAGAAAAATAACGTCTCGATTTGTAACGAAACGGATAATTTAACCCTTATCATTGTCGCTTTTCTAAATTTTATAGAATCTACCCCAAATTTTTTTTTTTGATCATTGGACTTTATTACAAAAAAAATAGATAAAATCATTACATTTAAACATCAAAATTGTTTATTTCTGTTATATATCAACATTGAGGACACTTTTGTGCAAAAAATTGGACCAAGTCAACAAAAATAGAAACTTAAAATCTATGAGAAAATTACGTCTGATTTTATGGTGACTCAGTTGAAAAATGAAAGTGCCCTACAAATGTAGCATTGGCAAATGAAAGCTTTATAAAATTTATTGACACACCTGACATATTTATCACCACATGACCTAAAAGTTGACTTGTACGATATGATAAAAGTAATATACTGCAATCTACTTTGCTATAAATGTGACTAACAAACGACCAAAAGTGTTTTAAGCTAGGAGAGCCTCGCCGTACCATATTTCTCTTAATATAAAATAATGTATATATCTTAGTCTTATAATAATAACTAGCTGACCCGGCGAACTTCGTACCGCCATATTTACATATCTGTCTCAGCTTCCCACAGGCAGGCAGGTGTACAGTCGCGGACAAAGAAAAACACTTTTCCCGTTATCTTTTTTTTTTCCTTCTATCAAAAAAAGAATGAATGAAATCGGACTATGTGTTATTGAATTAAAACTAAGAACATATTTTGACTTTCATCCCCTCTCTCCAGAAAACCGTGCTGAATTTCGGGATAAAAAGTATCCTCGCAGTATGAACTCAAATCATGCCAAGTTTCATTTGAATCCATTCAGTAGTTTCGGCGTGATGCGCGGCCAAGATACAGACAGACAGACAGACAAAAATGAAAAAAAATACAGTTTTGGCTTCAGTATCGATTATAGAGTGCCCTCCAAAAAAAAATTTCAAAATATCTTTAATGTACAGAATTGGACCTGTTACATTTTTATTATAAGTATAGGTATATAGATATTGTCGTGAACTTAGTCACGTATACATGAGTAGAAAATTATTTTTAATGTGTTATATTTTTGAAGTGAAAACTTTCTTTAGCGGCTTTGTGCACTTTTTGGGGTGGGTAAAAAATGTTAAACTAGCGTCAGAAACTGGCGTCAGGACACGTGATCTGATCGAATATTCATAAGACGGAGGCGTGGCGTAGGAGAGGAAGTAATATCCCCCTCTCTTTCTGCCGCGTGGCGAAAATGTTTGCCTGTTCCTGCTGTTTCGTTTAAGCGGCGCAGGGCGCTTGTGCGAGTGTGCGTGTTTGTAAACCCGGCTTCGCTCGGGTAATATGTTTATGCTGTATAGCATTAACCTATTTTTTTATAACATCACAATAAGCATTTGTTGGATTTCGAACGTCATTGTACTGGCAACATTTTGATTGTCTCTGGTTCGGGTTTGACGTTTTGACGTGGGAGGTTAGATTGTGATAGAATTCGTGTACCAATGGCGGGCAGTGAATAATTTGATTGTTAATTTTGTAGTACTCGTATAGTTTCCGCGTGAGATTGATAACACCGTGAGGTTTGTTGAGCTAGGGTACTTGTGGGCTCGCCGCCCAGCGTGAGACGAGATTAATATCGAAAATTGTTGAGAAGGTTTGATCGGCCAGGCTAGGCTTGGAACAGTTAAGTCAATTGTGATTAGACTCGCGAGAATTGTAATACGTGATAGGCGCGTCCCGCGAGAACTAAAACGAGAGTATTGTAATTCGAATATCTGTGAAAAGTTGATTATTGAGATTAATTCGGATACCTTGAGAAATAACCAGCACCTGGAAGCAATGTTTGTGTGAAGACGCAAGAGCAGAGAAGATTCTACCCAAGAGATATCTCTTGGACGCCGAGAACAAAGAAGACACACGCTCCAGTAAGTGCTTTAGATGAATTTAATTTAGATTAAGAACACGGTGACACAGGCCGTGGGTCATTCTTCTTGCCAGTGGTATTAGTAGTGATTGTATATCCATCTATGGGCCCGTGGGTATTATAAACTTCACAAGGTGATCGCTGCCTTGGCAAGAGGACTGATCAGCATTTCTGTAGTTATCGGTTCTCAAAGAATACTAAAGGCCGAGCAAGGTGTAGATTCGTATAGCATTGTTCATTGTCTTTAATATTAATAATAATAATCTTTTACTAACGTTAACCTTTTACTTAAAAAAAGAAATATGGACGATCAGCTTGATATATAGGTAATAAAGATTTTTAAAAATATCTTTTATTATTAGTAAGTCTTGTCTTTTAAAATCCCCTTTTTTCTGTGCAGATATTCCTCCGCTTCTACCTACTGCTGGTTAGTCCGTCAGACTCAAACTGACTTAAAACTGCATGTCGTCTCAAGTACAAGTAGCCGTGGAACCAGGTGTAGAAAGAAAACCCTTGACGTAACTCGGACCATCTACCTACGTCTTGCAGGTGTCCCCTTGCGGAGTTGGAAACTCCATAATCCCGTTCTGTCCCCAAAAGAGCGAGCGTAGCGCGTCACGCTGCGACACCAGTTTACAAAGTTCGTTCAATATTTTCCATTTTTGGCCCATTGTATGGCTGTCTGATATCATCATCATTATCAAAAAAACTTAAGAATATCTTCTTATTTTTTTATGTAATAGGGGCAAACGAGCAGACGTATCGTCTGATGGTAAGCGATTATCGCCGCCCATGGACACCCGCAACACCAGAGGCGTCACAAGTGCGTTGCTGGCCTTTGGAAGATGGTTAAGGGGTGGGGGTTTTATGGGCCTCCGGTATCCTCACTCACTCCGTGAAACACAGCGCAAGCGCTATTTCACACCGGTTTTCTGTGAGGCCGTGGTATCACTCCGGTTGAGCCGGACCATTCATGCCGAAGCGTGGCTCTCCCTACTACTACTTCTATCGTTCAATTTTTCACGGTTGAATATCACCTTTGCAGAAGTGTCTAGTTGTTATTACTTTAACTTTCTACTTATTTGAAAGAACCGTACATCGAGTCCAGTTAGATTAAAATTAGTTTAAGATTCTAGAAAATTCTTAGTATTTCCTTAGTTTATGTCAACAAAAAAAGGATGTTCTCTTACTCTCACTCTAAAACTTGTACCATATATTACCATTCTACCTAACTTCGTGAAATGATAAAAATTACATGAGCGTCTGCAAAAAAACTTCGCCAACTATTTTTGAACGATTCATTAGCACATCCATTAAAATAAAGAAGTTTGTCTAAATAGAATATTCTAAAGCGAGCACGTGAGGTAATTATACCAGTAACATTGAACTTGGAATTTGACACTGAGACCAATACTCCTTGCTGTCTCTTAATTCAAGGTACTTCGGACATACATCCCGTGCCAAAATATATCTCATACGAATTCCTGCCTTATGCTCCTAGGTTTTGAGAACAATTATTTTTTTCATTGAACAGCAAACAGGTATTCGTCAAATACATGACAGTGTAATGTATTTGGCTTTTATCCAAGCGCGATCATTACCAAAAGAGTATCCCAAAAGCAATTTATTGAAAATATTATAATGAAATAAATTTGAATCTGTAGATAAACAAAGAAATGGAATCTAACCCTCTATGACCATCACTTGTTGCACTTTTGTTCACTGAGTGCATATTCAAAACGTTCGATCGTGCAAAATGATTGGAAGAACACACTAGTCAATTTCCTATACAAAAAGGAAGATATGAAAGGAAATTAGGTAACAAGGGCTTCAGAGAGCTGGCAGATTTTCGATTTGTCAAGTCCGTTCCGATACGATAACAACTCACAAAACTGCCGAATAGAGGGAAATATCCACAGTTAGTTAAGCATCTACAGCTACACGTAGCTGTAGCACTGTACGTCTTCGGTTAATCACCACAAACTGACAGAGGAGGGGTGCGCCAAGGGGATGCAATATTGCCAAAATTATTCAATTCAGCCCTAGAGAACATCTTGAAAAGGATGAAATGGCGAAACAAAGGTTAAGTGATCGAAGTCGATAACCTAGAATTTGCAGATGACATCGCACTGATGACCGATAACATTTTAGTCCGGGATCCCCGGAACCAATTTTACAAATTATTACTATCAAGCTAATTTTTCGTGAGTGGCTTCATTTTGAATTGAAGTCTTTGCAAGTTTAAAATTCTTTCAATAATGTTATAATTAAAACTAACGCATAGAATACTTTACAAATAGTAGCTAAAATAAAATTTAAAATAGTCTAACTATTACAAGGTATTACATCAATACGCGGAAGCCAAGGCGGGATAATTCATAACAGTAGGCGAGCGACCCGATATTAATACCAGCTCGCTCAATGCCACGAGGCCAATAACACTCAATGAATTACTCATTACTGCGGCAACCGCAATGAGAACACCAATTTAAACTATTGAGAAGAATATTTGGAAAACTTTGTTAAAATACTTTCGACTCCATTGTTTTTATTCGATTCGATTCAATTTAGTACTTAAGGTTAAATAAAAGTGTAAGATAAAATATTAACCACTTATTTATTTTGGTCCCATCATAATTATACAATTTATTTGGTAAATTATTACCTAAAAATTTATTTATAACAAAACGTTATTTATCACATTGCTTAAATTAAATATCTTCTAGTAAAGCATATATTATAGTATTCTGATCTACTTTTATCAATCAAGTTGCAAGAAATACAGACGCACTAAAAACATTCAAATCATCTCATACATATTTATCCTTCCACTCTGAAAGCTCAAAAAAATCGTAGTAATAAACTTGCGCATGTCCATATACAAACATTTTATCAAAACCATTCATGCACTCAGTCTTATTTTTTGGTATTCATTCTCTTGTACTCTATTGTGCATTGCATACATGCATCATTGTCATTAAGATCACAGATATCCTTTTCTAGCACTATATCTTTTACACTTTAACATTTCTCAATAGGTCCATATCGTTGCCTGAACCAAGTCATTCCGCTGTAATCGGCTTCGTATACGTCTGGTATTTCTTTATCGATAGCTTCGCAGTAGACCATCTTGACAGAAGGTTCGCAGAAGAGTCTCTCCTCAAACTTGATCAGTTGTTTGAAAAATCCTGTGTTCGGTCTGATTTGTGGCCTGCAACAAATAATGAATTCTAGAATAAATAAAATAATTCTCGTGAATAATGCTTTTATAACAATTAAAAAACGGAATTATAATTTATAACTTCTGACATTGTTTTCTAAGGATTAAATTGTAAAATGAAATACAGTGAATAAGTCTCACTCACCTTCTTTGCTTCATGTGGTAATAGGCATCTCTCAAGGTCATTTTTTGCCACTTGATAAGATATGCAAGACAAAGGGTCACAGATCTGGATACACCAGCTACACAGTGGACCAGCACCACATGACCATGTGAGACAACCTGTTGAAAAAAGAAAAATAAATTATTAAAGCTATTATAACAAATGTCTTTCAATATTTTGACCCAGATGTTAATCAGTTTATCAGCTGAACATTATCATTCTACCATATTTACCTCATTGATCAGGTCGGCAACACTTTCCATGTATGGGTGCATATCTGAGTTTGGGGTGTCGAGTAGAGGTACAAGCTGTCTTGGTACGTAATCTTCTGGAGGTGGAGGTAGCTCAGGCGCTGCACTCACAATGAGACCGGGATGTAGAGCTTTTACTGCTCCGGGTAGAGCATGAGCTCCACACACGTAGAGCGATGAAGTGATCCGGGACACTCCTAGAGGACAGCCTCTGAGAAAACAATTCAAAATTAGATACTTTTATTCCAAATACATTTGAATTTCGTGGGTGAACAGAACCGAATAAGGTGAACGTAGAATATTTTCGAAACGACCAAAACATGATGAGAGGAATCCTGACCTGAATCGTGACAACGTGCGAGATGGTGGACACGTAAACATTGCATTCCAAGCGGTTGTGTCACTCTGGCAACTAGCCAACACATCTGACCTAGCGAACTTGCTAGTGCTACGATACTTTTTGATGAACTCTATCAAGTACTTTTTGAGATAGAATTCTCAGGATCATGGAAACAACAAAATACTCTTCTGTTTTCATCAGTTACCGCTTTGAAAAATCGGATTTTATTTTAAACGTCATTGAAATACAAAAATATTTCCTGCTGAAGTTTGAATATCTGTAATAATTTTATGAATCAAACTTTTCTTGATATGTGTTCTATTCTAAATTAACAACTACGTTGAGGCTAGGTTACCGTTCATCGCATGGAGATTTATAAGCTTAAGCGTAATTTACATTAAGTATACCTACTTGTTGAGTTCTTCTTTGGTAAGAATCGGTGCACCCTCGACTACAGTGGGTTCATTCCCTCCTCCCACATTAGCCACATTGTCTTCAACTGTTAGGACTTTCATTGTTGACACCAAAGTAAGTTTTAAACTTATTAAATATTTTATGCACTTCACTGTTGCCAGTCACTATTCACGTCTAGAAAATGTTTAAATTTTACAACTTCCACAATGTTAAGTTTTAAAGTTAATCACTTGTGATCACTTTCAAAAACTTTATAATTCAGTTTTTGAAGAAATACGTTTCCACTTTAATAAAAAAATGTCCTTTAAATTGTTTTTCTTTCTTGTGTATTTGTTATGAAATTCACTAAATCGTCTTTAACATCGATGAATTTAATTCGTGAGTTTAGCGTGCGTGCGCGCAGCTTGTGGTGCTTGATCGCACTGAGCTCACCACGGGCACCTGTACGCGATCCACGGTCTACGACGAGCCGGGATTGCAATATCCGGCATTCCACGGTTTATTTTAGAACAACAGTGACGCTTACTTTGTTTACATATTCATCTTACTGTTTTTGGTTTGAATAAAGGGCCTTGTTTATTTTTTGTTACTGCGCCGTTTTTTTGCGGGGATTTCATTTTGTTCTAGTTGTTTCTGGAATTTGCATACTTCACCTGCATATTGTTTGTCGACTTTTGTAAGCGCGTTAATAATTATTTTTAAACTATATTTATTTTTGTAAGTTTCAACAACTGAACCGTCATTTTAGAGGTGAAAACAATATTATTATTAAATATTAGCTTTCGTTATCTGCGTACATATACATGTAGTTCAAAATAAATTTTGTGAAAGTAGGTAAAACTGTCTCGTCCTCATAACTCAGAAGTCAGGTGCGACTTCCGGGCTCGCTCGCCTTGAGACAGTAATAATTTAATTTCCAACAGTTCTTGACAAAATATGTGTACTTTGAGTTGAGTAAATATTTAAATGTCATTTGGATGTCATAAGTCTTTTTAACGGTAACTCGTTATGGGGGTGTTGAAATATGTATAGGCTATTATATTTTAATTTAATTTATTTACAATATTACTCTCTATTTACTGAATAGGTATGGAAATACATATCACATTATCACATCAACAGTTTTTAATAGGGCTATTAAAAACTGTAGATGTGTGTAGTGGGCACTACTGGACATAAATATCTCCTTCGAAAAGAAATTTTGGGTTAGTGTACCACGCTGGCCATACGGGTTTGGTAAGTTTCTAGTTTTCCTTCTTCTTGCAGTGATGTTTTACTGCGTAGTTTGTACTCTAAGTCGACTCTTGCGGCACCCATGGGATGAATAGGGTTGGTGACTCTCCATTTATTCTGTTAATACATATTTATATAATCAAAATATACATACATAATACTATGATGTTAAAGCCAGAACTCATCAAACCATTTCTTGATTGTAATGGGTTTCTACTTCTTCTTAACATTATTTTGAAACTTGAACTTACCGTAGGAGAGCCACGCTTCGGCATGAACCGGCTTGACAAGAGTGATACCACGGCCTCATAGAAAACCGATGTGAAACAGCTCTTGCGCTGTGTTTCACCGAGGGAGTGAGGACACCGAAGGCCCATACCCCAAGCCCTCCCCCCTTCCCCCTCCCCATCCACCAAAGGCCGGCAACGCACTTGTGACGCCTTTGGTGTTGCGGGTGTCCATGGGCGGCGTTAATCGCTTACCATCAGGCGATACGTATGCTCGTTTGCCCCTAAACCATACAAAAAAAACTTAGTCTTCTATTGTCAAGGATTTTACTTTTTATAATCAAACTAGCTTTTTCCCGCGGCTCCACCTACGTTTATGTCATAATGCGATAATAATGTGACTTTCTATATGTAAAAGATTTTTTAAAATCGGTTTAGTAGATCCAGAGACCCCCTACAACCTCACAATCTTTATAATATTTGTATAGGTAAGTACATTTCATCCTTCAAGTGTAAGACTATCTATTCTGAGTCTAAATCGCGGTTCGCAGATTAATGTCAAGTGTTTATTTCAGATTGCATGTAAATTTGACATTCAATTAATACATTTCGGCTTTAGCAACAGAAAATAAGTTGGCTTACCCACAAAACTAAAAAATATATTTTTAATTCTGAATGTTTACTTAAATGCTATGCATTCAAAACTGTTTACCAGCAATAAAGAATGTTGCAATGTGCAATGTTAACGCAATAAATTGAACATTTAGTTGACTATTTAATACTCTTTCACATTAGGCCGTTTGAATACAGAGATACATCCTTTCAACTAAGATTTTTTTTTAAACATAGCTGTTCACGACTATTGTTTATACTATTATAATTCAGAATCATCACTGCACTAATGGTGTAGTGGTTAAAGCGATCATTTCGCCGATACCTACTGCGCTGAGTGTTCTAGGTTTAATCCCTACATGGTACAACACTTTGTGTGATCCACAAATTATATGTTATCAGTCTGCGTATAGTTTATGTCCGTTTCATAAATATGAGTAAATTTCTCCGCGGTACAGGTTCACTAGTGCTAGCTAGTGCGGAAATGTCTTTTAAAAGAAAAAAAAATAAAACTCTAACCCATCTACAGTGGGACTCAAATAAGAATAGGAACGTCAATGACTTATTTCTGTCAAATGTCCCTTGAAAAGTACGGTCTCTGCAACGAAACTTTATTTGCGTATCAATAATGTTTTTTCAAAGTTTTTAAATGTGTTTTCACGTCACCGCAATCAGGAAATAAAAAAGCTATTAAACTTAAAAAATGCGTGCCAATAAATCCATGTTTTTCATTTGCTTTGTTTGCAGAGATTAAAAACTCAGATAAAACATAATAATACCTAAAAACATTTTTTTTAATTAGCACTAAAATGAAGAGTATTTTTCTTTTTCTTAATAAATGGCAAACTGTGCCGATGTCGACAATTCTGCCAATGTCAAGTGCGATGGAGATACGTGCGTATATTAGATAAAAAAAGGGAAGAAAGATAAAAAATAAATAAAAAACTGGCTTTTGTAACCATCCCAATTCTTCCAGAATTAGTAGTGGACTGATTGTTGTGGATAAAACAAAATGAAAAGTCGAACTTTTACATAATCTGTCGCCCAACTACAAGTTTCAGGCACATGTCAACTGTACCCACAGATAGCAGTAAAAACCAAAATGTAATAGGTATGTTCTGAAGATACACTTGTTTTATTAATTCGATGAATATTTTCTCTAATATAAATAGGTTTGAGACATAAATGCACTCCGCTCAAAATAAAATTAAGAGATAATGTTAATACAAATAGTGTAAAGCTTGCCAATTTGCACACATTTCTTAGGATTCCGTTTTAAAACACGTGATAGAATACACTTATAAAATATAAATATCTCCTTTTTACAATTATTTCACTAAATTACTAAGACAACGAAAGTAAACTTTTTCGTAAAGCTCGAATTAATCTTTCGATTTTTTTTTCCCTGATCGTCTTCCTCCTTTCTGGCAATGCAAGACGAGACAAAGAACCCTTTTATTTGTGCGTTTGGAACCAATTAAACCCACGTGTGTCATACCGCGCTTAAAATAGTAAGGATTTGGATGGTAAATTTCTCCCGAATCTTACCTCTTATAAGCTCCACTTAAGACTTTAAACTAATTTGCCTCAGTTTAAAATAATACTTTAAACTAAGGCCCTAGTGATTGATGTTCTGCTACTTCTACACTTATGATATGTGCTGAAATGAAAGGGATTCGGGAGGTAAACTCCTCCCAAATCTTTCTTATTTAAAACGCTACTTGAGACATATTACTTTAAACTAAGATTGATGTTCTACTATTTCCACACTTATGATATACCTACTAGTGGTTGCCCGCGGCTCCGCCCACGTATATGTCGGTTATCGCGGCAAATATTAGCCTATGTGTTATTCTGATGTATAAGCTATATTACTGTAAAGTTTCATCCAAATCCGTTCAGTAGTTTTTGCGTGAAAGAGTAACAAACATCCATCCATACCTTCAAACTTTCGCATTTATAATATTAGTATAGATGTAGATAAACGTAAATACGGAACCTTGTACGCATTGCATTTATCACTGGCCTAGATGTATAATAGCTATCTAACATATTATATAAAGTAATGTAAATAGAAAATATTAACCTTGAATAAATTCCTCTACAGGTCAATATAGGTCATTTTAAGCGGAACAGACTTTATTTATTATACTGAGCTGGTTTCGAGAAACCGAGGGTCAATCCAAGTGCGCAATTAGAAAGTCCTATGTCCAGCAGTGGACTGCGATAGGCTGATGATGATGATGAAACAAATACAGATATTAAACTTTTTTTTATGTATGGCCCTGCCAAAAGGACTCTACTCTGCCTGGTGGAAAGCGTAAGTAGAATCCAAGAGTGGTGGTCACCATACTCATTGCGAATGCAGACAATGCAGCATGGCGATCCACACAATGGCGGCTTAGTGATGCTTCTGTAGTTCAGTTCGGTTTTTAACCGACTTTAACGAAAAAAGGAGGAGGTTCTTAAATCGTTTATGAACCGATTTCGATGACTTTTTTTTTAATGGAAAGGAGATATCCCAGTGGTGGTACCATGATGAGGACATTAAGATCTGATGATGGCATCTAAGAGAAATCGAATCGAACGTTGAAGTCGGTTTTTGTGAAAATTTTATAATATGGCACTTTCACAGTCAAATCATTATCATTGACATTTAAATCATTATGATCAGTACACAATGTATTAAGTAGTCCTTTATAAATGTCAATAAAGTAGTTTCAATCCACACTAATGTTATAAATTCGAAAGTAACTTTGTCTGTCTGTTTTGTTTTCACGCCTAAACCTCATCACCGATTTTAGTAGAGATACTTTGATTCTTGAGAAATAACATAGGCTATTATTTACCGCGATAATCGATATAAATGCACAAAACATTAAAATTTTAACAAAAAAAACCGACTTCAATCTGGACCAAATTTAAATGTGACCATACGGGAATATTGAGTTATTCGTTAATTTGTCGCGTACATACATAATGCAAATTGAAGACTTATATGGTTTTCTCATGGATGACATGTCAGAACTGGACCAAATTTAAATGGGACCATTCGGGAAGCACCAGCTTTCAAATAAAAAAAGAATCATCAAAATCGGTTCACCCAGTCCAAAGTTATGAGGTAACAAATATAAGGGCGGTACTGTTTCGTTGGTGAGAGCGATACCGGAGGTCTGATGATGCAGAAGCATCTCAATAGTGTGTGGGGCACCATGCTGCATTGTCTGGATTCGCAATGAGTATGGGGGACACTACTTTTAGATTTGTCTCATGCTTTCCATCAGGCTGAGTAGAGTCACTTTGGCAGGCTCATAAATAAAAAAAAAGAAACGGCTAATGAACAATACAGATTGTTAGAAGAGTGTAAATTAAATTAATTATATTGTGAATTGAGCTGTAGCACTTTCATTTATTACTCAGACATTTTTGACAGGCTAACTGAAAAGGATGCCAAGAAAACATAATATATTTAGGTAGTACTTAGTTTAATAGTATCACAGTAACAACGCTTTCTTAAGAATCTTGAATAGGTGCTGAAAAAAATATAGTTACCTCTATCACACATTACTTTATTAATGAGGTTTTAACGTCCTAGTTCCACACTTGTACAATACTTTATAAGAAGACTCATGCCACTACAAACCAACAAACAGTCTAGTTATTCAGATAATTCTTCTATAAAACTGTTCACAACTAATAGTTTTTCACTGTTTTGATAAGCTTCGGTTTATGAGTCTATGAGTATCATTATCTGTATCTCATTTATTTCCCAGTAAATCTTGCTAATTGTTGATCGCCTAGTGACTCAAGCACCGGACAAACACGGATGAATAGAAAATAAGACTTGCGCTATTTCTTCCTTTGGATCCTTCAAACTATCCATGTTATTACCACATTTTTACATTCGGTCTTTGTCTGATAGCGATAACATTCCAAATGCCCCAATAAGACACAGTCTACTTACTAGGCGACGAAGATTAGCATCAGGCTGGCCATAGAAACTAGTTAAATGTGCAACTGCAATAAGAATGACATGAGTAGGTAGGTATGGTGAGAAGATAAATCGCAAGAAGGTATAAACGTCTGTTGTCACTCGCCACTTATTTTAAATCATCTTATCATAAAAGGTTAATAAGATCACTATTTCAAGGTACTACATACCTCTGTTTTGCCTGACGTTTCGACCAGGTTGCACTGGCCGTGGTCACAGGCTGACTGGCTCAGCGGCGCACGTAATATTACGTCGGTCAAAGCTTCCGGCTAGTAATATCACTATGGAAGAGCGTCAAGCATTAAAAAACATTAGGGATAACCAGGATATTTTAGTGCTTAAGGCCGACAAGGGAAACGCCACCGTAGTGATGAATACAACTGATTACCAAAATAAAATACTCGAACTGTTGAGTGATAATAAGGTATACAAACCGGTAACATACAACCCTACAGCCAGAGTAACGCGTAAAATACGATCTCTAATCCGGGATACTGAGGACCTATTTTCAGAAGACGAGTACAACAGACTGTACAAACCAAAGTCACACCAGCCACCGAAATTATATGGTCTGCCTAAGATACACAAGCCTGACGTGCCGCTGCGGCCCATTGTAAGTCAAATTGCTTCTCCTACTTACGATCTTGCAAAGCACGTTGCTTCAGTATTGCAACCACTTGTAGGCAAAACACCGTCTTTTGTGAAAGACTCACGGCACTTCATACAAATCATAAAAGATCTCACGTTGGAACCGGATTACGTCAATGGTGAGCTTTGACGTGGAGTCGCTTTTCACCAATGTTCCAATAAAAGAGTGCTTAAACGTCGTAAAAGACCTGCTGAGAGACAACGAACTGCCGTTCAACTATATAGATCTACTTGAACACTGTTTAGATGGCAATTATTTTCTTTTCCAAGGTCAACATTACCTCCAGATTGATGGTGTCGCGATGGGAAGTCCGGTAGCCCCAGTACTTGCCAACATCTGGATGGAACATTTTGAAGAGAAGGCTCTAAGTCTCGGCCCGAATACCGTTAAGCTGTGGAAGCGATACGTGGATGACATCTTCAGTATCGTTAAAGGAAATAAACAAGAAGTAGATCAATATATACAACATCTTAACTCTATTCACCCTAAAATAAGGTTTACATATGAAATGGAGACGGATAGGTCGTTGTCGTTCTTGGATGTTAAAGTAACCGTGAGATCAGATGGGTCCTTGTCACACTGTGTGTACCGTAAGCCTACTCATACGGATAGATACCTACACGCCACGTCTCATCATCACCCCCGGCACTTGCAATCTGTTATGACTTCACTCAAGAACAGAGCTTACGATCTCTGTGACCCTGAACATTTAGAACGGGAGCTAGAACATGTTCAGGAGGTACTCAAAGGTAACGGATATCAAGTGAATGGAGGACGGAAGCAACCGAAAATAAGACGCAAGTATCCAGAAGTGAACAGGCAACCAGCCTATATGCCTTATGTCAAGGGAGTTACGGATAAGATCGGGTCCGTGTTAAAGAAATACTCCATTCCGACAGTATACACACCAGGCATAAAGATTCACAACATCGTCGGCACACCGAAGGATATATTGCCACTACAAACTCCGGGTGTTTATAAAATAGACTGCAGCTGCGGAAGTTCCTACATAGGCCAAACGAAACGGACTATTGCTGAAAGGGTCAAAGAACATATCGCTGCTGTGAAGAACCGACAGACGAGCAAATCGGCGATTGCAGAACATGCACTCGATGCAGGCATCAACCACTGGATTGAATTTCACCGCACGCAAGTCCTCTCCACCGAACGTCACTTTTATTCAAGAGTTGTACGTGAAGCGATTGAGATTAAAAAGCATAAAACTTTCAATCGGGAAGATGGTTTTAAATTATCTACAGCGTGGAATCCAGTGTTAAAAAACATACCACCTCGCTTTTCTGCGCAGTCGGATAAACACCAGAATAGGAACACATCGGTTTGCTTACAGAATAGGGACCCTGTTAGTGTGGTATGTGACGGTACATGGCGAAACAAAAATATCAATAATATCGAAAATGTGCGGGTGGAACGACGGAGGGCGTGCGCCGCTGAGCCAGTCAGCCTGTGACCACGGCCAGTGCAACCTGGTCGAAACGTCAGGCAAAACAGAGGTATGTAGTACCTTGAAATAGTGATCGCGTTAATTCCCGTAAAAAAAAAATAAAAAAAAATAATAATAATTATATCATGGAACGCGAAAGTTTAAAAGTTAGTATAGGTTAATAAGAGCCAGTCCACACGGCGCGTTGCGTCTTCGCTGCGTCGACGCAACGCACACACGACGGAACTGCAGCCCCCAAGACGAAGCGGGCGGGGGTGTACACATTGTTACCGTTGTTAGTGTTGTTAAGACGGAACGGCTCAGTTGCTTGTGCGTTGATAGGGAACACACGCACGCCCATATCATTTTTGACGTATTTTTGTATTCAGTTTTATTTGCAAAGTAAAATGAGTACTACTGAAGAAATTGACTTATTTTCGTGTAATAGCAACTCCCGATATTCTAACAAAAAAACTGTCCATTACTATTTCTTAGCGAAATTAAGGGTCAGATCCAATACCATCTTGTGATTTTGCGTCGATTTCGGCGGTGACGTAGATTACTGTCTACGTACGTCTGGCATTACACCTATTAAGGTGTAATGCCAGACGTCTTTTCCGATCCATGCTTTCTATAGACTGATGCGATGTTTTTATAAAATGCTTGCCGCAACTGTGCGCCTAAGAGAAGCATGTCAAAAATAGTTTTTGCAAAAGTTTAATAGGGAAAGTCTAAGATACCTTAATTTGTTGCTTATGAATGGATCTTTAATAATTAATGTATAATTTATAAGTTTGCATACAATTTTTGTTACAAAAAAGCATTCAAACATGCTGTAAATAGATGTGTTCAAAATAGTTCCCTGGATTACTATTTTCAGCAACAATTTTTATTATGAAAACAATCTATACTATGAAAGTGTTATACCATTTTAGAAAGCTCATATTATCTCCTTCCTTTTAAAATTCTTGTTGAACATATATTTGTAACTATATGGGTACAGGATGGTCATAAATGAGAACATGGATTTTGCATTTATCTTACTTTCAGTTGGAGGTTTGAATTTTAGCGCTATTTGCCGCCAGTCTACAATTTATTTTATTTAATAGGTAATTTAATATACTTTAACGACAAACAAAAATTATTTGCAGTTTCGTTGCGTAAGTGAGTTTTTTTTGACAAAATTCGACATGACGCAAATTCTTAAAATTAAACTGTTTAATCTGCACACGATGTATGTATTGTATGTCTTATTAACTGCTGGTGTGATTTAAAAATTGTATTGTTTCCCATATACGTTTTTGATAAGAATAGGGTTGATAACTAAGATCTCATGAGAGTTCCTTGAGAGAGAGAGAGAGAGTTTATTGGTTTTTACGGTTTTCATTTACACACGTCCACCATCATCAATTGACTATAAATAGTGTGTTTTCATGAAAATATGCACATATTGGTTGGTTGGTTTACATTTTTAATACAAGTCTAAATTGTGTTATCATGGCAGAGTTCGTTTTTACCAGACGTGACATGATATGTCTTGTTCTGATCAACAGTGAAAATTATGTCTCTATCTCTAATATTAGTGATCATATTCGATACAATTTTCACCACATATCTGATGCTAATACAGCAAAAATCAATCATCGAAATTTTAAATATCAATGCTAAAATAAAATACATTAACATCATTATATAACTATAATATATCATATCATTATTTATCATAATATATATAATATATCATTATTATTATTAATATATTGTCCTATATTATATCATTCATCATTTACATCTTGGATCATACTGTAGCCCGGATTTGAAAAATTGACGGTGTCTATAAAACCAGTTCAATGCATCTTAAATTATATTCTAAATGGGGGTGTGAGTGTAGTAGTGTAGTGTAGGGGTCAGAGTGAATATAAGCAAATATTATTGGCAGAAAGTTAATAGATTTCTGACTCCAATTTGTTTATATGTTCTTTTATGCCTCTGAAGTTAATGATGTAGACAGTAATGAAACTTTGTTGCAAAATTCGTCTTCTTCATCGATAACATTTTATCGACCTATTTAATTGAATTTTCGAAAGCAACTCCCGAGAAAAGTAAAAGTATAGTTGATGATGTTAATAATAAAATTATCACTTTAACGCCTACTTTATTGAATAAAAATAATTAAGACGTCCAACTAATGTATGAATTATTTTTAACAACGATTGATGAAAAGGTAACTCAAGTTATATTACACACGAACTTGACGAGGTATCTGTAAATACCTCGTCAAGTGCTGTGTGTAATATTTGTGGTGCAAAACCAACAGAAATAAACAATTTTATGGTCAATCAACATTACATTTTTGGATCAGATTTATGGAATTAGTGTTACATATTTCCTATAATTTAAGTTTTGTTAAATGGCCTGCCAAGACATAAGAACACAAAGATGATAATAAAAAAGAAAATAACATTTACGTACAAAAATGACTCAGAGAAGAATTGGGTTTAAATTTTGATACACCTAGCTTGTCTAGTGGCAACACGAATGACGGAAATACAGCCAGAAGATGCCTTTTGGGCAGTTATCGGAGGATGCTCAAGAATCACGGAATAAAGTCTATTTAAGAGATATAGTCTTCATCATGCTAGAAAATGCTCTAAAACAGCAACCAATAACGGTGTTCTACATACACTTTAGTATACTTTGGATCCATATATAACGAGTTTCAGAAAACCATATCAGAGGAAATCTCTCAAACTTTTTGATGAAGTATTAGAAGTTATAGAGGAAATTTATTATGTAAAAGAATACTTATTTTTTTTTAAACCATAATCTTAATTTAGGTTTTAATAAGAGAAAAAAATGATGTTAAACGTGATATTAACCAAAGTTTGGATTTTCATATTTTTTTTATCATATAAATAACATGTATAAAATTATGAAATGAATGTTGTTTAAAAGCCTAGTTATCTAACTTAACACATAAAAAAAATCACGAATTTAGCTTTTAAGGCAGCGAAGTTATAGATTTTTGACATGAAAATGACCCTACCGCCCCATAGTGCGTCGCCGCTGCGACGTCTGAACGTTATTATTGCGTCGTAGTAACGCTGCGGTAACGCAGCGCTTGTGTGGCCGGCTATGCGTCAAAATATTTGCGTTGCGTCCACGCAACGCGCCGAGTGGACTGGCTCTAAGGAAATGCAATCGTAACTAGATTATCATTAGTCATTTACGAATACACAGATAAATTATGTGTACTTGGCATCTTTTATACTACTCTATTAAAAGTGTCTGAGTGATAAAATGAAGCTGCTCTGGCGCAATTCACAACATAATTAATTTAATTTGTAAACTCGATAATAGTTGGTCTTAGTTGGTATATATTATAATATATTATCAAATAAGGGTATTCAAATGTAACAATTTGTTTGTCTACCGACCTTTTTTAATGATCTGTCTCGTTTTATAATTTGTTTTAATTGCGTTCATTCTCATAAGAAATTTAGCATAGATAAACTACTAGCGAAGAAGTCGATAATTTATTCAATTTCACCTTTTTTTTTTTTTTTATGTATGTACATTGATTACTCCGTCAATTGTGGACCGATTTTGGAAATTATTTTTGTATTCGAAAGGGTATGCTCCCCATGTGGTCCCATGGCCACCATATCAGGATCTGATGATGGGATCCCAAGGAAATTGAAGGAAACCCTCAAATTTACGAGAGCGCCTGCAATAAAGTTAAGGCAATTGTCTGCATGCTTTCATATTCTGTAAACATCATGTCCGAAATATGTATTTATTATTCTACACGGTATGTTGTATGTTACCTTTAGTCGTATTCTTTCAAGTTATTTAGGTGAAATGATGATGAGAGACATGAGAAAGACTAAAAAGTGAAAAATAAAAAATAAACTTCGTTTAAAAAAACCGACTTCAAAAACTGAAAAGTATAAAATAACTTAATTTATATGTGCTACCTATTTATAGGTTTGAAGTCGGTGCCGAGCCAAAATGTAATAGTAGGTACCGCACTTGCCGCGCGTGACCTTGAGCGGTATAGCTGCTCTTCGCGTAGGACAAGACAACCGAAGCATCGGTGAGGTCGTTGACGTTCGTCTCGAAATATAGCGAGTGTGGTACCTACTATTACATTTGGCTTCGCGCCGAATTCAAACCTATGAATAGGTAGCACATACAAATTAAGTTATTTTATACTTTTCAGGTTTTGAAGTCGGTTTTTTTAAACGAAGTTTTTTTTTTTTTTGGGTGTGATGATTGAACGATATAAAGCACACTTTTAGTTTGTAAGGATATGGATGTACATATTTTCTCATTTGACTCACATAATAATATAAATAAATTGGTTGTCTGTAAAGTCGGTTTACGAACGATAGTTTAATGTAACAACGTCATAACAAAACATTGATGAAATGATGAGTGATAATCATTTCTCTCAATCTCTCAAATTTATAATTTGTTTGATTTTTTCACAGCTCCAAGGGGCAGTGGACTTGAGTATTTCATATGAATTTAAGTTTGATACCTTCACGCGTTCCTGAGAGACGGACAACAAAGTGATCCTATAAGGGTTCCGTTTTTTCCTTTTGAGGTACGGAACCCTAAAAATGGTTGTCTATAAAGTCTGTTTACGGACGATAGTTTAACTTGACAACGTCATAACAAAACATTGATGAAATGATAAGAGATAGGTATAATTTCTCTCAATGTTTATGAGAGATAGCTACGCTTGCGCCGCATCTATCTCTTATAAACATTGATTTAGATAGATGCGGCGCTTGTATCTCTCCTCATACAACGAGCGTCGTTCAATGAGCGTAACGGGACAATGCACGTTACGAGACAGTGAACGTTACAGGACAATGTCATGCTTCTTCATGCATGCAGCCTGCATTCATCAATTTATTAGACGTTGTCACGTCAAAAAGTATTTTATTATATACCCACAGACCTGTACATCTTTTGAAAGAAGTAACGAAAAAATTAATAAAAAAGTAAGTCATTAAATGGATAAATATATGTTATAGATATATGGAAACCGAAATCTAAGCGGGTTTAACTACGATTATAACATTAGTATTTATGTAAAAACACATATTACAATTTACAAACATGCTATAAATTACGTTTGAAATGTGCGCTTTGCCAACTAGCAGTAAAACGCCTTTACTAATAGTATTTCGCTTTATGTTCGTAGATATTGGCAAAGCTTAGGCATTTTGTCAACATATTAAGTTTAATCAGATATTAATAATAATAATAATATTATTGTATGCGTGTAAAATGTGCTTGAACATGAACCCTATTAAAATATTCTACATTGTTTAATCTTCATCTGTAGTTAGAAGTTAGAGACAAATATCTGTCACATACTTACAACTGTGTCCAGTGTTGTGGATTCAAATCCAACATGGAACAATAATTTGTGTGGTTCACAAATTGTTGTTCGGAGTCTGGGTGTTCTTTGTTTCCGTTTAATTTGTAAAGTCCCGACACAGGATGTATATCCCTAATGCGCGAGTTATCTATTTAAAAAAAACAGAATTTCACCTACATGATCAGAACCTATTTTCTACGTACCTGAAGCCTTACCTTATATACTTGTTGTGAAATGTGAAGCTACTTCCGCATCCATTATGCTGCATGTCCAAAACACCTAGAGCTTTTTACATCCCATACGAAATAAAACGAATATTTGAATACGTTGTCATCATCTCCAAGGTTCTAGGGCAAAGTAATGTCATATACCCAATTAATGCACTATATTAATTTATTGTTATCTACACAAATAAATAAAATTGAAACGTTTGTTTGAAATTTTAAATTTACTGCTTTTCACTAAATGCATATGAAAAAAAGTTTGCAATTATTAAAATTTTTCTTTGTCTGTCGGTCTTATGTCTGTTTGTTTCGGCTAATCTCTGGATCGGCTGGACTTATTTTGACGGGACTTTCATAAGCTGATGATATAAGGAGTAACTTAGGCTACTTTTTTAGATTAGATTAGCTTTACGGTTACGGTACGCTTTACGTTACACGCGGTTGTTATTGTACCGTGTATAAAATAAGGTTTGTAAATGTAATATTTTTGTCTATTTTCATTTAGTTGTACCAAAATTCAACTTATATCTAAATATCGATACCTCCTACGTATACTGAGTCAACTAACATTATAGTAATTTTACAGGAGAGCGATTTGAAGACAAATCGCTTATATTTTATGAAATTAATCTTAATTAGAGTAAATTAAATGTATCTATTAATAAATATGGGAAGTTTTTCCTTTGGTATGAAATGTTTTTGCTGATTTTTGTTTTAAATTATATTTTATGTACATGGCTGGGTATAGGACGGCGGGACTCAATAGTAAAATGGTTTAACTACCACTTATATTCATGTACGTTGTACACCAAAATACATGGTTTACACCAATTTCATACCAAAGGAAAAGGTTCCCATATTTATTAAAAGATACATTTAATTTACTCTAATTAAGATTAATTTCATAAAAATATAAGCGATTTGTCTGCAAATCGCTTTCTTATAAAAATACTATAATGTTAGTTTACTCAGTATACATAAGAGGTATTTCGCATGCACGACTCACCGTCGTGCATCGTATACTGAGCCGCAATACACTTGTGCCGATTCGTCCCCCCATACACCCCGCGTATACAGGTATGATGTCAGTTGAATGAGTATACAATATACAATTCTATCTGATGTTGAAATTGATTTAGTATACGCGAAATTATCTCAGTAATTGTTCATTCCTCTCGCCAATGCAGCGATCACCTTATGAAGTTTGAAATACCTATAGGCCCATGTTATAAGCATACAATCACTAAACAAGAAACCACTGGCAAGAGAAATGAACCACGGCTGTGTCACCGTAATCTAAACTAAAATCATCAAGCACTTACTGGAGTTGTGTGGCTTCTTTGTTCTCGGCGTTCCAAGAGATCTCTCGGGTAGTTCCTCTCTGCTTTGTCTTGGTACGTTCACACAAACATGCTCCAAAGTGCTGTATATCTTTCAAGGTATTCGAATTACAACACACTCGTTTTAGCTATCGCGGACGCGCCCTTTTACGTGACTACAAAACTCGCGAGTCCCAACTAGACCACTTATAACGGAAAAACACTAAAGGAACCGAGTCGACGATTAGCTTATTATCAATTCAATTAACTTAAAACGATTAAAACGTCAATTACGAAGCTCTTGCTCGACCGATTTTCAAGAAGCCTCTCAAAGTACTCTATTAACCTCAAACGTCAAAACGTCAAAACACGAAAAAAATGACAATCGAAAAATGTTGGCATTACAATGACGTTCGAAATCCAACAGTAATATTGTTCTTTTTATTTTTTTTTTCAACACTATCATAATGATCAAAGATTATTGTATACTTTAAATAAAATGTTTCGGAGTTTGGGTGTTTTCTATGTATAATATGTATGTATTTACAAAAAAAAAGTAATATATGTATTTGTATCAGTTGTCTAGTACCCATAACACAAGCTCTGCTTAGCTTGGGACTAGATGGCGTTGTGTGTTAGATGTCCGAAATATTTATTTATTTATTTATTTATAAAAATCATAAAATACCTAAATTTGCTAGTTGATTCAGTATACGTAGGAGGTATCGATATAACGTCATCATCAGCCCGTTGCAGTCCGCTGCTGAACATATGCCTCTACCAAGGCACACCACAGCCCACCCACCCACACCCACAAAAAAAATTAGAGTCAGTATACTTCAAATAAATTAGAGTTTATTATTTTTAACTACGTCTTGCTGCTAAGAATAAATGTGCAGGCGTCTTATTCCCGGCGCTGCGCCGCGCCTTAAAAACTTGTGTAATTAATCTTTGAACCGTGCTTTGAATTCAGCAGTAAATATGTATAAGGGATCGCGTCGAAATCTAAACACGAAAATATGTCATATATATGCTTTATAACCAGTATCCTTGACTGCCTCGGTGGCGCAGTGGTTGCGTATGCTTGATAGGTCTCGAGTTCAATTCCCGGGTCGTACCAAATGTTCATATAACTTGCAAATTATAATATTTACTACAAATACAAACTATACTATAATAGTTCATTTATTTAAATGTTAATGCTTATGTTCAAGTTTACCTTCAGGTGAGGTAGAAATTTGATGCAGTACCTACCTAAATGCAAATGGATTTTTTAAATATTTTTTTGCAAAAAAGTTCTAAGTATTGGGATAGTATTTTATAAGCTTTAAAAGTGGAATATTGATCAAAACATTAGGAATTTTATTACCAAAACCAAATTTTAAAACAATTTTTCCTTCATTAAAATAATGCATTTTAAGTTTTCCAACCACTACATCATAAAGAGGTTGTCAATAGACTGTTTATTTTATAATCTACTAGTTGTTGCCCGCGGCTCCGCCCGCGTATATGTCGGTTATCGCGGCAAATAGTGGCCTATGTGTTATTCTGCGTGTATTTTGCGTGAAAGAGTAACAAACATCCATCCATCCATCCATACTTACAAACTTTCGCGTTTATAATATTAGTATAGATACTCTAGAACATTGGCACTTGGTAAATCTTCGTAAAATACATTCTCGAAATTATTCTCACTTGTACGTTTATGCTGGTTACAAGAGTTGGATGCGAGAAGCCGAAGATCAAACCAAGTGGCGAACAATTGGAGAGGCCTATGCTATGTCCTGATTAAAATGTGGGTACGTTTATTCCACTATTTTATTAGTTTAATTTCGAGAATGTACTACATAATTATTTTTATATTCTCAGAACTCCATCATTTATTAGTCTTTTTTTTTTCTCATTTGATCCTATTGAATTATGAAAAAAAAGTTCAAACACAAAGAGTGAAAATTAATTAGACGCATTTAAGTGTTTGGTTATTACTAACATGTAAGATTGTATTTATTTATCGTACAATATCTATAAAGCATGTTAGCATTAATAACTACGATATAATATTATGACAATTTCATGTCTATCATATAATATATATATATAGAACGACGTATGATAATAAAATAATATCATATTCTCGTGACTAAGATAAGGAATGGACTTTGGAAGGCACAATCTTATCACATACAGTAATAGTATTTAAAAATATAACCCGATAAAATTTTCTAGTCGACGATGATCTATCATCATCAGCCTATTGCAATCTACTGCTGGACATAGGCCTCTCCAATTGCACGCCACTTAGTTCGATCCTCGGCTTCTCGCATCCAGCTCTTGCCAGCCGTCTTGCGCAAATCATCACTCCACCTGGCCTGTGGACGTCCTACACTACGTTTGCCGAGACGCGGTCTACACTCAAGAACCCGTTTACCCCAACGGTTATCGGTTCTACGGCAAATATGGCCAGCCCACTGCCACTTCAGCTTGCTAATCCTGTGGGCTATGTCGATGACTCTGGTTCTCTGCCGGATCACCTCGGTTCTGATACGGTCCCTTAGAGAAACGCCGAGCATAGCCCTCTCCATAGCACGCTGAGCGACTTTGAACTTGTGGACCAGCCGTACCGTAAGTGTCCACGTTTCGGCTCCGTATGTCATTACGGGTAGGACGCACTCATTGAAGACTTTCGTCTTTAGGCATTGTGGGATCGACGATGAGAAGACCCGACAAAGCTTCCCAAACGCTGCCCAACCCAGCTGAATTCTCCTGTTCACCTCGTCCTCAAAGTTGTTTCTCCCTAACTGCAAAGTCTGCCCGAGGTACACGTATTTTTGAACAACTTCGAGATCGGCACCGTGCACCGCAACCGGTTCCGGAAGTACGTGTTCATTGAACATGACCTTGGTCTTGTCCAAGTTCATCCGTAGGCCGATGCGCACAGAAGAGTCAGCCAGGTCGTTCAGCATCTGTTGTAGGTCCTGCAGCGTCTCTGCCATGATGACGATGTCGTCTGCAAATCGCAAGTGAGAGATGTATTCGCCATTGATGTTGATGCCACGTCCTTTCCAGTGCAGCGTCTTGAAGAAGTCCTCCATTGCATTAGTGAACAATTTCGGGGATATAACGTCACCTTGTCTCACTCCTCGATGCAATGGTATAGGTCTTGTATGCTGATTCTGTACTTGGACGGACATAGTGGCGGCTTTGTAGAGACATCTCAACACTTGGATGTATCGCCAATCCACTTGGCAACGCTGCAGGGACTCCAGAACAGTCCAGATCTCGATCGAGTCGAAGGCCTTCTCATAGTCCACGAATGCTAGACACAGGGGCTGATTATACTCTTCGGTCTTCTGTATAATCTGCCGCACTGTGTGGATGTGGTCTATGGTGCCATATCCGCTCCGAAACCCAGCTTGCTCTGGTGGTTGGAATTCGTCGAGTCTTCGCGCAAGACGGTTCGTGATGACTCTTGAAAACAGCTTGTAGACGTGGCTTAGAAGAGAAATGGGCCGATGGTTCTTCAACATGGTCTTGTCACCCTTTTTGAAGAACAGGACGACCACACTCCTGCTCCACGCCTCTGGAGTTCTCCCTTCGAACAGGACAGCATTATAAAGCTTTTGGAGCTCCCTCAGTACGGGCATACCCCCAGCTTTCAACAGCTCTGTTGTAACGCCGTCCTCTCCAGGGGCTTTTCCATTTTTCAGCTGTTTAAGAGCCATCACGATTTCATCAGTGCTGACTTCTGGCAGATCTTCGGTGTAGTGACGTGTTAATGTGGCTCTAGGGTTCTCATTTTCGGGATCAGGTCGAGATGCATGCGAAGCGTATAAACTGCAGTAGAAGCCTTCGACTTCCGAAAGGACGGCCGGTTTGGAAGCAACGACTTCTCCACTTGATGTGGTCAACTTCGTCAAGTTGCTTCTTCCAAGAGATTGTACGAACACTTTTGACCCCCGATTTCACTCGATCGCTCTTTCGATCGAAAGAGTATTGGAGCATCGGAGGTCGTGTCGTACAAGCCTGCTGATCTCTCGGTTTAGAGTCCGCTTTGCCGACGAAGTGACAGGGGGGTTCTCACGTCGTTCCCTCATTAACCCTAGTGTCCTCTCTGAAAGCTTCGACTTCCTGCTTTTACGCTGCATTTCACAAAATCTCGTACCTTCGTCCCTGAGAATCCGAACCACATTCGCAAGCCAACAAGCGTCGGGGCTTTGCCACGTCCACTTCCTTTGGGGCCGTTTTTTGAAGAAGGAGTTCATCAAGAACAGCCCCTCCCGCTCGAGAAAGTTGACGAGCAGTTGCCCCCTATGATTCCTGCTTCCAAATCCATGGGATCCTATGACCGATTCGCTGCAAGTTTTTACTCCCACTTTGGCGTTGAAGTCACCCATTACAACGTTGTAGTGGATTTTAGTAGTGAAGTGGAGGGCCCTCGATATGTCATCGAACATATCCTCCACTTCATCGTCCGAGTGGGCCGAGGTCGGTGCGTACACTTGTACTACCTTGAGGCTATATCTCTCGGTAAGTTTAATAATGAGGTACGCTACCCTGTTCGACACACTGGAGATTTCCACCACGTTGTCAGAAAGGGACTTGTTTACCAGAAACCCCACGCCACCTTGGGATTGTTGGTCTCCCTCGCGGAAGTACATCAGGTGGCCTGAGTCGAGGGTTATGGTATCCTCCCCCTCTCTTCGGACTTCACATAACCCTAGGATATGCCACCTCATCTTCGCAAGTTACACCTCAAGTTGTGCCAGATGCGAGTCTAGCCGTAACGTGCGGCCGTTAAAAGTTGCCAAAGTCAGTTGCTTATGGTGGCCTTCCGTAACCCGGTGATTCTTAGCACCCCCTGTCCCGCCGTTACCGTGGTCGCCACCATGACCAGGAATAGCGAGACTGCCGGGAACTGGGGGCCGTGGCCTTTGTTGCATATTCATGGAGGATTTGAGCCCATAATCACCACGCTGGGCAGGCGGGTTGGTGATCGCAGGGCATAGCTTGTTGCACCGGTGACGCTGCTGCCCGTCACCGGCCTATTTTATTTAGATACGCCTATCGGATGGATATACCGCCATCAGTCGGTCGCCAGAGCCTCGTTTGTCGTTCAGCAGGGTGCACCGCGTGCAGGTGAGGTTGGCTGGAAGCAATAGATTGTGGTTCGCCCCCTTACACCCCATGATCCCGATGATCCGATGATCTATAAGAGGTCTTTAAAAGATCTTTAAAAGGTAGTAGAGCAACGCTGATTTCAGCACGAACGGGCCAGCTCTACCGGGGCGGTACTACCCTCGCACAGAAAATCAACGTAAGATGACAGCGTTCGTGTTTCGTTGATGAGTGCGAGACCGGAGGCCCAATGATGCAGGAGCATCACTAGGCCGCCATAGTGTGGGTCACCATGCCGCATTGTTGCATTGCCTGCATTTGCAATGAGTATGGTGACTCTTGGATTCTGCTTATGTTTTCCATCAGGCAGAGTAGAGTGACTTTGGCAGGCCTATACATAAAAAAAAACAAAAAGCGGTGCGAGTCGGACTCGCGCATGAAGGGTTCCGTAGCAACAAGTAACATAACAGTTTCTACTCAAGTTCACTAGGGTACGGTCGCGTCCACTTCTAATATATATACAGAGTTGCTAAAACCGCAATCGGTCAGTTTTAGAAGCGTTTTTACTTAGTAATTTAACACCGCAGTAGTATCAACAACTCTAAGAAGATACAATTCGTAGGTTAACAACGAATCAGTGCCCCGAGTTCACACACAAATCGACCGCAGTATACGTATCTCAAACGTTTTGTTCGAAATAGAAAAAAAAAAAAGATAGTGTTTATGTGCAAGAGCTGCGAGAATGAGGCCACGGATGGAGTTACGTGCTCACAGTGCGGAGGTCAGTACGACTTCTCATGCGCGGGTATAACTGAGGCCAGATGGAGAAGACTTGGCACTGCCAATAAAGCCGCGTGGAAATGTAATACCTGCAAGTCTAACACTCCAATAAGCCCAAATATTGGAGCGGTCAAGGTCACTCCTGCGGACTCGGACGCCATCATGTCGGAGATCAAACGTCTGTCGACACAAATGGAGGCATTACCAACACTAATTGACAGCATGCAGGCCATCAAGGCGGAATTGGTGGAATTGAAAACCATGAGGTCTGAATTTATAGATCTGAAGTCCTCTTTGGAGTTTGTCCACGATGCTGTCCAGGCTCTGACTAACAAGGTATCATCTCTGGATCAGGAAATGGAGGCCATGAAAGCATCTAAAGCAGAAGTCATGCTCCTTCAGGACCGTGTCCTTAAGCTGGAAAACATGCACCATGAAAATGAACAAAGGTCGCGTATGAACAACATCGAAATAAAAGGTGTACCGATGTCAAACAGCGAGAACTTTTTCTCTGTAATAGCAAAAATTGGCAAGATAGTTGGTTGTGAGATTCCTAAAGAAGGCATAAATTACGTAGCTAGGGTTCCAATGCGAAATAACAGCCAAAATAAAAATATAATCTGTTCAGTACATAGCAGTTATATGAAGAATGACTTTGTTGCTGCTGCAAAGAAGCACAGAACCCTTAAGCCTAGCGATATAGGACTGCAAGGCACAAATAGGATTTTCATAAACGACTACTTAACTATTGAGAACAAAGTCCTATTAAACAAAACCAAAATCAGAGCTAGGGAACGGGGTTTTGAACACGTTTGGGTCCAGGGATGCAAGATTATGTTAAGGAGAAACGTCACATGACCTAAACTGCATATAAATAAATAAATAAATATTAAATAAATATTTTGGACATCTAACACACAACGCCATCTAGTCCCAAGATAAGCAGAGCTTGTGTTATGGGTACTAGACAACTGATACAAATACATATATACTTTTTTTTTGTAAATACATACATATTATACATAGAAAACACCCAAACTCCGAAACAAATATTTGTAGATCATACAAACATTTGGTCCGACCCGGGAATCGAACCCGAGACCTCATGATCAGCAGTCGCACACGCCAACCGCGAGACCAACGAGGCAGTCTAAATATATCAAGTCAGAACACGATCTGCGCAAATATTTACACTAGGTATGTTCATGTACTCGGACGTGTCGCTTGGTGTATGCGGCTCGCGCATGTTGAGAACCATAGGTAACTATTTTTTCTATGCATTTAAAAAACTTTTTATAAAAAAAAAACCGACTTCCAAAAACATCCAACGAAAACTCTCTGTCAAAAAACACTTAAAAGCGTAAAATAAACTGGTTCTTCATAAATTGCCTATACCTAATTCTTTATTCATTTAAATAGTAGTATTATAATGGGTGCTAGGTACCTTAAATATGTTTGAAATTGGTGCCAAGTGACTATCGCTTAGACTTTTGTAATTGTTCGTTTGTATTCTTTTTGGCTTAGCACCGACTTCAAACAGATTTTAGGTACCTAGCACCCATTATAATACTACTATTTAAATGAATAAAGAATTAGGTATAGGCAATTTATGAAGAACCAGTTTATTTTACGCTTTTAAGTGTTTTTTGACAGAGAGTTTTCGTTGGATGTTTTTGGAAGTCGGTTTTTTTTTTTATAAAAAGTTTTTATTTTACAGTTTTTAGTGCAAACAATCGTAGGTAAGTAGTAAGTTGAATTATTTCATCAAATTTCATCATCAAGAATACAAATTAAGGTACGTGTAATATTAAAATCATCCTCTAATCCCTAACTGTTGAAGAGTTTAATCTTTTATCATCAGCTCACCTAAATAGCTTGAAAGTATACGACTGAAGGTCTTTAGATACGTATGAAATTGAAAGAATTATTCTCCAACTCCTAACCGTTGAGGAGTTGTACCTTCCACCTTCCATCATCAGCTTACCTAAATAATTTGTAAGAATACGACTAAAGGTAACTTATATACATATGATATTTAAAGATTTATCCTCCAACTCCTAACCGTTAAGGAGTGGTACCTTACATCATCAGCTCATCATCATAAAATGATGACTACCAGACGCAAATGCCGGTGTAACTTCAGAAAATATACGAAAAACATAGTATGTGCCTATAAAAAATGAGGGTTTCCCTCGATTTCCCTGGGATCCCATCATCAGATCCTGATATGCTGGCAATGGGACCACCACGGAAGCATACCCTGTCGAATACAAAAAAAAATTCAAAATCGGTCCACAACTGACGGAGTAATCAGGTAACATACATAAAAAAAAAAATACATACAGTGGAACATAGAACCTCCTCCTTTTTGGAAGTCGGTTAAAAAGGCACCGGCAATTTGTCTGCTTCACACCTGCTAATGACTCAGTTTTACATTTTAGATTTATAAACTATCAACCTTATCGCTTTGCAATTAAAGATGTTTTTAGCTTATACCTTCAAAAGATATTGGCTGAAAAGTATTCATATTTTTATTTGAATACCCCACAGTACTTCGAACATAATATGCTTTATCTATACAAAGCTAAAGCTTATAATTGCTTATCTTTTGCTACGCAACGGTCATTCACTACTATATTTCTTTGCTTGGAATTGAATGTATCTCACAAATATTTTTCTATTATTCTTTTGGTATTTCTACATCTTGATTATTAATGGCGCTTCTTAGTATCTACTACCAGAATGTACGGGGACTGCGAACGAAAACAGGATTATTTTACAGAAATGAGTGTATGAATAAATATGACAATTTGTTTAACGGAATCTTGGCTTGCTGATGGTATATCTGACTCTAAGCTGTTTGATGACAGGTATCTTGTATGGAGACGGGACAGGGACTACGCTAGTACTAATCAGGCATTAGGCGGAGGCGTATTAATAGCAGTGAAGCGCGAACTTATAGCGGACGCCCGCATGTAATGGTGTTCCTCAGCTGAGGACCTGTGGATTACCCTAGCATTGCAACGTAAACGGCCAAGATTAACATACAAAATGCATATTTGTGTTGTATACATCTGTGCACAGGGGGCAGGCTACTCACTATCAAAACAACTTACATTTTTTTCTGACAATTTAACTGACATATTTTTTAGACATTCTGCTGACAAGTTTATAGTTCTCGGTGACTTTAATCAGCCAGGTATCACTTGGCATTCTGACGAGGATGGTCGCTCACAACGTCCTATTTGCGTACAAAACGAGATTCTCACTAATCTAATTGACAATTTTAACACCTGTAATTTGTCGCAATACAACTGCTACCCTAATAAAAATAATAGAATACTGGATTTAATACTATCGAACGATGATTTGACTGTTACATGTTGCGACTCGCCTTTGGTGTCAGAGGATCCTCATCACAGAGCTTTATTTATTTAATTTTATTATTTTATTTAAAACTTATTGCACATGACGTACAAAGGCGGACTTAATGCCATGAGGCATTCTCTCCTAGTCAACCTTCAGGTGATGTAGAAGTATGATGTGGTAGGTGCAACGACAAAGAACGAATTTATATAAAATCACAATAGTTACGTAAATAAAAAATTTACTTACATCAAATACAACTAATATATACTACCAAAACTATATTTATTTATACATATATAATTGTTTAAGCATACACATACATATATTTAATAAGATATGAATATGCACAGACAAGTACTAGCGTTGTGTTTGTGCTGCCAATTCCCCCCGAAGGAGTTCTCGTACTTTTCGCTTAAATGTGAGGCGGTTTGTGGACATCCTGATTTCAGCTGGAAGTGCGTTCCAGAGTAGAACTGACTGTACATAGAAGGAAGAATTGATAAAATTAGAGTTGTGGGAGGGGCATAAAAGAAGCAAGTTGTTTGTTGACCGAAGACTCCGGTCGTGATTGGAACATAAGAAACGGAAGTGTGGAACAAGGTATTCGGGTAATGAAGGGGAGTTGAGAAAAGAAAATAGACAAGTCAGAGCTCGCAAACTGCGACGTTGACGAATTGGAAGCCATTGCAACTGGGAACGTAAAGCAGATACATGATCATACTTGCGAAGATTGAAAACGAATCGAATGCAGTTATTGAGAAGCCGATCTAGTTTATTGAGAAGGTCTGCATTCAGGTCAAAATAACACACATCACCATAGTCGATCAAGGGAAAAATTAGGGATTGCATGAGCGTAGCCTTAGTTTTAACGGGAATTAAGTTTTTTAGGCGATATAAAACGCGGAGACACGAGGTGACTTTTTGGCTGACGTGTGAAATCTGTGCCCGCCAATCAAGGGTAGAGTCCACATATAATCCCAGGTTCTTGACCACTGCACTCAGAGGTATGCTCGCGTTATTGTAGATGATTGGTGGGAGGGTTGCCATATCCAACCTACCTATCATATATTTACTCCCCAAGACAATCACCTGGCATTTGGTAGGATTAACTGACAAACCAAACCTAGCCGACCAACACTTTATAAAGTCCAGGTCTTTGTTGATTTTGTCGATAGCATAAGAGATGTCCTCAACCCTTGACTGTGTGTACACTTGCAAGTCGTCAGCGTACAGGTGATACATACACTGAAGGTGGGGTGTTACGAGATTAATAAATATTGAGAAAAGTAATGGAGATAATATACCGCCTTGAGGGACGCCAGTGAAAAGATCACACCAACTCGACGACCGATCATCGATATGAACACACTGTTGTCGTCCCTGAAGATAGGAGGAGAACCATTCCAGAGCTTCTGAGGAGATCATAAGATGGGAAAGGATGGCCAGTGGGATGTCATGACAGACGGTATTAAAGGCACTCGAGAAGTCAATCAAGGCCAACACTGTGACTTTGGTGCCCTCCATGCCATCTCTAATATCGCCCGTCACTTTAAGAAGAGCGGTGGTTGTGCTGTGACCGGGCCTGAACCCAGATTGCAAAGGACTAAGGAGATTCTGCTGATATACAAAGTGTGAGAGCTGCTTTTTTACGCAGGCCTCTAGCACTTTAGAAAGAAAGGGAAGTATGGAAATAGGTCGGAAGTGTTCGGAGAGAGAGGGGTTACTCTTTTTAGGTAGAGGAATGATGTAGGCCTTACGCCATATAGAGGGAAAGGTTCCAGAGTCCAGTGAAAAATTTATGATGTGGACTATTGTAGGTAGAATAGGATCCAGGATGGTAACAATCATGCGACGACTGATGCCGTCGCATCCCACAGCATTGTGTCTCTGCGGAGTTTTTTGAACTGCACAGTTTGCCAAACCAACCTTATACTAAGTTTTTATATGCATCTGCCAATTATGATGCTATCAGAGAAGAAATGATTAACATTGACTGGGAGAGTCAGCTATGCCTTAGACCACTGGAAGGTGCTGTTTCATTCTTCTATGATACTCTGTATAGACTACGGAACCAGTATATCCCAACAAAGATCGTAAAAAGCTATTCCAAATATCCGCCGTGGTATAAAGCACCGCTATTAAAAGTGATTAAAGAAAAACATAGATTTCACACAAAATACAAAAAATATAGAAATTGTTCTGACTATTACTCTTTCGTCATGCTGCGTCAGAGGGGCTAAGGCACTGGAAAAGGAAATGTTTGATGACTACATGACAAAAATTGAAATAGACATCATTAACAGCCCTCGTGCTTTCTGGAGTTACGTTAAATCAAAACGACAATCGAATTCTTTTCCCTCAACATTAAAGCGTGGACAACATACATCTGACGACGGTGAGGAAATATGTAACATGTTTAGTGACTACTTTTACTCTAATTTTCTTGAACGAAGTCACCTCCGTGTCGGATCAATGCACGAACCTGCCTGAATATCAGTCTGGAGATATTAACAGCGTAAATGTTAGTGTTAGGGATGTAAAATCGCTGCTTACAAAAGTCGACACTAACAAATCTGCGGGCCCGAATAATGAATCACCTGTATTTATTAAGCACTGCGCTGAATGTCTTGCAATGCCGCTCACCATCTTATTTCAATTATCCCTTGACGCCGGTGTCATGCCCCTGGTTTGGAAGTCGGCATATATAACGCCCATACACAAAAAAGGACCAAATAACGACATAGAGAACTATAGACCGATCTCTAAACTATGCGTGTTCGCTAAAATTTTAGAGAAAATCGTGTATGCACAAGTTTATTCCGCTTTACAGCACACTTTTATAGAACAACAACACGGTTTTCTAAAAGGTAGATCCACCACAACAAATTTAAGCCTTTGCAGCGACTTTCTCTAGGACTGCATGTCACAACGGTCACAAGTCGACGTGATATATACGGACTACAGCAAATGTTTCGATCGGATTGATCATGACATCCTAATCATTAAACTTTTTGCCATCTGTATTAGGGGTAATCTGTTTAGATGGTTCAAGTCTTACGTTGACAATAGGTGTCAGACAGTGGTATTGAATGGTTACTCTTCTAGATCCGTTTTTATACCTTCCGGGGTTCCCCAGGGATCCCTATTGGGACCACTTTTATTTAACACTAGCTGACCCACGCAACGTCGTTTGCGTCTCCTATTGCCCGTAGCGTGATAATTTTCCCCCGGTTTTGAAACATTCTTCATTGTGCTCCGCTCCTATTGGTCTTAGCGTGATGATATATAGCCTATAGCCTTCCTCGATAAACGGGCTATCTAACACTAAAAGAATTTCAAATTGGACCTGTTGTTCCTGAGATTAGTGCGTTCAAACAAACAAACAAACTTTTCAGCTTTATATATTTGTATAGATGTATTTATTATACTCTTCTAAGATCTAATACTCATAATCAACAACACATTTATTTGGATAAAGATTAATATTAGGTATTATGTTGATAAAAACTCTTTGGCAAATAAATCATTATCAGGTACCAACTCTTAGCGTCTTATACTCGTGATAACTTCTAAACGAAATGTCCGAATGGGATGAAACAAAAAGTATTTTACTTCTACATAAATACCCTTGATAACACAATGCTTTATTTGAATAAGGATTAATATTACGATACACATTTAACGTAGTTTGTATCTTCAGATGATTTAATAATTTTTTTAACTCTTTTTTAACTTTTTATGCTCTAGCGGACTTTTTTGTAGATCATAATGGAACCTACAAACCCGTAATACATTATTTTGTTCTATTGTCAATACTTTTTGCAGCGCACGCAAAAAAAGGTTTTCGATTTCACATCTTGGGTTACGAAATAGCAATTATCTTACGGATCTCTAATTTTTTGAAAATAAAACATAGCCTATAGCCTTCCTCGATAAATGGACTATCCAACACTGAAAGAATTTTTCAAATCGGACCAGTAGTTCCTGAGATTAGCGCGTTCAAACAAACAAAAACTCTTTAGCTTTATTGTTATTATTACATCTTATATATATAGCTTATGTGGTAAATGCATGCTTTCAAATTCTAAAGATTCAATTTCTAAAGATTAAATTGTTAAAACTGTGCACGCGTCCGTGAGATGTTATGTTGGGCTGCAGCTGAAAATCAGCGCTATGGTCACCTTCAGGACCGTAGCATAAGCTGAGCTGTGGCCTTTTAGTCACACAGCAGATATTTCACTATTGTTATTTTGGTTGTTTTGTATTATGTTGTTGTTGTTTAGTCTTAAGTGACTTTGTTAAATATCTTTTTATTATTTTCTCTTTTATGTCTATTTTGTGGAGTGTGACTAATAAATGTATTTCTTTCTTTCTTCTTTCTTTCTTTCTAGTAATCATACGCCAATGATATTTTTGGAGACAGTCGGTTATTCTTCCCCACTTTCACCCCCATAACTTTTAAACGACTCTACCGATTTTCATGAAACATGTCTAAGAACACTCGCACGTAACCCACCTTTCATACAAAAAAAACTAAATTGAAATCGCTTCATCTGTTCGCGACTTACAGTGCGACAGAGGACAGACAAACAGACACGTCAAACTTATAACACCCCTCTTTTTGCGTCGGGGTTTAAAAAGTGTACCGATTTACAGTGATCCTGACCGCGAAACAAAGCGCATTCCACAAGCGAACCAACTAGACAAAAACAAAGAGCCGATAAACCAGTGAAGGACAAAGGAGGAAGAGATTGTTAGCCGAGCGAAGGTTTCGTTTACATAAAAGTTGAAAATTTGTTGTTAAATAAGGAGTAGGGATGCGGTATTGAGGATAGTAAACAAGAAAGTGATTGAGTGCGTTTTTCTGCTTTGAGGAATAGGTAACCAACCTAACTGCGAACGAAAACTGGAAATGTACTCATACTTAGGAAGATTAAAGATGATGATGATTTTAACCATAGACTTTCCATTAAAAAAATTATGAAAGAAATTCAACGTAATAAACCGATCATAACCGACGAAAACTACAAATGTCTTGGTTTGTAAAGAAATTGTTGTTTATAGTTACTAGCTTTTGCCCGCGGCTCTGCCCGCGTGTTTGTCGGTTATCGCAAGAAAGAGTAGCCTATGTCCTTCCCCAAGAATCAAAGTATCTCAATGCCAAATTTCATTGAAATCGGTGCAGCGGTTTGGCCGTGAAAGCAGGACAGACAGACAGAGGTATGGATATACTAGAAGCAAATTATATCTAAGTATATTATTTGTGTGACGGACTTGATACATACACTTTAACAAGCCGCCTAGCTAGCTAGAGGTAAAGAAGGTCAGAACTTCCATTCTAAGAAGACTACGTCCAGCAATGAACTAATAAAAAGCCTTGTTAATTTCATATATTAAAAATTATACTCTATATCACAGTATTAATATTTAACTGCCTCGGTGGCGCAGTGGTAGAGTATGCAACTGCTGTGCTTGAGGTCTCGGGTTCGATGATCTGCAAATATTTGTTTCGGAGTTTGGGTGTTTTCGATGTAGGTATAACATATACGTATTTCCAAAAAAAATGTACCTATGTATTTATATCTGTTGTCTAGATACCCATAACACAAGCTCTGCTTAGCTTGGGACTAGATGGCGATGTGTGTAAGATGTCAGAAATATTTATTATTTTACCGGAGTGTATTTAGTGATAAGTAACCTTTCTGGCCCATCTTTTCTCAACAGACAAAGACAAAAAAAAACACAAAAAGACTTGAACTAACTTACTCAATTCATTAAATTAATATTAGGTCTTTACTTATGAAATTGTCTTACTTCAGTACTGGTCATTTCAAATAAAAAAAAGTTTGTAATGGCTCTGTATTCTAAATTCAAATTAATTTTGTTTTAAAACCATTACATTCTATTTACAAACTCAGTCTTTTGTTTTTTGATTAGCGTTGTATTTTCATTACATTTGAACATTTTTCGTCATAATGGATACTTTAAAAATTCGTGTAATTATGGAATATGAGCTCCGTCGTGGCACCAACGCGACACAAACGGCACGTAACATCAAAAACGTTTACGGAGAGAACTGTAGAAACGAACGCACAACCCGTTATTTGTTTTCCCGGTTCCGTTCTGGAAATTTTGACTTGAAAAATGAAGCTCGTGGTCGTCCGGAGACTTTGGTTAACAATAATGAATTAAAGGCGATTGAGGAAACTGACGAAACCCAATCTACAGCTGAGCTAGCAGCAGCTTTTAATGTAAGCATCAAAACAATATTGATCCATTTGCGACAAATTGGCAAGGTAAAAAAGGTTGATAGATGGGTGCCCCACGACCTCCTGTGGAACGTGGGGTACGACTGGGTCCTTCGAAGTCGTCTGCCCCCCGGGCTGGGCGTAATTTGTTACGCCGATGACACATTGGTCACAGCCCGGGGAGCGAACTTCCAAGAGGCGGCGTGCCTGGCCACCAGGGGAGTTTCTCTGGTGGTCGGGCGCATCGAGGCGCTGGGATTACGGGTGGCCCTGGACAAGACGGAGGCCCTATTGTTCCATGGGCCCCGTCGTGGTCCACCCGCCGGCGCCTCCATAGAGGTCAACTCGGTCCTCGTACCGGTTCGGGCCCAGATGAGGTATCTGGGCCTGATACTCGACGGTAGGTGGCTCTTCGACGAGCACTTCCGACAGCTTGGTCCGAAGCTGGTCGACGCTGCCTCCGCCCTTGGGCGACTTTTGCCCAATTTGGGTGGAGCCAGCGTCGCAACGCGACTCCTGTACACGGGGGTTGTCCGGTCGATGGCGCTGTATGGTGCACCGGTGTGGGTGGCGGCTCTGACTGCCCTAAATAAGGCCCGCCTCTGGCGGCCTCAGAGGGTATTGGCAGTCAGAGCCATACGCGGATACCGCACGGTGTCGACCGAGGCGGCGTGCGCCTTGGCCGGAACACCCCCTTGGGATTTGGAGGCGGAAGTGCTCGCCGAAGTTTATCGACGGGTGGCTGGATACCGGGCGGAGTATGGCTATCGCCCTCCGCCCGAAGAGGTACGCGTGTGGCGTGAAGCCGCCCGTCGAGCCACGATGGCTCGCTGGTCGTTCCGGCTGGAGACTCCACGCGCTGGCTTTGCCGCCGTGGAGGCTCTCCAGCCGGTCATCCTCGAGTGGGCAGGGCGGCAGCACGGGACCCTTTCCTTCCGACTGACGCAGGTCCTTTCCGGGCATGGTTGCTTCGGGAAGTACCTGCACTCGGTCGCTAGGAGGGAATTGAGTCCCGCCTGCCACCACTGCGACTGCAGTGAGGACTCGGCCCAGCATACGCTGGCGATCTGCCCTGCATGGGCGTCGCAGCGCCGGGCCCTCACTGCAGTCATCGGAGGAGATCTCTCGCTACCGGCCGTCATACGCTCCATGGCCGGTAGCGATAGCAGTTTTACCGCGGTCGCAACCTTCTGCGAGGATGTAATCTCGCAGAAGGAGGTGGCGGAGAAGGCCCGGGAGGACGATGTCCACTCGGACCCAATCCGCCGCCGGCGAACCGGGCGGCGGAGGCGCGCCTATCAGCGCCTCATGCCGCCCTGAGTGTGGCCGCGGATGGTCGGGACGGGCTTTCCCCTCCATCCCCTCTAGTGGCCTTCCGCGAGGGGGCGACGTACGCGTGTGCCGTACGTCGCCTAATTGAGAGTCTACCAGCAGATGGTGCCCGCTTCTGTGCGGGCAGGCGCTGGGAGGGGTCCGGATGTGTTAATAACTGCAGTTCCCGGACTCCTCCCTTCACAGGCGCAGAGTGGCACACCGTGTGGTTTTAGTCGGTTCGAGTCCGACACACCGCCCCGCCGCAGAAGCTTGCACATCTGCAACCAGCTTTGGTCAATCGGTCGTCCCCAATGCTCCTTCACGACAACGCGCGACCCCATACTGCGCAACAGACAGTCTCCAAGCTGCAAGAGCTGGGGTTTGAAGCGCTTCCTCATTCGCCATACTCACCAGACCTTGCACCTACCGACTATTACTTTTTCCGAAATTTAGACAACTTTTTAGTGGGTAAAAAATTCAATTCCCGAGAGGTAAAATGCCTTTGAAGAGTTTGTTGCCTCCCGTCCAGCTGATTTTTACAAGAAGGGCATCAATAAACTGCCAATGCGTTGGCAAAGATGCGTCGATTGCATGGGTTATTACTTCGAGTAACAGAAATAAAAAAGTTGGAAAAAATAAGTACTTTCACTTATTGCATACAAAACGGCAATTTCATAGGTAAAGACCTATTATAAATTTATTTATTTTGTTTATTTATTTTAATACATCATGTACCTACATTTGGTGCCTAATGTCTACGGTATTCTCTATCAATCACCATTCAGTGATGCGGTGATTCAGAGAAATAGAAAGTGCTTAAATAAAAGAATTTAAAAAATACATGATATTGTAATTTTATATATCTTAATCTTTGAAAGGGTGTTCAAATTAATATTTATATTTCTCTACATTCAACCAATTCTTTGCATTGCTATTTACTAATTCCGGTCATTATATAATGTTAAAATAGAAATCTACGGGATTGCTACCATGTACCTTTTTGTTTGTGAGTATCCGATATTTCAATCCCGTAGATTTATATTTTAATGTTAATGACCATGAAAGTTTAAAACAATATATCATTATATAATGTATTTAATTTGGATTAAATACTTTGTGTGCCTTTCACGACCACAGACGGCATTTGTTTATTTTCCTCTTCGTACAAATATTGATTTCTACGCATCTAATCATTCGTGAGTTTTTAGCTATATGATATATATTCCTCACCTTTTTTGTCTCTCAACCAACAAGCAATGCTACTCTGTTCCGGATTATTCACTTTATTAGACAACAAAGAACTTGAAATCATGTTTCTATTTACTTTTTATTAATAAATAATGTTTTGTACACAACGATATGTACTCATTGATAACTGCATTCACCGTTTAGTTCCACTGCTAAGCGGACCGATACAAAATGTTTTTATTACTACTACCGTGTACACTCCTGCTCCTATACTTTTATTTCACAAAAAATCACGACTACTGGACGAAGCGCAACGTGAAACATGATCGCCCTATACCAATATTTGGCAACGTATTCAGCAATGTCATTGGAAGTAAGAGCATCACAGAAATATCAAAAGAAATGTACAATAAATACCCCAATGAGAAAGTTGTTGGATTGTATCATGGAACCATCCCGGAGCTGATCGTTCGTGACTTGGACATCGTCAAACGAATTCTTACAACGGATTTTCCATATTTTTATTCACGAGGACTTGGCCGAAGTGTGAAAATAGAACCGATATTTTTAAATCTTTTTCACGTGAATGGTGATACTTGGAAGTTATTGCGACAACGACTAACACCAGCTTTTACTAGTGCAAAGCTAAAAAAAATGTTTCCGTTGGTCGTAGAATGTGCTGAAAAGCTTCAAGATACCTCCGAGGGTATTGTGAATAAAGGTGGTGAGTGTGACGTCCGCAAACTAATGGCGCGTTTTACCATTGAATTTATTGGAGCCTGTGGCTTCGGATTACAAATGGATACCATACGCAATGAAGATTCTTTCTTCTTAACCTTCGGTACAGAAATGTTTAACCGTAATCGATCTTTGAACCACGCAGTTTTAGAAGCCTTGTATGATATATTCCCAGATTTCAGGACATTGCTGCAAATTTTCTTGAAAGATTCTTTATGGGACACAATGACTAAAATTTTTGTAAATGTTCGAAATCAAAGAAATAATAAGCCCGCCGGACGTCACGACTTTATAGACCTGTTATTGGAACTGAGAGAGAAAGGTAAAATCACGGCTGAGTCTATTGAAACGCGAGGTTCAGACGGAAAACCAAACTTAGTTGAAATGGAAATGGATTTCAAGTGTATGGTGGCACAAGTGTTTGTATTTTTCGCCGCTGGATTTGAGACTTCTTCTTCGGCTACTAGCTACTTGTTACATGAACTAGCTTTCCATCCTGAAGAGCAAATTAAAGTTCAAGAGGAAATCGATCAAGTCTTATCTAAATTTGGCAATAAGTTATGTTATGACTCTATCGCTGATATGACATATTTGAGCATGTGTTTCAAGGAGGCCATGAGGAAGTTTCCATCGTTGGGCACTTTGCACAGAGAATGCGCTAAGCGATACACAATACCCGAACTGGGTATTACCCTTGATCCTGGAGTTAAGATCATAATTCCAGTGGAAGCGATACAACAAGATGAAAAATATTTCGATGATCCCTTCCAGTATAAACCGGAGCGATTTGATGATTCATTTGAACTAAAACATAGCTGTTCGTACTTGCCCTTCGGAGCGGGGCATAGATCGTGTATTGGTAAGTGACAAACTCAAATTGAGTTTTTATAATCATTATATTCTTTTGTATAAACTAAGCGTATGACTTTAAAAGAACAGTACTTTTAAAATGACTGCACGGTTCACGTTGTCGTTTAAACGGTCACATCGCCACTTACCACCGTGTTGTGTGTTGTGGGTTCAAACCCCGCATGGAACAATACTTTATGTGATTCACAAATGGTACTTTGTACGACATAGGAAAATTCTTTTGTGTTGTTGGAGTTGTTTTGTTTTTTTTAAAGATTAGTTATATTTTTGCCCGATTGCCGACGATAAAAATAATTAACCTCTACTTTGAAAGTGGAACAAAAAATCCGGTCCGCAAAATGTAGGTATTTAAAATTCCTGTCTGCTGTTAGTGAAAAATATAGAATGTGAATTTATGTATATTTGTAGATATGTTATTTTTAATCTAAGAATATAATGTGACTATTAATTTTAAGGGACTTCTTAGATAACAACTCTACTCGCACTGGTTTATAGCAACAATACCAGATCAAGATGCTGAATGTGGCCGGTTTATTCAAGCGACATTGCGCCTATTGCATTTGATAGATTAGGTTGTAGAATGAACAAAAGTTTTAGCACTTTTAGCGGTGGGAAAGTGAATACAGGCCTTTATCAATATAAAGGGAGAAAACCGAAGAATATTCGAGGGTATCAGATAATAAATAAATAATAATTATAAATAAATATGTTCGGACATCTAACACACAAGCCATCTAGTCCCAAGCTAAGCAGAGCTTGTGTTTAGGGTACTCGACAACTGATACAAATACATGTATACTTTTTTTGTAAATACATACATATTATACATAGAAAATGAATGACACATAGAATATGTATAATATGTATGTATTTTTACAAAAAAAAATGTATTTTTTATATCAGTTGTCTGGTACCCATAACACAAGGTCTGCTTAGCTTGGGACTAGATGGCGTTGTGTGTGGCCAAAATATTTATTATTTATTATTATTCATCTTTTTTAAGTACCATCTCCACCACGGAGGTCGGCGACCATATGTCTGTACGTCTCCCTGTCTTCAGTCACGCGAATTAGTCCACATCCAACCAGTTTCTTATATTTTTCGTACATGATGTTCGCCTTCTACCTCTACTGCGCTTACCTTCTATTATTTCTTCTTCTATTATTCCTTCAATAAACTTTAAACCGGAAATAACTAACATAGTGGTATTATGTCTTTGTTTTAGGAGAACGTCTAGGTGAGATGCAATCCTTGGCAGGAGTGGCAGCGCTGCTTTACAAGTTTAGTGTGGAGCCAAGTCCCTCGACAAAGCGGAAACTGGAAGTGAACCATACCAGCAATATAGTACAATCTATTAAAGGAGGTCTGCCTCTAAAGTTGAAGTTCAGAAAGCCAAATATGGATGTTACCGCGTAAATCATTGAAGGTTATGCCACTTAAATGAATCTAAAACCTATTTCAGAAATATCATGCTAAGGGTTATGGTTCTTTATGACGAAATAAAAATAATGAGATTCGTGTTGAGTAAAAATTTGAGACTTCAAATTAAATTTACACAGAAATACTTTTGTACTTGTATCGACCATATATAAGTTAATAAAAGTAATTTTTCTGTTTTTTTTTTAATATATTGCTTGATAGATATAGTATCTTAATTAAAAACATATAGTGTTTTCAAATAACACATATTACGGTATACTAATCTGGTATTTTCAAGTGTTTATAATAAACTAACTGACCCGTGCCCACTTCGTTGGGCGCTAAACATTTTTTTCTCCGACTTACTTTCCATATCCGACTACCACGAAAAAGTCTTTCCACTTTTTGGGTTATTATATATCCTATGTCACTCACAAATAAAGTAGCCTTCTATCGGTAAAAGAATTTTCAAAATCGGTTCCGTAGAACCAGAGATTACCCCTTACAACGTCACAAACTCACAAACGCACAAACTTTACCTCTTTATACAATAGTGTAGATAATAATAAAGTAATCTATATATATAAAAGAGGAAGGTGACTGACCGACTGACTAACATACCCAGAGATCAACGCGCAGCCCAAACCGCTGAATCTAGAATCCTGAAATTTTGCATGTAGGTTCTTTATATAACATAAGTGAGCAATAAGAAAGGATTTTTTTAAATTCCACCCCTAAGGGGGTAAATCAGGGGATGAAAGTCTGCGTTAGCGAAGCCGCGTGTAAAAGCTAGTAAAGTAAAAAGTATAGAAAACCCGTCATAATTATTTTATTACATTGAGTTAAAACTCCTTTGAATTTTATTTGTCAGATTACAAATAAGCCTCCTTTATTCATCCTAAAAAAAAAGACCGTCAGATTTATACACATATAGGTTATTTCATGGGTTATTTAAATATTTACTATAAATCATCTCAAAGATGAAGTATTTGTAAAATAGCAGAAAGTTAATTGTAAAAGGAAATTAACGTTTAAATATCACCAGGCAATACATTCCTAACCAATTTATACCTATGGCACTCTCACATGTTACTGTTTATTATGGGCCGTGTCTCTCATTTCACACGATGGAACATAAGCCACAGAAGTTAACGGGCCTACGAAGCAAGTATATATTACCACTTTGTATACCTAATGTATTTCCTTCAAAACAAAGTCAAAGTAGGTACCTGATACTGGCTAACCCGCGCAACTTGCAGGGGCGGTTCCAGTCTGAAGTTTTGGGGGGGGTCACTAATCCACTAAGGGCCGGTTTTTCAATAGTCAGATAAACAGTCAAATAGCATTTATTCCTCAGTTACCGTAAGTTTGGGTCTTTCAATAGTCAGACATCAGTTATCAGACGAATAAAGCTGTAATCTGACTGATAACGTTATCTGTGCTTTCAAACCTCAGTTAGTGTTTTATTCTGTAGAATAGTGATTTGACGTTGTGTATTTCTCTTGTACCTATTTGTGGTAAAGTTTAAGTACGTTGTCGTTGTTGAATATATGATAGATTATGGATGTTTTTGACTCGATTGACTTTTTGTTCTGAGGTAAAAAGGGTTATTAGAGAAATATAGGTTATAGATACTATAGAGAAGATGAAGAATTTTTATTTCACACACTGCTATCTAGTTCGAAACAAAACAGAGCTTGTACTATTGGTAACGAGAAGATTTCCCTAGTGGCCGTTTGCGGAACTAACGTATGACAGACACTTCTACCTGGCAGTTTAATGTACAGAGCGAGTGCATTGTTATTGTTTATTTGATAGACGTCTACGGAGAAGTAAAAAATACGTAGGTATTTTAAAAGTGGAATGTTAACGTGTATACGTATTTTTATATGTCATACGTTAGTTCTGCGACTTGCCGCTAGGGAATCTGCTCGTCACCATTTAAATTCTTTCTACAATGATTTCATTGATTGACGTCTACGGAGTAGTAAAAAAAAATACTTTAGGACCACTTCGTGAGGGTAAACAGTATTCTAAAAGTGGAATGTTAACGTGTATACGTATTTTTATCTGTCATACGTTAGTTCTGCGACTTGCCGCTAGGGAATCTGCTCGTCACCAATAGGTACAGAGAACTGACATAAATACAAATATACTTTTTACTTTTAAACACATATTTGTTAAACGTAGAAACACCCGTTTAAAAAATTACTATGCACCACCCGCAAACCCGGCATTTCATTTTTATAAAATTTGATTTTAATCATTGTTAAGGACTACTACAGGAATATCATAAACGACTTTTTACTAAATTATTATTTACTACATCTATTATAGACAAATCATAATTATAATCGAATGCTTTCATTTCATTTAATTAAATATCCCAAACCGGCAATCATAAAAAAGACAAAAAGAAATAGAAAAAGAACAGTCAACTTGAATGTTGTCTAAAAGTTTCTGGTCCTTATCTAACGTGTGACTACCTGTATAGCTGCATCTCACTTGCGCATGATTACAGTGAACATAGCTGTGAAGGACCATCAAGTAACTATGTGACTGTTTACTCCCGATTGAAAAACACAAAAAGTTTATTCGCTTGTTAAAGAGCTGGATACATTTATTCCCTTGTTAGTTATTAGACCGTTTAACTGCGGATTGAAAAACCGGCCCTAAGTCGAGTAAATTAGACTTTATTGCACAATACACAATATTATTTCACACAAAAAAAAACAAATGGATATCTTTTGTTTTTATTGGTAAATCTATTGGGATCATAATATTTGAGACATCTGTGACAATCTCTGGATGAATATTTAGAGGATCTAGCTCTGTTGGGGGACGAAGGGCGTATATGGAACTCCCGACAAATCGGTCTAACCCTAAACCCCGGCGGCGGCCTACATCTGCAGTCAAGAAGAGCTGCAGGAACGCATCAGCGGCTTCTGGAGTTCCCCCTGCCTTACCCCATCACTAAGGTACATCCCGGGGTAACCATATTCAAACCCGGGACATGTCGCTGTCGTACCTCTCACCGCTCTACACAGTAAGAGAGTCGGAACACCGACCCACCTGAGACGACACCCCCGGTCGCACCGAGGTGTCGCGTCGTTTCCAGCGGCCACATCCACAACGACCCTTAACGGACGATTGGGGAGCAAGCGGCCTTTATCGCGCATCCTTCGTCGCCTCTTTCGAGCGGGATCGGCCATTTCCCAATCCCGGTTCCCCGATCGAGTGAATCGGTAGGTGATAAGTTGGTTCTCTCTATGCAAGCTTCGAAGCTCGGCAGAAAGGCTCCGACAGTGCCCGCCAAGCTCGTAGGGCTTGCTTATGTGTGTTCTGACGATGCATTCTGGGCTCATGATACGGCGCTATCTCTTCGTCATTCCGACCGACAGATCGAATTTCGTCGCAGACCATTGTGTTCATGTCGGCTAGAATGTCGAACGGTGGATTTCGTGCCAGGATCGTCGCCGCCTCGTACGAGATCGTACGGTGGCCTCGTACGATCCGTATGGCTGCAGACTCCCGAGTTGAGCATTACAGCGGGAAGATCCCGCCGGTGCCCCATAGAGGACCATGGATCGCACTCCCAAGCACAGAGAGGCAGTGAACTTCTTCCCGCGGTCCCCCGAGATTGGGCAGCAGACAATGTGGCACCCCTGCTACTCCTCGTACTGGGGACTAGTCGCCAGAAATGCTTTTCAAAGTTCTACCGATTGTCCATGATGAGGTACTTCATGTACTGACCCACTTGGACTTCGGTGTCATCCACCCGGAGGTATGAGCAGGGTGGTTCCTGCCCGAAGTCAGACTAGTGCGAAGGCCCGCATCGTATACGAGGTTCCATAACAATGGGCCCAATACAGAGCCCTAGGGAACCCCACAACACACCTCCCTTCAATTTTCCACTCCGTTCCGATCGACAAACTTCACTGTCCTGTCGCGCTGATAGACCTCTATGACTGCACGCAGGTAAGTCGGCACCTCGTGATATTCAAGGGCCTCCCTAATCGCGCCCCGTTGAAGGGTGCCGAAAGCATTAACGATATCAAGGCTAACTACCAACACCACCACCCCGATCGGACTGCCGACCCCGATAGGGAGCGAACACATCTATATATTAGCGTCCATTGTCGAGCGTCCCCGTTGTAATCCAAATTGGCAGTCCGATAGATCAGGGCCCACTCGCGACAGGTGCTCGCTGATACGGCCAGAGATAACTCTCTCAAAGAGTTCCTATCCTTCCTATCCTTTGATTTCTTATCTCGATTGAACAATTATGGAAACTGATAAGAACAAGAAAATCAGGTTCTAGTAGCAGATTTTGGGGGGGGGTCACAGCCCCCTGTGACCCCCCCCCCCCCTGGAACCGCGCCTGGCAACTTGGTCTTCGTCTCTCAAAAGTACATACCTAATCATTTTCCCAATTTTTGAATCTTTTTTCATTGATATTCAGCTCCTATTGATCTTAGCGTGACTTTTTATCATTCTAATTTAATACTATAAATACGAAAGTTAGTCTGTATGTCTGTTCCACGGCCAAACTGCTTAACCGATTTCATTGAAATCTGGTATGGAGATACTTTGATTCTTGAGGAAAGCTATAGGCTCCTTTTTACCTCAATAACTAAAATACACGCGGGCGAAGTCACGAGAAAAAGTCAGTATCAAATAAACGATATATGTTTTCCTTTTTAAGTTGTAGTTTACCATTTAAATAATCACTAGATGTAACTAGTGTTATTGGTTGTGTGTTTATTATTGTTGATCTTAGTTATCAAAGTTAAACTAGACCTTTACACGGAAATAATAATTTTATGTACCTGACAATAATAATTTAATACGCAAACATAATTAGGATAATAAAATAACTATTTCATAATGACATGTAAAATTTATCTAATGAAGCTATTAGAATCACATTTAAATTGGTGAATTATTGATAGAAAACATCACACCAGCGTTTACACACAGCAAAATGTGAATACAAACGTTTCTAAGTTTTTTTTATAAATGAACTACTCTGCCTGATGGAAAGCAGGAGCAGAATCCAAGAGTGGTGGTCTCCATACTCACTGCAACAATGCGGCATGGTGACCCACCCTATGGCGGCCTATTGTGATGCTTCTGCATCATTGGGCCTCCGGTGCCAACAAAATACGACAGCACGAATACCTACTGTCATTTTAGGTTAGTTTTCTGTGAGAGGGTAGTACCGACCCGGTCGAGCTGGCCCGTTCGTGCTGAAATTAGCGTGGCTGTACTACTTTGAAGCTTGAAGTTTGTGAGAAATGATTGATCTTATCATAAACTTCAAATTTATACTATATGTACATAACTATAACTATCATTAGATCAATATTGATCATCATTTCAAATCCCTGGGCTGGTAATTATAGCGAAGTCTCAAGCAGGTAGATCATTGTTAGGCCCCGGGCAGGTGGATCATTGGTGGGTATCGGGCAGATATATCATTGCGAAACTCCAGACAGGTTATCATAGCGAAGTCTCCGGCAGGTAGAACATTGTAAAACCCCGGGCAGGTAGATAATAACGAAGCCTCAAGCGAGTAATTTCTTTTTAATTGAGAAAACTTGGGACTACCTCTAACTTTCAAGACGTAGGGTATCGATTGAACTTTAGCAAAAGGGAATATCATATTAATATTTCTTACAAGAGCTCTTTGAAAGTAAAAATAAATAATTTATTTTTTTATATAAATTTTTTTTTTTTTTATTTCTTATATCAATAAAATCGTCAGATCGGCTCATGAAGCTTGGTTATAAGGTGGACTTAATCCCTGTTGATCACGTCAACTACTGTATGCTGGAAATGTGCAGTCATGAAGTAAGTCTTTTAATCTACTTTGTTCATATTTTAAAATAGTTCCTAGTGTTGCGTAGACTAGCGCTATCCCATCTCTTATCGAAACGTTTTCCTGCTTCCTTTTTTTCGGAAAATCGTTTCATTTCGAAGAAAAGTTGGCTTCAGTTGGCGAGGCCATAAAAAAGAAAGTTGAAACCTTTGCACCCGAATGAGCGCTAAGGGAACATGAATTTGAACAAAAGAGCAGGTCGGCAACGCATTTGTGACTTCTGTGTTTCAGGCGTTCATGTGATCACTTGTCTGCTCGCGTTTACCCGCTCTATTATAAAAAAGTTTATGATGACCCTAAATGGGTCCTACCTACTAAGAAGGCATTTTTTGAATAACCACCACTTCTTGGAAAAAGGCCCGTTTCTTAATGCATGATTTGGACAGGTCAACTGAGAAGTAAAAGAATATTATTATTATTTTTTACTTGGAAAACTTCCGCATTAGGAATATGGAGACTTTACAAACATACATGAAGCGGACACAAAGAACATGCAGACTAAGAACAACAATTTATGAATCACAGTGTTATCCCACATGGGACATGAATCCACAGCACTTTAGAGCAGTAAAACACTTAAGCCACTACGCCTAATTTAGCCTGAATCTCTTGTAGATCATCGTCCGTTTAGTATTGCTTTAGTAGTTATATTTTCAAATACTATTATTGCTTAACCACTACACCATACGTACAGCATATTAAAGGGTTAATGTCATACCGTTACTCGTTCCGTAATTGTGTCGAAAGCTCGTTCTAGGTCAACCATTTGTCTGTGGGAGAGCCATGCATGTAAATGGGTGGTTCGACCGAAGTGATACCACATCCTCACAGAAAAATAGTGTCTTTCCTTTCCACTGAAACCGAGACCGTCCACCGGCATCGGTTATCGGAGCCCAAATCGTCCGTTGGTAGTGACTTATCATGGTCCGACGACCTGGTGAAGGTTGAGGGAAGCAGTTGTTGTGGAGTGCTTTGATGCAGGCTTATGTCCAGCAATGAACGTCTTTCGACTCAGATGATGTTTTCGGCTGAGATGATGACGATAAGTTGCCGGTCTCCCAATACCTCAAGTTCCTCAATATAATCTGCCAAGTAACTAGTAACAAATACTATCTTGAACATTTGTAAATCAGTGTTTAGTTCTCAATTATTTAGGATACACGGCAGCGACAAAAATAGATATTGCTGTTATGTTTTGGACTTAAATATTTTTATATCCGTAACTAGCTTTCGCCCGCGGCTTTGCTCGCATTTAATAAAAAATTAAATAAATCGATAAACGCAAACGAGATCGCAACTGAGCTCAAACAGTATCCTGTGTAACGATATCAGAAATATTTTGAATGACACAACAAGGATGATATAAAATGACTTCACAACGACAAATGCACTTAGAACATTCGGTTATTATTTTTAAATTAGATTTATTTAGATATTCGGAGTAGATTCAAATATAAGTACCTGCATAAACTTTAAAACTTAAACACCAACTTGTTGTATTTTAGGTATTTCGCTGCAACCTAAAGAACTTGCACTTTAACACGCACTACAACCGAGATCCTGTATGCCAGCGAGCAGTAGAAGCCGTTTTACAATCAACAGAGAAGTTCAAACAAGCTCGCATCCATCTCTGGTTCTGGACATACTTGGACCACCAGATCTTCAGGAGTGGAATGTACATGCCCAAGGACTACTGGCCGAATGACGTGGAATTAGCCAAACCTTATGTTTCGTGTGGGGATTGCGTGGAATGCTGCAAAATTTTACTTAAGAAAAAAGAAGAAACCCCTCAAGATGTTACAAAATAATATCAAATAAAAGACTCAAAATAAAATTACGTAGATATACAATGCCAAATCAGTTACAATTCATTTTTAATAAAACAATTTACACTTATTAGTTATATCCGTCATGTAACTGTCTTTTATTCCTCCTCCCTTGAAGGGTATTTTAATGACCTATTATGATGTCTTGCAGATTGTGTAAATGTGAAGAGTCCGTCGGTCGAGGAGTAATCCCTGGAGTCCATTTTTACAGCAAATACACGAAAAGTTATCAATATTATACACGCAGCCCTGCATGTTGTAATGAGTCGCTACCTACTGCTGCTGCTGTCGCTATCGACTGCCTCGTTGGTCTCGCGGTTGGCGTGTGCGACTGCTGATCATGAGGTCTTGGGTTCGATTCCCTGGTCGGACCAAATGTTTGTGTGATCTACAAATATTTGTTTCGGAGTTTGGGTGTTTTCTATGTATAATATGTACGTATTTACAAAAAAAAATTATATATGTATTTGTATCAGTTGTCTAGTATCCATAACACAAGCTCTGCTTAGCTTGGGACTAGATGGCGTTGTGTGTTAGATGTCCAAAATATTTATTTATTTATTTAAATATTTACCTACAAGTTCGTATATGATATGATGACTCTATACTTCACAAAAATATACAACGTTAGTGCGAAATTTGATCGAATACGATAGTTTTTAAAGTACATATGTTAAATCATCCCAAACGTTTGCGTATTCGCCATTCGCTACCCTGCACCCCCTGCCTCGTCCACCGGGCCTGCTGCCTGCTGCCTGCTGTCGGCTACCGGGCACGAGCCGCGAGCGGTCATTGACACCATTGACATTGAAATCGGCTGATAGCTCAATAAGGTTTTTTAATTTTCTTTTGTTTTGTATATTGATTTTTCTTTAATAATGGTAGTTTCGTGGGTTTCGGTTTTTATACTAAGTAAGAATAAGTATTAGATTGAAATCAACATAGAAACACATTACTTACAATTTCATAAATAATTTTATTAAATTTACAATGGTGAAATAATATCCAATTACAATTAATAGATACAAGTTTAAGATAACTACATACACCTAAGATGGATTTAACAATAAAAAAATATTGTGTTTTAATGCTGAACGGAGAACAGAATCGCTGCCGGCCGACACGCCCTAGGAAATTATAAAAAAATATATAACATACCAAACTTGTTTTGATTTGTACACAAATCATCAAGATAAATTGGACCTATTTATGCAATAGAGAACCAATACACACACATCAATCTAGCCAAAATCAAGATAAGAACCCTATCTACAAGGAGATAAGGATAATTATCTCGATTTTGCTTTCTTTGCTTGCTTGCTCGATTTGGTTCCTTGTTACATAAGTAGGTCCAATATATCATACAACCAGTCAACCGCGAAACAATACATTAGAACAGGCTTCACAAATATTTATTTGTTCCTTTCGTTCACATTTATTTCGAGCTTTACATTTAATGCACAAAGAGTATGTAGTTATACAATTCTCTGGTACATACATAATACCCTATATTTATTTTTCAATTATATAAAAGGCGACAAAATAGAATAGGAGGGACAATCAAGTTTTTGAATTTGGAATTACCCAAAAAGGATAAGCGTTCGAGCTTTGAGAAGGGCACAGCAAACAAAATGTCTTCTGCCTACGAATTGAAAAGACTTGTCACCACAAGCAACACAACCATGCATGAAGTGTTTAATAACAAATTGTTACCCCCTTATTCATAAACGTTATTTAACGGTTAAACTTACAGCGTTAAATTTCAAAATAACGCAAAACAAATAAATAACGTCTATATAAGGCCGTGTTTTTTTTTTCAGTTCAATGTTAAAATTTCTTTACTATTTTTCATTTCATGATGTAACAATTTATAATAGTGTACATCAACAACAGATCACAAATTTCAAACTATTATATCTACAACTTTCTTCCCATATCTTTTTGATAATAAATAAAGGTATCGTAGCATCCGTCCCTGTGCGCGTTCTCACGAACGACAATCACACACACACACATCACTTATAAATTAAATTTATTCCTTATGTGTCTTACCGAGTTCCGGGTAATGATCGCAAAATAATTGTATTGTATTCCTTTGTTATTTCTCCATTTTACAATCACCATACTAATAAATAATATAACATTCCGAAAATGAAATGATTTTGAAATAAATATAATTTAATGTAACAACTTCGGCATTGCGTGCTAATTTTTATAAATGCCAAATTTTTATTGCAACTTTCTTATGATAACATTAGTTATACATATATTTTAATTTGGAGATATCAGACTTATTATTCATATATTTGTTTTTTAACTTGGATTATATATATTTCTAGACATTGCGTCAAGTTTGCGCAAATGTTCCTAATCGAAAACAGCCTGAGTTCTTCATCTTCTTCATCATCATTATCAGCCTAATTGTCCACTGCTGGACATAGGTCTCACCTTAGAAGAGAGGTTATGACTAGGCTTAATTAATGAAATTATCGACAAGCGGTTAACAGACAATCTTCTAGTACTTTTGACAGAACTGCATACCTGTGTTCATGAACTTATTTTTATTTTTTTATAAAACAAATTTTGTCACGAAACTTTTAATGACACAAACCACCATAAACTATTTTATTCTACCAAAGACCATGTTAAGTCAGCAATGTTTATTTACATTACATAAAAAAAATGATAATAAAAATTTCAGTTTATTAATAATGTAAATTTGTGGAAATAAATTGGTAAAATTCAACATAGCTTACGTGTGACGTCAAATGATAATTTAACAGGCAACACTAAACAAAAATAATAAAACATATGATAGCTTTTTACCAATTTTTAGGTTTTTATTTCAGTTTTGAGTCGTTATGCTATATCTGGACGTATGTATAAATAAATGAAATTATTTACATAATAATAGATAGTTTTTTAAAGGTTCATTTATTTAATTCTGGTTATTTGATTTACAAAATCAAAATCCGCACGTAAATTAGATTTGTGATAACAGTAGATCGGCCACGTCAGGGCCTAGTGCGAGTTTATTTCACATCTATTCGATAACTTTTTATTGTTTAACTGCCAATATGACTCTACTCTGCCTGATAGGAAGCATGTGTAGTGTAGACTCTCGGATTCTTCCAAGAATCTTCATCTTCCTAGCCTTTATGATTCCCAAGATTTGGGGTCGGCTACTAGTTCAACCAGTTTTACCTGAATATCAATTTTTATACGGAGCGACTTTGATGATTGAACTAGTTGTCAGTATATTTGAGGGCACTGACTTCCCAATAACGATTGCCATAGATGTTCATGATAACCGGGAAAGACGGCTTAACGTGCTCTCCGAGGCACGGTAGTCACTCTTCCAAGAATGGTAGTCACAATTCTCATTTCGAAAGACTGCAGCATGGTAATCCACACCATGGCTGCCTAGTGAGATGCTTTTTCACCCGCTTAAAGGACCTAGGATCATAGTGGGAGGGAAACACCACGTGGTAGTAGCGCTTCACGGTGACCCGTACTGAACACTTCACCAATAGCATCGCTAAACTTGCTCTCTCTCGAGACCAAATGTTTGTGCAACAAACTCACACTAGGCACTCAGATTCTTACAAAACTACCTCTAATGTACACTTTCAATGTTACAATTTCAGTAACTGTAAGGCGAATGCGAAAAAAATATAAAAAATGAAGCTATACATTTAGTCTCATATTTTATTTGGTAAAATTATTCATTTAACAGGCTTGTAGTTCATTTATGGTGAGACTGTAATAAACAATAACGAAGACCTCATGCTCTACATCAGTACGATCCAACAACGACACTTTTATATTATATTTACAATAAATAGCGCTTCTGGTCGAGTCGAGTTCACATAATTTATTCCAGGTTTAACATTGTCGTTTAAATTATCTAAAGTGTATATGTTTCATAGGGGCATCTAAGTATTTCTGTCACATAAAAGCATCTAACTGTGTAGTTTTTAGTGATCGACCGAAGATTCGGTTTCGGCCAGTTTCGGCGGGTCGGAAATTTAGAGTTCGCGAGTTTAAAGAAGTTCGCTGACCAAAGATACGGTATCGGTTTCGGCCAAACATTCGGCTGCGCCGACACCGAAACCGAATCGGCCGAGTGTTCGGCCTTTTTTGGGCAGAAATCGAATCTTCGGTCACCTCCAAATTTCCGACCCGCCGAAACTGGCCGAAACCGAATCTTCGGTCCGTCACTAATAGTTTTGTACCAAAAAAATAACTACATACGTTATATAGGTAGATAAAGATATTATTGTTGGTTTCGTGGTCTTGTTGGTTTCGATATAAATTTAGAGTTCCGTATAAGTAGGATGACCTGGCACAGGCAGCAGTGGCGAAACATCTTTGAACGCATCACATCTGCCTCTCCCAAAACTACTACATAGCAATCACGACCGCTCTGTCAAAGCGTACCGGATGAGAAGAAGTTACCACGAGACCAACAAGAATGTTTTGTACACCAAACCTATTTTATACATCTCTTTTGTGACAAATCAAAAGATGGATAAAATTTAAATACTCTACACAATATAATATCTTAAACAAATATAAAAATGTTAAGTTGGTTTGTGTATACACTGTAACATTGTTTTTTTTTGAAGATAGTAACTGTTAATACAGAATTGTAATAGCGCCATCTTTGCGTATTGGTTTTCATTTATACCTATGTGTTAGGCGCGGTCAAGTGATTCTACAACTAGTTCACCGTTGATGCGCGAGATGGCGTGCTAATGAATGTCAAGTAGTTTCCCGTCTGGAAGCTTAAAAGCTCAGAAAATATTGCACCAATTGAGCTCAAATTTTGACACGATTCAAAGGTTAATTTTCGTGTCAGTTCTGTTCCTGGTTAATGCAACCAGGCCAACCAATGTTCCTTTACTTTTGCTATATGGAACAATTAATATTGTGTTGTGATGTATTACCCAGAACTATTTCATTGATTCAAAAAATTTAATAAATTAATTTTTTGTATTCAAAATACACAATTATATGATATACAAATACACGCAACGACTAAAGTAACCTTGCTTTAGACATAACTAATACTGTTTTAATGTCTACTTTTATTGTCTAGATACCCAAACACAGATCAAGCGTATTACACATAGGGCACGACATGAAAACAGTCACCACATATAAACAACTAAATATTTACATAATATAGATATACTATATTATTTTTACCGGCTGCGTCAAAACTAGGGTAATGTTTTGCGAGCGTTCAGCCCAAATGGCTGGACGGTTTTTGACATATGAGGTGTCGTCGAATTCATCAGAATATCAGAATCGTGGTAGTGACATAGACTATATAAATTTTCAAAATGGCGCCCGCAAATGGGAAAAATGCGAAAAATTATTTGTAAACAGTCGGGTTTTTTGTTTTTATATTAATTGTTTTTTTTAATAAATATTATAATTTATAGCCTCGTTTTTTTTCCTTACAATACAATGGAATAAGCTAAGCTAGTTTTTTTTTTTACTTCTGCAGTGGAGCTGCAAAGGCAAAATATGCTTTATTTATAATTATTTGAAAATTTATTCAGCCTATCGTAATAAATATGAGTTAGCAAGTGCGTACGAGCAATAGATAACTGCAAAAGTTAGTTAAAAGTAATGACTTAAGCCGCGTTTTCACAATTAGAGTTGGTTCGGACCGAGTACACTCGTACGAGTCTGCTTCAGACGAGTGTACTCGGATAGTGGTTTACACACGATAGAAGTGCACTCGTATTGTGGACATTCGTCTCCTTGCACAATCAAGATGTCATCGACTGATCTGCTGCTGCAAGGTATAGGAGTTATTGCAGATATGTTAATAGCGGAAGTTCAAAATCACGAAAGGGGAAAAAACGAAGAGAGAAAAAATTTGGACACGGAAATGGATTTTAAGACGTGACCAACAAGGTGCATCAAATAATTATCTTCGTGAAGTAGAAGAGGAAGATCAAAACACGTTTAAAACCATTGAGATTAAACAACGCACGATTTGAGTATTTATTTGAAAAAGTAGCATCCACCAGGATTTGATGCGGGCTCCGAGTGCGCTCGGATTAAGTGTTTACATAATACGAGTACCGTCCGAGTAGACATCCGAGTGCACTCGGTCCGAGCCAATTCTTATAGTGAAAACGCGGCTTTAGTAACAAGTTAGTGTACTAAAGTCATTCTTGAAGCAATTTTATTGACAGATATGTAACACAGATGACACAACGTTTATCAATAATAGTTTGTATCTGAATCATCTAAACCCATTAAAAATTGTATTATTATCGAACTTTAGAATTGAAACCTAGTCACCGAACGTTAAAGTCTACATTAGTTCATGCGCCTGATCAAACTAATCATATATACAAATGAGCCTACATCCGAAACAATGTAATAAATACTCTAAAGAGAATAAAAAAACGTTCATTGTTTATGGGTGATATTTAAAATAAGAATTTCGTTTGACAGTCAACTGCCAGTTTTCAAAACTCGAAAACCAGAAGTGCTAACAAATAGTATGTATATGTAGTAGGGCAGTGTCGTATATCGCGGTGCGACCGCTACTCACTTCATTAACTAACACATCGATTACTTCGTCCGATCACTTGGGCCACCTGGTCCCGTCTAATAGTCACTTTGTTGTCACTCTTTTCTCATTTCACTTGGTTTTTGACGTGTTGTAAAAACTCGTAGTACGAGAATGAGGACTCCACTCGATCTTCGATTAGACGTTCTGTGAATAACGTTCGGTTTGGCGAGTTGTCCCTGTAGGAGAGATAAAGCAATTTTTAGTATTTATGTACATATAGTAGTAACATACACGCGACTGTTAAAATGTTCATATATAGGTGTAGCAGTAGAACGAGAAACGGTGGGCACAATGGCAACAGTGAATATGCCCTAGAATAATATATTTTCACTAAATTAATCATTAAATTAAATTATCACATATTTTATACGGCATGCCTCAAGGCAGTACTTAGGAACTTATTTTGTTGCATTAAATACAATTGTATTCTGAAGAACTTTAAGTTGAATTTAAATTGTTACTGAATTAGTCTCTTACACTCCGTAGACGCTGGCTCTGAGGGGGCAAACTACGCACGACAATAGCATTGCAAAGAGACGGTAAAATTGAGACAAACTCTATACCTACTGGTCTGCACAGCGTCGTATACTAGGCCAAACCCGCGTTTCTAATAAAAAGTCTACGTCTAGTAGTGGAATACTTATGACAATGTTTTTGGGCGAGAGGGGGCTGAGACGGGGCGAGAGGGAACGAGACAGGGCAGAGGGGAACGAGACGGGGCGCAAGGGGAATGAGACGAGGAGAGTGGGATGACACAGGGCTAGGGGGAGATCAGACGGGGCATGAGCCGAACGAGACGGGGCTAGTGAGGAACGAGACGGGACGATAGGAGAACGAGACGGGGCTATAGGGAATGAGACGGGGCAAGAGTGGAACGACACGTGGGGCACGAGACGGAGCGAAAGCTGACGTACCTGAGCACGATTATATCAGCAGCGTAGGGCCGGTCGTCGTTGAGCTTGTCGATGAATTCATGCAGTAGCGCGTTTCCGGGCGAGTCTGAGCGCGGCAGGGACCGCGCCTCGTCGGGCAGCTGGCTGAAGGCCGTCACGCCGAACGTGTCCGACAGGAACGCCGCACTCGCGCGGTGGCACACGTAGATGATCATGCTCTCGCCCGTGTCCAGCAGGTACGCGCCCGTCGAGTTTATCCTGATGACGACCGAAACGTAAACACACATTAACTATTAAATCAATAAATATTTTCTACTCGGTTTTTCTGGCAAATTGTAGTTCGAATTACAAACATTTATAAATTCACTGTAAATGGCAACCCTAATTAACATATGAAAAATCATGTGATTAATTTCAGGTGACTATGATTTTATTCTATGACTAGATTTTGCTCGCGGCTTCGCCTGTGCGTCTGTTGGTTATAGCAGTAAAGAGTAACCTATATGCTCTCTCAAGAATCAAAATATCTCCATGCCAAACTTCATTGTAATCGGTACAATGGTTTAGCGTAACAGACAGACTCAAGGTAATAGAGCCACACTGATGTTAGCACGAACGGACCGGCTCGACCGGGACGATGCTATCTTTTCACCAGACCAACCAGCCACAAGACCAACCTTAAATGATAGCATTGGTGCTATCGTGTTTCGTTGGTGAAACTGGAAGCACAATGATATCAATAGGGTAGATGTGGGTAGATGACACCTTAGGGCCGGTTTTTCAATAGTCAGATAAACAGTCAAATAGCATTTATTCCTCAGTTAGCGTAAGTTTGGGTCTTTCAATAGTCAGACATCAGTTATCAGACGAATAAAGCTGTAATCTGACTGATAACTTTATCTGTGCTTTCAAACCTCAGTTAGTGTTTTATTCTGTAGAATAGTGATTTGACGTTGTGTATTTCTCTTGTACCTATTTGTGGTAAAGTTTAAGTACGTTGTCGTTATTGAATATTTGATAGATTATGGATGTTTTTGACTCGATTGACTTTTTGTTCTGAGGTAAAAAGGAGAAGTGAGCGGTTACCTCTCAGCGGTGAGCTGCAGCTGCGGCGGGTCTGGCGCGCAGTCCTCGTCGGGTTCGCTGGGCGTGTGCGCGGACAAGGCGCTGACGTCTAGCAGGCTCGTATATAGGAGAAGTGAGCGGTTACCTCTCAGCGGTGAGCTGCAGCTGCGGCGGGTCTGGCGCGCAGTCCTCGTCGGGTTCGCTGGGCGTGTGCGCGGACAAGGCGCTGACGTCTAGCAGGCTCGTATATAGGAGAAGTGAGCGGTTACCTCTCAGCGGTGAGCTGCAGCTGCGGCGGGTCTGGCGCGCAGTCCTCGTCGGGTTCGCTGGGCGTGTGCGCGGACAAGGCGCTGACGTCTAGCAGGCTCGTATATAGGAGAAGTGAGCGGTTACCTCTCAGCGGTGAGCTGCAGCTGCGGCGGGTCTGGCGCGCAGTCCTCGTCGGGTTCGCTGGGCGTGTGCGCGGACAAGGCGCTGACGTCTAGCAGGCTCGTATATAGGAGAAGTGAGCGGTTACCTCTCAGCGGTGAGCTGCAGCTGCGGCGGGTCTGGCGCGCAGTCCTCGTCGGGTTCGCTGGGCGTGTGCGCGGACAAGGCGCTGACGTCTAGCAGGCTCGTATATAGGAGAAGTGAGCGGTTACCTCTCAGCGGTGAGCTGCAGCTGCGGCGGGTCTGGCGCGCAGTCCTCGTCGGGTTCGCTGGGCGTGTGCGCGGACAAGGCGCTGACGTCTAGCAGGCTCGTATATAGGAGAAGTGAGCGGTTACCTCTCAGCGGTGAGCTGCAGCTGCGGCGGGTCTGGCGCGCAGTCCTCGTCGGGTTCGCTGGGCGTGTGCGCGGACAAGGCGCTGACGTCTAGCAGGCTCGTATATAGGAGAAGTGAGCGGTTACCTCTCAGCGGTGAGCTGCAGCTGCGGCGGGTCTGGCGCGCAGTCCTCGTCGGGTTCGCTGGGCGTGTGCGCGGACAAGGCGCTGACGTCTAGCAGGCTCGTATATAGGAGAAGTGAGCGGTTACCTCTCAGCGGTGAGCTGCAGCTGCGGCGGGTCTGGCGCGCAGTCCTCGTCGGGTTCGCTGGGCGTGTGCGCGGACAAGGCGCTGACGTCTAGCAGGCTCGTATATAGGAGAAGTGAGCGGTTACCTCTCAGCGGTGAGCTGCAGCTGCGGCGGGTCTGGCGCGCAGTCCTCGTCGGGTTCGCTGGGCGTGTGCGCGGACAAGGCGCTGACGTCTAGCAGGCTCGTATATAGGAGAAGTGAGCGGTTACCTCTCAGCGGTGAGCTGCAGCTGCGGCGGGTCTGGCGCGCAGTCCTCGTCGGGTTCGCTGGGCGTGTGCGCGGACAAGGCGCTGACGTCTAGCAGGCTCGTATATAGGAGAAGTGAGCGGTTACCTCTCAGCGGTGAGCTGCAGCTGCGGCGGGTCTGGCGCGCAGTCCTCGTCGGGTTCGCTGGGCGTGTGCGCGGACAAGGCGCTGACGTCTAGCAGGCTCGTATATAGGAGAAGTGAGCGGTTACCTCTCAGCGGTGAGCTGCAGCTGCGGCGGGTCTGGCGCGCAGTCCTCGTCGGGTTCGCTGGGCGTGTGCGCGGACAAGGCGCTGACGTCTAGCAGGCTCGTATATAGGAGAAGTGAGCGGTTACCTCTCAGCGGTGAGCTGCAGCTGCGGCGGGTCTGGCGCGCAGTCCTCGTCGGGTTCGCTGGGCGTGTGCGCGGACAAGGCGCTGACGTCTAGCAGGCTCGTATATAGGAGAAGTGAGCGGTTACCTCTCAGCGGTGAGCTGCAGCTGCGGCGGGTCTGGCGCGCAGTCCTCGTCGGGTTCGCTGGGCGTGTGCGCGGACAAGGCGCTGACGTCTAGCAGGCTCGTATATAGGAGAAGTGAGCGGTTACTTCTCAGCGGTGAGCTGCAGCTGCGGCGGGTCTGGCGCGCAGTCCTCGTCGGGTTCGCTGGGCGTGTGCGCGGACAAGGCGCTGACGTCTAGCAGGCTCGTATATAGGAGAAGTGAGCGGTTACCTCTCAGCGGTGAGCTGCAGCTGCGGCGGGTCTGGCGCGCAGTCCTCGTCGGGTTCGCTGGGCGTGTGCGCGGACAAGGCGCTGACGTCTAGCAGGCTCGTATATAGGAGAAGTGAGCGGTTACCTCTCAGCGGTGAGCTGCAGCTGCGGCGGGTCTGGCGCGCAGTCCTCGTCGGGTTCGCTGGGCGTGTGCGCGGACAAGGCGCTGACGTCTAGCAGGCTCGTATATAGGAGAAGTGAGCGGTTACCTCTCAGCGGTGAGCTGCAGCTGCGGCGGGTCTGGCGCGCAGTCCTCGTCGGGTTCGCTGGGCGTGTGCGCGGACAAGGCGCTGACGTCTAGCAGGCTTGTATATAGGAGAAGTGAGCGGTTACCTCTCAGCGGTGAGCTGCAGCTGCGGCGGGTCTGGCGCGCAGTCCTCGTCGGGTTCGCTGGGCGTGTGCGCGGACAAGGCGCTGACGTCGTACAGGTGCGGGTACACGCCGCGCATCAGCTGCGCCAGCGAACTACACTTCAGCTCGCACATGTCAGCCACGCGGTCGTCCAGACGCGTCGACGTGCCCGTTCGGAACGCTTTCTACAATCAAACAAATACAACAATTAAATATTCAAAAAAATTAACAAAAAACCGACTTCAAGAACTGAAATATGGACGGAAAATTTCGACCACACTGGAAGCACCAGCTTTCAAATAAAAAAAGAATCATCAAAATCGGTTCACCAAGTCGAAAGTTATGAACGTGTGGCACTCGGGGACTGCCGCGGTAAAGCTATTGCATAGCATTTTTTATCGACTTATGCAATTATATTTATTTGTTTATTTTTTATTTATGCAGTACTTTTTTTTCTTTGAACATTATATACTTACGGGGCGCACATGCGGTGAGTGTGGCATTATAAATGAATGATGACACCTATATACTTTCTCAAACCCAGACTGTTTTGTCTGTCTCTGTCAGTGACAGACAGATTTCGGAGCAGCTCGGCGAGCTTCGGGTGTTAGGTTTTTTGTTACAGATTTCTTGATTCGGTCGCAGCGCTCAGAGCCCGCGATAAAAGCTATGCAATAGCTTAAAAAAAACTGTTAACCACCTCCTATTTTGAAGTCGGTTAAAAATGATAACTAATCCTAAACTTATGCATGTCATAATATCGGTATTAAAATTAAATTCAAATAATAATAAATAGTAATAAAGCAGGAAACAATATTTACAACTTACAAGCGTCAACAAATTCCTCCGCATCATCGCCTACTAATCTCATTATCTACTACTATATTGTACTAATCGGCAGCGTTCCCAAAAGACTGGTATAGCGAACTTATATAATTGATTAATAATACGGTGATTTAAGTAGTATAGTTACTTGTAGGTGAGATGAATAACACGAAGGATTGTAGTGATGGTATAATATATATTAAGCGAGGGCCAAAGCCCCCGGATACTCTTGGTGTTACATGGTAACACGTGTGGAGAGTAAGTAACTACTAAGTAAGTAAGTGTGTACATACTAACAGCATTTATATACAATACCATTCATATACTCACGTCTCATCTCGACGCGATAAGGAATGTCTGAATCTACGTGATCGATAAATATATGCTGACATCTGCTGGTCAGGCTTATCTATGTATAATTTCTATTAATTAAACAATATGACTATATAGCAATCTATATAGGAATAACTGGCAGCGTTGCCACGTTCAATAGCAATGCTAATAATCTGTGCTAACAGATACGTATATTGTTACGGAGAATATTTGGGAAAAGACCTTGACATTCAGTGTAGCCGCATAATTCCTGAAAAATTCAGTTTGAGCTACGGTGCGAAAAATATCTGAGTAATATATGTATTTGATTAACCCAGCGGCCTCGGCGATCGTTATTCCGTGTTATTCTGTGGTTTAAGACTGTTTATAATAAAGTCTCTTTCGGTCATTATAAGGCTTATTTTTTATTATTTTTTACACACAACGCCATCTAGTCCCAAGCTAAGCAGAGCTTGTGTTATGGGTACTGATATAAAATATACATACATATTATACATAGAAAACACCCAAACTCCGAAATAAATATTTGCAGATCATACAAACATTTGGTCCGACCCGGGACTCGAACCCGAGTCCTCAAAAACAGCAATCGCATACGCTACCACTGCGCCACCGAGGCAGTCAAATTGTTGGAAACCTAACACGTAACAATATTTACACGTAAAGTTTACGAAAATTATACGAACAGAGGAGGATGAAATTTAGCACAATTAAAGGTGCAGAAAATTAAAACAAATTTTAAAATAATGAATTAATGACGATATTCGGCTACTGGGCAACCACTAGTACATGCAGAAATACATCACATAGCCGCCTCGCCACCTCTGACTATAACTTTCTGCCAACCAAAATGAATAACTAATGTCGGACTAAGCTCTATGTATACATCATGACTGTAATATGCTAAATGGTATTTGTAATAAATAAACAGAACAGAACACAATATAATAAATCTTGTGACAGACACAAAAAACATCCAGACTCAGAACAACAAATTGCAGATCACACAAAAAGTTATTCCATGTGGGGTTCCGTAAGGCCCTGCGCGCGCTAGTGATTTTTGTCACCGCTACTGTTGAGTGACTGTCACCGCGTACATTACCCATAATGAAGGTGCGCGCATTTGGATACGTGACAATTGGGTGACTTTTTGTCCGCGGACATGGCTGTAGGAACAAAAAGTCACTTCGTATGTCCCCCTACCCCGCGGTTTCCATATTTTAGTCGTCTTCCGTGTAATCGAATTGAATGCAAAAAGTTTCGTCACCGTCACCTCAAGTGCGCGCAGTCACAAAGTCACCGTGACAAAGAATTTTTTGTCAAGGTGACTTTGACAAAAGTCACTAGTGCGCGCCCTGTCTAATACTTCGTCATGTATGCAGTCAGTACACTTACCCTCTTGAGCAGTGCGAGCAGGTAGAGCGGCAGTAGCCGAAGTGAAGTCGGTGCGTGCAGGGCACTGCTGAGGTGTCCGGCGGGCAGGTTCTGCGACAGGCGGAAGGCGGACAGCGCGTCCACCGCCACGTTCATCACGGCCTCGCGAGCCTCGCTCATCGACGCCGTCTGACACCGGTCCACCGCTAACGACCACGGAAATATATTTAATAAATAATGCACCACAAACATACCATACACAGTTTAAAAGTTCTAAACTAAAATTCATAAATTATACTTATCAATTAATGAAGTAATTTCGAAAATGCCATTGCCAATATTTTATTGCCAATATGCCAAAATTCATTTTTATTTAGTGTTTCTAATAAAAAAAATTGATTGTCAGTAAAGTCGGTTTACGGACGATAGTTTAACGTGACAACGTCATAACAAAACATTGATACTCATACAACGACGTACAATGAACGCAACGGGACAATGAGCGTAACGGGACAATGCGTCATCCTTTTTGTGCATGCAGCCGGCGTTCATCAATTTATTAGACGTCACGTCAAAAGTTTATTATATGAACAAAAACACTAAAGAAACCAAAAAAAAACCAAACAGGACAAGCTAAATAATATGCCGTTTAATTATAGTGATCAATGAAAACAATAAAAATCGATAACATTCTTTGTAAAAAACATTCAAAACAAGAGGGACATATTTTAAAAATCTATGCAAGTATGTAGCAAGACTTACCCATTTTACTTAGTAGTCCTATAATACATTGTTGATCAGCCGAGTGCAAGACATCAGTCAAATTGCTAGCTAGCGGCAGAGCCATCGTATGCACTCGTATCCGCCTTTCACCTGCAACACAATAATAATAATAGGTAAAAACGAAACAAAAAGGTGTATGTTACCGTCAGATTGTCAAAACCGTTAGATTGTAATCTATCTCGCGAGATTGTAAACTTTCGAAAGATTGTGAACTGTAATAACTGCCGATGGCGTAGTGGTAGCGTATGCGACTGCTGTGCTTGAGGTCTCGGGTTCGATTCCCGGGTCGGACCAAATGTTTGTATCATCTGCAAATATTTGTTTCGGAGTTTAGGTGTTTTCTATGTATAATATGTATGTATTAAAAAAAAGTACACACATCAAAAGTGTTTAGGGATCAACATATGAGGGGTGTAATTTCAAAACCCCCTAAAATGACTTCGGACACTTTTACATATTTTTACATCAAAATAAAGTGTTAAATTTTTCCTTTAATATATATAAACGTTGATTTTTATAACCCACTTTAATACATAGCAAAATCAATTTAAAAAGTAATGTTAATTTCAAATTCAGCTATAACGTCCTACGTCAAAATCAAAGTCCTCTAAAATGAAATCAACCAATGACAGCGCGGCATTCGAGTCAGATGACTTTTAAACAGTAGGAAGATTTTCGTTGCATTGTTCAAAGATCGTCGCGGATTTTCATTGAAATTCATAAGAAATAATGGACGATTTAGCGCAGTTCGTACAAAAATGCGATCCTGAATATGCTCGGAAACATCGACGCAATCCACAATCTTGGAAACAAGAACAGGAGCGCCGAAAAAGGTGAGTAAAATATTACCTAAAAGTGCCTAAAACTTACTTTGAAAGTTCGCTAAAAAGTTTTATGCAACATGTCGCAGAGCAGGTAATCTCTAGTTACTCTAAAAATGTTTCAGCTTTTTTGTAAATAAGTTAAGTTTTCTTTATCAACATTGATGACTAAAATAACGATGATATTTAATTGAGTTGTATTTAGTCACTAATCCTCACTCGCACCGCGAGGCCTGTCTCAGTAGTAGGTATATTAAAAAGGCAGATAAAAAATGATTTTTTTAACATTGCGACGTGCTTCTATTTCCCAAGAGCACTGATTATTCCCGTATTGTTTTTTGTGCAGAGCATCCACAACAAGCTATTTTAAGATCTTTACGTGGTCTACGATTACTTGTGTTACATAAGCCTGTGCCTCCTCTTCTCTACTATAGCCTCATTTCTCTTTTAAGTCTTTTCAAATTTTTATTATTTTTAATGCTTACATTATTGTAACATTTTTGTTTCAGATATTTTGTTTGCTTACCAGAATAAAATTCTATGTCGATATTGAAAACCAGCCTCAAATAACATGCACAAATGAAAATATTATTAATAGAGACCTTTGTGAGCATGGCTTCAAAGACATAACTGTACATATTTAAATTATTTTTAACCGACTTTGAAAAAAGGAGGAGGTTCTGAATTCGACTGTATTTTTTTATGTTTGTTGCCTCATAACTTTCGACTGGATGACCCGATTTTGATGATTCTTTTTTATTTGAAAGCTGATGCTTTCATCCCGTGTGGTCCCATTTAAATTTGGTCCAGATTAAAGTCGGGTTTTTTTTATAAAAAATTGTGATTATTTAAAATAAAATATTCTAATACTGATGCATTTTGTTTTTCATCTATTGATTTAATACCTTAGCTACATAACATAGTGTCATAAACAAAGTTTTGTAAATAGTCGTTCAATTTTATTGCATAACACCATCCATCGAGCAATATAAGGTTAGTTGCAAAACCCTCTACAGTAAGACAGTTGTCTTTCAAAATCCGCTAAAATGAAAAGTGACTTGCAAATTGCTCTATAATAAACTTTAATCTTTAATTTTATTGAAAATGCACATAAATATCTAAGATTTTTCGCGTGTTTTAGGATTAGCATTAAGTGTCAAACAAATTAATATAATTTATTGCCCAATGAATTATGTTTCCTACAACATATTCAAAATAATCTTCTTGTGAAATATTTCTTTAGGATCATTTAGAGGGTTTTGAAATTACACCCCTCATATGTGTCTAGGGATCAACATATATTTTTGCAATAACTTTTCTCCTGATTGATATTAATTAAAAAATTTTTTAAGGATTCATCAAATAAAGTGTTTTCGTTTGTCACAGTAGCGATAAACCAAGTCACCTTTGCATTAATAAAGAAATTTGCCATTTTCCTAATAAAAGGATTTTTGACATTTGAACCACTAACATTAAAGTTCGAAAAAAAGACTGAAATAACAGTTTTCTTTAAAATTTTATTAGGTAACTTAAGCAATTAATAATCCGTGTTTCTACCGCGAACACTAACACAAGAACATCGGTTTGGCATACTCAAAATGAGTTCATCCAAATCACGCTGTGGAATGGCCGCCCATGTTCGTTGCAACAACAAAAAAAGGTCTTCTTGCGACTGGATACCCTCCATATTCGGCAGAGCTCTTCTCTGAAGCATATCCCATGCATGCTCAATCGGGTTCAAGTCTGGCGACTGAGCAGGCCAGGGCCAAAGCCACATCTCAATCTCAAGAAATCCGCATAAAAATGCTTGATCCCTAGACACTTTTGATGTGTGTATATTTATAATATACTGCTTACAATTTAACGTATTTTTTTTAGTTTCATTATAATCTATCAAAGTGAAACCGTCAAATTGTTATATGGTATGCGACGGATCGCATCTCGCACGCTAATTAGTTGAACAGTATATGTCCCGTACCATATTTGTTTGTTAATTCATTGGTTGCCCAATATAAATTATTTTTGTGATTGTAAATTGATTTCATGTTAAAAATACCTCACAGCTTTAAAATTAGTTACATAAAATTGTTGTGGCAGTAAAATGAATTTGTGATTAATCAAAAAAGTTCTAACCGAACTCATCATATGTCAATAGGTCATAGAACGGCCTACTGTAAGACCGACCAATCAAGGACAGTTGTTAATATGACGCGCGATAAAAGGTTTTACTTCGATACATTATAATCTAACGAAAAATAGTACGTTAAATTGTAAGCAGTATGTCACAGTTGACAATCTTTCGATAGTTTACAATCTCGCTAGGTAGATTATAATCTAACGGTTATTACAATCTTACAGTGATATCCATATCATAGTAGAGACAATCCGAGAATTGTAAAGAGCCAGGGTTAACGCAAGTGTTCGCAAGTGGTGATAAAGAAAAGAGATATAGTTTACCTTTACTGCTAGTGTAGAGCAAGGCGGCCTGGAAGCAGACCTGCTGCAGGTCGGAGAGCGACTCCTCGATGGTGAGCTGCATGCCGAAGGCCGCGTCGGGCGACACGTTGGGCAGCGACAGCAGGTCCGTCGAGCGGACGAAGAAGTTGCCGTGGAACGTGTGGATCGCTATACCCCTAAACAACGTCAACCAACATTCATTTTCCTTGTTGTATTTTTTATTTAAAGTCAAGAGATTCATTTTAACTGTAAAAATGGTGGACTTCGACATTTAAATGATTCGAATAATTTCAATAAATCTTAAACTGAATGTTGCTTTCACAATCATTTTATTGCAAGAAATTGAGATTAAACTTTTTAACTGAATTCAAACGGACTTCAAAGAAATGTGATATTAAAAACACAGGCTCTTCTATGGATTACTGTGTTAGTTAGTTTAATTTAAATAAATTATTAGGTTATTTCGTATACAAATTGGTGAATTAATGGAGCTATAGACACTACTACAAAATAATTTGACACCTACCTGGTACACCGTACTCTCATGACAGCCTCGAAGCCTATCTTCCTCGTGAGATACCTAGTCAACATTCTGTTGAGCTGGTCGACTTGCCACTGGCGCGAGGCTCGGAACAGCGGAATGTGGTATACCGTGCCTGCACTGAACTTGCTCATGCCACCTACAAAACACAAATTGATGACATTGTATTTTTGTTGGGACCAAACCCGCCCATACGACCATCGTTGTAACTCCTGTACACCAGGATCAACAGCGGTGACCCACGAACTCACCGAGTTATGACACTCGGGAAGTCCCAAGAAAAATTCAACTGTATTGGAACCTAGGTAGGTCACCCTGGGATAATCCGTAGGGTGAAACCGGTTAGGATTAAAAATTTAAATAGTGGTAAGTACAAATTAGTTTAATTCTAGAATGTATTGTATTATCAAAATCATTTTTATTTAATGTTCTTCTTGTGACATTTAAGGTTTGTTGATCTTTAAAACGGTATTTGTATAAACTTATTTAGGCTATATTCAGTTAGTTAAAATATGTAATTTAAATACTTTTAGGCAGGTCATAGTACCTTATTTTGAGACAAATTCGTGATTTATTACAACTAATCTTTTTTTTGCAAACTTCCAAATCGAACTTGATATTGAGTAATATGTAATGGTATGGTACAGGTATTTATGCTAATGCATAGGTGATTATGATAATGCATATTTAATGTTATAGGTATTAATGATGTTCATAAATTACTTGACAAAATAGTACGTATTATTACAGAAGGTACATACTGAGCGTGGCGAGGTCTGCGTACTGCGAGTTGAGCAGGAACAGGTCGACAGCGATCTGAGCCCCACTGCAGTCTAGGGCTAGCCGCTTGTAGAAGTCTGTTGCAGGGTTCAAGTGGGTCACTTCTTTAGATGATCGCGCGTTAGGGTCTTCTCTGGAATATTTATAGTTAAATTAATATTTGTTAACCGCTCTAATATATGAAATGATTAAAAGGTTATAAACAACAAAAAAAAGAAATAATTGTAAAATAAAAAACATAAAATTAGCCATAGTATGGATACATTGGCGTATATTACTATCAGGTCGTTTCAAGTACCCGATGTACAAACACAGCATATAATATTCCATTAGTCAATCTAGCTTTTAATAGTATAAGCTTTGCTTAATTTCAAACCAAATGCTGTTGTGTGTCAAATGTCAGAAACATTTATTTACTTCATTATTTTACACATTTTTACATTTATAATTAAATAACCATTTGAAACAACTATATTTTTACTAGTTTTTCGCCAACTTGAAATTTAGTTGTTTAAAGTATGAAATTCAGGAGAGCGCGAAAGCTTCATATGCAAACTCCTTGTGTAAACCACAAAATACATGAACATAAAATAAATTAGAAGATTATAGTTACCTAGGCTGCAGTGCTCCAGGGCCAACGTTCGGTAAACATGTCTGGAATACCGTTACTCGTCCTCCAGTGGGCGCCTAAAAACATTTATAACATCTTAAAATGTACTCCATATACTCCTATTTCTTTAATAAATTGCAATACAATTGAATTCGGTTTATACATCATATTTATGAATTTATTACTGACAGCAGTATCTTTGTTAAAATATATTATCCTCTTTCGTTGGCTCGAAGGACCAAAGTAAGCTTATTTTGGACTACATTAATTTGTTTGTGACCTGACAGTATATTTTGTTACGATTTTTTTTTAGTTTTGGATTTGAGTGTATACACAAACAATAACTGTCGTTTACTTTTACGAAAACTTTGCGTTTTCGGGTGTATAGTAGAATTGTAATACATAAATAAAGCATTTTTCTCTTATTTTTTTTAAGCATCCTTCGTTCCATCTTCATTGTTTATGCTTATTGTATTATTTTCAATGTGGGGTAGGAATTAAGCCTTAAAAGTCGGCAACGCGCTTGCGACTCCTGAGTTGCAATCGTTCATTCAGCTCTGCCATAAGTCATGGGTTCGATTTTCACCGAGGATCAATCTTTGTGTGATGAGCACGATCATTTATTGTGTATAAATGTAGGTAACTTATCTACTAGCTGATCCGGCAAACGTTTTGTCATAACAAAAAAAATGGGGTATAAAAATAGATGTTGGTCGATTCTCAGACCTACCCGATATGCACACCAAATTTCATAAAAATTGGTCCAGCCGTTTCAGAGGAGTATGGTAACTAACATTATGATACGAGAATTTTATATATAAGAATTATCAATAATTTGATTAGCATAGTACAGGACCTGCCTAGTCGGGAGCAGACGGGCGTGTGTCAAGTAAGATTATTATTGTTGTACCATGAGTTTGTAGGCGGCTTGTAGCGCGGCGCCAAGTGCACAGGCAGCAGTGGGCGGAGAGGAGCCGGTGCTGCTGCTGCACGGCGCCGCGTACCGCGTGGGCAGCGAGCTCAGCAGCTCCCGCACCAGCTCACGACGCTCCCCAACGTTCACCAGCAGGGCCTCCGGGGACGGCAGGAACACGTCTGTCAACATGCCCTTCATCAATCATACAACAGTACAAAAGTACCGTAACCAACACCTACCGTTTATTTAGCTCAGGCAAATAAAAAAAAAAGCTTTAACTCTAAGAGTGGCCCAAAAGTGAAATAATTTCATACAGAATTGAAATATTACAATCACAATGTTTTGAAGAAGAAAGTTTGCAAAGGTATGTTTGTTACTGTTTTACACTCCAACGAATAGCCCAATTATGATGAAAATTGGGTCTGGAGTTAACTGACACACTGAATTGGCTTGACTAGAACACATGGGGTAGGCACTATTAACTAGGAACTATTAATGTTGACAAGGAATTGAAACTGTATTAGTAGCTATTACAAAGCTAAAGAATTTGTTTGTTTACTTGAACACTCTAATCTCAGAAACTACTGATTCAAATATTAAAAAATCTTTTAACGTTGTATAGCTTATTAGAAAAATCTTTTAATTTTGGATAGCTTATTTTTCGAAGGATATAGGAGTATAATATAGGAGCTATAACAACACGCCGCGACCAATAGGAGGCCAGCATCATTAAAAAGTTGCAAAAACGGAAAAAATATAATCATTAACAAAGTTAGGCGTGTCAGCCAAAATTTTATAAACCGCACATATCACAGCGAAATACACACAACAAAAAAGAGGAAAACCGTATAAAATTAAGTAGGGCACACTAGTTATTAAATAGACATATTTCTGTACTATAAATATGCGGTCTAACTATTTGAGAATATAACTTAGTTGCAATCAATAATTTAGTAACAAAAAACTTCTTACCGTCAATATCAAGAACAGTCATCTCCTTAGGCCGGGTGAGTCCTTCACTCATAAAGTAGTAGTGCACGTGCGCGTCGTAACAGATGAAACCAATTTGCGTACGCGCATCGCCTGGCAGCTCGTCTAGACATGTCTTTAGCGTATCGCATACTACCTGAAATATTTATGTTATAACTTATAATCAAATACAATGGTGAAATTTAAATCGTTTAACGCTTCCCAAAAAGAACGCTTTATTTAAACACTTTTAAGCGCTTAAGGACAGGTAAAACAATAATACATTTATTTAATAATATAGTAACACTGCTGGTGTGACCATCATTATTATATCATACGAGAATTTTATATATAAGATTTATGACAGACTAGCTGAACCCCGCGGTGTTATCCGCGGTTATTGTCGTACCGCGGGTAACGCCGCGGGGCGAAGTTAGTCTAAAAAAGTAGCCTAAGTTACTCCTCATATCATAAGCTACCTTTCAGTTAAAGTGCCGACAAAATCAGTCCAGCCGTTCCAGAGATTAGCCGGAATAAACAGACACAGACAAAATTGTAAAAAAAATACATTTTCGGTATATGTACCGTTTATACATACTTAAGCATTTATTAAAAAGCGGTTATTTTAATATTACAAACAGACACTCCAATTTTATTTATTTGTATAGGGGTATAGATTGTACAAAATAATATAGAATTTATTAATATGATATCATTGACGATGTGACCATTACTGTATTGTTTATGTTTATGCAATTTATGGATCATTTATTAACAACAAGCTCTGCTTATCTTGGGACTAGATGGCGTTGTGTGTTAGATGTCCAAATATTTATTTATTTACGAAAAGTGTATAATTTCAAAATTCAAACTGTACCTGCAAATAACCGGAATCTCTAGCTAGCTGTGAGACGTCGAAAAGAAACAGGTAGACAGCAGGTTGCGGCGGTCGGAGCATGTACTCCCCGGGGGCAATGAACTCGATGGTCGCAGATTTGATCTCCGGCCGACGAGACGGGTCGCCGTATGACTTGCTTACTGGATCATACTGGAACTCTTCTGGCACTGTCGAAGAAGGGAATAGAATAGGTATTACTAATAGGTAGGCATAGGTAGGTAAACGGCGTGGTGACCGTTAAACCACTAGGCCAAACGTGCAGTCAAGTTTGTTTCAAGTTTACTTTCTCTTTGCAGAGGTGTTGTCCTGCGCAGTTTTCTCAAGGGATAAACAGGGCTGGTGATACTACGTATTTTAAGTCCGTCAACACACGGACGACGAGTACATAGGTATAAGCTCGTTGAAAATAAGGTCAAGGTCAAATAATTATAAAGTCACGGAAGCAGATTTTTTATGGAAGAGAGATTAAATAAGCACTCCGATAACCAGATATTATCCACGGACACTTGCTACTCAAGAAACACAAACGTCCTTCGTGTGCACGTTCCAAGAAAAAGGAAGTTAGCACTCCGGTGACTTCACTCAGGCTGTTAAAAGCAACAAAAGAACTACTACCCCATTAGCCAAGAAGTAAACTCGCTTATCCCTCTATTCCCCTGTACTGTATTGGCTTAATATTTTGTTTGGACCACGTGACTAAGCGTTGAGATGACGTAATTCCCATACATTTTTTTTTGTATGGGACTAGTCCAGCCCACACGCCCACCACTGTAACTCCTGTACACCAGGATCAACAGCAGTGCCCCACGAACACACCGAGTTATGACACTCGGGAAGTTCCAGCAAAAATTTAACTGTCTTGGAACCCGAACGAAATTAATCAGAAGAAAAACTCAGAAGAAATTCTCATACATTTATTAGTTTTTTACTGACGTTTGTAGAATGTCAACTTGGCTAAAGGGGCTGCTGAACGCAAGTTGTGATATCACTGATCTAATCGGCCCGTAGGTACTGACGCATAGTTTCTAGTTAAAATGTTAACATTAAAGACTTTTTAGTATCATTTAAAAGCTCAAAATAACAGCAATAGATTTCAAGTGAATGGTTCGACTATTCACATGAAATACAATGCGACTTTATCATGATTTTGCACTTGGTAGACAATTAGTAGTTACAAGTATATACAATTACTAAATACTTAGTGATATAAAGGATAATACAATTAATTCGACGATCCAAGTATATCAGCCGCGATAAAAGTATATCAACACAATCATTTCGCAGTGCGTATTGGGAAACCAATTGTTGGGATCAAAGACCGTTTGTGTTGAATGCTCGTACTGTTGTAATACGTTGACGGCTTACGTCAGTCCTTTCAGCACAATCACTATCATCAGTTCATTACAAAACGGGATCAGTTTGTGCTTTATGTATAGATATATATATAGATATGTATAGATGTAATTTACTCAATAAAACGAGCTTTGCCGTGGTTGAAAGTATTACAAATTTTATTTGCACTAAAAGGGAATCGAAATCATGAGCCGAACGAATTAGGGTCCTTCGAGCCGACCCCATTTTCTACATTAAATTTAAAAAATACAGATAAATACTCACAGTCATTAACTCTGTAGCACAGATTACACTTCCACCGCTTGGCGTCGACGAAGTACACGAACGGATTGATGTAGGTTCGACAGGCGCGACAACGTACTATCGTGGTGCACTGTATCACTGGCAGGTGCTGTAATATTAACAAAATTATATTAGATATTTCAAATTATAATCATTCCTCATTTATGTACTTTAGTGAAGTGGACTAATTGCGAAAAAGACAGAAGAACTTTATTATTCACTAGTGTACACACTGGCTCTCATCTGACAGATAGGTACTTTACGTAATGTTACAAAAATTTAACAAAAAAACCGACTTCAAGAACTGGACCAAATTGAAATGGGGACCACACGGGAAGCACCAGCTTTCAAATAAAAAAACATCAAAATCGAACCCAGTCGAAAGTTCTGAGGTAACAAACATAAAAAATACAGTCGAATTGAGAACCTCCTCCTTTTTTATTCAGTCAAAAATACTCTTAAACGCCTATACGAACTTCCTTTCATATCTAGTGAGTTAAACCGTGTGCACACGTTGTCAGAGGTACAGAAAATTAAGTAGAAAACTTTTCATTGAAAAAAGAATAAGTTACAATGTAACTAGGGAAAGGTTAGTGAACAAAGAATGGCAACGCGCACAAATTAATAGTAAATAATAAAGTCAAAGCACTAAAATATTTTTAAAACATAAGTATAGTCAGATTGTATCAACATTACACATACCTAACTTATTATATTTTACAATGTTTATCGATAGCACACAAAAGAAGCGTTTAATTACACATTTACGTCATTGTCTTATATTGTGTGGAAAGTCAATAAAAATACATACATAACATACATGCCATTGTTAAATACAATCTTAGATTTGTACAATAGTGTAAGTATGTTTTAGAATCTGGGAATGATCATAAATTAGATATAAATCGTCCTTTTTAAATTTTTCTTTTGCTTGTTGCAGTACCTATATGTTACACTATTATATAAAGAGTTGTGCGTTTGTAAGTTTGTGACGTTGTAGGGGGTAATCTCTGGATCTACTGAACCGATTTTGAAAATTCTTTTACCACTAGAAGGCTACGTTATTTGTGAGTGACATAGGATTTATAATAACCCGAAAAGTGGAAAGACTTTTTTGTGGTAGCCGGATTTGCAAAGTCGGAGAAAACCGCCCAACGAAGTGGGCACGGGTCAGCTAGTAGGTCATAAATCACACGGTCATAAATGATGATTCGCTTTGCACTGATATCCTTCGTTCACACAAAAGTGGCATTGAGTACCTATCCGAGGCGATTTATGACATATTTTAAAGTGAAAACTTGTTTAGGCGCGTTGAGCACTTCTTGGGTGAACGAAAATCATGGAACTGGCATCATCGTCACCGAACGCTATCCAAAAGATATAATGTAGATATACTGTGTACTCTTTGGGTGAACGAAAAGCGTGAAACTTGCATCATCATCACCGCACGCATTCACAAGTTACTTAGTCTAAAAACACTTCTGCCGGCAATCCCTAAAGACTGCCCCGTTTTTTTTTTTAAATTAAATTTGAAGCATGGACCGAACGCAGAATACTACAGTGTACAATGAGACTAATATTAAGAGTTTTTCTAAATTCAACGCAGGTTACTGGCAAGCATTTGGTTAAATGGGGAAATTGTAATGTCCTTAAATCTTATCACGAACCCATGCGTCTCAGTAGCACAGTTAGACGCATGGAGTTGGTGATAAGATTAAATTCTTGGTGAGATGAGTTATAACATTTGACAAACAGTTTTAATAGTAGTAACGCATGAATGTTAACGGATAAATGGTAACTAAATCAATAGACAGTTCACCTTTTCGGTTACGTACATCTTATTATTGGTATCCGTATTCGTGCATATATAATTGTATTGTATTTTTACATTTGATATAAGATTGTATTGTTAATTGTATAACCTTACGCATATCTAAAATTCGAATTGACTTTTTACTGTTACGTAATTGATGGCCGTAATCCAATATCGATTGCATTATTAATCAGGATTAATACCCTATTACGTAAATCGTTACATTTGTAATAAAGATATACATAGATTAGACAAAACACATTCATAAATCGAAATCAGGATTCATTGATATCAGTAATTCAACATTTGTTTGGGCTGTGTGGTATTTTAAGCAGGGATCGGAAAACCCATGCATAACGGTATTCGTTATAAACGGTTACCGAATCAATCTGTAACCGTTTCAAAGGGTTACTCATCGATTCGGTTAACAGATTATATATGTTATTGTTTTAACCCAAACAATAAGGGTTAACCCAAATTAAAGGGTTTATGTTTTTGAAATTGTTAACCCAAATGATAGATGTTAACCCAAGATTTCGGTTATTTTACGACGTGACGCGATTCGAAAATTAATCAATTTTACTTGATCTCTTGTGAAAAAAAATTAACTTGTTATCCCCTTTTCCCATTCCACGCAAATAATGAACGTCACCGACGACTGTAACGAAAAATGAATCACGGACCTACAAATATCAAGAAACCGATATCAAATTCGGTTAAGGTTAACCGTAATTATCCTGTATTAGATTATTCCTGTTAACAGATATAATTCGGTAACACATATTTAGGTTAATCCTAAATTTAGGTTAACCCATATCCAAAAGGGTTAATAACAGATTATTTCGGTTAGGTTAACCCTAACCCGAATATCCCTGATTTTAAGGGCTTGTGTTGTACTGTACTATGACTATTTTTAGTTCACAGACCATGAATATTGTTGTAATGTATGAAAGCGATATATTTAGAAGGAATGCGGTTGTTATACAGAGTGCGAAGGAAGTTTTCTATTACGAAATAGAAGCTCAATCAAAACAAACAGTATGCTGATCGTGTACAGTCAAAAATCACTCTTATGGCCCCATGAATTGTAAATATTGATTGGCACAGTAATTCGTATTGTAAAGATAATGATATCAGTTAAATGTTACTTTAAATGTAGGTAATAGACTATAAAACTCTTTCACTAATAACACATTGTTCATGTTTTAAAATACATAGTTTTTCATTCAAACATCAGAACATGATGTGTAACTAATAATCACAAATTTTAACAAAAAAAAGAACGACTTCAATCTGGACCAAATTTAAATGGGACCACACGGGAAGCACCAGCTTTCAAATAAAAAAAGAATCATCGAAATCGGTTAGCGTGATATTGAGTTATTTGTCAATTTGTCGCGCACATACTTAATGCAAATTGAAGACTTATATGGTTTTCTCATGGATGACATGTCAGAACTGGACCAAATTGAAATGGGACCACATAGGAAGCACCAGCTTTCAAATAAAAAAAAATTCATCAAAATCGGTTCACCCAGTCGTAAGTTATGAGGTAACAAACATAAAAAAAAATACAGTCGAATTGGGAACCTCCTCCTTTTTTTGAAGTCGGTTAAAAATATAGCAAGTATCAGTCTCTTCGACTTCATATGAAGCTAAGAAAATGTAACGTTGAGCAAAAATATTTATCTTTTTTAGATTTAGTAAAAAATTCATTCATTACGTTTTCTTTACAGAATAATTATGGTTCGTTTAGATAACTGAAATATATATATATATATATAAATATTGTAAAAAATCACCTTATTAGGAAAGCCTACTATACGATCAACGATTATCTAAACGACAAACAGTCATGGGCTTAAGGTGTCATTAGAATTTAAATAGATACACACAAACTTCTTTGTCTTCTAATAAAGCTAAATATTAACAAACCATTGTTAGTTGAAAGTAATGCGTGGCGATTATCATGGTAATTTAATTAGTAGTGATTTTTATCAGTATCTAGACTATGGTTTGTCATGCTCACTAAAATGTCATTGCTTGCGGTGTCGTCGTGGGGCGGGTCGTTTCCTTCCCTCTGATATGGCGAAGGAGATGATGGCTGGTCCATGCGTCATACTCGTGAACGGGTGCTGCTTGGGGTGACTGGTCGGCCTAGTCAGCGATTCTTTAGACAATACTATTATTCTGGTTCTTTCAACTGCAACCCTAGCCTCTTAATCCAGTCACGAATTATTTTCAACAGTAGATTTTGCAACTGAATGTAAGTGGATGTGCACCTTGTTTCTATTTTGTTCTATGTTTAATAGACTCAAACCTTCAACGTTATCACTGAGTGTTTTTTTTTTGTTTGCGCGTTAGATTTTGGAGCTTTTTAATAAAAGGAATTTCAGGTGGCAACAGCTTGCATACTGTTTACCTTAAATGTAATACTAACACTATTGTACCTGAAAATCAGATTTTGAAAAAGAGTAGCCATGAGTTTCTTTGCCAGTATTCTTCTCATGAGCTCTACGCATTTTGGAAACTGGAAGTTATGGATCGACACAGGCAGGCAGTAGATTTTGGTGTTTTCGCCTAACTTACCTCGACAATACAGCACATGCTGTGGCCTCTGTTTGTGTCGATCTATGATTTTTAACTATAGCTTCAACTTGACGTTCATAAGTGTCACTTGGTGTCTTAGATGAATAAATGATTTTGATTTGATTTGATTTGAATAAAATGCAGTTTTAAAGTAATGTTTTTGTTAGAATCGTTTAAAAGAAAACGAATAATGTGTTGCCAATTAGACAACAAATTAATAAACTTTATGGAAATCGGTTTGGTATTTAGGTATTCTAACAAAATTTTATCAACATATTTTAAGGAAATGATAATTTTAAGACACCGACATAAAATATAGGCATCAAATATAAATGTACTCACACTACCTACTCCTATGACGTTTCCTTATATACGGGGGTCCTTAAAAACGTCAAAAGCCCGAAATATTTATGTGTTTGAAGTAGTCACATCTAATATAGCACTTTTTTAACAGTAACTATTGCCTGCGGATTCGTGGCCGCGTTCAGCACTTTTGATAGGGGAAAATCTTATGAGTTCGCGTCACCGCGTCACCGAAATGATGATTTAATTTAAACATTATGAAATTTCTAATTTTACACATTTATTTTACAAATAACAATCTAAGTTATAAGTTTTCACTTCTATCGGCAGTCCATACGACTGTCGATATTTTTTTTATTATTAAACACGCGTATTTCCCCGGCCTTGACATTTGCAGATTTGTCGACACCAGCGCAGTTAGCCATTTATCAAGAAAAAATAAAGAATCAGTCAGTCAGGACAAGTAATTGTATATGTATGTATGTATATGTATACAGTATAGATTACCGAACACGAAACGGTCACGATAACAGGTAAATTCTGTTGTTACCTAAAATAAAATTGTCAATACCGGATCCTTCATATGGAAAGTCTATAAAAAGGAACCTGTTTAATGCAATCTATATCAATTACCTTAACTCTGTTTTATTCAAAGAATTTAATAGTTTTAAACACTCAAGAAAATCAAGGATTGGACAACCTTTTTAAATTTTAAAGTTTAAATTTATTTTTTCGTATCTTTTAAAGCACATTTTTAAAAATTATCTTACGGACTAAAAATGATTCCTGTATTTCAATCTATAAATTTGGGAACAATTAATATTTATCTAGACCAGAAGCCATATATTCAGCCGTGGACGTCTTTCAGCTCAGATCACGAAAATGGTGATGAATTTCTAGACTCAACAACTACATATTTTCAATAAAATCTAGGTAGGTTCTCCTTAATTCGGCATGTCTCCGTTAGATGTGCTTTAATGTTTTCGTTTATATATATTTCGTCGCAATATTTATACGTGATACGTAAACTAATATTATAAAGAGGTAAAGATTATGAGTTTGTAGGGGGGTAATCTCTGGATCTACTAAACTGATTTTGAAAATTCTATCACCAATAGAAAGCCACATCATTTAAGAGTGTAATAGGCTATATAATATGTCTTTACCTATGAAATTGCCGTTTTGTATGCAATAAGTGAAAGTACTTATTTTTTCCTAGCTAGTTCCTCCAGTGGGACCACATACCCTTTCGAATACAAAAAGAATTTTCAAAATCGGTCACAATTGACGGAGTAATCATTGTACATACATAAAAAAACCGATGAAATTGAGCAACTCCTCCTTTTGGAAGTCGGTTAAAAATGATTAAGACAGTATCTGACATACACGCAGGAGCCAGTGGCTAGCTAACATAGTTATTTGACACACGAAAAATACATTTTAAAATTTAAAAAAAATGGTCGATGCAGTTATTATGTAAGCTTATTTAAATATGGTTCCGCATTTCGAAGTGCAGATTCGTTATGATAGTAATAACTGTTGTGAATTGATGATTTTAACAGATAATTATTTGCCGGGGAATTTAAGCAACACACAATAAAATGTTGGTAATTTAAACTGATGTCAATTAACATTATATTGGTTTGGCAATTAACCACTTAAATAGCTACGTTAAGCACTTATAAATGATTTTATAGGCAGATAAGCAGCACACTTTAATACAGAATTCCAACCAAAAAACACTGAAAAAGCCCTTCAAAAATTAACTTGCAAATTATGAAAGTGCGTATAAAGAATACCGGTACGTATGGTCTCAAATATTTTTTTCAATAACTTACACAAAAGTGATAAGAAAATAAAGAAGTGGTGATGGAAACTGAACATAGTTCTTTGAATCAGTTTAGGAACGTACTCTGCAAGTGATCGGCGTTATGCAGTTCATCTAACGAGGCCCTGTATTTTTAAACATGAGGAGAGTGGAGGTAATATAGTCTAAGCTCCTAATACCGTCACTCACTTGGCGAAAAGCAACGAAAGTCAATATTTCCACTTAGCAATCTTAACGGCGGTATCCGGTGAGGCATATGGTCACACTCCGGTCGAGTGTGACCATATGCCTCACTGAAGGAGAGTTAAAAAGCATGGCTCTAGCGTATGTGCCCCGTAATTAGAGATACCAGTAGGACAAGGTAAAAATTGCATAGATCTCCGACCAGTATTGTCTTAGCTTGCTTATTATTTAAAACGTCCTAAGTGCAGCAAGCATTGTAAAGGGAGGGAAATTTTCGTTGTTTTGACGGTTTCAAACGATTTATCGGCAAAGTGGGTCGTGATTCAAATTTCTCGATAGTACATTCACAATCTTTAATTAATCTGACTTATGTCTCTTAATTTTTTTATACATGCTGCAGTTTAAAATAATTAACACAAACATATACGCACAACAACAAACAGCACTAGATGAATGCTACAAGTGCTTCAGTTAATGAATAAAGTGGGTCACTCACATTTAGATCTTTGAATGGATGTATTAATATACCGAGAGGGAGTCTTGACTTCTGGAGAAGATTATTCGTCTCCGGTATCCGGTTGATGGTGCTCCTGAAGATTCTGTAAAACAAAATTAACATTAAATATTTGCATATATTTCAGGTCTATATATCTGAAGGGGTAAGCAGAGTAATATTACATGCACACATTTTTACCCGTCTACGGGGAAACCAAACAAAAAGATAATAGTTGTAGCAGTCTATATATGTTTGTGTATTCCACCGTAGCGCCTAAACTATTGAATATTTTAAGGCCGCGTCCGCACGCTTGCCAAACCTCAACAGAGAGAGAGTGTTTGCATTGGTTTGTGTTGGCAACTGTCTAACTATCACGGTTCATGAGATACACCTGATAACAGACTGACAGCGAAGTCTTAGTAATAGGGTCCCGTTTTCTCCTTTGGGTACAGAACCCCCAAAAATGATTGACTGGTCAAAAGAAGACTTCTTGAACTTCCTGGAATGTTACCAGGCAGAGCCATGCATTTGGGACTCGGGAAATACATCGGAGTCGCCTTAATACATCATTGAAGAAGTCAGTAAAGGAATTGAAAACTAAGAATGAAATTCTTATGGTCACCTTTAGAAAGCATTTGAAAAAGAAACAAACAAGAAATTTCATAATTCAAATGGTTGCCTGTAAGAGATTTGTTTGAAAGTTGTTTGAAATTTTGTCCTCTGGGCGATAAGGCCGCTTCTTGTTTTTTCGTAGTTTTAAGTTAACCTTGTAATTTAATCTGGTGTACAATTAAGAGCTTTATTTGGTGTACATTAAAGAGTTTTATTATTATAAAGCAGCTAGTTCACGAATGCCATGAACGTCAATAAAAGTAAAATATGCACCTAGTAGTCAATTATCAATTAGTCTTATAAAAATAAAGCGATAATATATTACTGTATGGTTTTCAGAGTTAAATAATCTATACTATTATATAAAGCTGAAGAGTTTGTTTGTTTGTTTGTTTGAACGCGCTAATCTCAGGCACCGCTGGTCTCATTTGAAAAATTCTTTCAGTGTTGGATAGTACATTTATCGAGGAAGGCTATAGGCTATATATCATCACGCTACAACCAATAGGAGCGGAGCACCGATGAAAAATGTTTTAAAAACGGGGGTAAATTATCACGCTACGGGCAATAGGAGACGCAAACGACGTTGCGTGGGTCAGCTAGTATAATATTAATCTAACACATTCACACAACGCTATCTAGTCCCAAACTGAGCAGGATTGTACTAAGGGTACCAGACAATTGATATAAATACCTAAATACATATCACAGATAGAAAAATCCCGGTCCAAACCAAACATTCAATGTTCATGGTGGGAATAGAACTCGTGACCCTTGGGGTAGCAGTCCATTAGACAAACTACTACGCTATTCGATCGTCAAATGAATGTAATTTATAAAATATTTAATACTAGTGGTTGCCCGCGGCTCCGCCCGCGTATATGTCGGTTATCGCGGCAAATAGTAGCCTATGTGTTATTCTGATGTATAAGCTATATTACTGTAATGTTTCATCCAAATCCGTTCAGTAGTTTTTGCGTGAAAGAGTAACAAACATCCATCCATCCATCCATCCATCTATCTATCCATCCATCCATACTTACAAACTTTCGTATTTATAATATTAGTATAGATAGATTTATACGTATTATAAATTATCTTTCATCATCGTTTTGTTTAAACTACAGCAGATACATCTCGAGGACTTATTTACATACACCTGAGATTATTTTCATTAAACATATATTTGTACTTCACTTAGGGGATTCGCACATTGTACAGTCTGTACACGCAGCGTAGCGCGAGATTGCGTGTTTTTATGTTGCTTGAAAGTTAATATCTTTGTATTGGAAACACGAGCCTATATTCAGAGAAACACGGGCTACGGTGGTACATTACATAAGTAAAAATCTACATGATAATGCAAATCTGCATTCCCGTAACCACGCGTGTGATACCGTCGCCACGTTCTCGCAGCGTAGAGCGGAGCAGTGTGTGAATATCCTTACAATAGTTGTTAAGAATGTTGTCCTCTACTCAAGATATCTACGCAAACGTATTTTTAGTTAAATGAAGAACATGAACTCCTTTTTTATTAATGCTCTTAAAAACATGAATTGTTATTGGACTAATTAACTATGCCTATTTTACAGATTAAGAGAAGAGATGGGAGACAATTATAATTGTAATTTTATAAATTACTAGCTGATTCGGCAAACTTTGTTTTGCCATAAAAAAATTGGGATATAAAAAAATTATGTTGGTCGATTCTCAGACCTACCCGATATGCACACCAAATTTCATAAAAATCGGTCAAGCCGTTTCAGAGGAGTATGGTAACTAGCATGGTGACACGAGAATTTTATATATATAAGATTATAATTTGAGTTCAATCATTTTTGTCCTTTATAGTAATTTTACTCATAGGAAATTTTATGTTATAATATTTACCATAGAGGTTTGACCTTTTAAAAAAAAAACAACCAAATATTGTAAAAAAATATAATAACAATCGTTTTTGCCATAATAAATTCAATGTTAAGCTTTTTTACCATAAATGCTACAGTTCTTTTAAATAAATCGACCTCCTTACAAAAAAAGTATCAACTGCCAGCTTGCAACTGCTAGCCATACTTCATAACAGATAGTGCAATACTAAACTATCATTATTCAAGGGTTCTGATATCTATCATTTTTTGTGTCAATGTTTGTGCAGATTGGGTAATAAATGAGAGATTAATATGATTACATTGTGCTGAGTCATGAGATCGTGACGAATAATAATTGTCATAATTGGTGACTCATATCATCTTGGATGTCTAGCATACGTCGTTGTAGAGTGTCTATTTAAATCTAAAAAAGACAACTCCCGCATTAGGAATAAATCCCGTGTCGCGGGGCACTTTTACAAACATACATTAAACGGACACAAGGAACACCCAGACTCCAAACAACAATTTGTGGATCGTGCGTGGCGACCGCTTAAACCACTAGGTCAACCGTGCAGTCAATGTGTGAAATAAAAATAGTCTGTGTATGAATACATGTAAGTTATGGTAACGGGTTAACAATACAAACAGATTGTCACCACTCATATATACACACATCAAAAGTGTCTAGGGATCAACATATGTGTCTAGGGATCAACATATATTTTTGCAATAACTTTTCTCCTGATTGATATTAATTAAAATTTTCTTTAAGGATTCATCAAATAAAGTGTTTTCGTTTGTCACAGTAACGATAAACCAAGTCACCTTTGCATTAATAAAGAAATTTGCCATTTTCCTAATAAAGGGATTTTGACATTTGAACCACTAACATTAAAGTTCGAAAAAAAGATTGAAATAACAGTTTTCTTTAAAATTTTATTAGGTAACTTAAACAATTAATAATCCGTGTTTCTACCGCGAACACTAACAACACAAGAACATCGGTTTGGCATACTCAAAATGAGTTCATCCAAACACGCTGTGGAATGGCCGCCCATGTTCGTTGCAACAACAAAAAAAGGTCTTCTTGCGACTGGATACCCTCCATATTCGGCAGAGCTCTTCTCTGTAGCATATCCCATGCATGCTCAATCGGGTTCAAGTCTGGCGACTGGGCAGGCCAGGGCCAAAGCCACATCTCAATCTCAAGAAATCCGCATAAAAATGCTTGATCCCTAGACACTTTTGATGTGTGTATTTCCTGAATATCGTAAGAGCAGACTTAAGGCGCGTCTCCAGTGGAGACGCGCCTTAAGTCTCGGTGGAGGTAAACAATTTCGGTGGAGACTCTCCACCGAAATTGTTTGCAATTTCAGTGTTTCCAACTGTTGGCAACTCTCCAGAAAATCGCGAAATTTTGTTTCTATTGTGTCTACATCGAGTCGCCAACAATTTGAAAAATATTCCAACTAAGCGTCTTCACAGAGCCAATAAAATATTTGCAACAAGCGTTTGATGTTTACCGCTAAAAACAGAAACAAGGTTCCCAACATTTGTTGACATTTTTTGTTGTCAACACAAGGAAATTACAGAAACTTTTATCACACCTGTTGACAACACGAAATTTGGCAACTTTTGTGCTCGGCTAGGGAGCAAACTGCAGGACAACAGGTATGCAAAGAGAAGGAAAACTTGAATCAAATGCATACAAACTAGTGTACGGTGCTTCTGTAGTTCTAAATAAAACAAAAAACTTGCTTCTAAACCTGACTAAAGATAATATTAACGTGGAATTCCTAATCATTCTAGTTTTGGTATAAATAATGAGTAGGTATCTACATTTGAGTGGGAAATTTACAATTCGGTAATCTAATTGTGAATTTCCCACGAAGCGTGCAGAATTATACATATTTCATTTATTTCACTTACATAGAGTGGTTTAACTGAGTCCATATTCAAATTTAACTTAAGATATCGAAGAGTAGAAGCCTGCTCAAAATGAGGACCACAAATTATGTTTACTACCGCTCATTTAGAAAAGAAATAACCCTCCTTCTTTGGCAGTCGGGTAAAAACGATTAAATTATAATTACTGTAAAAATTCCAGTTTTAATAATAGGTATGATATTATGATTAAAGGTTATCATGATCCCATTGAAAACTTTATATGTGGTGACTATTAATTTCATTTGACTTGATACCACAATTTTTTTACGCTCGGAACATCCCTATAATTATAAGATTTTATTGTCCATCACTAATAAAAGACTGTGGGAGGTAACCGACCAGAAACCAATAGGAGAGGAGATTCTGATTAGAAAGTGGCGTTGGATTGGTCATGCATTGCGGAGACCTGACAACCATATCTCCAAGCAGAGCTTGAAGTGGCAGGCGGACGGCAAAAGAAAACGCGGCCGCCCTCGAAATACCTGGAGGCGATCACTCGATAGTGAAGTTGCAACTATCGACTACAGCTAGACCGATCTCGAGGTTGATGCACAAGACGGGGAGAAATGGAGGTCCCTCCTGAGAGCCCTATGTCCCTGATAAGGGATACGAGGACATTAAGTAAGTATTGTCTGACGGAAAATATAGTACTTATGTAAAACCTGCCAAATAAGAAATGGTTAAAAACAAATTATGCTAGCATAGACAATATCAGAAAGTAAAGTGAATGTGTGTGTTTATGTAGTTTAACAGCTTTTGCAAATAGAACTTCAAAACAATTGAAGCTTAAATTTTCTTCTATAATGTGTGAGATTTCTTAGTACACATCATATCTTTTTGTCAATAGAATTCTCAGCCCTTATTTTTTTTTAAATATGTTTGGCCCTGTCAAAATGACTCTACTCTGCCTGATGAAAAGCATAAGCAGAATCCAAGAATGGTGGTCACCATACTCAATGTGAATGCAGACAATGCAACATGGTAACCCACACCATGGCGGCCTAGTGATGCTTCTGCATCATTGGGCAGAATTTAGTCATTCATTTTCGACAAACTTGTGCAATAAATAAGAGGATTCATTCATAAAGATTAAATTTATAGATTAATATCATCAACTTTTAATGTTTTGTTCGAGTTTTCCCTCTTCCTCACATTCCCATGGGAGATAATCAATGAGGAAACTTTTTGATGAAATGTCTGTATACAGGGAACTATAATGCTAATATTTAGCACTGATTACAGTGGCTATGTTTATATATTATGATAAGGTGATTCATTTCCTTTGTTATTTGTTTGTAAACAATAATGAGTCATAATAAATATTAATAATAAACCTTTGGCCAATTACTACAAAGAAATCCATTATCCTCATTTATTAATTTTATAAGGACAACCTCTAATTAAATTCAAATTTAGCGACACTGTTTTATAGTCTTAATTTTAGTATTGGTAAATTTTAACAGACTTCAAAACGGAGGAGGTTTTATGTTCCACTGTAGATATGTTTTAGGGGAATAGGGGACAAATGAGCGGACATATCGCCTGATGGTAATTTAAATATTTTTATACTAGAGCTGCCCGTGGCTCCACCAGTATTTATGGCAGTTATCACAGTAAATAGTAGTTAATGCGTAATTATATTGTTACTGTATAATTTTATTTAAATCTGTTAAGTAGTTTTTGCTGGAAAGTGTAACAAATATCTATACATCTATAGCTGCATCCTCACAAATTGATAATATTAAGTAGAATGTAACATGGATATAATTGCATTTTATTACCTTTTTTAAAAAATTAAAGCTTGTACATCCAGTATATCACAACACCAAAAAGTTCACTTCATTCATTACATTATTACAAGGAAGGAAAGTACACTAAATTTAGTGAGATGAAGTTTACAAACAACTGGCCTATTAACCTAGTGGTTAATGACCCTAACTATTAAGCAAGAATAAATATCTAAATATGTGATGAGCATAATCATTTTTTGTAATTTAGCTATATCTGTGTGTATTTAGAAATGTATAAGTATGTTTATCAACAATCTCATTAGCATAAAGATCTTTAAACTGATAATGCAGGCTGTGTCTCCTTTGGAAACAGACGGCCATATGTGAGATTCAAAAGTTTAAAACACTGTTACCCCAGGATGTAAAAACTTTTAGTAAAATTTATATAAGTTTATGTCACCCGGAGCATTATTACGAACTAATTGAGACCTTATTCATTAAAATTGGTGAAGTGCCTAAGGTGCCTCGGTGGAACATACAAACAACAACATTGACTGCCATAACTATTACACCACAGACTAATAAATTGCATGCCCTATATCGCTCAAGAATATGTTACTTATCTGAAACCATAATTATTGTTATAGGCGCTCAACAAATATATAATCATGGTTGTGATTTAAACTCATAACCCTTGACTAAGAAATCATTTATATCTTCAACCACTTGAGCAACATGTTGGCAACTTATGAATTAGAAAGAATAATTTTAAACAACTTACTCAGGGCTGCAGTTAGGTGCCTCAGCAAATTGATGTCCAAGTTTAATCTCTGGTGGATCTTCAGGGTACTCAGGGAGTATGTTCTTGCACTGAAGAAGATCTACCATGTGATGACCCCACAATTGATCAAACCCTTGCTTTGTAACACTTAGTTGACCCATCTGCTGGGTTACGGCTTGAGTACCATACTGTTGAGGGAACTGCTTCATTATATTTTGCTGCATTTGTTGTTGCTGTTGACTATTTACATAATTTCCTTGAGCCATTTGTGGATATCTATTCTGCATATTGCTCTTAGGAACCCCACTAGAATGAATAATAGGCCCCGGTGGTGGACCCATTTGATGACCCATCGGAGGTAGTCCTTGCTGTCCTGTTGGAGGCATTTGATGTCCGTGAACTTGATTTTGATGACTACTATATGCATTTGGTGGTCCCATTTGTCCAGAGGGGCCAGGTTGGCTCATAGGCTGATCAGATGGTCCATTTTTAACCTGTCCAGGATATGACTGTGTTGGAGCACTTAAAGGTGGCATCATTGCTGCTGCACTTGCTGGTCCTAAGGGACCAGGAGGTATTACACCTCCACCAGTTCTAGGGGGTCCTATCAATGCTTCAGATGATGGTGGCATTGATCGGGGGCCAGGTCCATTCATTACAACTTGTTGTGGAGGACCTACATGTGGTCCAGTTTGAGGTCCACTAAAGCCTGGCGTTCCAACAGGAGGTCCACTGACTGTAGATGCATGTACAGCAGGACTGTGTCTAGGAGGACCAGTCAGAGGTGGAGTAGAGAAAGGCATATGTGGTTGACTTGAAACAGGAGGTCCAGGAGGTTTATTAATAACAACTGGCTGTGGCCCATATGGTGCATTTGACATTCCTGGACCATAGCTAGTACTTACAGGTGGCTTGCCGCCTGGCGGAGAACTGTAGGAACCTGAAGAACCAGGTCTTTGATTTAATTGAGGCCCTGGCTGAGACATAGGTGGACCATTTACAAGAGGTTGATTTAGACTAGTAGGAATAAGAGGGGGAGCATTATCATTAATTTGATGCTGGTGGGGTTGATAGCTAGGAGGGTATGGTGTTGGAGAAGGATTAGCCTGAGATACAGTTCTAGGACTTGAAGATGACAAGGGAGCATGCGGTATTAGGGGATTTGACAAAGAACTGGGGGCAGCTGACATAGGCGGTCTCATAGGTGATGACTGCAGTCCATGTTGCACAGGTGACATCATTCCAGGCTGATTGAACGCAGGAGAACTGCTTGCACTCTGACTATAGTTGTTCACATTTTGTAGAGCACTGTTCTGGGGCACTGATGTTGCGTGGAGAGGGCTGTTTGAATTTGCATCCTGTTTTATTGCTCCATATCCTGGAGGCAACTGGTTCAGTGGTACTTGACCTACTGGCTGATTATGATTGAACGCATACGGCCCAGTATTTGCGTTCATTTGTGGCGGCCCAGGGAATTTGTTGTATGGATTTGGTGGTAAATTGGACATGGCTTGTCAATCTGGAAACAGAATTGCGTTCTATTAAAAATCTTCAAAGAAGAGTTATGAAAAGTATATAGGACCGCAAAGCGATGTTTATGTTTTGATAAAATACAGATATTGACAAAGATTTCGTTAAAACATGCTAATTCATGATAAAATGACGGAAAAGCAAAGGTAGGACAAAAATGACCACCGCTACTTACCGCAGTCAGGACAAAGAAGAGACAAAAAATATTTCACAGACACTTGTGTATTGTTATACCATTCTCACTTGTTATCACAGCATGTAAAATAATGTAATTAAAATATCCAAGGAAGAAAAATACGACCCTGACTTACGTGGCCGAGCGATTTTGAGCGCCCTCTGGATTGATTTTTTTGACGTATCACGTCAACTAGTGCTTTGAATGAGATCATTAGTTTAGTCGATTTTTAAAATGTTACAAATTTTACTAAGTCGAGTATATTTGATTTTACATATTCGGTTTCGGTTTAAAGATCTTTATTTCTCATTAAGACAATATTGTCACTTACATGAGAACAATTAATATTATTGAATAAAAATAACACACATTAAACTCGATGCAGGTGCAGTAAAAATAATACTAATTCGGTAAGGAGCGAGCTCTCTGCATTCCTGTCATAAGGCGGTGGTCCAAGTAAAAAGATTTTACTTAGAGTGTTTCAATTTTATGAATATAAATTAATAATTTATTTTTAAATATTTTTAGAGAACTCGCTTCTTTTACATCTGTTGGAAGTTTGTTGAAAATCTGTGCTCCCCTAAACGTTATGTTGCGTTTTCCATAGTTAGTTCTTACGTTAGGCAATACAAGGTGATTGGCACGACGTGTAGTATATTTGCTGGTTTTACTTTTTATTGTGAAATTAATTTGTGAGTGTATGAGTCTATGATTTATTTTATAGATTAGGATACATGTAGTATATGCATAAAGTTGTTTTATGTTTAGTAGTTTAGTGTCTCTGTAAATAGTTTTAGTTGGTGTTCGATAGTCATAAATATGTAATACTAGCTGTACCCGCGACTTCGTCCGCGTGGAACAGTGACTTTGGGTAGCAGTTTTAATTATTAAGGCTAATATTATTTTAAAAATAAGACACACGTTTCACTTTTAAAAATATATTTAAGTACATATTTATATAAGTACATAAAATAAAAATTATTTTATATTAGCTTATTTCTACATTCGACATGGCCAAGGCTTTCAACCTGTTCTTGCACCGTTCGCTTCTCTCCGAGCTCTAAGCATTCGGTCTGCCTCCTAGACTCGTCTATAGACTGACGCTTTTCTTCATCAGCGCCTTCTCATTTTAGTTCTTTGCGACGGACGCCGCGGCCTCTGTTTTTCTGGAGGTAAACGCTAGCGTACTTCAGGGTTCAGTCCTGTCGCCCAAGATGTTTCTTTTGCATGTCAATGACATATTAGCCCTTTGCAATATACATTGCTATGCAGACGATAGCACAGTGCATGGACTATACATGGATACCCTTCAGCCAAGATGGAGACGTTGAGGAAAATTGATAGGAGCTTGTCGCTTAGCTCGACCGGGTTTTGAACCGCATTTAACAATGGGGTGATGAGAATCTTTTCGAGTTCAACGTTAAGAAAACACAGGTGTGCCAGTTCTCTACAAAAAAGTATCCGTTTCTTCCCCTCCCCACTTTTCAGAGCACTCAACTGCCACTACGGGATAAGCTCGGTGTCCCGGGCATGGATATTTGCCGAGACCTCAACCCACGGGAGTACATCGAGGGCACCAATAAGGAAGCCTGAACACTGTGAGACGGTTTTTCGCGCCCGAGCATTTGTGTCTCCTTTATAAGACCCAGGTTCGCTCCTCCGTACTGTTCTCATCTTTGTGATGGATCCAGGCAGTATTTACTTGATTTTCTCGATCTTTTGCAGCGGCAAGCAGTCCGCATTATCAACAGTCACGATACTACCGAGTCCCTTGAGCCTCTGCAGTTGCGGAGAGATATCGCCTCTATGGCAGTCCTCTACCGCTTTCCCATGGAAAGTGTTCTGAAGCGTTCTTCCAACTAATCCCACCTTCTCCCTTCCTCTACAGAACAACACGTGCTGGTCTTGGAAGTCACCGCCTCAGTCTGAGAAATACGCTCTCGAACCAAACGGTTTGGTTCTTCATTGTCTCCTTTCTCATCTAGTATGTTTGCCTCCACTGTTGAATTCTGCTTGATTTTTCTCTCAGGCTGAGCAAATTCTTCTCAATTTTTACAATGTTAAAATACTACGTTTTTGATTTGCCATCTTTTGCCAAAATATTGTGATTGACCTGATTTCATACACGCGATTATGCTGCCCATTGGAAAAACATTCTTTTTCTAAGTAAACTGCAACTTTAACCGTCTCTCTTTGGGCTTTGATAATTTTTATTGCAAATGTTGTTTTCAGCGGAAACTGCATTCTTTTAAATTGAAATTGCAGATAAGTTTAAATTATTGCAATACGGGGAATTAAAACATTTTCTTTTATAATGTTGTACCCCAGATGTGTATTTTGTAGCCTTGTACCATTACATAGCTTTGCCGCTCAATACTTCTTATTAATAGGACTGGAACATTAACTTTCAGTCTTAACTTATGGGAAGGCGCTCCTTATAATTCTAAAGAGTTGAGAAACTTTATGCATAAGATATGATATGATACGTTTAGTTTCCCTTGCATTGTTTCCTGAGAGGTATTCGATAACATCTTCCTCCACGCCTGACATGATTCGTTCCTTTATTTGATAACTGTTTGACTAATTAGTCGGCGGATCAGAATAGATATTATTTTTAGATCATGAGTGCTATCATATACCAGGATTCACGTCTCAGTGTAATCATGTCTTTACTGTCATTTGGCATACAATCTTCTCCTATTTTTAGATGAGCATTTGCATATTGACACTGCTCATAAATCATTGTGAAGTTGTACTCGCATAATCGTATTAAGACAAAACTTTTTAACATGTACCCATTATACATATGTTTCATATAGGCATTTATTTCATCTTGCGGCGTACCCCTTTTGCTTTTTTAACCGACTTCAAAAAAAGGAGGAGATTCTCAATTCGACTGTTTTTTTTATGTTTGTTACCTCATAACTTTTGACTGTGTGAACCGATTTTGATGTTTTTTATTTATTTTAAAACTTGTTTCTTTCTCATGTGGTCCCATTTTAATGTGGTCTAGATCTGACATGTCATCTATGAGAAAATCATATAAATCTTCAAATCGCGACAAATTGACGAAAAACTTAATTCAATTTTATTTTTTTTTAAATCCGTTTTTTTTGTTAAAATTTTGTATTATTTTGTGTTTAAATCCCCCCGGATACTTTTCTTCCTATTTTTTTTACGAAGAAAATTATTTGATTAAACAATTTATCATGTAAACAAATCTAATCCTAGTAAATAATAACGAATTTGTAGTGGATAAATTCAACATCCGCATGCGGCACAGTCGTCTGCTCTCACGTGTCTGCCCGTTCGGGTAAGCACACTTAAGCATATTGTGATAACTCAGTAAAATGTTACATCTGAATAGCTCTAAATTTTCACAAACCTTGCATATTTCCATACAAAATTTCATCCCCTATTGCTATTTTACGCCCTTTATGGTAAAATTTTTACAAAATTTAAATGACGTTTTATTTATATCTAATCAACAGCCTAAAAAATAAATATTATTATTTTAGCTTAAAATTACGATACTTTTGTATAGATTTTTGAAGTTTAGAAACACTGTTTTGTAATTTGCCTTATTTATTTCTATTAATATAATGAACATACAAATCAGATTTATGAATGTATGTATTAATCTTAGATTATTATATTAATTTAAGTCTTCGTTGAAAAAGTGAAATCATTTTAATGAATTTGACATTCTTGTTTACTCGTTGCCAAGACGCCCTGTGTCACTAAGGCAACGTGCATGCGTGTGGCGAGTGAACAACCACTTTTCTATACAATCTTTCATCCCCCCTTTCAACCCCTTTTTACCTTTTTTTCGCAATAAAAAGTAGCCTATGTCCTTTCTCAGGCTCTAGACTATCTGTGTACCAAATTTCATTGTAATCGGTGCAGCGGTTTGGCCGTGAAAGCTGTAACCCCTGAACTTGTCAGGTGGAAACTCACCGGTTTCGACTCAGGATAGAAGATGATACCTCAGGGCGCCGTAAGAATTTAGATAAAATTTTATAGTGAGGGTGCGGAGGGTCCAAGGAAAACTTCAATGAGACAACTTACGATTTTTACAAACTTTTACTCTAATTCCTGCTGTTTTACATAAGTGAAATCAAATATAAATTTACAAATAAACTTAAGAGGTAGTCTTAAAAATAAAAAATAAAATTATACAGTCTTTTCTTTCACACTTTAAGCCTGTAGACTGGTCTGCACAGGATCGCCACCCTCTGGTCACCTCTCTGACTCAAGGTAGTCAGCCGTAGACTCTCTCCAGCTCAAGGTAGCTTAAAGAGACGTCCACCAGTGATCCAACTTGTGGGTGCTAGGTAAAAAAGTATAAATTAATTTCCATATATATATTATATGAACTTCCCTCAAGGTAGGGCAGATAGGTCTTGAGGAGTGAGCTGTGAGCTGCCAATAGTCAACCGTCCTCAGCGCAAATCTTGAACCACAAGACAGGCAAGATGTAGGTTGTCTTTCTGCGGTAATCTAACGACCCTATAAACAAAATTAAATAGCTTGAGAACATATTCTACGTACAATAAAATAATAAGGAAAAACCTTTTTGAGGTTAACTTACCACAGACAGTGGGACTTGAACACTCACAAACACTACCAACAAGAATATTAATGTACACTGTAAGCAAAGCTTCCTCAGAGTTAACGAGAGAAGGTTTAAGAAATAATAAGAAATATGTCACACAGCCCGCTATATAGACATTCGATCGAATATTCTAGATGATTCCCCTACTCCATTTCGGGATGTGAGAACAGGACGTACAACTTCCATACTCCTTGCTTATTTGAGATCAAATTTAAGAAGTAATGAGAATCGTATGATACACATATGATAATGTCTCATTATTTCTAAGCGTCATAATGTCAACTAAATATCCTTCATAAAATACGCCCCCTAGTGCCACCTAGGTGTACCAACAGCCCGATACTTCGATCGCGCACATCATCCAATTGTAGTTCTAACTACAATGAACGAGAGGGCGCTGAAACAAAATTGCTAAACATTGATAACTAAAAAAACGATGTTACAAAGCAAGACAGACAGACAGACAGACAGAGTTACTTTCGCATTTATAATATAAGTATGGACCAAGACGCCCTGTGTCACTAAGGCAACGTGCATGCGTGTGGCGAGTGAACAACCACTTTTCTATACAATCTTTCATCCCCCCTTTCAACCCCTTTTTACCTTTTTTTCGCAATAAAAAGTAGCCTATGTCCTTTCTCAGGCTCTAGACTATCTGTGTACCAAATTTCATTGTAATCGGTGCAGCGGTTTGGCCGTGAAAGCAAGACAGACAGACAGACAGACAGAGTTACTTTCGCATTTATAATATAAGTATGGATTTTGATTATTTAATTCTGTTTAATTGGAACTGGTGTTAAGTTTGATTCAGATGCATTTCCCCATAACTCTATGAGGTACAATAAATGAGGTTTAACAAGGGCATTGTAGATAAGAGGCCTGACCTGACTATTCTGTGTAATGACCCCACTAGTGAGGATAGTTTATTTGTGATGTGTTCTATATGGGCGTTCCATGTTAATTTGCTATCTAGAATTAATCCAAGATATTTCTCTTGGTTAGTAAGTCGCAATACTTCTCCATTCATTTTAAGTTGAGGATAATCAGACAGTTTTTTATTTTTAGCTTTAAATATTATGTATGATGTTTTAGAAGTATTAACAGTAAGGAGGTTGTGCTGAAACCATTTTGGGAGTGTGTCGAGGTCAGTTTGAGCACGTTCAATGATTTCAGTTATATTGTTTCCAAAATAGAACAAACATGTATCGTCCGCATATAAGGTTAAATGCCCTTGTAGTCCTGCTTGGTGTATATTGTTAATGTACACTAAAAACAACAAAGGTCCAAGGATAGACCCTTGAGGCACTCCACAAGTTAACAGTTTGCGACTACTTTGATGTTCTCCCACTTTAACTACCTGATATCGATTACTTAAATAAGACTCAAGGATACTATAGGCGGTTCCGGTAATACCAATACTCAACAGTTTTTTAAGTAGCAGAGAATGACTGACGGTATCAAAAGCTTTTTTTAAATCAATGAACACCCCCAGTACCATTTGTTTATTGGTTAATTTTTGTTTTTATATTGGTAATTAAATCAATCGTAGCACTGAGTGTGTTTGATTGAGATCGAAAGCCGTATTGCTGATTGTATATGAATTCAATTTTACTTAAATACTCGTCTAGCCTTTTATATATAATTTTTTCTAGTATCTTGGAGAGTACTGGTAGCACCGAAACCGGTCTGTAATTGCCAGGATCTGACTTTACACCGGACTTATAGATAGGAGTGACTCTAGCGATCTTTATCTTGTCTGGGAAGGTTCCGTTATTCAAAAGTTGATTTAGGCAGTCTGTAAGGTGGTGAAAGACGAGATATTTTATACATTTTAGAGCCTTAGTGGTAATACCATCAATTCCAGTACTTGTGTTGGGATCTAATTTATCAATAATATGGGACACCTCCTTTATAGTACATGGATAGAACTGGGATAGTTCACAGTTTGTAAAATTTTGGTTGAGTTTAGGTATAATATACGGATCAGTATTACAGTTGGTGGACGGAATTGTGTTTGCTAATTGTGTTCCTATACCAGCAAAAAAGCTATTGAATATTTCACATACCTCTGTAGGATTAGTAGCCATAGTGCCATTATCGCGGTTCAAGTTTGGGGGAGCACAACTAGTAAGAGTTTTATTGTTTGAAAGATCATTTATCAATCTCCACATATTCTTTGGCTTTCCTTCAGATTTCTTGAATTGCCCATAAAAGTATTTTTCTTTGGTTTTCTTGATTGTTTGTGCCATGAGATCTCCTTTGGCTTTAAATTGGACTTGTAAATTATAGTTGTTAGGGTCTTGTTTTAATTTAGTCCACAGCGCATTCCTTTCACTAATCCCTGAAATGATTTCTCGGTTAATCCATTCCTTTTGGGGCTCATTCATAATTTTGCATTTTTTTGTTTTAGCTTTAGTTATGGCCTGCTTTATGCACTCGTCCAATGCATCGTAACTATGCGTATTGTTTTCAAACTGTGATGATTCTACAATTTCATACAGCTTCAAATAATCGGTAGCCTCATACTGTATTTTCTGTGTCTGTGGTGGAGTCACTCTTTTGAGTTCTACATATATGTTCTTGTGATCTGATAATGATGACTCAATGATAGCCATGTGGAAGCTGTTTTGTTTCATGTTCGTTGCAACATGGTCTATTATGGTTTTTGTTGATGCTGTTTCACGGGTGCAGTACTCTGGGTCTTTCTTATTAATAAGTTTATAGCCTGACTCTCTTAACATTGCATTGTATTTTCTAGTTGAACTGTCATTACTTAGTAAATCTATATTCGTGTCTCCAAAAATTTTAGTTTTTGTCTTAGCCAGGAATTGTTCCTCATAAGTGGTTAGAAAATCATTCAAATTAGAGTATCCAGGTTTATAAAGAACTGCAACATTTAGTGCATACTTGGGTAAGTGTACACATAAAAAGTTATTGCCGCCAGAAAAGATAGATGTTGTCAAGTCTTGTGTTAAATTATTGTGGACATATATTGATACGCCACCACCGGTTTCATGTATTATAATAATTGACTGCCTCGATGACGTAGCTGCGTAGGGCTAGCGTATGCGACTGATGTGCTTGAGGTCTCGGGTTCGATGCCTCGGTCTTTTGTATGATCTGTAAATGTTTGTTTCGGGGTTTGGGTGTTTTCTTTGTGTAATTTGTATGTATTTCCTAAAAAAAAGTATATTATGTATTTATATCAGTTGTCTAGTACCCATAATACAAACAAGCTCTATTTAGCTTGGGACTAGATAGCGTTGTGAGTTAGATGTCCGGTTTTTTATTTTTATTTCATTCAGAATTTCAATTTAGATATGTTCAAAATTTAAGAATAATATTTAAGTATATAAAAATACTGTACTTGTCTTCATCCCATCCTCAAATTGTTTGGTTCACAAATAGTTTACCAAGTTTATGGTTTAGTTTTAATACTCTATGAAAATAAAAATAAAACCGTAGATTTTTGGCGCCAAAAATTGAAATATGTAAATGTGTGTAATGAACTGCACGTTTAAAATATATTTGATGATTAATTTTATATAGTTGTACAGTATTTTATTGTAAAAGAAATTATTGTCTTCTTCTTTAGATGAAATGGCAACCAGCCGGATCTCTTGGACTATTTCTGCCAATGTCAAGTGTTTATAGTCTTCATATCATGTCTTCGATCTTTTAGTCTTCGTCGTGATGAAATTAATGATAAAAATCTTCGATCAATAATAGCACCAAATTGGCCAAATAATTACAAGATTAGTTATTTTAATTATATTTACTATATAATTATGTTTATTATTTTATGAAAAATACTTACTTAATGATATAAACTTACCGAAAAAAAGATATTCCTTCCAAAACCTTGGTGTTACGGTGGTTATTTACACAGTTTTTGAACGCGCACTACGGCATTTTGACGTCTTTATGTTGGCTATGATTGGAGCATACTAATTTGAAATAAGACCACAAAATTATTTGTGGTCTTATTTTTCGGGCCGTTTTTGAAGCGCTTATCGGAAATCTAGTACATTATTGATCGAAGTAAAAAATATGAAAAATGTGGATGAGATGAAATGGGGACCATCTTCCGAAAAAACAAAAAACGATCTCCGAAATTAGTGTCAACATTTAATTATGAATCTATTGGAGTGCTTATAAAGTTTAATTTAAATTTATAAACCCTAAACAAAATCAAAGTTGAAAGCTTATACAAGTGATGCTTATGAATGCTTATGAGATGATATAATATGTGAAAATGCTTGGGATAAGAAGTTGAGGTAATTTCTTTTAAATAAATGTTTTTTATTTATTTTATATTAAGTAGGTATTCGATGTAATTTTATTTTTACTTTGAATCTATGATTTCGAATATTTAGTATTAATTTTTATAGTAATACTACATAAATATTTGTGTTTGAAAGTGCCATCCGTTTGAGTTAATAACTTAAACTATTTCGTTGGCCTTCCCAAATATCTTTCGACAATAATGGACAATTTGAAATCGTGGAAATAGGGCCGGACATAGCCCCGATTACCATGAACGATCTATAATAGTCCACTGTTTTATATGGGCCCTTAGAAAACCATAAGAAAGGAAGTTTTGGCCTTCTAAACATAGCTGGACAAACGGGTTTCTATAGGATTTGTGTGTTGTGGTTTTGTGTTTTGTGTTAGTTTGGTCCCATAATCGGCTCTTACGGCACACACTCCGAAAATATAACAGCACATCCTTTTGTTCTTAGTACCATTAAAATACACCGATGTATTTTTTTTCATAAGTTAACGGTAAGCATAGCTGTACGCTGACAGTGTGTTAACTTTTGGTTGGTTTTAGTCTCAGGCTGACCGTCAGCGTTGACAGCTCAGCTAGTTTGTCAGAGCGAGACATTTCAATCTCGTGCTGATCACCACGGCGTACAGACGCAAACAAATGCATAGGGCATTAATTTCTTGCTTTTACCTACTACCTAAATAAAAGACGGAAAAACCTACAACGAGGACTACTTACTTAAAGTAATTAATTTCCCGACAGATCACTTGCACATCAGCCGCAGGAGAAAGCGAAACTGCTTAATAATCTCTTTGCAGCTAACTCCCGAATCGACGACCACGGTACATCATGCACCCGCCTATCATTCCGACGTGTAACACTACAATGCGGACCCGGCGGTATCTCAGCGGTGTTTCACTCATCACCCCTTACTGATCATTACTTTAATTTTAGACCGAATCGATCCACGGGTGATCTTCGGGTTCACGGGTCCTTGTCCGTTAACCTCGACATGACAAAGGCCTTCGAAAGGGTTTGGCACCGTTCGCAATCAAAGCGTTCGCTTCTCTCCAAAGTCATGGCATTCGGCTTGCCCCCCTAACTCTGTAACTGGATTTTCTGCATTCCCGCACCAGCGCCGTATTAGAGTCCATTGCGACGTCGTGTCGTGGCCTCCGATTTTCAGCAGACAATCCGCATATCAATGACATGTTGGCTCTTTGCAACATTCATTCCTATTCAGGCAACAGCACAGTTCAGAGGCGATATTTTGAACACCCTTTAGCCAAGCTAGCAGATATGGACAAAAAACGACAGGAGCGTGTTCTCAACTCGACCATGTTCTGGGCCATATTTTTCAATGGGGCTAAGAGGTTAGAAAGCCAGACAAGAAAACACAAATGTGCGCGCTTTCTACCAAAATGTCTCCATTCCTTCCCTTTCCCACTTTTCAGAACATTCGACTACCACTACAAGGTAAGCTCGATAACCTGGGTATGGATATCTGCCGAGATCTTAACACGCGCGAGTACGTTGAGAGCGTCACTAAGGCGGTCTCGCGGAAGCTAGGCATACTGAACAAGATTTATTTTATTTTTATTTATTATAATTAATCATTTAGCTATACACTTTTCTCTTATTTCTATTTAAATACAGATTTAAGATGACCAGACAATTCGTTATAAATAAGAGGTTGTCGATGACGACCGCACTAATATAATATATTGTGTTGCAGTCGTCAGCGCCTTCCACCCTAGACGTTTAATTAACTGATTATAATTGTCCAGTAGCTAAATTTTACATTGATAAAATTAGATAAAAGTCAAACAAGTAACAAAACAATACAATATCAATATTCTAGTGGCACAAGATTGACTAAAACATATTACAAGAAATTGATTAATTTATTTATTTACCACAAGTGTGAGTTTAAGCATGCATGTGAGTGTTAGTGTAAATTTGTGTAAGCATGTTAGTGTTAGTGTACATGTGTGTATGCAAATGCGTGAGATTTAACGTGTAGGTTTCACTTGCTAAATTATGGGCGATTCACTTGACTTTCTAAGGTAGCGTAGTTGAAGCCTTTGAGCCAGCTTGTAATGACTGCTTTGACTTTGTGTGCCGTTAATGGGTAAATGTTATTATCTACGTTGGCAGTGTTATAGAGAACATTGCCAAGGATATAAAACTGGCGCCGTGCGAGAGATGTTTTATGGGCCGGCACCGGGTAAATTCTATATTTGTTGCGCTTCGAGATGGGCCTGAACGAGGTGGACTTATGCTTACGAAGTATTAGGGCCTTTACAAAAAGTTGTCTCACCGAGAGCGCCTGGCAGTCACTATACAGCTGGTCAGTACTGTATCTTCTTGGTTTACCGAGTATAATCTTGAGTACACCTCTCTGAGCCCGCTCCAATGGAAGTAGAATGGTTTTGGCGGCTCCACCCCAGGTTATAATGCAGTACTGGATTATACTCTGTGCCAGGGCGTAGTATACCATCAACATAGTATCGGTGTCTGCTGAACTCCTCAGTTTTCTAAATATCGGCATAAGCTTTCTCACTCTTCCCGTCAGTGCATCTACATGTTCTGACCAGCTTAAGTGCCTATCAATGATGATACCAAGATATTTCATTGTATTGGTTTGTGACAAATTGGGGCAAGCGCATGCACTTTGCTCATGACAAGTGTGGGTTTGTATTTTGAAGTCAGGTGGTGGTTGAGCATTTAAACGATGGCAGAATGTTATATATTTTGTTTTTTTTAGGTTGATCGTTAATAGGTTATTTTTAAGCCAGATCATTACCTCCCTGAGTGCATTTTCCGCGTATGTTTGTGTTTCCTCCCAGGAGCAGCCATGCACGATCAGAGCCGTGTCGTCAGCGTAAGATATGATGCTGCAGTTTGGCAGGAGTTTAGTGCACAGGCCATTGACGTACACCAGGAAAAGAGAAGGTGATAAAACACTGCCCTGAGGCAAACCGAAACTAAGGGATTGGAGATCGCTGACGTGGTTTCCTATTTTGACACACTGAGTGCGGTCAGTTAGGTATGAGCGGAACATATCTAGCACAATCCCCCGCACTCCAATATGTTCCAGTTTGAGTAGCAATAGAGGAATAGAGATGGTGTCGAATGCCTTAGACAAGTCCAAAAATACACCAAGGACTTTTGAGGAGTTGTCCAGATGTCTTACAACCGTTTCCGTTAATAGTAACGTTGCGTCTTCTGTAGACTTATCTTTGACAAAACCGAATTGATTTGGTGCAATTATTTTGTTTTTCTGAAGATAGTTAGTAAGTCTAGCGTTTAGCAGTTTCTCCAGAATTTTAGATAAAACTGTTAACACAGATATTGGTCGATAATTTTCGACATCATCTCTACTACCACTCTTATGAATAGGGTGTACAAGAGCTGTTTTTAAAATGCTAGGAAAAGTACCAGTTGCCAAGCATAGATTAAAAGCAATTGTTAGTGGCGATAATAGGCTCATTTTTGAACTTTTAATTACTCGACTAGGTATATTGTCAATGCCTGTAGCAGTTTCATTTCTCAGATTCGAAATAATTGTGTCGATTTCTCCGCAGTCCGTGCACAATAGCCCCATGGAGCAACCAGGCGACTGAAATTCGTCCGGGTTCGGGGGTTTCCGCAGCTGTTCCTGAGTTCCGTGGCTATCCAAGATAGTGTTCGCTAGAGCGAAACCTACACCAGCAAAATAATCGTTAACAGCATTGGTTGATGCTTGTGGGTCACACAGCAGAGGATCACATACAGGGGCTGATTGCTTTAAATTGGTGATTTCTTTTATCGTTTTCCATGTGCCCTTAGGATTTCGTTTATTTTTATTAAATTCATTTTTTTCGTATTCTACTTTTAGCTTTCGGAGTAAGTTATTGCAATGGTTACGATATCTGGTATAGTTCACGTGGAGTATTGCGTTCTCCGGATGGCTTTTGAAATTTTTATGCAGTTTATCCCTGTGTCTGATACATCTTAGCAACCCCGGAGTTATCCATGGCTTGATAGTTCGCTTGCGATTTGGGATAGACACTTTAGTGGAGTGAGTTGTAATTACTTTGACAATAATGTTCGATAAAGCAGTCAACGCGTAATCAGCGTCTGTGGCAGTATGAATTGCAGTGAAGTCAGTATGTGCCAGCTCTTCGACTATTGAGGGATAGTCGATTCTGAGACGAGTGGCACAGGAATCCGTTCTTGTTATATTTAAGTCTAAAGTGACCACCAATGGTGCGTGGTCCGTTATAAAGGTGTCAAGTACACTAGTTACGGCGTGTCTTTCTGATCTTAGCATGACATGATCAATGCAGTTTTCGTTTCTAGTCGGCATTTGGTGAGCAGGCAGAAAACCGTAGAACGCCATTAAGTCCAGATATTTAGTGAAGTTTGTATCCCTATTGTTCGTCGGAGAAATATTTATGTTGATATCACCAACCATAATTACAGACTTAATTGAATTTAGAGATGTAATGCACCGCTCAAGACTATCACAAAAACCATTTATATTTTTTTGCGAGGGTGAGCGATAGATAGCCACCAACGCGTATTCACAGCCAGATCTTAGTATTAGACAGTTTGCATCAGTGAAAAGAGGAGCTACCACAGTATGTTCCATGTCACATTTAATATATACGATTACGCCATCGTTTTGATTAATAAAGTTTGATCTATGTGATATGTAGCCATGAATTTGCGGCGTAACTGCGGTTTTACTTAGCCAACATTCTGTGAGTACGATAATATGACATTCGATAGTTATTCTTTCCAGTAAAATAATCAAATTATCAAAATTACAGTTTATACTGCGAATATTGGTTTGTAATATAGACAGAGATGCTTGGGGAGTATTTATATGCTTTATAAGGCTTTCAGGCGAACATACAAGTGAGTGGGAGGTTTTAACAGAATCAATATCATTAAATATATCGTTAAACTGAGTCATTATTGTTATGAAATAGGATAATGGACCTTCCCATTTCAGCTAATGAAAGACTTGCCGCCTGCAATGACGGCACAAATTTCCAATAAGCAGGAGTTTGATATGATAGCTATGGATGTAAATGTATAGTCGGTGGACAAACCTATGTTTAATTGTGAGTGTGGATAGTGTAAAGTTTGTTCTAGAATAAATGTAGCAGGGTTACAGTGTGAGACTAGAAATGACATGTTTACATAATTCAGACAAACATATGCTTGTGGTAAACAGTAATGGTCATGTTTAAGTAGTTGTAGAGTAAAATATAAGTTAAATAAAAATATCATGCAAATAACACAATGAAATTGCCATGCTATAATAATATATTCTAGTCATAGCTCTTGCTGAGGAACCAGACGATTAAAATCGCTTGCTGAGTCAATTCGATGGGAGCGAGCACCAGTCTTCTTGCGAAGATAAATTCTTCCATGAGCAGTCCAGCAGAATTCATAACCATTCTTCTTACTAAACTCACGGGCTATGTGGAACATCTTTTTTGCTTTCTGCGTAAGGAATTCAGCGACATATATGGGTTTAGGATCTCCCCCAAATCCGAGGTGTGATGTGTTGAGCCTGTTCTGTTTGTTCATACGATTAAACCCTTTAACGGCAGACAATACCTTTTCTTTTAATGTAACGGAAGAAAAATCCACGATAATGGGTCTGTTACCGCCCCTGTCAGCGTTTAGACGAAATAAGTCTCTCACTTGATGTTCTTCAATTGGGGTATTAGCAGAGTTCCCAATTTTCTTCACCAGGCAAAGCAAGTCGTCCCTTGATTCAGTATTTGGGACAGGAACGTTTCGTATCTCAATACAGGTCTGCTTTTGAGTTCGCTCTAAGTTATCCACCTTTGCTTCCAACGTTTGGATATAAGCTAGATATTCGCGACGATCCGTTTCCATTTTGATTAATTTGTCCTTCATGTCCTCATATTGCTTCGATATAAATTCCATGGACTTCATTATATCGCTGTTTTGAGTAAGAATGTTGTTAATAGCACTCTGTATTGAGTTTTGTTGGTTTTTTAATGTTGAAAACGTTTTTTTCGTCTCAGCCGTATATGCATGTAAGTCGTCATCATGTTGGCTCTTGCGAGGACTTGCTTTGCTCGTGACAGTACTCGAACTCTCATTGTCCGTGTCCGTAAATTGCGCCGAGGTCATATTTATATCTGGCATGGCATCCTGTGACGTGGTTGGCGGAGTCCTTTTCAGTGGCATTTTAATGCGCGAGGTAGAGTGTATTATTAACCGATTTCAAAAAGGAGGAGGTTCTCAACTTGACTCAACTTTTTTTTTTCTAAGGTCTTAGTTTCAGCTGTGTGGCAGTAGATATCTATACAATTATATAGTCTAATAAGTGTTATCAGCGGCAGATCTTCCGTTTGAGATTAGGTATTGCCGTTGATGTTCGGTACCGTAGTGGTGGCAACTTATAGAATGACGTGTGACAGGTGCGAATCTATATAATATCGGTGGTATGGTTTTTGAAGTTCAATACAAAAGTTTTCGTAATCAAATAAATCACAAAAACTGGTACCGACATCGAGGTCCGAACTCGATACCGCTTAAATGTAAGTCCGCACCGCTACGACGGGGCCAATTCTGCATTAATTATTATGGGGAATCAACTGATCCAATTGCAGATTTATACAGTTAGTAATGAGGTAATGAGGGTAAGAGCTTTTTTGTCTCACTGGTGGCCTCACTGTCTATGTCAATCTTTACAAAAGGATACCGACGGATTTTAAAAGTTTTTTCACAATGAACTTGTTTATATTGATCACTGGTTGTTCAATTTTATATACATATTAAGATTTTATTTCTTCTATACACTGGATACAAAACAACACTGATAAAGAGACTATTTCCTTATTTAGAAATCAATAAGTTGGAGACACTCAAAACACGTCCGCTCGCAAGTAAGTCGCGGGGGGAGGGGTGAAGATGAGACGGTTCTTCTCACCCGAGCATCTATCCTCTTTATAAGACCCAGGTTTTTTTTATGTATGGGCCTGCCAAAATGACTCTACTCTGCCTGATGAAAAGCATAAGCAGAATTAAAGAGTGGTGGACGCCATACTCGTTGCTAATGCAGACAATGCAGTATGGTGAACTGTTGCCGAAGCATGCAGATGATGCAGAAGCATTACTAGACCGCCACAGTGTTCTATGGTGGCCTAGTAATGCTCCTGCATCATTGGGTTCGCTCCTACGTGGAGTATTGTTCTCACCTTTGTGGTGGATCCGCACAGTTCTTGCTTGATGCTTTCGATCGCTTGCAACGGCGTGGCGGCGTGCACAGTCGCGAAGCTACCGAGTCCCTTGAGCCAATGCAGTTGCGAAGAGATGTCGCCTCTAAGGCAGTCCTTTATCGCTTTTATCATGGAGAGTGTTCTGACGAGCTTTTCCAACTAGTCCGATCATCTCCCTTCCTCTACCACAACACGTGCTGGCCTTAGAAGTCACCGTTTTAGTAGCAGAGTACACGACATACGCTCTCGATACGATCGGTTAAAACCTGGAACTCACTACCAGTGCACGTGTTCCCATGCCCCTATCATCCCGGGTCCTTTAAGCGGGGCGTGAAAAAGTATCTTACTAGACCGCCATAGTGTGGGTCACCATGCTGCATTGTCCATATTCGCAATGATATAGTTTTTGCAGTAATTGGCAAGCGGAAGTGAACTGATTTTACCCTTACCTATAAATAATTAAAAAATTTAACAAAAAAACCGAAGGAAAGGAACGACGCTAAAAATAGGCCTAACCTAAAATACATCATTCTCAAAACTACACTATGTGTTGTCTCGTTTGAGAATTGAACTCTCGACCTAACTGCGACTAAACCAATTCTTTTCTAATTTATTTCTATTTATTTTAATATTTTTGATCTTATTGTTTACCTGAGGCAAGTTTTCACATCTGTGGCATTTACATGTCAATTCACAAAATGATAAAGTTATTTATTAAAACTATTAATTTGTAGAAAATGACGATTTTATTGTTATAAAATTGGTAAAGAAATCGATTGACAATCAAAATACACGTTTCGTAGATATGTTTCGTAGCTTATAACGTAGACGCTAGCGAGTCCGTCTACGTTAGTATGCTACGAATAACGCTGGTCGTAGCAGTCTGGTTTCATGCGTGTTTGCCAAGAAAAAGATGATATATTGTACCTAACGATACAACGTAGATTTTTCTTAATTAATAAAATAAAATAAATTAAAAACACCTTTATTTTTCGTATCCATAGTATACCTAGTTTAAATGAGTTAGTAATTAATTATTATGATTTCTTGAATCTCTAAATGTTAGTAGTGTTAGTAGATGCCTACAACTAATTTATGGTTAACCATTGGCTTCCTGCTATTTCTGAAATATCATCTGCCCATCTTCTTTTTGGTCTACATACTCTTCTTGTTCCCTTTCCATGCTGTAGTTTTGATTGACCATTTGCTGTCGAGTATCGTGCTACATGACCAGCCTATTGCCATTTCAGTTTTCAAGTTTGTGTAAGACCATCTCTCTCTCGTGGTTCTTCTCGTAGACCCGCTAGGGTCTCGGGGTAACCTTTCTAGGTTTAAAGCCTGTCGAAGTGGTTTTTCAGCGCCGCCTGCAACTACAGGTGGGTCACTGGGATGGGCCCAATGGGCCTGTTGGTAGTCCCGGGGTGTTGGCCCGGTGGAATGGGCGTAACTAACGGGGTCGTGTCTTCGTGGGTAGGCCCCACAGGGTGAGCGACTTGCTAGTAACGCCCGGGTCTTGTCCAGTATGGTGACCTGTGCTCAGCGAGGTCGAGCTCCTAGGGGTATGGGAGCATAATGAGGAGCGCCCGTCAGCCAGCACTAGGTCGGGTGTTGGGAATGGTTTGGGGGGCGTTGCCACGGAGACGAGGTCTCGTGGCAGGCCATACCTGTCCGGCGGTCGCCGATGATAGGGCGCGCATTCCCGCTGGTGGCGGGCTTGCGATCCGTCGGCACGCCCGAACAGGTTGGTGCTCAGGCGTCCCACGAAGTCATCCAGGCTCTCCACGCGCAAATCTCTGGAGATTGTACTGTGCCGCACAAAGCAAGGGGCGTTTACAAGGGTGCGTAGTGCGAGCGACTGTTGCGCACGCAGCCGACGCCAGTTCATGTCGGAAACGAGCGAACCACGCCGGGGCATCATAGGTAAGTCGGGTGCGGATGTACCTACGCCTAGGACACGCCAAGCTTCGCGCGAAACGGCGATCGGGAGCATCGTACGGTCCGCAGAAGGGAACGCGCGGCACGAACCTGTGCAACGAGGTTGTTGACGTGGGGCTTCATGGGGAGGGTGCGGTCGATGGTCACGCCAAGGTATTTCACCGTCGTGGACCACTCGATATTCTGCCCCATGAGCTTTAGTTGTGGCAGTGTCACGCTTCCTATGGAGATCGCATGAGTCTTCGCCACGTTGACCGTTATTCTCCAGTTGTTCAGCCAGCGGGGAAGTGTGTCTAGTGTGTGCTGCATATTAGCAGCAGCGTTGGCACCGTTTATCGATGTACAACGCAAGTTTCACGCCGTCGGTGATGGGGATGTCATCCTTGTGCCACCGTGTACCAGGAGTAGCACACTGGTGACAGACAACTTCCCTGTGGCACACCGGCACAGATGGGTCGTTCTGTGGACAGAGCGCTTTCAACCGCCACTTGAAAGCGTGTAAGACCATCTGTTAGTTTTGTTTTATGTCTAATAGTTTCACTTCAGACTTGTGTATTTTCCTTATGCTTAGGATACGCCGCTCCATAGCTCTTTGTGTTGTTATAATCTTTTGTTTCGTTCTTGTCATAAATATCCAGGTCAGGGTCTGACAGCTATACAGTAAGTAAGGTGTCTAACACTATTTTCTTTAGGCTTATCGAAAAGTCCCCTTTTTGGATTTAAATTTGATCTTCTTTCAACTTCTTCATCGTTCTGTGACTTAGAAAATTAAATCTGTTTACCCAGATACCTAGACGTAACTGTCAACATATACACACATCAAAAGTGTCTAGGGATCAACATATGTGTCTAGGGATCAACATATATTTTTGCAATAACTTTTCTCCTGATTGATATTAATTAAAATTTTCTTTAAGGATTCATCAAATAAAGTGTTTTCGTTTGTCACAGTAACGATAAACCAAGTCACCTTTGCATTAATAAAGAAATTTGCCATTTTCCTAATAAAAGGATTTTTGACATTTGAACCACTAACATTAAAGTTCGAAAAAAAGACTGAAATAACAGTTTTCTTTAAAATTTTATTAGGTAACTTAAACAATTAATAATCCGTGTTTCTACCGCGAACACTAACAACACAAGAATCGGTTTGGCATACTCAAAATGAGTTCATCCAAATCACGCTGTGGAATGGCCGCCCATGTTCGTTGCAACAACAAAAAAAGGTCTTCTTGCGACTGGATACCCTCCATATTCGGCAGAGCTCTTCTCTGTAGCATATCCCATGCATGCTCAATCGGGTTCAAGTCTGGCGACTGAGCAGGCCAGGGCCAAAGCCACATCTCAATCTCAAGAAATCCGCATAAAAATGCTTGATCCCTAGACACTTTTGATGTGTGTATTATATTACTAAAGAGCCTTTCTTTCATGCTTATAGGTTTTTTGAAGCTGTTTGTCATAATTTTGGTTTTTGTAGCGTTCATTTCCAATCCAACTTTTGAGCTTGCTTCATCCAGTGAACAGACCATGTCTTGTATATCGCTTGCTGTTTCGCAGAGTAAAACTATGTCATCAGCGAATCTAAGATGCCTTAAATAACAACTATTTAAGACATCTTAGAATCGCTGATGACATAGTTTTATTCAAGTTTTGGAATATATTTTCTAGCACAGCTGCACAGTAATAAATAATTTTGGAGACAGAGGGTAACCCAGTCTGACTCCTCTTTCTATATTTATTGTTTAGCCTCTGGATTCAAATCTTACATTATTGATGCTATTGTTATTACGAGTATAAATAAGTTTTATGATGTTTGTATACTTTGGGTTGATATTTAGTTTGCTTAGAGACAGCCGTATTGATCTATTTCTTATGCTCTCAAATGCTTTGCTGTAGTCGATAAAACCCAAATACAGAGTTTTATTAAACTCTCCGTATTTTTCAATTACTTGTTCCAGAGCCTGCATATGATCTAGACTCTAGAGTGCTAAAGCCTGAACGAAAGCCAGCCTGCACTACCGGTTGTGCTTTATCATTTTTTTGTGTTATACGATTTAGAATTATGGTTGCGAAGATTTTGTATGTATTTGCCATTAATCTGATTGCTCCATAGCTGTTGATGTCCAATGAATTTCCTTTTTTATGTAAAACTATGGTATCTGACGTTCACCATTGCCTCGGTACTAATTCCGATTCCAATATCAAGTTGAATAGCTCAGTGAGAGGATTAAGTAGTACAGTACTGGTGCACCTAGCTTCAAAGTTTCGTTATAATATATTCCTTCGGGACTTGGACCTAATTTCTTTAGTTTATGATTTTTAGCTGTAATTGTGTTCCTCTCAATTCTATTACGTAATTCGCTTAAACCTCTCTGAGAAGCCCGTGAGATTTATGATATTATTTCTCCGAATCTTTTTATCAATAATCCTACTCCATACATTCCCTTTGTTTTCCCTATGTAGCAAAAGATATAAGCTAGGTGTTCTTTTATGCGGCTACCCAGTAATCTTGTTTCTCAAAATTCCTATGTAAATGTTTATACTTTTCTTTGCATTAGTTAGCTCTAAGTATCAGTGCGTTGTTGCGAGGGATCTGACATTATATATGTTCAAATTTTTATACTTTATATTTTTTGTTCCTTATAATGGTTTTTTAGGAGTTTTTGGAGGGTTGAGGTCGTATTCTTCCGTCCGGCTTGGGAGATCCCCTAATAAATGTGTCATATTGTTTGTGTATTTGTAATAGAAAACATATTACCAGTAGGTTCTTTTATTTCGTTAATATTATTTATCCCAGTTAGGTTGGACTGGACAAAATGGACAAATGTCAAATTTAATTATTTAAATATATACATATGCGTGTTATATATTCTATAAAATACTATTATGAAACCTCAATTTTTTTTCTGAGTTACAGTTTATCAAAATTATTTATTACATTTGAAAATATTTATGCAAGACTATCTACTTTCATTTCTTTGTTACCTACTCATATTTACTGTATCTCGAGCCAAATCCAGTACCAATGTTATGCATTATTAACGTAAGTTGTTTCATTACCGCTTTCTATATCCGTGTAGTTTGTGGGTAAAGTAATAGAAGGGTACACTGTAAATAAATAAATAGATAGACATAATAAAAATTCAAACATCTGTATTTCAATGATAAATTCATATCAGTGATTTAGTCGAAAACAAAAATTTTAACAAAGTATTGCGTAAGTAAGTTTTGAATTGATTGGATAAAGCCACCGAATCACATAATATTAATATAATTATAATTTTTATTTGAAAATAAAATATAATAAAATTTGTGAAATATAAACGACAATGGCCAAACAACGGTGCTACGCATATCTTTCTCCAATCAACGTAGTACTACGCAGAGTTACAGTCTAGCAGGTCTACACTTAACATTATTTCAACACTTCATTCTTTCAGCAATATAAAAGTATTCAAATTCAAACTGATCACAAAGTTATGGCAGTTCCATGGAACTCCATGCAACACTTAACATATGTACCAACACAGCACGAGTCATACATGACATTTCATTCAGTTCAGTTCACAAGTGCCCCTCTCCATTTTAAACGGACATCACCGAGCGACAACTTAATAATTATCTTACTTATAGTGTTCTATAACGAGCGACTATAATACACTTGCACCTCTCGGAATAATGTCACATATCGCCCATATTAACTCTCTTACATAAATATATGGTTGATTCAATCTTAATTAATGAGATGTGGTTTTCCATCGTTGGTAAAAATGCAAAAACAATCACATAATAGACTAGTATCCAAAACTTCATCGAAAATTACATAATTTCTATTTATTGCAAAGGATAGGCCACAAACTTAAAGGCGATCACACAAATACATAAGCTCAATTTAGAAACGCGGATTTTATAAATCCAAAAATATAAACCAATCGACACAGACGTACAGTACGTAGATCGGCGGAACTATCTCGGTATAATACGATTTTTATCGACCGTCGCCGGTCCGCGGGGACGCTCGCGCCCCCGCACCACTACACTCAACTACATATCGATAAATCTACTCAGTCGTTTGTTACTCATAAAAATATATCTTTAAAAGGCTCAAATAAAAGCTTGCGGGCGTCACTGGGCGGCTGGGCGGCTGGGCGGGTGTGGGGCGCGGGGCGGGTGTGGGGCGCGGGGCGGAATGTGGCTAGTGCACGGGCAGCTCGCCCGGCGCGGCGCGGCGCCGCAGCAGCGACGACTCGGCCGGCGGCGACAGCCCCAGCTCGCCCAGCTCGACCGCCTCGCCCACCCCGCCCACATCGCCCACCCCGCCCGCCTCGCAGCCGCACGCCAGCGCGCACGACTTGCTGCCGCGCAGCCGCGCCAGGCCCTCGCCGCGATCCATGTACGAGTAGTTCATGGAGAAGTGCTGCTGGATCACGCGGTTCACCGCCATCGCCGACTCCGCGAAGTTCGACAGGTTGCGCGCCGACATGTTGCGTTTAATGTTCATAGGGGTCTGTAGCTGCGGGTGTAAGGCCCTCGGGTCGGCCCGGCGCAGCCAGGGGTGCTGCAGTACGCGCTCAGCGCTGAGGCGGTGCGAAGCCTCGCGGACTAACAGCTGTTTTATCAGCTCCTTCGCCTCACTCGATATGTCCGCCCATTCCTCTTCGGGGAACGAATAGCGACCATCCTGTGTAACGATCACGATAACTTTATTAGAATCGAAAAGTAAAACTTAATACAGCTCGAAGGACCATAAGTTGGATATAAAGGGGTTGACAAAATTCAGCAGAATGGAAATTGCAAATCATTAATGATGAAAAGAATTATTTGTAATCAAATTTTAAATTTTAATAGAAGATAGAATTCGACCCTTACCTGTATCGAGTTAAAGAGTAACTCCTGGCAAGCGCGACAGTTCTCCCCGCGTTCCCAACCGCAATCTGAGCCACAGTCTGCTCTGAACGGTGGGTACCCACACAACAGAATGTAGGCGATTACGCCCAATGACCACAGGTCACAACGCTTATCGTAATGCGTTGCTGCCGAGCCCGCAAATAGTGACACTACTTCTGGTGCCATGAATTCGGCGCTGCCCACCTGCAGACAAAAGAAATCATGATTTAAACAACAATTTGGTTACGTTTAGCATGCGGTGTCAATAATCGTAATACTCGTATTATAAAGAGGTAAAGTTTCTAACTTTGTTTGCATGTTCGATCTTAAAATTTTTCACTAACAGCAAGCGATACTGTTCAGGAGTGACATAGGCCATCTTTATTCTGATTAAACAAAAAATTCAGTTAAAATTAATAGTATTTGTAAATCAAGTCTAAGAAAAGCGGGCGGTTAGCGCCCACCGAAGTGGGCACGGGTCGACTAGTATTATATAATCCATTAATAACTAAATTCGAAGTGAATACGTTAAATTATGCAGAGCATATGAAATATTTTAAGGCACAAGGTGTTTGCTCTGGCTTGGAAGGTCTCTGTTCGATTATTTGTCTAATAGATTACTCAAGATTTAGATTACACTAAACAAACGTGTAACACAACAAGGTCTATTTCAAGCGCCTTCAAGATCAATTATTGTTATCTATAAATTCACAACAGTTTTCTTTTATCTCGTAACTAACGGTTTTTGTTGCTTTTGAATCAGATATTGTTCATTATTTTATTAGTTTTAGTTTTGTTTTCGCGTAACCCTAAAATAAACCCCAAGCTACTTCTTATTTATATCATCAGTTGTCTGCCAATGAAACTTCCGTCCAATTCGGTTCAGCCGTTCCAAAGATTAGCCGGAACAAACAGCCGATAATTTTTTAAATATATTTTTTATGCATTTTTTTGCTTTTGTATGCATTTATTTATAGTTAATTTAATTTAAAAATATTAATCCTTGAAAGTCCAGTAGTCCATTACAAAATTATTTTGACCACATATTTTTAATTAATAAAGCATGCGTGTACATTTTCGTTTTCCGACATTGTCATAGAATTACGATTTTAACAATAACCCTCTGTCTTTTTTCCAATAAAGTGATTCATGTTCATATTTATTCCAAACTAAATTATTACAATTTAAAGTAGTCAATTATGAACTAAAATGTATTATTAAGACCATGGTCATTGTTGATAGATGTTTAATCTTATGAAGGTTTATTTTATCATATCTTCTATACGAACAGTGTTTTTCATTGTTCATTTTATCTGATGATATTCAATAACATCTTAATAAATTTATTGATTTCATACCATTATTCTTTGTAACAACATTATAAAAATAAATATTAATTTAAAAACAACTTAATCTTGCTAATACTTATTGATAATATTTTAAGTGACTCATGAGCAAGATACTATACTTTCCACTATCGAGGACGTAATCTATGTATTTTTCAATTAAATGTTTCTTTTTTAACTTTAAACACGGCAACTAATTTTATTCTAATACTATCTATACAATACAAACGTGTAGGTTATGGAGAAATAATATTTATTTATACTTTGCCGAGGTATTCTATAAAATGCCTAAGGCGCAGCCGGTAATGTGCAATCTACGGGAACAGGTCAAAAACAGTCCACTAAAACTTATCTATTCCAAATCATTCAACAACAACACAGGGATCTGGAGAGGTCACTGTTCTAACCTAAACCTAGATGATTCTGAATAAAGTTGATATAAAGAAAACAAAAGGAACACGTTTCCTTTGCTCGTCATTTTATAGGTAGTTAAGTAGATACATAAGATTAATAAATACAGACACAAAATCTATTATTTTTACACATTGGCGGTGGATCAGTAGGTAATGGACAATAATATTCGTAATATTTCATACATTGCCTGGACGCCCCAGGTACTGTATACATTGCCTAGGTATTGCCTTAACCCTCTCCTGGGAGGACACCCGAGCCCAGCAGTGGGACGTTATGGGTTGTTGATGATGATATACCTTTACTATAGTATATTATATAATAATATTATAAATAGTATAGGTACTATTCTATATTAGTTCACATAATCAACAGCCTTTATTAGTCCAGTACTGGACATAGGCCAATATCATTTTAGATAGTACAAAGCTATTTGTTATAAAACGCTAATCATGAGATTTTATATTCTTAAAATTCTAGAATAACAGACAATTTGGAATAACTTTCCAGACGATAGTTAACTCAACTATAACTTTTATAGTATTGTAGTAGAACTGCATGTAAATTATGAAGTAAACTCAAGGGTCATAATAACTCGTACTCTCTGGGCCAAATGTCAAGTATGACGTGCTATAATGTTAAAGGTCTATACTATAATATAATAAGTTGATAGGGAAACTCACTGGCGTCATCAGCTGCGGCGTAGCCAGCGGGCTGGCGAGGCTCGACGTAAAACTTATACCACTTCCTAAATCGAAATCACAAATTTTCACTGGGCAAAGTCTGTCGCGATGCACGCATAATATATTTTCCGGCTTCAGATCCCTGTGTGCAACGCCTTTCCCATGAAGAAAGTGTAAGGCGTTCGCTATCTCACGAACGATCTCAGCCGCTTGTGGCTCAGAGAAGTAATGGTGCTCCTGTATGCGGGACAGGAGCTGACCACCGTTGATCTGCAACAACAGGGAAGATTTTCAAGTCCTATTTCAAAAATCTACAACAACGACAGCGCAAATTTTCTACATTTTACAAAGAAATTAGGTTCAATAATTGATTTATAATTTACTAGCTTTTACACGCAGCTTCGCTAACGCAGACTTTCATCCCCTGATTTACCCCCTTAGGGGTGGAATTTCGAAAATTCCTTTCTTAGTGCTCACTTACGTTATATAAAGAACCTACATGCAAAATTTCAGGATTTTAGGTTCAGCGGTTTGGGCTGTGCGTTGATCTCTGGGTATGTCAGTCCGTCAGTCAGTCAGTCACCTTACTCTTTTATATATATAGAAGATTAGTTTAATAGCTCGTAAGTATGTATCTATATGTTGTTTATATTGTTATACCCATAATAAATATATAAATCATAAACGATACATCCTAAATAAACCGACAACTGTAAAGTCACATATGGTTCAGAAGTTCATCGTTCAATATGTTTGTAAGTACCCACACAGGAACAGACTACAAGATAACGACTGTAAATAGCGCTGTATCAGATATCACACGTTTTCGCAACGAGTTGCTATTTGCAGGCCAACCGACCATCAATTAGGAAATGATACGGTGTATTAGTCTTTTCATATTCCTGAAGTTAGAATTTAATTTAGAAAAGAAGGCAATGAAATGGTAATATTCTTTGAACTAACATACGTAGACGTTAAACAAGAGTAGACATCTGTAGGAAAATGCGCAAATGAGCATGATAAACTAATCGTTTAAAGTGCAAAACACCGCGGAAACCATTAACTTGTAACAATATTATTCCTTATCTATGACAAAGGTTGGTTACTAATACGCATTCTGCATTGTCCTCTAATTAACTTTATCAGTATATTATAAACAGTGTCATTCTAATAAAGTTAACAACGAAAATATTGAAACACGATGCAATAGCATTTTTCCTATTCAAGTCTTAACATTCCTACACAAAACATCGCGTTTAATTTTTATTGTTAATATGTGGCTATGTAGTTAACACACATGTTTAAATGAGTCATTACTAAATGCGTTACAATTGCATGAATAGAACGATACATATGTTAAATCAAGTCAAAAATATCCATCAGAATGAAAGATAACGAACCAATTGGTACATACAAATTAAATATAACATAATACATGTATCATGTATCAATACAAAGGCTACAATTCAGCGACGTCTTGGAAATAAGCTAAGGAAACACAGTTTATTTTCTTTTACTTATATCAATAGAAAAATAGTTTGGCAAAAATGATAAGATATATTTAAACATCGGTATAATAAGTATTTCTTCAGAGCCTTTTGAAAATCGAATTTTATTAAAGATAATTTTCAATGAACGAACGCTGTACTGTACATGCACTCATTGTTCAATGCAACTATATGAAGTAAGTATAATATATATTGCTTGATGAAAAACAAAAATTCTTTGAACATGAGTCACGCTTTTCTTTAATATCAAAGTGAGGCAGCATAAAACGATTTTCATGAATCAAGCGAGTGAATAACTTGGATGGAAAATTTACTGAATTAAGAAGGCTGTTTTATGAGTATCTGAAATTGAAACTGGAATTTATTATTTTTACAAGTAATAGTATGATGGACTCCTAATCTTAACTAGTATCTATGAAAGTGAAGCATTCTCAAAGGACCGATAATTGTGTTTTGTCAGTGTAATAAGTAAAAATATCATTTATTAAAGGTGGATGTAGTGGCTTACCTTCTCGAAGACAAGATAAAACTTGTCGGTGTCCTCAAAGAATTCAATGAGCTGGATTATGTTCGGGTGTCCCTGGCAGTAGTGGAAAGTCTCCACCTCGCGGAACACCCTGGCGCGGGCGTGCCCCGGCACTTTGTCGATGATCTTCACTGCGAACTCTTGGCCCGTATAAATGTTCACGCACGTCTGTACCGAAGCGTACGCGCCCTCGCCTAAAACCTCACCGGTAAGTTTGTAGAGGTCTGTAAACAATTCAAAATTACATTCAAACTTTATCTCACTATTTTAAGCACAAGTCGATAAGATTTGAAATGAAAATTAATATTTTAAAAATTCACAAATTGTTATTTTACACGAAGCTTTTCTTCGAACACAAAAAAAAGCACAGTAAATAAGTATATTATACTGCTACTGAAATCTGATTGTAAAACAATCCAAACGGAAAACTGATCAGTATCATCAAAACTATCGCATGGATGCCATTTTAAAGGTAGTCGCAGAAACTTATATCGGGAAATTGTAGGCATCGTTTCTGAAACAAGTACAATATCCGCTAAGTAAACGTAGCGTTTGCTTACTTAGTATTAAGATAAGAAAGCAAGTAGGTAGGTAGAGTCCAATATTTGTCAAATCTCACCTTGGAAACATGACGTGACAACGGAGCTCCCTGAGCGCTTCTTCCTACGGCGCTTCCTACGCGCCTCCTCCTTGCGTCGCTGCAAGTCTTCACTGTCGGGTATAGGGACTGGTGCCGACGCTTCATTCCCGCGCGGAATCTCGTCTGATTCCCTCTCACTGCCCGACTGGCTACTGCAGCGACCCACGCCTGTAACAATAGAAAAAACTATTATATTCAGGAATGGCTACCTTGCTTTTCAATGACAATAATTATATTACGAATATAAATATTATATAATTTATATAGTATTTACACCGGATATATAGAGCGAGCACAGAAATATTGGTTTAAGATATTTCTTGTAAGTACAACATTGCCTTTTTCGCAAGATTTAGTCCGTGGGAGAGCCACGCTTCGGTATGAATGGGCCGGCTCGACCGGAGTGATACCACGGCCTCACAGAAAACCGGTGTGAAATAGTGCTTGCGCTGTGTTTCAACCAACCAACCCATCCCCCTATCTCCCCCCCCCCATCCCCCAAAGGCCGGTAACGCACTTGTGACGCCACTGATGTTGCGGGTGTCCATGGGCGGCGGTAATCGCTTACCATCAGGCGATACGTCTGCTCGTTTGCCAGTCTATTCCATAAAAAAAAAAGTGATAACAATTTACATATGAATATAAAATATAAATGTGTACATTTGTATGTTATGGCAATATGCCGTATTCTGTACGAAGGCCAAATACTACGTCAATCCCTTGTGCCTATGTGAGTGTTTATGCAGGGCTAAATCTCAGTTCATTTCGTGCAAGCTTTTAATTATAATATGCAGCATTCAAAAACGTTCATTTAGTTTAGAAAGTTATTTATCAATCAACTGTATATAATGGTCAAATGTCTAAAAACAAAGGGTATGCATATCAAGGCGCCTGGTGACGGTTGTCATCGATAATATTATTCTGACGTGAGACGTAAGTGTACAAGCTGAGCTGGCAAACAAAGCCGGTTCAACGACCTACATGGCCGCACCCAGCGCTGCGCGTACGCGCCCACGTTACGCGATCACTCGGTTTCTTGGTGTAAAAAGTAGCCAATTTGCCCCTACTTTACAAAACCGAACTAGTCTAAATAATGAAGAACACATTTGCTCAAGCTATGTTTTTGTAAATGAACTCGAGACCATTACAAAGAATTGTTTCGAAAGCTTAGTCTCAATAAAACCAGGATTTATCTAGTCTAGGTAGCAGCCAGGGGCCGATATACACATCAAGATAAAGGAACTAGCGACGAATAAAACGCAAGACGACTCAGCAATGAGACTCGGTACTCGGACTGTCTACGTGATCAGTATAGTCATTTATTTGTTTGGGCTTATTTTATCTTTATTGTTTGGTTGCAATTAGTAGTCTTGCAACTGCAATTCTAATTTAATTATTATCGGCACGTTCTGTAAATCGTTAAATAATGTGTTTTACGTTGCGTGTTCATTCGCTTCATTTGTCATAATCAATGCAAAAATATTAGTCAGGAATAAATGCGCGTTATGACCTCAACTCAGAACGCATGACAACCAACCGAATGCGCAATAGCTGAACAGTTCAACAATCGTAGTTGAGGCACGCCTCCGTATACAATCACCCGTTTCAACATAGTTACTTCCTGTTTATATGCTAAATTGTTTTAAATCCACCAACGGATTAACGCTTGAAATAAGCATGTCCTGCTGTTGTTTGTAAACATTGGCTATGTATACAAACAAGGAAACTTTCGAATTACTAAAACTAACAACGACTCACCGATTGACTGATATTTAATTCAATTATAAAGCGACAAAGACAACGTATTAGCCTTGACGTTGTTAAGGGCGATAATTTTAATTTTAGACGTCAAAAATGTAACTAAATCGTATCGATGGTTGACAGTAAAATGAACAAGTCATGCTTGGAAACCTCTACGCTGCCAAAATGGATGTCGTATAAAAACTGATTTGTTAAGAGACTTAATTAATGTTACAGATTTGATATTAGATCGCGCGGTACCAAGTACTTTTACACTTGTCTAGAAGTATTGCATGTTCGTCGCGTGACGATTCGATCTGCACGCCTCCACGTGGCCTAGCACACGTCTCACACCGTGGCAGTTACGTAAATCATCCTCAGCTCTCGCAGCAGCCCCACAAATACATTAGAATTGTGTTATCATGAGTCCTTGATGATTCTCTTACAAAATTTTTAAACCACAACATGAAGTTTGTCGGTAGTTTATCCTAACAATAGACTATCTAAATAAGAGAAATACCTACTTTCACAATTACATTAAAATGCATCATCGTAAAGAATTTTGCTCAGGGATAGAACAAAATTGTAATACCTATTATACATATTATTACAATATCTGGATGTATGGAAACTTAATGATCTGACTCATTATAAATAGGTATCAAATTTGCGAAATATTGGCAAATTAATCATGCAAAACTGCAATCATGGAAATTAATGCACATACATGCATGCTCGCATTACTTGGGCTTGAGTGCCTTTGATGGTAAATATAAGTTTTTATTGTATAACTATATAAACACGCTTTGTTAGTTAATTTTATCACAATATTAATATGCCCTGCAGTAAGCGTCTACTTTCTAATTTAGTGGGTGGGCATAAACGTTCGGACACGAATGCGCTCTCTAGTTGCCAACTGTAGGCCTACCTACCATGCTTTGTTTTATACCCCTAAGCTATTTTAAAATCCTCACTTTCTAATTTAACAACTAAAACAAAGTTACAGCGCGTATGGTATATTGCAATTTAAAACAATAACTCAAAAAACTTTAAACCTGAATATTTATACTGAAAATCACATGTTTGTTACTCTTTCACGCAAAAACTACTGAACTGATTTGGATAAAACTTTACAGTAATATAGCTTATACATCAGAATAACACATAAGCTACTATTTGCAGCGATAACCGACATACACGCGGGCGGAGCCGCGGGCAACAGCTAGTAATATTATAAAGCTAAAGAGTTTGTTTGTTTGTTTGAACGCGCTAATCTCAGGAACCGCTTGTTCCGATTTGAAAAATTCTTTCAGTTTTGGATAGTACATTTATCGAAGAAGGCTATAGGCTATATATCATCACGCTAATTCCAATAGGAGCGGAGCACCAATTAAGAATGTTGTAAAAACGGGGGGAAATTATTACGCAATAGGAGGCGTAAACGAGGTTGCGTTGGTCAGCTAGTCACATCACACTCACACTAATATATAAAGGCGAAAGTTTGTGAGTGTGTGTGTTTGTTACTTCTTCACGCAAAAACTACTGAACGAATTTGGATGAAAGTTTATAGTAATATAGCTAATACATCAGAATAACACATAGGCTACTATTTGCCGCGATAACCGACATACACGCGGGCAGAGCCGCGGGCAATAGCTAGTAATAAAATAACAGCCAGATACATTTTTAAAATAAGAGATTAATTTAAGCCTTTAAATTACTTTCGATTTCAATTTTTTATTCTTATTGACGAGGATTGGAACTATATATAAGAGGAAGATGATAAATAAATCGCAGCATCAGTTGTTGATGATTTGCAGAACTGAGGCTGATGACGACTCAATACTTGTTAAGTAGGTACCATGATTTTATTACTCTAGCTTTATCCACCATAATTTTAGATTACAAAGATCAAAGTCGACGGTTGTACGCAGAATCGTGGTGTTAAATAAACTGCCAACTCGACCTGGCATCGAACTCAACGAGATTATTATCTAGGTGAAACTTCAACTAGGGCATTTGAACGTATAACTAGTGCAGTACGTAACCAACCACTTTCACTGATCACTGCTTAAACTCCCCTCTATCTAATGATGCGTATGAGAAAAAATGTCTTAACAAAAACAACATCTGGCCGTAATGTTGGAAAACCACATTCCCCTAATATTGAAAAGTTTAACAATGTGTTGTTACTTAATCATAAACGGTTTTCATCATTAAAAGTTATGAATTAAGCATGTGACTTGTACCATGCTTTGTCACATATAAGCCATCTCGGATGGAGTGATTCCATGGTATCAAACATAATCGGTACTAAGCAATTCTTTAATTGCTTTAAAATGCGTGATAGATGAGTTCCTCTGGTAAGGAACAGTCCCATCTCTGTACTAATATCCAATATAGTGGGGAAACACTTGAAGAGTGGCGACGCACTTCTGTTTCTTGAGTCAAGTTTATTAATGGGTGGCTGTAAATAATAAGAAGCATACCTTCAGCTTATTAGCAAAGGCACAAATAATTGGATACGAATATGTATATTTTACTTAGCTTATCCCCTGACAAATTTAACCGGGAAAAAAGTTTAGTCAATAGGGTACAGACCTACGTTTGATCTTAACGCACTAGGAACTTGAGAGCGATGTATCATGTAGCCTATGTAGGTATGTGGTCAGAAATCGATTCGCAAGAGGCGCGAAAGGGAACTTAAGAGCAAAAGAGAGCAGTCTAATATTACACCGGAACTGACATGAAGTCTACGATGGTCAAGGTTACTCCGTTTTACTCAATCAAAGGACACGATTGGATAATTTCAATAAAGTATCAATTTCGATTCACAATTTGCATTCGATAATTGTTGAAAACAGTTGATATTCTTTCCGTTTGAGATAATAGTTTACACCTAGAAGTCATTAAGTCATTACATGCCAAGGTCAACCAATAATGAACTATGATGAAAATTTATCAAAACAAAGTTCAGATCATACGATTAAAATGTTAGAAAAGATAATACTCGTATACACCTTGAGCATCGATCTATTGACATGTTCAAAACATAATAAAATTCTCAATATGTATGGCAAAATCAAGCATAACTAGAATGTTGCGCAGTTTTGTTTTAGTAGGTGACCTTGGCCGTGAACGCCGTGGAGCGAAGCGCTCCAGCGGCCATGTTGAATTGAAACCGTGGAGAGTAATGAAACTGCATAAAATTATAAACGCATTCTTCACAATTTGATTTTTAAACAGTGGATCAAAAACAACCAATAAAGGCAAGCTGTGAAAAGGCGAAGTAAATCAAATATGTACCGTAGAATATACACATGCAGAAGTAGGTATAATCTCATTATGTTTAAAATTACCATGAATATTTTTCTACAACTTTATTACCTACTCACGAAAAACACACTTAGTGCGTTTCAAACCAAGGGATGAATTAGGTATCATTCCATATATATATGGAATTATTATCCCCGTTTATAAACGGGAAATATTTTTGTTATACACAAATCCAAGAAACATTTTTTTGATTAATTGTACATATTCATTAAATGATTAAACGCCGCCATTATTTTGATAGTAATTTGCTATCTTTAGGTAGGTATTGCAAAAACTGAACAAACTTATTTAATTTTTGACAAGTTTTCAGCTGTTACTGTTTGCACTTTTAGATCCAAAGCATTTTATTTTCACACATCACTTGCTTTGCTTACGAAGTTTACATAACCATCCGTTATATTTATTGCCTGATTTTATGTCATTCATTAATCATTAGTGATATTGCCGGGTCTTATAATTGGTGCAATATTTAATCACTTACTCCAGTTGATCAATCCGCAATTAGGATGAATTTGTATTTTACAATCGATCAAAGTGTGCCAATATAAAATAGAATTTTGTTGTTAAGTCCTAGTAGGATTCCTTTGTTAACTTAAAAAGATTACTTATTCACTTTGATGTTAGAAGTTGTTTGTTGAGATTAAAGATTTGGTTACATCATCTCTATAAGTAATTAAGTTATAGTTATCATAATTTCGTACAATAGGACCAACTTTTCGATAACTTTACAGATAGCATTGCAACTTTCTGGATTCGCAAAAATAAAATATTCCCAATCTGGAAATGCACAAACATTTAATGAAATAACTCTTACTTTTTACAAAACAAGTTAATTTTGAATGAAATATTCCTGTTAAAGAATAAGCCTAAAACTAGTCGAATTCAGCCGATGTAGAAGATGTTGCGAAATTGTGGATTGTGAAATGAGTGGTGGTTCTGGCTATACTCGACCGGTCAACGCTCGCTTCATCTTACATGAACTTTGACATTTCAAACAATATTATGAAGTTTACAAGGGTGCCGTTGTTAGTCTTCGAGTTGTTTAATAACATTATATCACAAAGACATCCTAATCCGTCGTAAATCAATCTTCGCAGCAGTAAGAATTATTGCAGTGAAATAACAAACTGAACTGCAGTAATAACCACGTCACAGAGCGCTCATAAAATTCTAAGTATAAATTGCAATACATTGAGTATGGTCAGTGTCACACTACCGCTATACCGACATCAATAAATCTATTGTTAAAAATATGTTTATTCATAAATACATCCATAGCCCATTCATAAAATAAAAAATCTCAAAAGATTCTTATTAGACAATTAAGTAATAAAAGAACCAAAGACATAACTGTGAACTTTATTAAAAAGAACAATTTGACGGTATCAAAATGTTTAATACATCTAGGTTATACCTGTAAAGGTGGTAAGATAAGTAATGCCATGCAAAAAAATACTAATTTGATAATTTATCAATCGTTCATACAGTAACATCTAACAATTCGAAAGTGTAGTGTTTTAATTTCAGCATTAATTGTCAAAATCGAACTTCTGGAATGAATGATGTTCAAATCGGCTATTGGCTATTATGTCTTAGCTTGGTACCAATTTTACCATAAAGCTGTACGACTTCAAAAACAAATCAAATAAAATGGTCGATATTTTGCAAATTTCGCCAACAAACCGGCCCGTGGCTAACATAACAATTTAAGTTTCAACTACGCAATAGGCCGGTTGGACAGATGTATAGATCACATATGAAGTAGGTAGGTATCTGGCCTGCGTGACTTGAATATTTTCTGGTGTGTTTGGAAGTGCTAACAAATTCTACTTACCGCTATCTACACTCTCTTCAGAAACCTTCTTCACCATTTTTATGGACTGATGTCTTGATACAGCAATATTGAAAATTATAACGAGTAGGTGTACTACTCTTGAAAAGCCGCTTTCAAACTTGTAGCGACTGCCTTCTCGACGTGAAATCGGAACAGCGTTAAAAGTAATATAGAAAATAAACGCCAAAATAATTAATAAGCACCACTGTCGAGAAGGATTTACGGAAAGTGTGCCGGAAGGTATAAACAAACACTGCTAGAAGACGGAATGAAAAAAACTGCTGATGTCGTTAGCGATCCATCCTACACACGCCCGCCCGTCCGATGTTCTTAAATCCAACTGAAGATATCGGGTACAGAGCCGGCTCAGCCCAGCGCACATACACACCGCGACCCCCGCATTCCGCATCCTCACCCCTCTCAACCTCTGTTGCTAGCAAAAGCCGTGAGTCGTTGTTGTGGCCTCTTTCGCTCGTGCGCATGCGTATTCTTTCGCACTGCTGACGTGTTTATATTTTTTGTCATTGTTTTTCTCCACCTAGTCGTCTAAACTAGACATAAATATAGGTACATATTAACTATCTCTACGTTTTATAATATTTTGCTATCTAAATACTTACAAATAAATATCAGTTTTTGCAATCCAAATAAGTGATACTGATTTGTAAGCATTCTTTTTCAATTGAACGTTGTTTTTCCTTTATTGTTTACAATTTTGTCAATTAATCATTTATTGATTATAATATATTGTGTCTATATTTCATTGTAAACATGGTTTCAATTTTGACAAAACTTGGAGATTAAAATTAAATACCTGCAGTTAAAAAAAACAACATTTGACGGTGATGTTTCTTATTAGAAAAGAAAGAAGAGTAGATTTTGGTTTTCCCTCTAATCTTATTGGAAATATCTGCCTTCCTTACATTTGCAATACATTACACTTACAATCCCACTACTTTTGTAAAGTTGGATACTGCTTCAGATATAAATATTAGCAGATTATTTCTATAAATAAGTTCAGAACGCAATTACAACAAACAAACCAGTATGAATGAAAAAGCCCATTACAACTTTATTACATCATCTTTTGAACTTAAATAAAAAGCTGTTTTCGGGTACCGTCCAGTCCAACTCACATTAGTATTAATAATCTTTATTTTTGAAATACGTTATGAAACAGGGAACCCTTTGTCTTCTTAACCCTCCCATGAATGACCTTCAGGGTCTTTGTTGACAAACAAGATACGGGAACGGGTGCACGACGCAAAACGCACGTGGTACGGGCTAACCGGTCCAACCGGCAACCGGCACCGCCATGTTTGTTGTCACGCCACCTCTCTCTCCCACTCCAACATCGGCCGCCACTCTTCTAACATTCATCGTTTCGTTTCAGTCGCGCATGCTTTTCGCTTGCTGGCCTACGTGACCGACAATAACAATAACAAAACTAACAGATACTAACGCAAGTCAATAACGAAATCTTACGTAGGTACTTCAATTTGGCATAATGATTATACAAATTTAGGCATTTCTGAAAAACATAGTCATTCCCACACTTAAATCCTCATCTGTCTCCAATATTGCGTATGTAGGACAAAGAACCTCTGAGATCAAGGCAGTCAATCAGCTGTAAGTTAACATTAGATGACAGCTGATAAAGTGATTACTGAGTTGTGATAATGATGAAGCATCATCGCGCATATCTTTAACAAACATTGTCGCATGATCTTATTTTCACTATATTTCTCGCAACATAGTAGTCATGTTTAATCATAATTTATAACGTTATCTGTTTGTTTTTACGGATAACACGAGGTAATACGACATAATAAAATAATTTAAAGTCACCTGTTACGATTTCGTGGAAAGAAGCCAAGAGGCTAAAATTTAAAATTTCCTTTTCCTGCGTATACAGGGGTATATTATTATTATACAGGGGCGTGGGTACCGCTTGGGGCGTTCAATGCGTAAAATTGCAACTGTTTAAGAATAAACGCAAAAGATCGGAACTGTACCTGTAGCGTAATTTCTAGGAAACTACGATCGTGTAGTGTACACACGGTCGTGATTTTTTTTTTAAAAGAGATCGTCCCTATGGTGGTGTACTATTACCGTGCAGTAGTAAACAAAGAGCTTTTCTTTTGTTTACACCAGTCAAGGTTCTGTGTGTGAAAATGTTTTTATGAATTAAGATAACAGTTGCCCTAATGAAGAATTCCATAATGTTTATGAGGTTTTGAATAACTTATGCTCCCGTTTTTGTCTTTGTGACGGTTCGGTTTCTCGAAAATTTTCACCTCTAATAATTAAGAGATAAAGGATGAACAAAAAATAAAATTTGAACAAAAAATAAAATTTGAACAAAAAATAAAATTTGCAAATTATACTTGGTGATTCTGAACTCATTTCTTCAGATAATGTATTTTCTTCAATTGCATTGTTTTTTATAATACCACTATCGTTGCGTTAATGTAATAAGTACCTATACTCTTTGCGCTGTAGAATGGTGCGTGGTGGTTTAATTTAATTTACTACAGTTTATGGTTTAATTTAATTTACTACAGTTTATGGTTTAATTTAATTTACTAAAGTTATTAATGATTTAATATATTGCGAATGTGGTACAGCTGAAATACTAAGTCATAATTTGTAAATCGCAGCAACTTTCAAGAGTGAAACGAAATGTTACTGAACTGTCACCCGCACCATGCTACAGCGCAAAGAGTATAGTCTATAGGTACTTAATATTATAAAGCTTAAGAGTTTGTTTGTTTAAACGCGCTAATCTCAGGAACCGCTGGTCCCTTTGTATTTGCTTCGTGACTGGTCCGATTTGAAAAAATATTTCAGTGTTGGATAGTTCATTTCTCGAGTAAGTCTATAGGCTATATATCATCACGCTAAGACCAACAAGAGCGGAGCACCAATGAAGAATGTTACAAAAACGGGGGAATTTTTTTACGCTACGGGCAATAGGAGACGTAAGCGACGTTGCGTGGGTCAGCTAGTATTAAAATATGTATGAGTATGCATAAGCTAACCCAATGATATTATAGCTAACCTGTTTGAATAACCTTCCATATGTTATTAGTAATGTTACCATCACCGTCCATCACGAAGACACTCTGAAACAAAAGAAATATAAAATTTAAAACAAAACCGAGTTAGCTTATATTAAGTATGTAATCCACACTCGTTTTTAAAATGTTTGATTTCATGATGTAATTACATAAACGAGTCGCTAGCATTCTTCCCCGCAGCGTTTTTATAGCTAGATATAAATCTATTCATTGAAAATTTATTCGATTGTCAAAAGAAAAACGTCAAACATGAATCTTTTCAGCATACAAATAGAGTTTAAAATTGTATATCTAAATATTGTCTTTAGAACAGGGTCTGGTTGTTAATATGTAGGTAGGATTGCATCAGGGTATTCCTGAGGATAGGGTTGCCATCCGCCCGGATAAAGCCGGACAGTGTTAGGCTTTTTGACCTCTTGTCCGGCCAAATTTGACTGCGTAAGGCCCGTCCCGGCTTTTGTTAGGCTTTTTATACTACCGTTCAATTTAATCAATCACATCTCCTAAACCAGGTTTCTTCAAGTATTAAAACAATTAGTTATTTAAAATTTTATTTTAAAGTATGTGTTTCATTAATTTTTATCAATAATCCTATTTTAGCGTCCCGTTTTGGTATTTAAAAGTCCGACTTTGAAATATGTGATTTATTCGATATCTTTGTCATTTTTTTTTCATTTTTCTTAATGTCCGGATTTGGGTCCCAAAAGTCCGGCTATTTTGACGGATTAGTCCGGCTTTTTGATTTTTAGAGATGGCAACCCTACCTGAGGAGAGGAGTATTATTTTTTATTCTTTTGTGTTCAATTTGAGTTTGGGTATTAAAAGCGATGTTGGTGCGCGAGATGGATCACGTAAGCCATTCCTTTTAGATCTGCACCTGACTCTGACATAAAAAAGAGATTTGTCGAACAAGAATTAAGACACTTTTTATGAGATTAAAAACAACACTGAAGACGCTAAATTGCATTATTCACATGGAAACAATTGCGTAAACTTAAGTCTAAGTTATCAAAATATGTAATAATTGTGCACAAAATATGAAGACTTAATATTTTTTGTAAATTGCAGCTAACGCAAATAAATCGCGTCAATAGTTTTAAATATTTCAACAAATACCCGAATGGAGTCAAAAAATATTTGCCAGCGTTTAAATTCATAATTTTGCTGATATTTTAACAGTTTTCAGCAACGAAATAAAACATCTAAAACTATTTATTATGCAATTAGTGCTTATTAGTCATCTAGAAGATTATAAAGATTTGAGATATACTTTCAGTGGCCATGGAACAATAAGTATTTGCAATTCATTTGTACAATTGACTGGCACAATATTGTAGAAGATATTATCATTTGTGGAATTATCTTGCGTAGGCACAAACTGGACCTGGTTGACGAGGATGATACTACCACGGTCTCACAGAAAACTAATAATTTTAAATTATTTTTATCATTTTAAGCAATTTTTTTTCACCGTGTCAGTGAGGTTAATTTAACCCACTTCCTCCTAATTATGGGAATTCGATGGTCCGCAATTCACTTATGACCACATATCACACGTCGTAATACATACACAGCTCCTAAATAATCATAATCGTCTCATAATATGGCTTCAAGTACTGCGCTATTTCATTATAATTACATACATATTAATTTGCATATTTGAGTCATCCATTCTTCACTTTAAGCCGATATTTAAAGTATTTAATAACATTTACCACTTTTCCTTATGTACAGGTGTTATGTCGAGAGCCAATAGTATTATTGCAAAATATTTACATTGCAAAAACAACACTGGTGTAATTATTTACTTTTGTGCGAAATATTATAAATTTCAACTGTAATTTGTCATGCTGATGATTCACTAATTAGACGAAAATTTATACCAACATTAATTATTTTACCACAAGTAGGTTTAACAAGGCAAGCTGACCAGCAAATAGATTAGATAAGATATTAAACTATTTTCTATCTACGTAGGCTTGAATCGAGATAAACTTTCATAGAAGAGTGACACGTTGCTATATAATATTGAATAGCAGTTTATGTATGACGCGACAGGCTATACGCAATGTATTTCAATGCGGTAAATTTCTAACGCAACAGTAGACATCATGTATGAAATATGTGATTCAAGTTTCTCTATAATAGATGGAAAATGGTTCTTGTGAAGACTAAGTGCTAACCACAAAATAAGATGCTGTAAGAAAACAACATTAGAAAAAACATAATATGGTAGGTAATTAATGAAAACTTTCAAACTATCTTGCAACATTAATTAGGTAAATAGTATTCGTTATTGAAATTTTCTTGAACTTTTCATAAAGTCAGGGCCATTACATAAAGTGACAATCATGTTTGTAGTTTTAAACAGAGTGGTACCGAAAATGTTCGGTAATAATTTAGGGTTTTATAAGATACCAGCTGTTGCCCGCGGCTCCAAAAGCAAAGGCAAAAGAAAGTTCAGATATTTTTATAAACTTCTACCTATTTTTTTGACATAAAATTTCCTTACAATTCTTTTACTGTAAATAAATCTTTTAAATTTGAACACATTCTATTGTAACAGCCTGTATACCAAATAGAAATACCCTTCAGTTGCTTTATGTATTCATGTATTGTATCACATGATCAATCTAACTCAGTTAGATAGACCATGTGAAGGGTGGACAGCTTTTAACCGTAACCATCGTATTATGCGGTCACCCAAACCAAGGTTACGGAAAAACATTATTTGCAATGCTGATACAAACTTTTTGCGTTGTTCTCTAAATATGTTTAAAACATGTGGGGCTCAGAACGGTGGGGCCGTGTCGATCACCTCACTACAAGAGTATACATCTGAATGCTTTAGACTTTCATATCATTCGCACATCTGAAAATCAAAATGTTAGTATAGACATACATATACAATTGTTTTCTAAGAGAGGTAAGTAGCTTTATAAGGAAAAGTACCTGGATGACCGAGCGTCGCTCGGTATTTTTTTTTAAATAAGTTGTTTAGTGGCGCCCTCTCTTGGTACACCCTGATACTGTTTATTCTGCACCTTATTCCAGTATAGTTTAATGTAGTTCGCTCGTGTTGCGATAGATGGCGCTAGATGTACATTGATTTTATACATTTGATTGTTAAAACACGAATAAAACGACATTTTCTAAAAATGAATCCTAGCTAGATCGATTTATCGCCCCCGAAAACCCCTACATACAAAATTTCATGAAAATCGTTGGAGCCGTTTCCGAGATTCAGATTTTATAGGTATATATATATACAAGAATTGCTTGTTTAAAGGTATTAGATTAGATAACGTAAATGTTGGTTTTAAATGGCGATTTCTTTGAAAAATTGGGTTTTATTGTCATAAGACAATTCCTACAGTTCGATTTTGATCAGAAGATCGTAATAAATGCATAATATGTATTAATGATGTCATGCGATAAATTTACATGACATGCAGTAAATTCATGGTTTTAAATTATACAAAACTTTTAATCATGGGAAATTCTTCCTATTTTGAAGTCAATTAAAATGATGTTTTTGTTTAAGTTAGACGTCTTAAAATTTCATAAAGCCTGAATCGTAAAGATTAATATAGTTATAAAGTAGATAACAACAAGATGAGCCGTCACACGTAGTCCCATAGACAAAGCAAATTTTCTACATTGTTCTAGTAGGTAGGTTTCATCTACGATGTGTATGAAATGAGTAATGATTTTTTATATAGTAATATATTTTAAAAAATAACAAAATAAAAACCGACTTCAAGGTTCGACTCGATTTCTTTTGGATGCCATCATCAGATCTTAGTGTCCTTATCATGGTACCACCCGTTGGGATATCTCCTTTCCATTAAAAAAGATTCATCAAAATCGGTTCATAGACGACGCGAACATACATAAAAAAAATATACGGTCGAATTGAGAAACCTCCTCCTTTTTTGGAAGTCAGTTAAAAAAGCGTGAAAGCAAAATGCAATCATTCGCTATCTCTCACATGGAATGTAGGTATATATTGAGTCCTCTATATCTATTTTTTTTTCAAATTCAATGTTCTTCATCTTCATTACCGAAGTTTAATCAACTATCTCATTTTTCTTGCATAAACTTCTTGAATGTGACATAGAACGCAACTAATTACTTAATGACTTACCGTTACCGCTAGGTATTTAACAGAATTCTATCATACTCGTACTAAGAATTTCCTAATGTTGGCAAACACCAGGTACCTGGTTAAGATTATAAAGCTCTTTCTGTGTATACAGGATATCTTACGTAAGGAACCCCATGACTTCGCTAGATCTCTAGAACCTCTGCAGCTGCGAAGAGATATCGCCTCTATGGCAGTCCTCTATCGCCTGTATCGTGGGGAGTGTTCTGAAGAGCTCTTCGAAAGGATAAGGGGGGAACTGGTCCTCCTTCTCTTTTCCTCTACAGGACAACACGTGCTGGCCTTCGCAGTCAGCCTTTTAGAGTGGTAGACATACGCTCTCGAACACAACGTTTCGGTTCTTCCTTCTTGTGTCGAGCGATCAAAACATAGAACTCACTACCACCGCTCGTGTTTCCTTCCCATTATGATCCCGGGTCCTTTAAGCGGGGCGTGAAAAAGCATCTCACTAGGCCGCCATCGTGGGGGTTACTATGCTGCTCTGTCCACGTTCGCATTGAGGATAGTGACCACCACTTTTGGATTCTACTTATGCTTTCCATCAGGCAGAGTAGAGTCATTTTGGTAGCTTGAACTTAAAAAAAGACCTTGAGTCAGTCGACTAATACGTCAACATTTTCTGTGCTTGACTTTTAACCGAAAGGATTTAAGGCCGCGTACACAAAGGTCTCGTTATCAAAAGGCGACCACGTCTACAAAAATTCCCGGCATCCTTCTTATGGTATTTAAATGTGTTCCTTTTTTACTCGACCATATTTGGAGACTGTGTTTTAGGAGGATTATTTCTTACATACCATTTTAATGGTTTATTATTCCAAGTTATAAATTTTGTTCAAACGCAAATTACGTCGGTAATAAAAAAGAGTGCGTCTTGAATTACGTGATATTTATTAGTGTAAAAGACAGCTATGTATAAATAAATACATGTATAGGTATTATTGGTTCTATTCATAATAAAATAAATAAACCTGTTTATACAAGAGATACAAAATTTTGAGCTAAAATATAAATTTAACTATCGGGTATACACATAATTTTGTTTTTCTTTAAAACATTGTGTGTTATCTAAAACAAAAAGTTTTAGATAACACACAATGTTTTACACTTTTATTTCACATAAAATCGTAATAGTTTTATGTACATTATTAATACCTTCTGTGATCTCAAATTATTGAGAATACAGACAATGCAACATGGCGACCCACACTATTTCGATCAGAAATTTCGTGTAGGGCTCCCACACATAACTGCGAATTCGCATCGCATCGCAAATATCTGAGAGCTCGCACGAATGCACCGCAATAACTTCAGGCCATACATAACTGCGACGCGATGCTATGGCATCGCATCGCAGTTATGTGTGGGCACAAATTTTGCACCAATGGATGCGGATTAAGGGATTCCTTAATCCGCATCCATTGGTGCAAAAATTTTAAGCGCATTATTTTTTGTGTTTCGATGGACAGACGCATTCTTACTTTTTAACCGACTTCCAAAAAAGAAGAGGTTCTATGTTACACTGTATGTATTTTTTTTTATGTATGTTCACCGATTACTCCGTCAATTGTGGACCGATTTTAAAAAAAATTGTGTTTGAAAGGGTATGCTCCCGAGGTGGTCCCTTTGCCACCATATCAGGATCTGATGATGGGATCCCAGGGAAATCGAGAAAAACCCTCATTTTTTATAGGCACATACTACGTTTTTCCTACATTTTCTGAAGTTACACTGATATTTGCGTCTGGTAGTCATCATTTTATGATAATGAGCTGATGATGTAAGGTACAACTCCTTAACGGTTAGGAGTTGGAGGATAAATAATTAAATATCATATGTATGTGTTACCTTTAGTCGTATTCTTTCAAATTATTTAGGTTCATCTACTGACGACAGCTATCAATCATGACATTTGTTTTATACCTATCACGTATATTGACCTAGAAGAAAAGAAAGTCTCGATCTCGAAAAGAAAGTATGTTTAAAATCCCTTCGGATCTCCTGCTCCCTGGGAACTCCCTAGGTAGTGATTCCACTACACATCTTGTCTACCTACTAATTGTTTACAAAGTGACAAATAAATTATGAAGAAAAATTAACAAATAAAATTTGTTACTTGATTATTTATTTTCTGTATGACAAAAAATGTATAATTAAAACTTACTTTTTGTTTCTCATTCTGTAGTAGAAGTTAAAATGTTACTCTCAGTCTCGACTCGACTTAATATGAGAAGGTTTTTGGTTTACTATTATCTTCTACTAGCTGTTGTCCGCGGCTCCGCCCGCGTGAATGTCGGTTATCGCGTCAAATCGACATTGGTAAAGTCAACCTGTCGCCTTCCGGTGCTTAGGTCATTTAGACCGATTGTGAGCTTTTCAGACACAATTCCGTGCAACCTTTATAAAAGCTATAATAATATATATACATATATTAATACTAGTGGTTGCCCGTGGCTCCGCCCGCGTATATGTCGGTTATCGCGGCAAATAGTAGCCTATGTGTTATTCTGATGTATAAGCTATTTTACTGTAAAGTTTCATCCAAATAGGTTCAGTAGTTTTTGCGTGAAGAAGTAACAAACATACACACTCACAAACTTTCGCCTTTATATATTAGTGTGAGTGTGATGTGACTAGCTGACCAACGCGACGCAACCTCGTTTACGCCTCCTATTGCGTAATATTAGGTCTTTACCTATGAAATTGCCTTTCTTCAGTACTGGTCATTTCAAATAAAAAAAAGTTTGTAATGGCTCTGTATTCTAAATTCAAATTAATTTTGTTTTAAAACCATGACATTCTATTTACAAACTCAGTCTTCTGTTTTTTGATTAGCGTTGTATTTTCATTATATTTGGTCATTTTTCGTCATAATGGATACTTTAAAAATTCGTGTAATTATGGAATATGAGTTCCGTCGTGGCGCACCAACGCGACACAAACGGCACGTAACATCAAAAACGTTTACGGAGAGAACTGTACAAACGAACGCACAACCCGTTATTGGTTTTCCCGGTTCCGTTCTGGAAATTTTGACTTGAAAAATGAAGCTCGTGGTCGTCCGGAGACTTTGGTTAACAATAATGAATTAAAGGCGATTGTGGAAGCTGACGAAACTCAATCTACAGCTGAGCTAGCAGCAGCTTTTAATGTAAGCATCAAAACAATATTGATCCATTTGCGACAAATTAGCAAGGTAAAAAAGCTTGATAGATGGGTGCCCCACGACCTTAACGATCGCCAGCGCAACGTAGGCGTCGAGACCTGCCTTGCGCTGCTCAACAGGCGAAGAAATGAAGGAATTTTGAAACGAATTGTTACGTGCGATGAAAAATGGATTCTGTTTGACAATCGAAAGCGCTCAGCAAGTTGGTTAGACCCTGGTTCAGCACCAAAGCAATGCCCTAAACCAAAAATGACCCCTAAAAAGGTGATGGTCACTGTTTGGTGGTCTAGTGCGGGTGTGATTTACCACAGCTTTTTACAAAACGGCATGAGCATCAATGCAGATGTGTACTGTGAAGAACTGGAGAGAATAATGGAGAAGCTTGCACATCTGCAACCAGCTTTGCTCAATCGGTCGTCCCCACTGCTCCTTCACTACAACGCGCGACCCCATACTGCGCAACAGACAGTCTCCAAGCTGCAAGAGCTGGGGTTGGAAGCTCTCCCTCATCCGCCATACTCACCAGACCTTGCACCTGCCGACTATTCCCTTTTTCAAAATTTAGACAACTTTTTAGTCGGTAAAAAATTTAATTCCCGAGAGGCAGTACAAAATGCCTTTGAAGAGTTTGTTGCCCCCCGTCCAGCTGATTTTTACAAGAAGGGCATCAATAAACTGCCAATGCGTTGGCAAAGATGCGTCGATTGCATGGGTGATTACTTCGAATAACAGAAATAAAAAAGTTTGAAAAAATAAGTACTTTCACTTATTGCATACAAAACGGCAATTTCATAGGTAAAGACCTATTAATTTCCCCCCGTTTTTACAACATTCTTAATTGGTGCTCCGCTCCTATTGGAATTAGCGTGATGATATATAGCCTATAGCCTTCTTCGATAAATGTACTATCCAAAACTGAAAGAATTTTTCAAATCGGACCAAGCGGTTCCTGAGATTAGCGCGTTCAAACAAACAAAAAAACTCTTTAGCTTTATAATATTATTATAGAAGTATAGATTTAGAACAAAACAATTAACAAAATGCAATTCTCAAGTTAAACCGAGCTTATAGTTATTATGTCTAATTAGAATTACTATCATAACTTTTTCGAGAAAATTGTTTTATACTTTTTTATATATATACTTTGTTTGTTTACCTTAAAAGTGATAACTACCGTCTTTTATTTACTATGTGTGTTTATCACATAGTATATAAAAGATAGATTTTATTGACGTCAATTCGTTCGTGGCACGTTCCCTATCTTAATGTTTGTTGTTTTTAAAATTTGAAACCATTTACGCTTCCTATTTGAAATGTAATAAGTTTAACAATGTTCACAATTATCTTCATTGCTCAGTGCTAAGTGACTACCGCTTAGACTTTTGTAATTGTTCGTTTGAATTCTTTTTGGCTTAGCACCGACTTCAAACAAATTTTAGGTACCTACTAGCACACATTATAATTCTACTATTTAAATGAATAAAGGATTAGTCCATTGAGATGTTACATTTTTTAGGCCTTACCTTGCGTTTACGTTTACCTTGAATTAGAAACCTCGTTTGCATAAAGGCCCGTATTCACTTTGATTAGTGCGAGTGCAGGCGTGAAGTGAGGTGATCAATGATTGGTAGAAAATACGCGTGGATGGCGAATTCGCGGTCCACACGAACTTTCCTCTAATCACCAATCACCCGCACTAAGCACCTGCACTCGCACTACGCAAAGTGAATACAGGCCTTAAGCAAAGTGAATACAGGCCAGTCACTAAAGAACAATCCTATAGCGATATACATAGTCACACGTTAGATCTTAAACTAGAGCACCTGTCAACACTTTCAAAGTGCAATTTTCAAAGTACACAAATCCGTATTATGATTGCAAACCTATTTAGTAGTGATTAGTATTAATTAGGTCGCATGGTCGGATTACCATTAACCATTAACCGCAGACATGTTTGACACACGTAGGTGATAAACGCAGTTATATTGTGGTGAGCGCTATTTAAGCACTAATGTTGTTGTCGCTTAATATAATATTCCTGCGGTTTACTGTAATTTATACTAAGTATAAAAGTAATTAAGCAAGAAATGTATGAATGGGAAAGCCTTTTTCCAAACAAGCGTTTTTCTATCTGGCAAACGGTACACTTAATATAATATGCCTGTCCATTCAAAATAAACAAAAATAGCACTCGGGGACTGCCGTGGTAAAGCTATTGCATAGAATTTTTTATCAACTTATGCAATTATAATTATTTATCTATTTTTTATTTTTGCAGTTTTTTTTTTCTTTGAACATGTATACTTACGAGGCCAAAATGCGGTAAGTGTGGCATTATAAAGATATGATAGATATCTATACACCTATATACTTTCTAACAAACAGCTGCTTACGTATTCGTCCGATTTCGGAGCAGCTCGTCTCGATCCGTGCGAGCTTCGGGTGTTAGGTTTTATTTTCGTTACGGAATTTCTTGATTCGGTCACCGCGCTCAAAGCCCGCGATAAAAGCTTTTCAATCCACAATTTTAAATTTCCTACAAAACGCTACAAAAAAAGACTTTCAGTAAAGTAACTGCAACAAAAAGAAATCAAGTGACCTCCATAGTTTTCAAGTTTCAACATAACTTGTTACAATTATTTTTTTATAATTCAATAAGCTTCGCATCTCAATAAGATTTTTTGATTTTGAAATAATTGGCTGATGTTTCGAATACAGAGTACCTGCAAAAAACTTACTACTTTTTTAACTTAGGTTATTCTATCCAAAAAGATAGTTCCGGAAAAATAACCGCTTATTATATTAACCTGTACAAAAATAGTTCCAATACACGAGGACTTTGGTCAAGGACAGGGTCATCAGAAATTCAAATTGCCTATAAATTTAAAATTCTATGTGAATAGCAAGGCGAAAAAAATATTATCATTGGGTTCAATGCACTTTATCCCATTTGATGGCCGCGTTCATATACTATTGACATCATATGAAAAATATTATGAATTCGGAATGTATTTCTTATAAGATGCAGCGCATTAACTTGTCAATATATCTACCTAAACGTTATTTACACTACTAATATTGATCTATGTACTTAATAAACAGTACTTGACTTGTATTTACTTGACCAACAATATTATCTAAGCACATTTACTGACATTTAGTAATAAAAGACTTGTTATTTATCTAAAAGGATCATGTAGGTATGAGTATATCCGGTCGATGGCGCTGTATGGTGCACCGGTGTGGGTGGCGACTCTGACTGCCCTAAATAAGGCCCGCCTCTGGCGGCCTCAGAGGGTATTGGCAGTCAGAGCCATACGCGGATACCGCACGGTGTCGACCGAGGCGGCGTGCGCCTTGGCCGGAACACCCCCGTGGGATTTGGAGGCGGAAGTGCTCGCCGAAGTTTATCGACTGGTGGCTGGATATCGGGCGGAGTATGGCTATCGCCCTCCGCCCGAAGAGGTACGCGAATGGCGTGAAGCCGCTCGTCGAGCCACTATGGACAGATGGTCGTTCCAGCTGGAGACTCCACGCGCTGGCTTTGCCGCCGTGGAGGCTCTCCAGCCGGTCATCCTCGAGTGGGCAGGGCGGCAGCACGGGACCCTTTCCTTCCGACTGACGCAGGTCCTTTTCGGGCACGGTTGCTTCGGGAAGTACCTGCACTCGGTCGCTAGGAGGGAATTGAGTCCCGCCTGCCACCACTGCCCGCGATTTGCCCCGCTTGGGCGTCGCAGCGCCGGGCCCTCACTGCAGTCATCGGAGGAGATCTCTCGCTACCGGCCGTCATACGCTCCATGGCCGGTAGCGACAGCAGTTTTACCGCGGTCGCAACCTTCTGCGAAGATGTAATCTCGCAGAAGGAGGTGGCGGAGAAGGCCCGGGAGGATGATATCCACTCGGACCCAATCCGCCGCCGGCAAACCGGGCGGCGGAGGCGCGCCTATCTGCGCCTCATGCCGCCCTGAGTGTGGCCGCGGATGGTCGGGACGGGTTTTCCCCTCCATCCGCTCTAGTGGCCACCCGCGAGGGGGCGACGTACGCGTGTGCCGTACGTCGCCTACTTAGATAGTCCATCAGGTGACGGTGCCCGCTTCTGTGCGGGCAAGCGCTGGGAGGGGTCCGGATGTGTTAATATCAGCAGTTCCCGGATTCCTCCCTTCACAGGCGCAGAGTGGCACACCGTGTGGTTTTAGTCGGTTCGAGTCCGACACACCGCCCCGCCGTAAACCCCGGTGGGGTGACGGTCCGATGGGACTTCCACACGTTAAAAAAAAAAAAAAAGGTATGAGTATATCCAAAGACATGACAACAAATCTTAAAGAAACAGAGAAAAGAACCAACCACTGGTTATATACTTGTAAAATTTTAAAAAAAGTAAGATAAAGTTTTGTAAGATTTTTTTGTAAGCCTAGCTTTGTGAGTCGTTAGTAATAGATAAAACCTACGTGCTTAATTGTTGCAAACATGTATACCTCCTTTTAAAGGCTGTTGATGTGATGGTACTCATCAAACTATACATACTACAAACATTGGGTGTGTTGGTTAGAATGGAGTTGGAACATAAATTACAGCGGATAAAAAAAGAGAAGACAATAGAAATTTAATAAAGAAACATAACAGAGAATTAAAAAGATGAGGAAATTACAAAACTAAAACGAGCATTGTTTTTGGAATGACTAAGAAAGTTTAACAGTCAATAAAGAACATTGGGCCATAAAGAAAGCAGATCATTTGCAAAAAAGGTAGGTACCAAACGACACACCTTTTGACATTTAAAAGCAATGTTATTAAGGTAAATACTAAATTGAATTTATCTCATAGCAAATTAAAAAATGTACCTGGGCATTTCCGCCTAACTGCACTTTTTGGCGGATTGAGAAAAAGTGTCAGATATTTGTTAAAAACAAGATGTAACGGATTACCACAGTCATCACAAATATCCCATTTTGTGTGTGCACAAATTTCGTCAATTCGTTTCGTTGTTATTCATCATTTAAAAAACGGTAAAGACACAAAATCTCCGGTGAAGACAAAAATAAGTTAAATTAAATTGAATAACTCTAATTTAGTAGAAAATCAAGAAATAAGTAGTTTTCACTCCCTTATTTACTTTTAAGATCTATAATAAAATACGATAATGAACGAACGGTAAGGACATACGTTATACGGTAATGACCGTTAATATTCAGTTCAGTTTCAATTACTATTTCATAGTCTCAGACAATATGACAACACATAAATTCGAATAAAACAAAAGAACATCAATCAACTCCTTTATTGTAAATAATTCGTAATAAAAAAACTCCTACATTAGTGATAGGTATCAGTCTTAATTGGTATAAAATCCTTCATTAGTGATAGGTATCAGTCTTAATTGGTATAAAATCCTCTTAATCACAGAATTGGTTTAATTTTTATAATTATGTCGTAGAAAACAGATCAATTTTAACTTTTACATAATAATTAAGATCCTTTTATGTTCACTAACCAAACTCTACATTTAAGTAAAAAAAACGTTAAACAAAAATGATCAATCGTACAAAATAATAAAAAATCTTTACCTATCTAATTTGTATTATGTAATGATATTATTAATCACAATATCTAAAAATTTGGTCGATCAAGGTCACACAGATTTATTAATGTATGAAATCAATATTTTCAAAATGAAAGTTAAGTTTGGCATCAATGCTTGGTTCAGGCAGGACTGCTTTGATACAGTTCATGGAAATCACCTCCCTCTTTCGTAACTTTGGCCAACCAAATCCACCTGGCACTTTTTTAAGAACTGATATTGATACATTATCACCATATATTCCAATTACTCGACCTATCTGATGCTTTTTAGCCCTGTCTATCTTTTTAATTAAAACCCAATCAGCGACATTAATATGCAACAATTCACCACTTGTACTCGATTTATGAAGTTGTTCAACATTTTCTTTAAAAGTTTCTAGACTACCAAGGCTGGTTGCAGGCACTAATTCATCAAAATCAAGAAAGGTAGACAGGCAAGAATTAGATGTTGATGGGGTACTTAGTGTAACAGGATCAATATTAGATAATTCAGTAAAAACAGTATTAAATTGCGATTCATCAGGGGTAGTGGCCACCGTCAGACAAATAGGAATATTAGCGCACAAATTTCTCGCATTGGCTAATGTTGTAACCTCGACCGTATCTGTCACATCAGGTACGGAACCCTAGATGTGCACCGTGTTCGCAAGGAACATTCGCCTCGCAGATAAAACAACTGAATTTTCTGAATGTAAGATTTTGACCACTAAAGATATCCCATAAAACTTGATGCACATCAAGAGTACCTTTAAAGGTTGGTAAACAAAGGGGTAAGCTGTTTGATTTTGCAATAATGAAGGGATCATCAACAACCTCTATTTTTACATTAGAGATGTTTTGCTTTAAAATATTATAAAAATCGTTGAAGTTACCAATATCTTGACCAAAGTTAACGAGCTTGTCCGCTGTTGTTTTAAGGACGGCACCTACTCCATCTGCTGCTCCTTTTCCATGGCCGGCCTCACTATAATTCCAAGATAACTTATTTAAAAATCCCATATAGTCTTTGTGTATTTGTGTCATTATCCAAAAAATATTTTAGTTTCGATATTGGCTACTTGGAGAGTCTGTAAAAATATGTATTGAGTCGACATTTGTGTTCATCTGGTAAATATAGTCAAGTATAGGTTTAAGATGTGCCCACACTGCAGCAGCATCATGACGCACGTTAGTGCTAATGGAACAAAAAGATTTCGTTATCTTTTGACCACTCAATTCTTCATAGAGATATAATACCGAAGTATGCAGGGCAACTTGACGGCGACTACCGCCAAAATGCATCGACTGGACTTCTTCGTGATATTTTAATTCATAATTTTCTGACCAATCCATGTGGATAATCGCTTCATTACTACGTAGCAAATCTTTTAAGTTTTTCATTTCTTTATACTGTTTCTCAATGTTAAAACAATGTTTCAAAAATCGTTTGGAATTATTTCGTAATTTGTCGATGAGATCTATAGGTTTCGCTTTTTCTTTTTTCTTCGTAGTTATGATTTTAACTTTACAAGTACCGTAAATAGGCTCCTTAACTTTACACCAGTAACTGAATTCTACTACATTTTGATTGTTGAACTCGTTACAAATTATTTCTTTTTCTTGGCATCCTTCACACATTCTTAATAAGCAGTTATCAGCTTTTGGTGAACAGCACAGAGAATTTATAAAATCGTAGTCATTTTTTTCCTTCACAATTTTTGCCGTATGTAGAGCCTCAACTAATAACTTAATATTGACGTGAGTTTGACATGAACATGTTTCCCGGTTATTCATTTTTGGAAAAACTACCCAAAACGGTCTATATTTGCAAAAGGTTGAGTAACTAATTTTTATTTCACTGGTGGTGATAAATTTATTGTAGAGGTTCTTCAAACTCATCATTAAGTATCTTTTTGTCTTCTTAATTCCCTGTCTCGTTATGAATTCTTTTTTTCCAGCTGCTTGTCTGCTATTAGTGTCCTCTTCATAAAAATTGTGAACCTCTTTAATAATAGTTGTAAAATGTATTTTGAACTGCTTATTTGGACTTTGGCTGTTTTTATCTTTTCTTAATCTATGTAACTTCACTCTGTATCTACTGTTAATAATTTTAAGCCTTTGGATTTTCTGTTCTTTAAACCTTAACTTGTTTCTAAGATGCACTATAAATCTTTTTAACCTTGACAATGGGCTATTAATTTGAGGATCTTGATTATCGTTTAAGTCTTCCAGTGGATCTTTTTCTTGAATTCTTGGGTTAACCTCTTCATCTGGCTCCATATTTACTTCTTGTATCGTGGAGTTTTCCTTATTCTTACGCCTATAACTTCTCTTATTAATTTTCCATTGCTTTCGTTTCGCTCTCTTTTCCCTATCTGTCATTTCTGTAATGTTTTTTAACTTTTTGGTTTCTCTTCGTCTTCGATAACGTTCTCTTTCTTTTTTTAAAAATTCTGCATATTTTTCGGGTTCGTTAAGTTTAATAAATTCATAATGGTTTCTTTTACTAACATTCTTCTTTTCTTTACTTAATCCTGAACTTAACTTCGGCATTTTTCCCAATTTACTGAAAAAAAAAAACAGGCACTAATCTTAAAACTAAAAAGCAACGCCGGTTATAACAGGGAAACGCTAATAAAAAGGAAATTGAAAAAAGTTATTTTTAAAAACAAAAAAAAATCTCTAAAAGAAATATAGTAGTAGTTGAGTATATTTTGGACGAAAACCGATAATTCAAAATAAAAAAATTGGGCTATTTAGTGACATAGTGTAAGCATCTTCTGCATATACTAGGCTATATCGCGGTCCTGTACAAATATACCTTATTTACCAGAAACCGAAAGCAAACTTGGCTGTATGAAGTCATTACCGTAACCTGAATGTCCTTACCGTAGCCTGTAAAGTCACACGGTGAGGACAGTAGGGGTAAGGACATTTTGAACATTTTCCAACATTAGGTGCTTTAATTACAACTGGACAGTTTCCAATTATCATGCAGGGATTAACTGCACCTTTTTACATAATTTCACACAGCAAATAACAAAATAAAGAGCTTACTTACTTGTTTAAATAGCTTATTGATGGTAGGGACACTTTTTATAAGTTCGTGGAAGAACGCGTGCCACACCGGTAATTAGAGACACAGCCAAAATTCACAGTGGTTCTCGGCACACTGACGGCGTACGCGTCGCAACACGTCACTCAAGATGGAGGACGGGTGCGTTCAAAACACACAAACTAACATTTTGTGATGAATTTGGTAAGGACTGATTTTTGACATCCCTTTATATTACAATAAAAAGAACATATATGTACATAATATAATAATATAATTTTTTAACCGTATATAGGCAGGGGTCATACGAATATAGAAATGTCAATTTGAAGACAATTTGACACGAAATATTGGAATAAATTATTAATTAACGCCGAAAATGCAGTTTGTTACATCGCATTTTGGTGTCTACAAATCTGGAAATTAATATTTTTAGGATATGCCGGACCTTTATAAATACTAATAGTTATAGTAATCATTAGAAAGACAGTTATTAATGTAATTAAATGTTTAAAACATCAAAATAGCGAGAAAATTAGGTGCTAGGTAGCTGTTACTGTTTTTTTTGCTATTGGCGGAAATGCCCACCTACATAAACTTTTGCCTTGCTTTTAGGCGATTTCATTAAATAATAAATTAATAATAGAAAGCTAAGCACATAATTTGGCATTTATAGTTTTACATTTCTTTCTGTTCATGATATGCTTATAAGTAATTTTCTGTTAAAGGTTTTCTATATTATTCAAGTATTTTTTTTGCGATTAAATCTGTTCAAATCCGAAACTGATTTTGGTGAAACCATAAAGGCGATAGTAAATTTGTCAGATTCATGGCCTAAACGTAAACTGTCGAAATGTGTAGTAAATTCAGAATAATTGTTACCGCAATGAATTCCTTGCTGCGTAGCTTCAAAATTCATAATAATTAGAGTAGTGTGTTCTAAAACTCAAACGCCATCCATACCGCAGATGGCACATGTAATTTACATAAGTATATTAATAACAAGCCCGCTTCGTAACAAGTTTGGCCGGATTAGTATGACGCCGAGTTCATATGAGCCTCACAAACATGATGTCATCGCCAACACACATACATAACTTACTTAAAAACCTCGAACGATGTTACTCATGTGTGAGTAAATGAGAGTTATCTAAACACCACACATTCAAATTAATTCTATAGACAGCAGGAAAGTTCCATGGCGGCAGAATGTAATGTATAATATTATAAATTTAAAACAACCTTGCTTTGGCATCCCTTACTGACTATGGAATAGATGGTGTCTGTGCCTATTATAAAAGGAAATGAATCGCAGAGCTAAGCCAAAATCCAGTTAGGTATCCGAAAAAAAATTGTCAACAAGTTTTTGTACAACGTAATAAAAACATCAGATAATCGTTCTTTCAGTCGACCACAATTCGTTTTCGGTCAAGGATAATTGCTAGTGAATTAAAAAAGTTTGAATGGATGAAGTGAAATATTGAGCCAGGTTCGAAATTAGCTTTTTTATTAGCAGGCAGTACACGGAACAGTTTAAGAGATCTGTAAATGAATCTATTCACGAGATAGTAAAGCAAGTATTTAAACCTGCAAAATCAAGAAGGTCTTTGGTTCGAAAGACCAGGTGACTCAGTTTGCTTTTCGAGTATGTCGTTTTATTTGGTGTGAATGGAACGAATCAATACAATAATCAAACAATTGTAGATGGCAACAAAATTTGATAAACAAGCTAATGCAAATCTCAGTCTCTTATAAGGGACCCAACATTTTCTTAAAAATCAGTACCTATTTTAAGAAATTCGTACTACTCGTATATATCTCCAGAAGACCGGGAATATAGCCACCAAACACAAATAATACTTAGAGCCGTATAAAAGTGTATGACACTGTAATATTTTCATTTTTGTGTACACTAAGATATCATAACATGTAGATGGCCGATAGCATCCTACGCAAGACGCCGATAACCTGGAATAACGTGCGGTTACTGATAGCGATTAGTGTTTTGAAAACATACTGGTTACGTAAATTAAAGTTATTATTTAAAATCGTAACAATAATAATAGAAATATGATAATATTATTTGTTAAATGAGAATTGGACGTAGTGTTCCGGAAGGAATGCTCAAGGTTTTTGGACTAGTGCTGTATTTGTGAAGTTAATACTGTCTGATATAAATTAAAGATTGCAAGGTGTATTTTTATCATTTCATATTATGAAAACAATATTTGAGAATAAAATAAGCAAGCAAAGCAATCTAACAGCTGTAAACGTTAACCGGTATCGCAACCAATAGCATTATTGCTGCAATGGAGCCACTGACAGAAATCATCAATACACATGATTACACCAATTTTTCCAAGCATTCACGATAAATAGTCATCCTATTGTTTCATCGAAAACAAAAAAAATATGGTGAGATGTGGAAAAATTTGTCTCGGGAAGCGATCGATGATGCGGATAAGACCTAGTCTATATAAATAAAAGCGTTATACCACTCACTTATTAATCACGAAATCTCAGAAACTATAATACCTACAAACATGAAATTTGGTAGATAGGTACCTTATAGCGTGTAGACATCCGCTAAGAACGGATTTTACTAAACTCCACCCCTAAGCGGGTAAATCAGGGGATGAAAGTCTGCGTGAGCGAAGCTGCGTGCAAAAGCTAGTGTTATTATAAACAAGGATAGTGGTGCAAATTTAAGAAGGTTGATGATACTTTTACTCATAGCTATCTACCTGATAATATCATTTCAATATTGTAAACACTATTTTTGATTATTTAAACCACAAAAATCAAATATTATAGTAAAAGATTCGCAACCAATAACGTGCAAAATAACAGGCTTTAACATCGCCATTGTATAAGATTTTTACGAGAAACATCTAGAAACAAGATTCAGCTAATAGCGTTCATTAAAATGCAATACCTACTAATGCAAATTAATCTTCAAGAATAGCTATCAATAAAACAGCATTGAACATTAAACAATCAGTAAACAGTAGGTATTATATAAGTATTGATAACTATATTGTAGTAGTTACGTTGTAAAACACTTCATGACCTTCATCGAGCATAACTAGCAATACCTACCTACCTATATTTGCAAGTATGCTGTAGCGAATGTACCAGTTTCAATGTGTCTGCCTCTGTTACGTATATAAACAAACTTGAGTAAACTCATCTATGGATACAATATACCTACAAATATATTTACTGTACAACGATAACGATTTGGCTTCCTTTTTAACTTCCGCCGACGCATAAAGATGTGTTGGTTTAACGTGGATATTATTATATTTGTATGTTTGTCTATGGTAAGACTACTGGAAAATGTATGGACGGCTTTGGAATTAGAGGTTTTTTGGGTAGAAATCTTGTAAGGTAGCTGCACCGAATTACACACAGACAAAATGGTCTAAGATCCGGCTGCAGAATCTATACGTTCATGACGTCGATAGTCAAACTCAAATTACTACATTCATTTTTTTATAGAACCGTTAGCGAAAAAGTGCCGTTAGCGACATTTTTTTTTATTAAAAATATTTGCGGGCACATTTTGACTGGCAACCTGTAACCAATGTATGTACCTTTTCAAAAATGAATGTAGAAATTTGAGTTTGAGAATCTACGTGACGAACGTAGGTATAGATTCTGGAGCCGAATCTCAGACTAAAACGATTATGATCGTGATCTGCACAACATTTGTCCTGGGTGGGAACCGAACCCACTAACTCACTGTCGTTTTAATCATTACTTTTTTGAGTAAAGCAGGAAACATTGGTGAATTTATTTATAATGACGATTTAATATTAAATCTGAAACTATGTTAATTAATAATAATATTAAAGCAATGATTCATTCTGAAACGGAAGCGAACAATTCCGAGTGAAGTGGGATCATATTCACTGTTTGTTAATTAATGTACTAGGAAGTTTCTTCAAGTTTCCACTTCCCAACTTGTGTGTATAAACATTTTCTGTTGGGTTTAGTTTGTAGGCACGTCTACTCCTTACTAATATTGATTAATAATTAATATGCATATTAGGTAGAACTTTGTAACTAAATACTAGGAATACCGCAGGCGACAGTTCATTCCACAGTTTTGTTGTGCGAGGCAGAAAGAAAAGCGCACAGTCGTAGACTGCCAACCATCTTAATGATGGGAATGAAACTGCTTTCATGTAGGACGATGGCAGAAAGAGGCAGCAGGGATCAGTTCGAACAAGTTGAGCAGTTGAGCAATTTTATTTTACGTAGCTGAAATTTAATGGATAAGCGGGTCACGCTTAACCATGCCGTTTCAGTAGTTTTCTCATTGATGGGTATGTACTAGGTATAAATATAGGTAAAAATTAAAAAAAATAAAAACAATAGATAGGCAACAACAGATACCTGATGTAGGCATTATGCATTCCCCGCGTGAAAAAAAAAAAAACAAAAAACCAGATGTAATTAGGATTTAGATTAACGCAAAAGTTATGTTCATCCCGTAGAACAACTAAGAAAAGTATTAAAAAAACACAAATTATAAAAACTATTAAATATTTCGGACATTTCACACATATCGCTAACCGACCGTCGTCCCAAACTAAGCAAGCAGAGCTTGTACTATGGGTACTAGACAACTGCTATAAATATGTGTAGATATAATTGTTTTTGTAATACATACATATTATACATAGAAAACAAAGAAATTTGCTTTAAAGATGAGCACATTTATTTTATAACTAGCTGCCCCACGCAACCTCGTTTGCGTCTCCTATTGCCCATAGCGTGATAAATTTTCCCCCGTTTTTGAAACATTCTTCATTGGTGCTCCGCTCCTTTTGGTCTTAGCGTAATGATATATAGCCTAAAGCCTTCCTCGATAAATGTACTATCCAACACTGAAAGAATTTATCAAATCGGACCAGCGGTTCCTGAGATTAGCGCGTTCAAACAAACAAATTCTTCAGCTTTATATATTAGTATAGATTGTTTATTTGATATTCTAATTGCGTTATTACATCAAGAAGATTAAATAATAAAATTGTTATGTGGAATTAAATGCAGTAAGTGGTAAGTACACAATAATACCTGTAGTGGACCAAGAGCTACTGAACCTTTCGACTAACGGTGTGTCTGTAAGGCTAGAAACTCTTGTAGTGATGAATCATAACGTGCTAATTACGGTAAACCTTACAGACACACCGTTAGTCGAAAGGTTCAGTAGCTCTCTTACTATAGGTAGTTATACCATCAATGTGGGTAAACGTGTATTTTAAGAATATTTTGATCTCTGACCAATACACATATCAGTTAAATCTAATATGTTATCTAATGTCTAGGAGTCTAAAGCAATACCAGGCCTCCGTCACTCCATGTACTTGCGCGCTATAAGTGCCTACCGCCCAGCCGAGCGGTCTCGGTCCGCCGGCGGATCAAATTCAGTGCGGTTTTCGCAAGCGAAGCGCGCGCACGCCGTTCAATTTTAATAGTGTTGTTCGTTCGTACGCGTATTACGATGCCGTGTGATGCCTTATGTGCTGTAGATGGGTGTAAATCAAGCAAAAGAAGGGATAAACACCTAACATTTTTCCATTTACCTGTCAATTAATGAATGAAGAAAGGTTTAATAATTTCTTCTTTGATGTCGGTGCTTTTTCGATTCGTAATTACTAGCTGTTAGCACTAACATAAAAAAAAAACAAATTATTTCTTACGGCTTAGTGCTTTATTTGAAGTCGGTTCTCTTCTTTAAGGCTTTTTTTTTCATTTCTAGTGAACATCTCCGAAGATCATCATCAAACTAAGATGTATTATACTTATTTTAAAACTTTCTCCTAAATGTAACAAATCCTTTTCTGAAAACCGCATCGATATCGGTTTAGCCAAACGCGAGATTATCACGCACAAACATACATACCTACAAACCATACAAGTCAAACATCTCAGTTTGGCCTGTATGTCTGATCACCTCCTTTTTTTTAAGTTGGTTAAATATTTTATAAATGATAAATTTTTTAACTGCCACATAAAAGTCAGAACATATTAACAGTTCTCAATAACATAGATAAAAAGTTATGTTAATTTAATTTTATCGAAGAGGCAGCCCTGCGATTACTGTGGAATCGCGCGGTGCGAAGCAATCACTGCTGTACGCTTGAGCATTTAGGCGCATTTTAGCATACAGTGGTTGTTGACGCGAGGGAGTAGGCAATTATCGTAATAGGTATTGGAAATTTTCTACTGAGTGAAGTATCTGTTACGTAGTAACTATTCAGTAATCTGTGGCAATACTGTTTGAACGAAAAGCAAAAAAGCCTTAATGCCTAAATACTTAAGACAATCGTGCAATCGTCGTAGCTTACATAAAACATTTTAGTTGCTTTTATATATTTCTGAGTATTAAAATACATCCGTGTCACTACGAATAATCATCACTTGATCACGCCAGTCTAGAAAATAATTATTTTCAAAAAATATTACGGCACCTTCCGAAACCGTTTCAGTGAAATCTAGAAGTTACAAGATTCTGTTTGCATCAAGAAAGGTGATTCACAGCAATCATGAGTCATTATAGGTTTATTGTGAAAACGGTATACGTTTACCAAGTTATGTAACTTAAAAGTAGATTTGAGCACTGAAATAAAAAAGTAGTTATGTATTTGAAATTAATTAGAAATATCATACCTGATGGTCAAGAATTATGTTATAATGAGTGCTAAGCCAGGGAAGGGGTCTTGGGTTCGATCTCCACCTAGGGTAAATAATTTATGTGATGAGCATGTTCATTTTTACCTGAATACGGCGAAGCCAAAAGGAAGGGTAGATAATAGTTTTGGCAAACTATTATATATGTATGTTTGTATGATCCATCATAGCGCCTAAACTACTAAAACGATTTTAATTAATGAGGGTATAATAGATTCGTAAAAATAGCTCAGATGAGGCTATATAAATTTTATCAAAAGTTTTTATGTGGTCGGTTTTTTAAACATTTTCTTGTTCCTGTTTCTGGGAGTCAGAGGACCGTGTGTAAGATGTGTCAGGTTATTAGTATAGCCATTATAGGTATATTAGCAAAGACTAGAGATAACACACATGCAAACTTCAAGTAATTAATCAATAAAGCCCGCAAAGTTTATCTTCAAACAAATGGTGTTGGTAAATGATTTTAATGGTCAACAAAGATTGAACGAAGGTGAACTTGGTTATGTCACCATCGGTAAACTTCACGCTGCCGTGATTTTAACGATATCTAGATACGAAAATATACTTGAAAGGACGAACATGACCACACAACGAGGGAGACATTTCTGCTATTAACCGACTTCAAAAAGGAGGAGGTTCTCAATTCGACCGTATATATGTTTTTTGTTATGTGTGTTCGCGGATAACTTCGTCGTTTATGAAACGATTTTGATGATTCTTTTTTTTTTTGAAAGGAGATATCCCAACGGTGGTACAGACATGATAAGGACACTAAGATCTGGTGATAGCATACAAGAGAAATCGAGTCGAACCTTGAAGTCGGTTTTTGTTTTTATTAAAATTTTACTTGATTTTCCATGCATGCACGCCACTGTAGATAATAGTACTGTAATGATATACAACTTTCAGATTAAGATGGCTAGCTGAGCCAGCCTAGTTCTTTCAAGATTAACAAAATAGTCTTGGAGCATTCGTATGCTGGTTCAGCTAGAAGTTTCGGACACATTACTGGTGATTAGTGTTGGATTTATGATGATGGTCAATGGCCATGCTGGCCAAAAGTGAGACAAATATGAAACCGGGAACGTAAAAAGCCCCTATTCAGTGCCTGTAAAGTCGATCCAGCTGATGGAACAACGACCCGAAGAAGATAAATTTGATGGAGTGCGTTAAGAATGGAAACCGGGTGCTGCTATGGCACACATTCTCGGAGAGGCCTTTATCCAAAAGAAGTAAATGTTAGGTATACAACGGACTGCCTAATTGTTAAGACTGAATATTATGCAAGTTAGACGTTGTGAGATCTCAAACAGTACAATTTTGTACATAATACTACTAGCGACCCGCCCCGGCTTCGCGCGGGTAGATTTCAGATGCTCGACGACACGATTTGTGCATTTTAAATCTGTAATATCTTCGAATATATTCATTTAAATTAGATACTGTTAAGGGCCATTTTGATCTATATTAAATGCACAATGTATTTAATAAACTTAAATTTAATTGTATAAGGATTCATTCTGTATTGCATAAAATCACTTCGTAAATAAGCCATTATTTCTCGTAAAAAGAAAGGAATAAAAAATGGTTGTTGTGGGTTATCCCTAAGAGATAGACATATACCGTCGCGGACTTTTCTGTAGTACTTTTTATGGTGTACAATACTGTAGTACATTATTTTGATCTATCTCGTATGGTGCAACCAGGGTTTGCAATGTAAGCGCAAAAAAATGTGTTTATTTGCTACATCCCATTAGAAACCTCGAAAATTAACAGTGTTTCCATACTATATTATGCATTTATTATACACTAGCTGACCCACGCAACCTCGTTTGCGTCTCCTATTGCCCGTAGCGTGATATTTTTCCCCCGTTTTTGAAACATTTTTCATTGGTGCTCCGCTCCTATTGGTGGTAGCGTGATGATATATAGCCTATAGCCTTCCTCGATAAATGTACTATCCAACACTGAAAGATTTTTTTTTATCGGAGCAGCGGTTCCTGAGATTAGCGCGTTCAAACAAACAAACAAACAAACAAACAAACTCTTCAGCTTTATATAATAGTATAGATAAAAACCTTCCTCTTGAATCACTCTATCTATTATAGAAACCCGCATCAAAATCCGTTCCGTAGTTTTAAAGATTTAAGCATACATAGGGATATAGGGACAGAGAAAGCGACTTTGTTAACCGACTTTCAAAAAGGAGGAGGTTCTATGTTCCACTGTATGTATTTTTTTTTTTTATACTATGCAGTGATAATTATTATAAATGTAAATGTAAGTTTGTTTGTTACGCTTTCACGCGAAAACTACTTAACTGATCATCATGAAATTTTGTACTCATATTCTTGAAGGTATTAGAACTAACATAAGATACTTTTTATTAAATGCGAGCGAAGCCGCGGGCGAAAGCTAGTCAACTTATATAAACAAAAGATTCTAGACATCAGCGATGTTCAATGCCACGCTACTGACTACACTTGGATACTCGTATGACTCATGTGTGATCTAATTAGTTCGTTCCGTCGCATTGTCTACGCGGTTCTTGTAAATCGAGATCGATGTTTTACTGTTTACTGACTTTCGACACTGTCTATCGCACTTGGGTTCTTCTATCACTTCTACCAAATATGAAATGATGTAATGTGTAGAAGACAATTTTTTTTATAAAAGGATGACGTACACTGCGTTAATAAAACATTGGTAAATAATTCAACTTGTGTTATACAGTGCATATGGAGGAACTGTAAATACATCATTCAATGGACTAATTGAATTATAGGTTGTTGTAATGCGTACATGCCGTTCCTGCGCTTACGATTTAGACATGATTAAATTAAATTTATTTAAAAAATAACACAGCCGTAATAATAGATTGCATTCGAATTATTCATATATCCCTAATACATATATGTATGCAATTAATTTATGATTATTGACACTGCTGGTCTTAACCGTGTTGTCAGTGTCACCGAACTACGAATGAAATAACCAAATGTTCGTTTTGCACGCATGCTAGTATGTAAAAGTTGGGCCATTTATTTCAGTTGTACGACTGTACAACTGTAGGACGACACACTATCTAAATAGCCATATCGAAAATGTGTGGTATGGAAAATGAAACCGCCAAGTGAATTCGAATTAGGATTTTTGAGGACTGTTTGAGAAGGCTGTCCTCTGTAAAATTTATGTTAGCCGCGATTCCACCTGCGTGTTTGTAGGTTATCACGGTAATGAGTAGCCTATGTCCTTCCTCAAGAGTTAAAGTATTTCCATGCTAAATTACATTGAAATCGGTGCAGCGTTTAAACACGAAAACGTAAAAGACAGACACAATTACTTTCGATTTTATAATATCCGTATGGATTAAGGTATGTTACGCTTTGCTGGTGCTATGTTTTATGATATGCACATAAGTAGACTGCAATTGTTGACATAGAAGTGTAAAAAATACATAATCATAAATATATGTACTAATATCTTGGCTGTATAAGTCAGGGAAAGCGTTCTAGAAAACACAATATTTTCGATTGTGATAACTCATTTATCAATAAGTTTTTGGAAAGTTCCTAATCTACGATAAATAGTTAATTATGTTTCATAACAGTTTAATTCGCGTGCAAAAAAACAATATTATGAGCAATCCTTATTTGTATTACTTATATTAACTTTAGTTTTTGTATAACTATATCTGAATTGCTCCTCGGCAATTAAGATGAATTAAATTAACTTCTAGGTACGGTACTTAAAAGATCATAATAATAATGGCTTGAGATAGCTCGCTTAAGGACATTTAATCCCCAACTAGGTAGAATCTGTAAGTCAAAGTCAAAAAGATTTTATTCAAATAGGCACTTATTTTACAGGCCCTTATGAATAGTCAATATTTAATATTTAAAAATCAAGTGATTCTAGTAACCAGTTCCAAGTGCAGCCTACCCACCTCTAAAAACAAAGAGATCCTTGCGTATGCGATACTACACTCATAGAACAACAGAGTGTAAAAATAAGTTTAAACAATATTCAAAAATCTTACGAAAATGTATTGATAAAGCACAAAAAAACTACAATAAAAACATTTTACAAAACTCCACAAACATATGTAGAACTGCGTGGCAAATTATAAAGGATGATACTGACAACATTTTACCCAAACACATAATATCAGAAATTAGAGTAGATGGTAAAACAATTCAACATCCAATGGAAATAGCAAACCGATTCAATGAACATCTCATAGCATCAACCACTAGTAACATAAAAAAGACTCGCAACACAAATAAAACTAGAGCCCTGTGTAGTATATTCTTAGAACCAGTAGATTTTATAGAGGTGAAGAACATAATTATGTCCTTAAAAAATACAAAAGCCGTAGGAATTGACGAAGTGACAACTCATATACTCAAAACATGTGTTTATGAAATAGTACCCATCATTACACATTTAATTAACCTCTCTTTTGAAACAGGTGTATTTCCTGATAGTTTAAAAAATCGATAGTGAAGCCACTATACAAAAAGGCGATAAACTAGAGCTGAATAATTATAGACCCATAACGTTAATACCAATACTGTCAAAAATATTCGAAAAAGCAATGCATAAAAGGCTTACTGCGTATCTAAATAAGTTTAATTTTATAAAAGAGGAACAAAATGGATTTCAGAGAGGCAAATCAACAACACTAGCAGCCTTTCAATTAGTCTATAACGTGCTAAAAAATATTGACATTAAAAAACCTACAATAGTAATATTCTTTGACATGACGAAAGCTTTTGATAATGTCTCACATCAGCTACTTCTTGAAAAACTAGAAAATTATGGGGTTCGAGGTCTAGCACATGAATGGATTAAAAACTACCTAAAAAACCGGGAACAATGTGTAGATATTATTACAAATGAAAATTCGGTGATCACTAGGGAGAGGTCCACATTTCTATCTAATGACTATGGAGTACCCCAGGGAAGTATACTGGGACCATTGCTATTTTTAGTCTATATTAATGATCTACCTGACATAACTACACATAAATGTATTCTGTTTGCTGACGATATTTCTACCATATTGACATCCAAAACTGGTTCTAATTGTGACATTGATATAAGTAATACAATACAATTCGTAATAGAATGGTTAAATAAAAATAACTTAGATGCAAATCTCTCTAAAACTAATTTTATACAATTCCAAACACAAAACTCCAAACCAAGTCTCGGAGAAATAATATATGGGGAAAATGTGATCAAGGAGACGGAAAGCGTTAGGTTTTTAGGCTTAACATTAGACAAATATTGCAACTGGAAGACGCACGTCGATTCAGTTTGCAAGAAAGTTAATAGCTTTGTTTACGTCCTAAACCGATTAAGAAGAACAACCACACAGCAGACAGTACTTCTCGCATATCATGGTTACGTTGGTTCTGTGTTGAGATACGGTCTGTTGCTATGGGGAAATTCGGTGGATGCTACTCGGGTGTTTTTATCCCAAAAGAGGTGTATTCGCGCTATGGTAGGCATTCCTCCTTACGAGTCTTGTAAACCTTACTTTAAAAAATTTGAAATATTACCTTTGCCCTGTATGTACATTTTCGAAGTTAGTGTATTTGTAAAGAGAAACCCTGGTTTGTTTAAGAAGGCAAAGGACATATTCTCACGCAACACACGTGACGGTGAAAGGCTAGTCCTGGACTTTGTTCCCAGAACTACATTGTTCCAAAAAAACTGTTATAATATGTGTGTCAAGATATTTAATAAGTTGCCACCAACTATAAAGACATTGCCCTTATCCAAATTTAAAAAGAAATTGAAAATGTGGCTTTTGGAACAGATGTTCTACTCAGTAAATGAACACTTTAAAGAGAGATAATAACTATGAATAACATATTATCAGGTATAAATGTATTGCATGTTATTTCTATATTAATTCTATATTAATAATATTAAAATTGACCAAATTGAAAATTTGACATTGTAATTCTTGACATTCATTTCCAATTATCTTGACATGAGCTAAGTAGTATTTGTAATAAAGAAATATATATTATGTTATGATAAGCATGTACATTTAAAAAATTTGCATGTCAGAACAGACTGACGAAATATGTGATTCCTGTTAAATATCTCTTTACAACTTCTGTACCGTATTTCTGCAAATAAAATTTCATTTCATTTCATTTCATTTCATTTAGCCTTCATGGAGAAGAATCTGGCAAGAAACTCCATTGTTGCTACTTTAAAAAAAAAATGGTTTACAATTTTTTCTTTTTACTAAGAGACTTGAATGAGAACGAAGTCGAATCGAGTGTAGTATAGTAACTCTGCTAGAAAACATATATAATATTGTACAAAATATAATAATTATATACTAAAATAAAAATACAAAAAAAATACAAAATCGGTCCACAATTGACGGAATAATCGGTGAACATACATAATAAAATACATACAGTGGAACATAGAACCTCCTCCTTCTTTGAAGTCGGTTAATTAAAACACAAATTAAAACTGGACTTTAGATAGATGGCAATTTCAAATAGCTACTAGTAATTTCGCAATGCAAATAGTCGATTTATTTAAATATGTAAAAGTATTAACGAAATTCTTTGCATCACTATAAAAAAAACCCTGTAAATTGTAAAAAATATATAAATTTCTGTCTGCGTCAAAAGATACCAAATTCGTTTAGAACAAAAAAAACATAATGATCTTAATTATTATAAAAATAAATAATTCATTTACCATATTTTTTTATACTTTGAAATCCCTCCCATATAATAATAACATCAAATAAAATCAAAAATATATTTCTTGCGTTGAGATTACCATCTAACTAAGACATAAATGTAAAAATGTAAGAATTACAGAAATTTAAAAGCAAATGTTATAACGTTTCCATTTTTTTAAGTTGATTATTTTAAAGGTAAGTAGAGCCACACTGATTTCAGCACGAACGGGCCGGCTCGGCTTCGGCATAACAGAAGACCGAACCCTCGGCCTTGCACCAAAGATCAACGTAAAATGACAGCATTCGTGTCGTGTTTCGTTGGTGAGTGTGAGACCGGAGGCCCAATGATGCAGAAACATCACTAGGCCGCTATAGCGTGGGTCACCATGCTGCATTGTTACATTGTCTGCATTGGCAATGAGTATGATGACCACCACTCTTGGATTCTGTCTATGCTTTCCATCAGGCAGAGTAGAGTCACTTTGGCAGACACATACATAAAAAAAACATTTTGTGTAACACAACGTCTTATTTTCTGCAGTTATTCAAGTAGTTATTCACACTGAGCCTATAACAGTAGATAATTTCAGTAAAGAGTACCGTGGCAGTGCCATGCTTCGGCATGCATGGGCCGGCTCGAACGGAGTGATACCACGGCCTCACAGAAAACCGATGTGAAACAGCGCTTGCGCTGTGTTTCACTGAGTGAGTGAGGATACCGGAGGCCCATACCCTAACCGCTCAATACAACGCCTTCCCCATTCCCCAAAGGCCGGCAACGCACTTATCACGCCTCTGGTGTCCTTGGGCGGCGGTAATCGCTTACCATCAGGCGATACGTCAGCTCGTTTGCCCTGTATTCTATAAAAAAAAAGTATCTTTCAGCTAAAGTTCGCTGGGATAATCGATCACGAGGTCCACACGTCGCAATACACAACTTAAAACATGTAAACAAATAACGATAAAAGATAAAATATATTGCGCTGTATTTTAGTTATTTAATTTTGGTGAAATGTGATTAGATAAAGTTGAGGGTTAACGTCGGGTTAAAATTACACTGACTCTTAACAAGATTGCAGTTCTATAGTCAAAGGTTGTAAAAACCTGAACCCTAGGTCATTGATATAGATAAACTAAAAATCTTCACATCTAAACATTAATACGTGAAGTTGTATCCCTTTTAAACCAATTAAGGCGCAAAAAAAAGTATTTTATATTTTGGATATTTAAGTAGTAGTTGTGTGTAGAAGCTTAAACTTTTCAACGATATGTGCTATGAAGTTAAATTCTCTTCTTATATATAAAAATCAATTGCTGTTCGTTTGTCTCGCTAAAACTCGAAAACGGCTGGGCCAATTTAGCTGATTTTGTTTTTGAAATCTTTGTCGCAGTTCAGGGAAGGTTTAAACAGTGAAAAATTAAGAATAACTTAAAAATCCAAATGTCACGTGTACGAAGTACCGGACACAGCTAGTATTATATAAATATTTTCGGACATCTAACACACATCGCCATCTAGTCCCATGGCTAAGCAGAGCTTGTGTTATGGGTACTAGACAACTGATACAAATACATATATATATATATATTTTTAGTAAATACATACATATTATACATAGAAAACACCCAAACTCCGAAACAAATATTTGTAGATCATACAAACATTTGGTCCGACCCGGGAATCGAACCCAAGACCTCATGATCAGCAGTCGCACACGTCAACGGCTAGACCAACGAGGCAGCCAATATATATTTTGACCTGTCGTGGTACCAAAGTCCATATAAATGAAGGCTCAAGATACACTAGTAATTAACTCATTAAATAAAACAAGACATTCAAAACGGTCGAATTTCAACCACCACCTGATCTTTAATTCAGATAAAATATTACTTTTATAATAATATATTCATATTATGTAAAATAATACAATAAGACATTATTCTTACAATCAGATAATCCCTAAGATTACAGTAGCATGAATCGTTTGCAAATCTATACTTACAATAAAAATGTAACAGGTCCAATTCTGTACATAAAAGATATTTAAAAAAAAATTTTGGTAGGGCTCTCTATAATCGATACTGAAGCCAAAACTGTATTTTTCCGTAACCGTCTGTCTGTCTGTCTGTACCTTGGCCGCGCATGACGCTGAAACTACTGAATGGATTCAAATGAAGCTTTTCATGATTTGAGTTTATACTACGAGATAGGACATAGGATACTTTTTATCCCGAAATTTAGCACGGTTTCCTAGAGAGAGGGGATGAAAGTCAAAATATGTACTTAGTTATAATTCAATAACACATAGTCCGATTTCATTCATAATTCTTTTGCTAGAAAGAAAAAAAAAAGATAACGGGAAAAGTCATTTAATCGTCCGCGACTGTACACTGCCTGTGGGAAGCTGATACAGATAATATGTAAATATGGCGGTACGAAGTTCACCGGGTCAGCTAGTTGTCATAATAAAATTGCTTACATTTTACTTGTAAGACGATACAAAAGTAATTTTTCTTTTTACATATTTGCATGTTTGCAAGTAAGATAAAGCAAGTGAATGAGGATTTCAAGGAAAACAAGTGACGTTTTATAATCTATATCTTTAGCCTTTTATCCTCGTAATTATACTGTTGCAGTGTATAAAAGTAGTTTGAACTTTCGTAAATTATTTAATCCATGGACTTTGTTTATTGCAGCATATTTTTAACCCCTGACCAAAGAGAGGGGTGTTATAAGTTTCAAGTGTCTGTCTGTGGCACCGTAGCGCCCGAACGGATGAAGCGATTTTAATTTAGTTTTTTTTGTATGAAAGGTGAGTTACGTGCGAGTGTTCTTATACAAGTTTCACGAAAATCGGTTGGGCCGTTTAAAAGTTATGGGGGTGAAAGTGGGGAAGAGTAACCGAATGTCTGCAAAAATATCATCGAGTGTGGTCTCAAATGAAAGCGCATAACGTGGTTTTTACTTTTTAAAGGGAACTCAGGTTATTATGTCAGGGTTTTTTTTTTAATTTTGAGAATTTATTTAACTATATGATGATACCGCTTTTTGTATCAAACGACTCTTGAAACAGTTGAATATAATTTATTTTTTGTTTAATACCATCTCCTCATTCACTTCGCCAGCGTACCGTGGCGTGGCGCACATTAAATAGTTTTTATTACTAGCTATTTAATAGCCCAAGCTGTTTTTGTTTTTTCTACCACAAATTAAAAACAAAACAAGTTCTTTAAAAAATACGGCTATACAAATTAACTTTCGGACTCTAAAAACTTAATTGCCTATCTCGGCAGAATACCTTTTACGTAAAGTTTATAATATTGTTAAAAACACTACTTTGTATAGTAATTTAATTAACGCTTATAAACGCAGTGCGTATAGTGGTGTTGTTCCGTAAACGTAAGGAGCCGGTCCCTTGACCCTACTCAAGGCTGGTTTAGCTTCCGCTATTGAGATTATGTGTCTGATTGCTCATCGATAAACAGTCCACGATTCCTTATGAATCTACCCACACAACTACCGGTCTTGAGTGTGTTTGTTGTTTCCGAAGTTCGATTAGGACTTACTAAGCAGACCCTACAGCGACAGTAAATGAGTTCGTATATACATAAAACATAATATGATGTAATTAAATTGTTATTAGCCTAGAAATAAAATGTTAGTTGAGTACATTTGAAAGTCAATTGACTTTATATAAAATGAAGCGGTGTTTTAGCGTTTACTCGTTTACATTTTACTGTAAAAATTCGGCTGTTCTCTTCTTTATAATATTTGGCTCTAAATTCCGGAGAGCAGTTATATAATCTGTGTTCCTAGCCTGCTATATTATTTACTAGCTGTTGCCCGCGGCTTTGCTCGCGTGGAAGTTGATTATATGTATTTAATTAAAACTGTGTAAGTATCTATGAATACTGTGTTCATGTTTTTAAACGTGTTTATTTATAATCAATAGTCCATTAAAATTGACTTTCATACACACTTTCGACCCTTATTTCACCCCCTTAGGGGTGGAATTTCAAAAATAAATTCCTTTCTTAGTGCTCACTTACGTTACATAAAGAACCTACATGCAAAATTTCAGGATTCTAGCTTCAGCGGTTTGGGCTGTGCGTTGATCTCTGGGTATGTCAGGCAGTCAGTCAGTCAGTCACCTTACTCTTTTATATATATAGATTCGTGCATGTTTGTTTACAAAATCGGTGGTTACCACAGAAATAGATGATTTATTTCTGTGGTGGCTGTAGTCTGCTGGAGAGTTCAAGTTACAAATCAAATTACCTAACAACGACGTTAGGTTTAGTTATCTATATATGTTTGTGTATCTATTAGTATGTTTAAGTATGTGATATATGAGTATGTGTATATATATATATATGTATGTGTATATATAAATATATGTTTTACGTTATATTTATTAGCAAATAATATAATTAATTAAAAACTCACTGCACCGTCAACTACCACTGTCTCTCCTATACATTTTGATCCATCCTAAGGTTGCCTGGAAGAGATTGCTTTTGGCAATAAGGCCGCCCTTTGTACACTACATCTCACATTTAATGTACTCTTGTAACTGTGTAATATTATGGTGTACAAATAAAGAGTTTTCTATCTATCTATCTATCACAATATTACTAAGTCTCGCCAATAATTACGTAATTACGTGTTTTAGCCGAAATAGCTGATCAAACAATGAACGTACTTAATTTTATACAGACGATATAGCAAATTCATAGAATAAAATTATATGCACACTATTTTGTCTCTCTTCAATCCTGCTCGGCTCCTGTTGGTCTAAAATAAAAATGATGCTAAGTATCCTATCTTAGACACGCCAGCATAATATACATACATACATTTGAAAAAACGTGAAAATCGGTTAAATAGTTTCGGAGTTCATTGTAGCAACAACGTGACGCGAGAAGTCACATGTAAAAAAGAAATCGATACAAGGGACGAAGTTTTCGCAAGAGTCACTGTAATTTAAACCTGTTAAAGGAGTCTTTAGATCTCAAGTACTCGTACATTAAATATGACAAGTAAAATTTTAACAAAATAAACACCGACTTCAAGGTTCGACTCGATTTCTCTTGGATGCCATCATCAGATCTTAGTGTCCGTATCATGGTACCACCGTTGGGATATCTCCTTTCCATTAAAAAAGAATCATTAAAATCGGTTCCAACGACGAAATTATCCGCGAACACACATAAAAAAAAACATACGATCGAATTGAGAACCTTCTCCTTTTTAACCGAATTCAAAAAAAGGAGGAGGTTCTCAATTCGACTGTATTTTTTTATGTTTGTTACCTCATAACTTTCGACTGGGTTAACCGATTTTAATGATTCTTTTTTTATTTGAAAGCTGGTGCTTCCCATGTGGTCCCATTTCAATTTGGTCCAGTTCTGACATGTCATCCATGAGAAAACCATATAAGTCTTCAATTTGCATTAAGTATGTGCGCGACAAATTAACGAATAACTTAATATTCCCGTATGGTCCCAACTCCCATTTAAATTTAGTCTAGATTGAAGTCGGCTTTTTTTTGTTAAAATTTGTGATTATTTTAAGTCGATTAAAAAAAAATAACTAGGTCAGGTGACTTATGTAATAATGAGTATACGCATTAAAATAATTCAGAACCTATCCCAAAGAGGAGATATTTATATGTCCAATATGATTAGATAGTACCGCGCTCGCGGTCGATAACGAAATTGAATCTAAGAACACTATATAAATGAATGAATCATAATATGCTGGTATGATGTAACAATTTTTATTTCAATGATTAATCACATGTTTCATATACATTGTTATACACACAGCTGATTGCCACCTCTTTTTGATAAGAAAATTTAAAACTTTTATGTGTTTTACATCTTTGATGCATACCGAATTGGATGACACTGACTTATTTTTTTAAATATTGTTTCGAACATAAACATACTAGCAGGGTAGCAGAATATTTATGAATTTATTTTTTACTTCAACTGTTAAATTGTAAATAGATACTTTAGAAGGAATAATGTGGATACTTTAGAAGGAATAATGTGGATACTTTAGAAGGAATAATGTGGATACTTTAGAAGGAATAATGTGGATACTTTAGAAGGAATAATGTGGAACCTATATTGTTTTTGTATAAATAACTCTATTGGTTTACAGGGCTCTCGTCAATAAAGTTCCTAGACGTCATCACATGGTTTTCTAGTTTCGTTAATAAACTCGTCTGCAAATAATAAAGTGTGATCTTGTATTGTAGTGTTTTATATACTTTTTAATGAAACTAATGTTGATTGAACAGACACATCTAATGATACATTTGGAAGAACTAAGATATTCGAACATAAAAAAAAAACGATTTATTTGTGATCTCTACAAGAGGTGCTATCGGAATAAAATACAAAGTTAGTTGAATCAAGTAGACAAACAAGTTATTCCGGCTTGACCCTTCTTTTTGTCAGACCAGAATTTGTCTTCAACATTATGACTAAGTCGCATTGTCGTTTATGTAACATATATTTTTTGACCTGTAATTGATCGTTCATATACGAATTATGCAATAATTTTACAACGATAATATGTCTGAAATTTGGTCGTATTTGAAAACTAGTCGTAAGCTTATGATGATAATGTTCCCCTAGCCGATTTCAGCCACGACGCGGCGGCCAACCCCAACGGAAAGAAGCACAGGTGCACTCTCGGTACCCTCACTTATCCACCAATGGGAGGGCGACACGACCGCGGAGCGATCAGCCGCAAAACCGACGCTAAAGCCTATATTCAGGTAGCAGTCCCTTTATTAACCCGTCTATTGTATAGTATCCAATTCAAACGGTCCCTAGTTCCAACACACAATACAGTTTTTACGGTCCCCGCTCTAGTGTTGTTTTTTACGAACATGCTGTTTAGTTATTTGGATATTTTTTCTTTTTGTTTTGTTACTAATCATTCAAATTGAAACCTTATATAATATATCTATATAAATATAAAATATTATCTTTATTAACCGACTTAAATAAAAGGAGGAGGTTCTCAATTCGACTGTATATATGTTTTTTATTTTTTTATGTGTGTTCGCGAAACTTCGTCGTTTATGAACCGATTTTGATGATTCTCTTTTTATGGAAAGGAGATATCCCAACGGTGATACCATGATAAGGAACTACGATCTGATGATGGCATCCAAGAGAAATCAAGTAGAACCTTGAAGTCGGTTTTTGTTTTTCTTAAAATTTTACTTGTTTTACCTTAAATATTAACTTAAATATTTTACTTTATGTACGTTCATGCTTTAAATGTATGAGTATTGCTTATATAACAAACAGTTAATACTTAAAATAACCTGCAGCTTAAAGTGACACTGTGCTTGGGGTATCACTCGAATTCCGATATAAGCCAATTCTGTAAAATAAGTATTTAAAACAAAAGTTTAACTAACAAGTAAAATTATTAAAAAAAACCGACTGCGTCACTATCTGTCGTCTTTATTAAGTTCTGTTTTTTTAAATAAAACATATAAGTTATATAAATATATTCGTAATCACCGTTTAAAATTCTTTATTTTGATACCACACTCGATGTATTTAAAAAACTTTTTTTGAGATTACTTTTAGGCGTCAAAACTCCTTATTTCTTTTTTTTCATTTTATGTACTCAGTGTCACTCTCACGACTACGACATAAAAATACGACAAGCCATTTAGGCTCTAGGGCGTGCCAAAGAAATATACATACATACATACACTCGAAAAACATAACTCTCCTTCTTTCGCAGTCGGGTAAAAATATGGGTATTTGTCGAAGCTCGCTTTCCTTTCTTGTCTTTATTCCATTTTCAGCGTTTTTATTTTTCATTAGGTATATATTGAAGATATATAGATATATTAGGTTGGTGCTGGGGCTTAGATATCTTAAAAATCCAGCTACGTTTATCAACATTTTTACTTTGAATAAATACCTTCTTGTCTTTCCTAACTAGAAGAGTAGTTCTGTTGTAGTTTTCTTTTGTTATTGCTTTTCGGTTTCATATAGAATTACGAAACGAAAATTGTCTGAATAATATTAGATTAAAAAGTGGAATATTTTATGTAATAATAAATGCCGCAGTTTAAACTGGTAAAGAGTCAACAACATAAATGTCAATGTGTGCGAACTGGGTCAAACGCGAGATACCTACGTAACGCAACTAACTATGTCTGTGTGCAACAGATGACTGCGACGGAGTTCAATGCCCTTGTTAGAACTAGGGTCAACGACCTTCGTTCTACAACCCTCAGATCAGGTAAACGAATGTAGGGTTGTTTTGATCTCGCTCTCAGCGTATTTCAATAAACACATGTTACGTATATTATATGGTAGTGTGTGTGAGATTGTATCTCGTATAAACTGGTTATGTAAATATTAAAAAAAAACCTTCGTTACCATCTGACTGAAACTATTTTTTTGGGTAGTCACGTGTCGTTTATATGTCCTATAACATAATATATTTAATTCTCAATATGTTAATGGATTTTATTTATACTTACATTAAAATAAATATAAAAACCGTATTGACAGATTTTGAAGTGAAAATTTCTTTAGCCGCGTTGGGCATTTTTTGGTAGGTGAAAATCTTATGAATTTGCGTCACCGACATGCTTATGTTTGATAATTTTAATTTAAACATGAAATTTCTAATTTTACACATTAATTTTACAAGAACATTCTAAGCTATAAGTTTTCACTTCTATCGAGAACTTGTCAGAAGCAAGATAAACAAAGAGACTGGAGGAGTAAAAATATTTTCATTACACAAAATATCGCACACTTAGCTGTAAGTATAAAATTATATGTTTAATATATATTTTAAGTAAAGTTACTAATTAAAAGATAAATTATAAATAGACAATCATGACATAACAGTTCGATTACTGAAACCCGGTCAAGTATCTGATGTTAATAAAAAAATTAACAAATAATATACAAACTGTAATGGAAAATTTTACTAATAACTAAAACTATTAAGTAGTTTTGGGTCGATGTTATTATCTTACGAGAGTTACGAGTTCCAAAATAGGGTGCGTCCTAATGTCGGGCAAGCGCAGTAAACAGGTCTGTGGGTGCGTTGCCGAGAGCACGTACGCACCGCCCGGCCTTGCTATTATTTGTGCCTTCAACCTTATAATGAGTAAAACCATCAAGTACAGAGCCCTCGGAAACACTTTATACACTAAATCACCTTCACAATATTATCGAAAACAAGCTAAAAATACGAGAAAGGTAAATTAAAGTAAGACATATTAATTGTTACATTACGTTCATCGGTATTAACTGTCTGATACGAAATTCCTAGAATACAAACATTTCCTAGATTTAGCATATTATATTTTTAACGTATTCAGATGTGTGTGTAGTACCCAACATGCTTAACGAACACTCCTACAATAAGAGGTTGAAAACCCGAGCAATATTTATGTTCACTCTCTAAAGAATGTATTGTAAAGAAAACAAAAATGTGTACAAATAGGTAAATTCTTTCGACTATATGAACGATCGTATTTTTCATTTCACTCACTGTACAACGCGTAATTTAACAATAGCGCTAAGTATGTTAAAAATATAACATTGAGATGTCCTCTCAAATGACATAAATTTAAAGGTTTATTCAGCATCACATCACACCTCTACAATCTAACTAGATTCTAATTTATAAAGTCAATAGAAATGTGTGTGAATTAGCGGACGATGGGTGATAACCAGTGTGTTTTTCAACATCTGCAAATGGTCTGATGATGTGGCTATCTCATTAGGTATAAATATATTTACTGCGAACATTGATTACAACAATCATTGTCAGTTATACATTCTGGTTTATATAATATAGACAAATTAAATAATCTATGGTGACCACCACTTTTGAATTCTGCTCATGCTTTCCATCAGGCAGAGTCAGCAGACCCAGAGCAGATAGAGTCACTTTGGCAGGCTCATACATAAAAAAATCTTATGATTACATACTTTACATGTAAGGTTAATAATTATTGAAATAGGTAAGGTAAAAATATACATTAATCTAGCACTGGTTGAATGCCAAACATGTAGTCACTGTGCTGTCAACTAAGACTTCTTAACAAAAATATGTTAATTAAAATATAAACGATCTATCCTCAGTGCTGGGTTATGAAGATATTATCTACAAACAGTATGCATGTGTAAGCGTATCAATGGATGCATGTGTTGTACGTACGTACGGATACGTTGGAACATTTGATGCTCGTACCGTTTTTTTACTTTTATTTATTCGATCTCGTTCTGTCCTTGCGTTCGGCATATAAACAAAACAACTACATCAGGTCTAAATTTAGTCAATACTTTCTCAGATATTTGGCATCGTGAGTCAAAAACAACTTTGGATGTAATCAACATGAAAGGCGTGTTGTATGTGTATACTGTAGTGTACTACATAACAAAGTTCATATTCATTTAACATAACTAAGTGCATCTTCGAAAGCGGTTCTTCAAATGAGTATTCAAATGAGCACTGGTCACCTGGCGGTATATGACTCCTATGCCCTTCGATACATGGCACACAGATTACTCCCTAATACAAGAGACACAACAGTGTCGGTCGAGCGAGTGCCCCTTTCTGCCAGGACAAAAAGGGACAAAAATTCTGGAGGCTACGGCACCGACGCCTAAAATATGATTTGTAATGTCTGAATAATTCAACTAACTATGGACAGGTACATAGATAACATTATCTCTAAAACGTCTACAACCTAGTCAGTAACAAAAATAAAAACAGGCCAAGTGCGAGTCGGACTCGCGCACCGAGGGTTCCGTACAAAAATGTAGGTCTATTATATATGATGTAACTAAAAATGTATGCTTTACGCAATTTTTCATTTATCAGTGCTATAAGTTGTTGTTAAATATAAGTTGCTTCGTACCAAATTTCAAGATTCTGAGTTCACGGGAAGTAACCTGTAGGTTTTGATTCCCTTGCGAGTGTCGAAAATTTGCAGCATAAACGGCTGTATCTTTTGATTTCGTTGGCTTAGAAGTTAGATTTTTTCACAGTTCCAAGGGACAGTAGACCTGAGTATTTGATATGAATTACAGCATCCACGCGTTCCTGAGAAAAAGGATCTTGACAGACAGACGGACAACAAAGTGATCCTATAAGGGTTCCGTTTTTTCCTTTGGACGTACGGCACCCTAAAACCGCTCAAACTGTTTCTGCTCAGATAGTTGCCAGTCCGCACATAAAGATCAGTTCATCCACGAACATTACTGTGGTACATTACTGTCAAAAGACAATACCGACTGACGCCGTCAGCGTCATAAAAGGTAACAGTTAAATAAGCGAGAACGTAACAAGAAAATGCTTTATTGCAGTGACAATGTCTGCAGAATCTTACAACTTGCAATATTTAGCTACATGACAGTTATTTGGAGCAAATGTACTATCAGCAATAAAATCGTATGCGATTTAATCGTTGATTTTGCAAGATACAGAGACACAATTTCTGCTAATAGGTCGGGTAATATTGAATATGGCAATACTACTAAGATATTTTCGGTTCAGAACTTTAGATTAGATAAAAAAGAAATCGATGTCCTCGACATCAACATAGATCAATCGATTTCAAAGAAAAAAGTGGAATATTTTTATTTCTTCTACATAATAATTTAGCGTTATCGGTGTCTATGGATTGTCATATATTTTTGATCTCATTTTGATTAATTCATTAGGAGCGTATATAAACGTAATTCTTGGTAGCGGAGTACCTTTTTACCCGACTACGGCAAAGCCAAAGGAGGGTTATGATTTTGACAGGCTATGTATGTATGTATGTCATTGTATGTTCATTTGTTCCCTCATAGCTCCTCAACTACTTATTAGAACTGGACAAATGAGGTATCGTTAGAAGCGTCTTGATCGTCTGCTGGTTATAGGCTATATGTTGTGTCTCTGAATCTAATGTGGTGCCCTCTAGCGGTCATAAAGTACTGTGTTAAAAAATAAATTTGAGATAAATATGTCGTGTTTGGTATCATTGGAAAGGACGTTACCTGTACATTTCAAAAATATATATATTATTAGCATTTGCCCGTGACTTTGTCCGTATTTATTCGATAATTGTGATATTATAACCGCACCAAAACATTTTAAATAAAAAAAAGTAAAAACCAAAACCCAACTTTGGTAAAGTGTTATACTACGGTAATATGTAACGTGTGACTACAGCTTTTCAAACCTGTTTCATACTTTTTCGGCGTCGTTTTTTGTCGTAGTGGGTTTTAGTTTTTACTTTTTTGGGACTGTAATGAATCAATTAGTTATTTTATATTCAGGTTAGATTATATTATTGCACAATTTGGCAATTAAGTAAATGATTTTAGTTATCTCAGTTGCAGAAATATTACGCTTTTAAAAGGACTCGCCTTTTTGATGAGATGTAAAAACAGTGTCAAGCTGGTTAGTCACAAGATGATTATATGATTTAGATCGACTTTGCTGAAAGTTAGCACACATTTTATAAGTTTATTCAATTTTAAAAGTATCTTGAAATTTTTAAGATTATCCACTTCTCTAAATGTATATATAAACTTCGATTATTCTTTCCTTACATTCCTCTGTATACAAAATTAGGGATTAAACAAAAGAAATACGTAACTAAATTTTACTTAAGTAACTATTTATTTATTCCGAAATACACCCTTTATTTTTAGCATTTTATCACATAAAACCTTTAATAGTAGTAAGTAGTTTAACAGTAAGTAATTTTTATTTACAAAGTCTCTACACAGAAACTTGATAAGTCAATTTACATTTCTTATTACACAAAAACAACATTAAACATATTTACATATTTTAAATTTGAATATTATTATTTTTATCTTTAGAACCTAGTCCTTTGACCCTAGGAGGCCGTAGCTAACGCGTGTAAGCGAACAATTTATGGTTTGACAGCATAACTATTTTGGTTTTTGTACCTTAAAAACAACAAAATAGTTATGCTGTCAAACCATAAATTGTTCGCTGTTAAACATTTGGAGAAAAAATCTGATGAAGAAATGCTATCTAACTGACGAGTATTTACAAATAGAAGATTTTTTAACTAGTTTCTATGTTGACCGACTTTGAAATAGCTACTTGGCAATGCTCACTCAGAATGTGCTACTTGTCTCCTATTGGTCCAGTAAAATGTCAGTTACCAACTGTTTGCACTTATATAGAGGAGCTAATACCTTAGAATAATAACGCATAGAAAGATAGTTTGCATACAAGCGCCCTGTCAAAAATGAAGCACTGAACCGATTCACTTATGTGTGACGATTACGTAGGTACGCGCGGCGATACGCACACATCCTAACGGGTAATGTTGCAAAGCATTTCTATTTTGACCTAATTATTTACAAAATACTGTGAAATATTAAAAACTTATCTGTGAAAAGTGATGTTATCACACTTCTTTTGTTTTTCAGATGCGTTGTAACACAATTTAATTGCACAAACCGTCATAATTGTTTTTTTTTCGCGAGACACGTTCGGCGTACTTTGACCTTAAACACTACGAAGCGGCCCGGCGTTTGGAGCCATATATGGCTCCATTTGAGGTGCTTCAAAACGGACGCGCGGACTCGGTTTCTATGCGTTATTATTCTAAGGCTAATACATTGTTTACATTTTAATTTAGTTAAACTTGACACAAAACGGACACAGACGAAAATTTGTCTATAGTTTTCTTATTAACATATCATTAAATCAAATATTTGTGATGTTTATTTTTGTATTATAAAATGGTTATTATATAGTGTACATATTATATTCTATAGTAAATAAGCTAGGTTATTTGCGTAGTTAGAACTGCTTAAAATCCGATTTGTTTTTTATTATCACAACACTTGATCAAAAAATAAATTACTTAATACATTTTTTATCGTTTAAAATATTAAGGTAATCCGCCAAATAGCATTTCTAAGTATTTCAAATTTGATCCAATGAAAGTATAAATGTAATTAATTATAATTAAATTAGAATAATTATTTCTTGAAGATAATATTATTTAATAGTTTTAATAGTATTTTATACTGAGGTAATCCTAGCAATTATAAAATAGCCATTTAACTTTACAAAAATAAGATGATTTAGAAGGTTTTAGAATCTTCCCGCTTGTGGATACAATGGTGAATGAGTAACAATTTTAGATTAACATTTACCTTTTTTGTTTGCTTAAATGTATTATAATACAGATTACTGGTTTTTACTATTCTAGTGTAAATATTTAATCACATTTTAATACTTGTAACCTTTGCATTATCGCGTTGATTAGAGAAATAGATAAGAAATATAGACTACATGTCCATCGAAGCGTTTCATTAAAATAAACCAGTATTTACAAGTTCAAACCAGTAATAGTAAACACATGTAACAAATGTTATATTACATAACGTACCTTAAATTTTGTATAAATAATAAATATGTACTGAAGTAATATCATCAAAATAGAAGATAAGAACAATGACAGTTTAGCAAACAATAAATAACACTATCGCACCACACTTTCAGTCTCTAATTACCGAACTGTGAAAAATAACAGTTTTATCAACATTGACAACGATAAAGATTAAACTACATGCGCACTTTAATAGTTATGTAATACACAATCCCTTGTATTTGCACGAAAATTAGTACCAAGTACCAATGAAAGTTGCCGACCATATCTTGTTCATCATAATTTACAAAATAGTTCTCATCTACTTCATCTACACATCTGCCTTTGAGCTTTTCAACTACGATGTTTTAAATAATATTTTTTTACACTTTACATAGAATAGACAGGTATATAGTTCTGTCAGTTTGGATAGCTTGAAAATGTATGTCACTCCATATCTACATCTGGTGCCAAATATCGCAAACCTAGAAACTAGAAACCAATGGATTGATACAAAGATTGTCGAAAGTAATATCGTTTTGTTACTAAATCGTCATTCTTGTAAGCCTTTAACGTTATGTTTAAAAGGAATCATAATTTTTTGCCTCTCCTTTACCAAAAAGCACCCCTGCTGCCTGAGAGACGACAATAAATGCTGTGTGATTAACTGTGTAACGGTGGCAAACAATGCGAGAACAATGTCACGTGTTACGTGTAATAGATTTATCCAGACTTTTACGGTGTGTAAAGTTTTTGCTAACTTCCATCGCTCAGCGTTATAGACTATGGTATATATTTGCAAACTAATTAACTTAGCACGTACAATTTTATCTTATCATCTATCTCGCCTTTCAAGTGGTGGCCATTAGAGGAAAGTACGCGTTTTATGATTACATTTTCAATTATGGAAATTACGGACGCATAAAATGTTATGAATATTTTTTATACGGTTTTATAGTTTACATCCTAAATATTTGATAAGGCGATATAGTAAGTATTATGACTTGTAAATGTCTGCTTCTTGTAATAAATTAAATCCCTAGTATCGAGACCGCGCGTTATTATGTCTGAGATAAAATAATGTTAATCAACAACAATTGGACAGGACGTATGACTATGTAAGTTAAGAATTTGTTACACGAAGTCCGCACGTGAATTGTATGAACACAAACTTACACCCGTAGAAGATTACCATAAGAGTGAAGAAAAAGTACCAATAATATTTTAGTTGTGCTGTTATAGCTGGGGTACAATGGATTATGCGTTTTTCGAACTTATTCAATCAAATTATTTGGTATATTAACAAGTTTCATACATGCCTACTTACACTCTCTTTAGGAAGTACAAATTAAACAATGCAAGGAATAATGTTTCTGTGTTTCACTTACCTATTTACGAGCTATATTCGTTATCTATAGGCAAACTGTAACACGATGCATAACCAACACAGCACTCGTATAAAAATACAGTACCTGGATGGCCGAGCTTCACTCCGTATTTTTTTTTATAAGTTTTCTAAAAATGTATTATAGCCTCATAATGATTATTTTCCACTGTTTAGACACCGTTATTAATACAAAACAACTAAGTAACAGCTGCTTCTATAAAACAGAACATGGCGGCTCATATTTTTAATTTACAATATGACTATTATTCTTGAAATTAATTTATTAAAATTTATATTGGAAAATTCCATTATACATAATATATTGTTTGGTTCCCCAGTAACATAAGTTTTAATGTTAATAAAGTAATTTTTTAAACAATATCATATATGTCGCAGTAAATGTCACAACATTACATCATCATCATAGATCAGCAAGCAGTCCACTGCTGAAGATAGGCCTCCCCATTGATCTCCACTTTGACCGGTCGGTAGCGGCCTGCATTCAATGGTTCCCTGAATGTCACAACATTACATAAATATGTTAAACTTAGGGCGGCCTGATCGCAGTTTGCAACAGCAAATTAAAAAGAAATAGTTCATAATATTACATTATATAGTATTTAGCTATTTTTAATAATAAGATATAGTGAAGGGGATAAATTGAATTACACGTCAACCCTCTAATATCACTGTTGTTCACTTAGCTAAACAGCTACGTGGGTGGAACCGAAACATTGCTATTTTTAACTGGTTACGATACCATACTTATTGACTGAAAGAAAAATCCAATTTTAACCTTAATTTACATACTAAAAACAGCTGATAAAATAACCGATGTAGGTGGATTGTTAGAAATACTTTGATATGTAAAGTTCAATGTACATTCAAGATGACTCAACATTTTGCAAATTATTGTAATGGTGATGATGACGGCTTAAAAATTAATATGTGCATACATTCATATATTAGTAACGAGGTGACTCACAGTCTTTCAGAAGCATATCAAAAAATTACAGAAAAAAGCGGTAAAAGTGTGTTGTAAGTCAAAGAAAAATAAATAAAAATCAGCCCCATACATATTATTTCAACATCACCTTATCGCAGTCCACAGCTGGACATAGGCCTCTCCAATTGCACTTAAGTATTGTTTAAAACAGCAAAAATCACAAATTGCTAGCAAATCTATTACTGGAACTGCGCAATTGCGGCATTTCAATTTATTTCGTCTATGACCTGCAATAACCTTTTAATCCATATGTTTACGTTTTTTTCATTACGTCTATTATAGACCCAAACAAAACAATAAAATGGTTCACATTCGGTCTCACCCGAAATACTATGTGCGCACTAATCGTGTAGGAGTAAAACACAGACGCTTAAAGAAATAATTTTCTTTCTTTCCTTCAAATGCCAGGGAGTTGTAGTTTCGTTTTCCGAACCACAATTTTTGCTTTGGAAGATTTTTAGATTTTGCACGTTAAGGATTGCATTAAATGCAGCTTCACTAGACATTCCCTGTCTAGTAAACATGCACAATTCATGAATGTTAAAATATCCATACATATATGTGAGCAAGGATGGCGCCGGAGACGCCTTTGGTCAGTGATGGGATTAATTGAAATAGCACACAATTACTAACCTCAAAGTAAAATCTACCATAACGGGTTGGTTATGAAAATATAACTCCTACAATTTTACTGCATATTTCTCTGTTTTTAAGAGGATTAATATAATAATATTTGCATTTGCGTTAACGTCTTACATTTTAATGACAAATTGACTACAAACCCATTTGTATGGTATGTTAAGGTATGTTATAATTATATAACTTCCAGAACGAATCGTTAAAATTATCCAGTAAATGCTTTTATCGTACTCATTACTCGTCATTGACTTAACCTATTCTTCGCAATTGAAAACGTGATAAAAACAACAATGCGAGTGCGGCCTCATCTCAAGGAATGACATAGAGCATCACGATAGTAAATTGTTAAAACGAACACTTGAACGCTTTCCAAATTTCTATTCTAATTCATCACATGTGCCTATGCAGCTTTGTTCTATTTTTATTAATGTATTGTTTTCTAATATTTAATTTCTTTAAGAATATTGCTTGCTATTTTTATCGTGTACAAATCATCTGTACAAGCCATACAATTATTTTCATATAATCCACTCTAAACAATTATTTTGGTACAATAACAATGACACTGTCTGTCAACTGGTCAAAGTAGGTCAATTTGTGACGTCAGTTATCGATATTCCAAGGTCCGGTTTATCAAAATGGTAGCTAGACGTCACATCATATCTGATGGGCCTGATGGCTAATCTTCAACAATATCTACTGCTCCAATCATGATTATTTCCTGCCAAATCGCCAACGCAACGACGCAAGACGAAATATTTAGCTTATGTGAAATATTGAACTATTTTACAAACGAAACTAACTACTCTTCCGGAAAGATGTTATATTTCTGTAGAAAATATAGCTAACAGACAGCGTGCTATTTTCGAATAACTTGCTTATCAACAGTAGTTTCGCAAGGAATACGTGGACGTCATAGCTGAACCAAATATTTACAAGGAAGACATCGGAAAGGTCGATCGACATTTTTCCCGATTCACAATGACGCCACACCATGTGGTTTTTATACATGTGGCCCGAAGATTCTCGAAAATGAAGATGGTTTCACGCTGTGATATTTCATCAACATTTACATAATTTTATTTGCATTAAAATAATGCTGTATTATTATATATATACCTAGAAACATCAGATCCACGTGTTGGCTACTGTGTGTTGGTTAGTATCTTGGAAATATTTTTAGACAAATCCAGTTGTTATCGGAATAATATGTTTCTTACACGTACATTATGTCTTAAAAATGACTTTAAATTTTAGACAACGAGTTATTGCACCAGATATTATTGAAAAAATATGTTCAAGGAAGTAAGTTATTTGAAGAGAATCTTTTGATATAATTTCATATTCATACTACAAAATTATCACTGTAACCATCAGTGGTATGATGGTACCTATGGTAACAGTGATAATTTTTGGGGGTACTATTGGTGTATTGTAACCGGCGCGCCCAAAAAAATGCATAGCACGATGCAGAATCAATAATTACTACATCGTTCCGCTGATCTCCACTAGATGACGTTGAAGTCTGTTACTCAACAATTTAAATATACAAATTAAATTAGAAATGAATTCATTTAGACTGACGGTGATCGATATAGGGCATCGGATATTAGTTGCCGTAATTGTTTTACAACTTTATCTGTTTTTACGAAGAAGAATAAAAAACGAAAGGCGATAGTTTTGGCAATGTATATTATGTTTGTATGGTATATCTAAACTACTGAACCGATTTTAATGAATTAGGTGTCAATAGATTCATGTCAATTATTGGATATAAAATTTTACGTAGTCGTGTTATAGTTCTTATAACTTTTTTTTAAATATTATTATTTGAAACAAGACTTGTGTTTATCATTGTATTTCTTAATTTCTCTTTCATTGTATTCAAGTCACACAGATTGTTATTGAATAACACAAAGGGAGAAAAATACCGACGTTTATTATTGCTGTAAAAAAAAAAAAATATCCACCACCAACGGAAACAGATAACACTTTAAAATTAACTTTGCTCATTTTAATTCAGTTTATTGGCCACTAAATCTAAAAATAAACTAGAAGAAGCGCAAAAGGTAAGTAGTGATTGACGCATGGTAGTATTTGGCATGTGATCAAAAAGTACTTTACGTCACTTGCGGTTTAATGGGTGCAGTCGACATCACCATGCCCCATTTACACTTTCGATTTAGTACAAACCTTCATCTTCTTACAATATATAAAACATCATTAACATTTCAGTCATTCCCACGAACAAATTAGTTAGGTGATCGTCATACTAAAATACTATGTAAACAGTTAGTATTTGCAACCGGAGACAGCAGGACAGCCGATTCCATGCGACATCTAAGCGGCCAGCATTGGCTTGAAGCCAGTGGCTTTCGCCAGGTCATTCTCTCAAGAAAGTTGGCTAAATATCTGACGCAATGTGTCTAGTTAAACGTGTGTAATCAAAACCGTGTGGTTTGTACAGAGAATCTTAAAGTGACTGTTTTAACGAAAATATCTATGAATATAGCGTTAACAAGTAGATTGGTTGCAGGTAGTGACTCAACCTAAATGACTGTGAGTCAAGAATTTGAGTGACATTGAGATGAATTTGGTACACTAGCAATTTAAAAAAGAAGGCGAGAGTTGATTTCAATTGTTTTTATAAATACGTTTATAAATAACTTCAATTTTACAAAATACGTTAACGTTTTTATTTTTTTAATAAACTTATTATTGATGGTCAGTTTTTCTTTAAGTTATTTAGACAAGTGACCGCCAAACTTAAGTATTTATAAGCAATACATGTACATTGTACATTACGCGTAATGACTGCCTCGTTGGTCTCGCGGTTGGCGTGTGCGACTGCTGATGATGAGGTCTCGGGTTCGATTCCCGGGTCAGACCAAATGTTTGTATGATCTACAAATATTTGTTTCGGAGTTTGGGTGTTTTCTATGTATAATATGTATGTACTTACAAAAAAAAAACGTATATAATATATGTATTTCTATCAGTTGTCTAGTACCCATAACACAAGCTCTGCTTAGCTTGGGATGCGATGGCGTTGTGTGTTAGATGTCCGAAATATTTATTTTATTATTTATTTATTTAATGAAACTGTCTCTGCCTGAAATGTATTCATTAACAACTGTCCTTTTGATTTATTATTTAGTGTGATCCTAACTTGTGATCCAGAGGTCGGAACATTTGTTCTATTCCTGGTGTCTGAATTTTCAGGAGTTTGGTTATCTCTGTTCTGCCTAGTTTAAAATTATATGGCACGTGCGTGAGGACACCTCACGTTCTAATTTTCAATTTCAGTCGATACAATTATAATGCCGGCGTTGTTATTATTACATAATAGCATATACGTAATATAATAATTGTCAATTGATTACCAAAATATAGGTCTAAACAAAACGATAGTACTATTAATACTTGATAAAGTGTCAATAAAACCGTCTAAGCTACGCAGAATATTTATCGGTTTTGTTATTAATTAACATACCTAATCGTATACGACCGTCTACTGCGCAGTTATTTGTTGAAGGGAAAAAAATAATGTTATTATTACAAAACAATGCTACAAAATATAACTGTTTCATACCAATTACTGCACATTGTGGTTTTCAATTCATTAGGAACGTATAAATAAGTTAAAAGCACAATCAAGTCGTAATAAGTTTATGAAACAAATAGGTGGCGACTAGCTACCGTTCACTATTGGTGTCAGGCGATCGTGACGTAGACACCACACCCACTGATTCATGACCTTGATCCAAGTTCTAAAAATGGTTTGTCCTAAAAAACAAATCTAAATGATAAATAATACATAGTTACTTTGGCTAGTAGTGACCAGATCTTTATAAACTACTACCCACTACAAAAATTAATGTTATCTTTAAACCTCGTTGAAAAGGCATCGCTGTGGTATGTCTGGTTAATTTTCCGTTCTCTTTGCTTCCGGGTCATTGTTGGACATTTAATCTTCAAAAATTTTACTCATCTCTTAAAGTAAACTGGAAATATTCAAATCCTTGGCATTTTGTCATGTTCTCGATTTACATAATATAGTATTTTCAGACAATTGCCAACTATGAAATCTACATATTTCTGTTTAAGAACTTATAAAACTTAATGATCGAAATAAACAATTATTCACTTACATACAAGAATATTTTAGCTGCTATTGGTATAAACTGATGGTTCTATATTGCCACGAGTCATCAAAGGGTGGACAGAGGGTGGGATCTGGTTATCTACGACGTAGGTATTTCGTTCGGAACTCGAATATTTAAATCCCTCTATTTAAAACCCAGCTTGACGTAATGCAAAAATAAAAACTTAACTGGTTAAATATACATCAAATTTCTTCCGCTCATCTTTTCTCTTTCGTAAACTGAACCTATTTCTGACCTGACTCTGTCGCATCACCCTGCCGCCAACCCTGGTGGGCAACAGAGTTAGGTTATGCCAGAGTTAAGTTAGGTCAGAGTTAGGTTTGGTCACAGTTAGGTTCAATTTGAACGCACAAAGTTACGAGAACTTTTTGAGGGAAGAAATGTTTGGACTTCTTTTAGTCGTACCTTTGGAAACAAGGCGTATGACGTAGTATCAGCATGATGGATGTCCATTACAGAATTACCGTACGCCAATGGTTAAATGAAAATTTTCCTGAGAGTTGGATTGGTAGGGGAGGACCTACGCCATGACCAGCAAGGTTTCCAGATCTTACCCTGATGGATTATTATGTGTGTGTGAGCCTGGTCTATGATGTCTCGCCTGTACAAAATATTGTAGGTTTAAGCATCCGCATAGCTAATGCCGCAAGTGAAATCAAAAACTCGTTGTCTAGTGGTGTTGTAAAAACTCAATTGAGGACAAGAATGCGTGCTTGCATTAGAAATAGGGGCTCACACTTTGAAAATCGACTGTAAATTTAAGTTTAGACCGCAAAATAACTACATTTTAAAAATTTCGATTTTTCACTTACTCCCGATTAAGTTCATTTACTCAGCCATTTGTCAACGTATTTAATTTTTTTATACCTCGGTGGATAGCTGATAACAACATAACATACTTATTTTTAAGCTATTACGTCGATAAAATAATAAGGTGATTATTTTAAATAAAATTGCATTTAGTCATAAGAAACAGTAAAATGTATGAAAATTTTTAGATTCCCTGAATCATTATTCACAAACGGTACTACATTTCTGTTCTTTTTTGTGTTATTACTACGTATTAGGGTGTTAGCAAACTAAAAACACCAAAAACAACCGTTAAATACGCAAGTGTTTTAAGAGCACTTTCAAGTAGCGTGATTCACTTTTCTTAAAAAAATGAGTTATTTTATTATTTTTTTCAAAACGGTACATTTTTTACTCATTTACCGGAGGACAATTTGATAGCTAATGATCTCTACTATCACCCCTTAAAGGGATTGCTAATTGCTACATGTTACCAGTAACCCTGTATATACGGACGGTCAGTTTAACGGGCGATAAGCGTACTTGGTATCGAACACTATAAATAGATTCTAATTTTATTCAATTTAGTAACTCAGACAATAATGCACTTGCATTGATATGCATATTAACTGCTACGAACTACGAAACATCCAACAATCATTAAACAATTTATCATAACTTAGTTGAAGCATCATTTATATCGTTACTCTTCAATTTACAAGTAGGTTCTTACTATAATTATGTTCATTGTTTTTGAAGCATGTAGATACATACACTTAACAAATAAATGACTACAACGTGTTGTATTGCAACAATCAGATAATTAATCTAATGTTGATTTCAACTAAGTAATCTTATCTGCTGATCGAATTTCGACCATAATGACTTCACAAGACTTTAATTGTTTTTAACTTTAATACCTCAACAACCCTATGTTTAGCTTTTGCTGCCTGATAGTAAGCGTGAATAGAACCCGAGCGTGATTGCCATCATACTTATTGCGAATGTAGATAATGCAACATGGTGACCCATAGCATAGCGGCCTAGTGGGATGCTTTTTCACGTCCCGTTTAAAGGACCTGGGATGTGTTTAAAGGATCGCAGTATCAGGAAAACACGTGTGCTGGCAGTGAGTTCCGGGGTTTTATAGCACGGCACAGATAGAAAGAGCCGACCCGTTTAGTTCGAGAACGCATGTCTACCACTGTAAAACGATTTTTTATTGCCGTCCAAAGTGTCTCCATTTTACTCTCTTTGAATTATATGGACATCGGTGGGTCACCTGATAGGGAGTGAACAACGCGGCAACGTTTCCTGCAACTCCAAGTATGTAGACGGATCGAGCCGGCCCCTGTGTATCGAAGCATGGCAACATCATAACATAATATAGGTGCCTAGTATAAGAGACCTTAACATTCTGCACTTTTCCTATGTTCCAAAAATTGCTTACGGAGAAGCGTGTTTGGATTACTTGAAGTTTATCTTCAAGTAATTCTAACACGCATTACATACATTGTTAAATATTGTATATTGATATATAGAATTGTTAACAATGTATGGTTATATAGACGGCTAAAGAATTTATATTTAGAGTGCGCCGTTTCAAATAAATCCGCTGCGCAGTTCGTTATTTTAGTTGGTAGGAACAGCTGACACATGGCAACATAGATCACGGACGGATCACGCCACATGGCTGGCTACTTACTATTAGATTTTTTGCACGTCGTTGCTTAATAGATACTTGAACATTTATATCGATGTACAATAATAATTAATTAAACTAGGAGAGTATTTTATACGTTTTCAATGTTTACAAACGCAACCGCATAAACTTGTTGTTGAAAAACTCGTAAGGACGCGAAGAAAACACACTGGTATGGGCATTAAAACAGTTTTTAGGGTTCCGTGCCAAAGGCAAAAAACGGAACCCTTATAGATTCGTCATGTCTGTCTGTCTGTCTGTCCGTCCGTATGTCACAGCCACTTTTTTCCGTAACTATTAGACCTATAATGTTGAAACTTGGTAAGTAGATGTATTCTGTGAACCGCTTTAAGATTTTTACACAAAAAAAAAACAATAAATTTTGGGGGTCCCCAAACTTAGAACTGAAACTCAAAAAAATTTTTTTCATCAAACCAATACGTTTATGGATAGGTCTTCAAAAATGATATTGAGGTTTCTAATTTCATTTTTTTCTAAACTGAATAGGTTGCGCGAGAGACACTTCCAAAGTGGTAAAATGAGTGGCCCCCCCTTTAACTTCTAAAATAAGAGAATTTAAATCTAAAAAATATATATGATGTACATTACCATGTAAACTTCCAACGAAAATTGGTTTGAACGAAATCTAGTGAGTAGTTTATTTTTAATACGTCATAAATCGTAAACTGCAATTTACCTTTCATTCAATCAACACAAATATAAAAATAAAATAAAAATGATATTATGTTACTTGCTGCCGCGGAACCCTTCATGGGCGAGTCCGACTAGCACTTGGCCGCTTTTTTTTATTAATCTGTATATGTATATTAAAATGAATCACCGAAATGTATGTACGCGCATAACTTTCCATCGGCTGCGTCAAATTAAATTATTTATTCTTTTTTTTATATGTTCGTTATTGTTAGGACAAGGTTTGTGTACAAGAAAAATTAAAAGATGACGGGAAAAGTCATTTTTTTTTGTCCGCGACGGGATGCTGGGACAGATATGTAAATGCTAGTATAGATATAAATATGCAATTTATTATTGTCTTGAATAAGTAAGAAAACATGTGACAAAAATGGACGTCTGCAACACCACGCGCGTACTCGGACAATGGATAAGAAAAACATTTTTACAAATTAAACGAGTTGCTATAGCAGCAGAATAAGAACCGAAAATAGTTTCTTCGCCTTTTTTTTTCAGAATATATAAATATAATATGATTCAGTAAGAGCTCCTTGTCGACATTATCTAGATTGATATGAAATGATGCTTGCTTATTTAACCTTAATTACTACAAAACATTTTAACAACCGATTACTCAGCCTGTATTTATAACCAATGATAAGTACAATAAAGATTTAGGGACGATAAAATGGTAGTGTACAATGAACTTAATTCTCTGAGTACTCTACTGCTTCTTGGGCTATCTACTACAAAAAGCAATAAAGTCTATATTCGTCTCACTTCGCGCTAACTTAAATGTTTGTCGTGTAGTTGCTAGCTGCATTAAGTCTGTGGATTACCATATGATGTCATGCATGTTTTGTTTAGTCTGTAGATATCTATAGACTAAACAAAACATGCACGAGTCAAGCGACGTCACAATTTTAGATCGTCGTCCAAGTCTTGCCACGATATTTTTTTTTTTTTTTTTTTTTTTTTTAAGTTTTGGCTGCGCCAAAATGACTCTGCTCTGCCTGATGGAAAGCACGAGCAGATTCTAAAAGTGGTGATCACCATCCTCAATGCGAATAAGGACATTGCAGCATGGTGACCTACACTATGGCCGCCTAGTGAGATGCTTTTTTACGCCCCGCTTAAAGGACCCGGGATCATATTGGGAGGGAAACACGTGCGCTGGAAGTGAGTTCCAGGTTTTGACCGCTCGGCACAGAAAGGACGAACCGAAGCGATGAGTACGAGATCGTATGTCTACCACTCTGAAGCGGTGACTTCCAAGGCCGGCACGTGTTGTCCTGTAGAGGAAGGGGGAAGGGGGGACCAGTTGGAAGAGCTCCTCAGAACACTCTCCGTGATACAAGCGATAGAGTACTGCCATAGAGGCGACATCTCTACGCAACTGCAGGGGCTCAAGGGACTCGGTGGCTTCAGGACTGTTGACAATGCGGATTGCTCGCCGCTGCAACCGGTCGAGAGCGTCAAACAGGTACAGTGCGGCACCATCGCAAAGATGAGAACAGTACTCTACGCACGAGCGAACCTGGGTCTTGTAAAGAAGACACAGATGCTCGGGCGAGAAGAACCGTCTCACCTTGTTTAAAACACCTAGCTTCCGCGAGGCCGCTTTAGTGACACTCTCAACGTATTCGCGTGGGTTGAGATCTCGGCAGATATCCATGCCCAGGATATCGAGCCTACCTTGTAATGCCAATTGAGTGTTCTGGAAAGTGGGAAGGGGAAGGAATGGAGACTTTTTGGCAGAGAACGCGCACCCCTGTGTTTTCTTGGCGTTGAACTCGACCAGATTCTCACAGCCCCATTGAGAAATGCGGCCCAGAACATGGTCGAGTTGAACGACAAGCTCCTGTCGTTTTTCCTCGATATCTGCAAGCTTGGCTGTTGGATGTCCAAAATATCGTCCGTGAACTGTACTGTCGTCTGCATAGCAATGAATGTTGCCAAGGGCTAACATGTCATTGATATGCAGAAGAAACAGTGTGGGCGACAGGACGGAGCCCTGCGGTACTCCGGCGTTTATCGACTGAAAATCAGAGGCCGCACCGTCGCAAAGGACTCTGATGCGGCGCTGGTGCAGGAATGCGGCAGCCCAGTTGCAGAGTTTGGGGGGCAAACCGAAAGCTGGTAGCTTGGAGAGAAGCGAACGATGCCAAACCCTATCAAAGGCCTTGGCCATATCAAGGCTAATGGCCAGGGATTCCCCATGCCTGTCAATAGCCTCACCCCAAAGGTGTGTGACGTACGCTAGAAGATCACCCGTGGATCGGTTCGGTCTAAAACCATACTGACGATCATTTAGTAGGGAGTGATCTTCCAGGTAGTGGACCAGTTGTTTGTTTATTATCCGCTCAAACACTTTGCAGATAATGGAGGTGACGGCTATCGGACGGTAGTTGGCCGGGTCGGAGCGGTCGCCTTTTTTGGGGATGGGTTGAACATTCGCCTCTCTCCAAACCTCCGGTACAGTTCCCGAGGAATATGACAGGCGATACAGACGCGTCAATACCGGAGACAACTCTGGTGCACAGTTCTTAAGAACCACCGCTGGGATACCGTCGGGTCCACTTGCTTTCCGGACGTCGAGTGACCGAAGCTCCGCACGGACTTCACTCAGCCGGACGCGAATATCCCGCATTGTAGTGTCGCAGGTCGGAATAGTAGGCGGGTGCTTGCCGTGGTCATCGATTCGGGAGTTAGCCGCAAAGAGATCCACCAGCAGTTTCGCTTTCTCCTGCGGCTCAAGGGCAAGTGATCCGTCCGGATATTTCAGCGGTGGTAGCGAAGGCTGACAGAAGTTGGACTGCGCGGCTTTAGCCAATCGCCAGAACTTTCGGCTACCCGTAGGGTATGCAACGAGTTCTTGACCAAGCCGCGCGATGCGCTGGGCATCCGCTCTGATGTAAGCCTTCTTGCATTCCCTAGTGGCTTTGTTAAACGCTGCTTTTAGTTGATCAATGTCAGGGGAGCCGTGAGCGCGGGCCCTGGTCCATGCGCGATACGCTGATTGCTTTAGTGAAACAGCATGGGCGCACTCGCGATTGAACCAGGGACGGGTCGTCGGGTTGGCGACCTCACTGTAGGGAATGTAGTATTCCATTCCGACAGTGATTTCGCCAGCCACGGCGGCTGCACTTTGCGACAGATCTCTATCTCTGAAGCAACGTTGAGCCCACGGGATGGATGCAAAATAATCCCGCATTCCATCCCAGTCTGCCGACGAGTAGTGCCATAAACATCTTTTTGCTGCCACTGGTCGTGGGGGGGCAGCAAGAGGCACCGTGGTGGAAACCAGGCAGTGATCGGAGGATCCCAGAGGGGCCAGCACCGATACACTATACTGCGCTGGGTGACTCGTCAGCAGTAGGTCCAGCAAGGAAGGCGCTTGACTCGGTATGTCTGGTATCCTGGTGGGCTGGAGTACCAGCTGGGTGAGGTCATGCGTGAGAGCGAATGCGTGGACAGTCCGGCCTGCGTGGTCAGTTCTGGAAGATCCCAACCAGGACTCATGGTGGGCGTTAAAGTCTCCCAGAAACACCAGTTCGGCGGTCGGAAACTGCTCCTGCGCTTTGTCCGCTGCCTGACTGAGATATTCGAAAAGTCGAGTTGTCACAGAATCTCCAGAGTGGGATCGGTATAGGCATACGTAGATTCGGCTCGTAGAGCCAATATCTACGTGGAGCCAAAGGGTGGAGAAGGATGGGTCCTCAAGGCAGCGCAATCGGCGACAGCAAACATCCGCCCTGACGAAAAGACATACCCCAGCCTTCGCGAGGAAGCACTCCTCAAGCACGTAACCGGGGTAGTGAAGATATGTCGTGTCGGCAGGGCGGCGTATTTGAGTCTCCGTTAGAAAAAGCATGGCGGGCCGTGCCGTCTCTAGATGCTGGTGGACGGTGTTGAGGTTTGCATGGAGTCCACGGATGTTATTGAACTCCACCTCAAAAAGCGAGTTGGTGGGAGATTGGAGTGCCGCTGTGCATCGTTTATGCTTTTTCTGTGCTGCCATGAAAAAAATAGGAGGAGGGGGATGGGAACGTAAAAGGCGTGACAGTCATCGCGGTAGTGTAATACTGAGACTCGGAATGCTGTTTCGTCATAACGGTGAGGCATGATGGTGACCGAGCCGTCGGACGGAAGGGCTCCCGTACCCTCCCGGAAGTGGTCGCCTGGTCCCACCGTCCGGTCACCAACCGGCACGACGAGCCACTCCGTGGATTATGCGCGACCTGACGGGGCAGCCTCCCAGGGTGGTTAGCCGCGGTTGGGCCCCTCTCTATGCCGCGGGCGGCCAGCGGCACCACCGTTTCTACAGGTCTCCCTGGCCGACGGCTCGATCCACGTCACCCTCAACATGACTCTACGAGCATTCCACTGCTCACACACTTACCACGATAACTGTCACCCCTGCATCATTGGGCCACCGGTCTCGCACTCACCAACGAAATACGACAGTACTAATACTGTCATTTTACGTTGATTTTCTGTGCGATTGCGATTATATAATCTATACTAATATTTATAAAGCTGAATTGTTTGTTTGAACGCACTAATCTTAGGAACTACTGGTCCGGTTTGAAATCTGAATTAAAAGTATGATTCAGAAGCAAGCAAGAAGCAGAATTAAGTCCTATTCTATGGGTAGGTAAAGTTTTCATTACTGTTTCGCTTCTGAATGATATTGTTCGGCTATGTTCGAGCAGAAGACTTATTACTATCACGATGCACAGTATTAATTTTAAAACGATAGAATAGGCAACATACAATTGTATAGAAATGCACGTGCATATGAACTACTAGCCTTTACACGCAGCTTCGCTCACGCAGACTTTCATCCCCTAATTTACCCCTTTAGGGGTGGAATTTTTAAAATTCCTTTCTTAGTGCTCACTTACGTTATATAAAGAACCTACATGCAAAATTTCAGGATTCTAGCTTCAGCGGTTTGGGCTGTGCGTTGATCTCTGGGTATGTCAGTCGGTCAGTCAGTCAGTCACCTTACTCTTTTATTTAGATATATAGAAGATATGCATGCTCAATTACAAATAATTACTATTTTAAGATGTGTATTACATTATATAATCCTTTTCCTCGTGTTTTATAACCCAATATTGAAATAAAAAGATTTCTTTTGGGTATAAAGCTGACGACACTGGAAAAAATTGCAATTGGATTTGACAGGTGCACAGCAGAGAGCACACAGATAGTCTCGAAATCTTAGAACCAATTGATACCGCCGCTTTTCAGTTACTTACTTATACGTAATGTAAGAACTATTTAAGAATACATATTATGAAGCCTCTCTTTTTTTGCAGATATAACCTTTCAGTCGAATTTCAACCGTTATGAATGTTTTGGTTTTTTTTTGTATATCAATACAATTTAAAAATTATTTTGTACTTTTGCACTAAGACAAGTAAACTGGGCTTCTATAATATAAGGTAGCCTTTTACTTAAATTTTAATTGTGCATTTTGTTTTAAAAAATTGCGGGTTCTTCTTATGGTGAATTTGAGTAATCGACCATAAGATACGTGTGTAGAATGATAATGATATTTTTCTCAGAAACTAATGCTGGCTGTGACACTTGCCTTTTAAACCCCGTTTATTGATATGCATGAAAATAACCGTTAATGCATAAACTGGGATCCGGAACACATAACTATTAACTTTTATGTTCCATTTATATAATTGAGCTTCAAATTATTATCTAAATTATTATTTATGGTATGCATATTTAGGGGTTTTGATGAAAAGGACTTGACTGATGTAACTTGCCTTTAATCAAACAATGTAGGTATAGTTCGCTGAAAAGCCAATAACATACATATGACCATAAATGTTTTATAAAAAACACGAATAATAAATTCTTTTGAGTGATTCACAAAAGCAAAACTAACAGCTGGAGGTATGTCATAGGGTCGTCGTCACACACCCTAGTTAAAAGTAATATGAGTCATAATTAGCAACCCTTTGTTCAGTTCAAACGTAGTCAATAATGCTCAATCGTGCGTGACTGAAGCTGACGTGGACTGACATTGTTATTACACGATCACCATTCGAAATAATATTAGACATAGGTGCTCAAGAAAAAACTTAAACGGTAATATGCGTTACGTTGATAAGCGAAGTTGTTGTCTTAACGTATTCATAAAACTCACTCATGAATGTATTAGTGTTAATCATTGAAGTCAATTCATCATTCGAATATGTACATAATTAGTTTGTATTTGACACGACTTTCGTGACTAAACATAATATAAATGGATTAGTCACCAATGTCGTTGCTATTGTTTTGTTACGTCTGTTGCCATAATACAAGCTACTAGAGCTAACTCAACGATGTGAAGGAAGTGAAACTATTTAAGCATGCGGACTCGCTAATTGGTAGACACCATGGATTCGTTGTACCGCAGATTTGGAACAGTGCCAGAGGGTTCATTTGCCGCGTGTTCCTTTTCACTTCTGCCTTTTACACATTAACTAAGACATTTCATAGCAACATCGTGTTTAAATACGGTTTCACTTTTGCACTGCTTGCTTATTACACTGTTTATTTTAAATGCAGTTTACATAGCTCTTATGCGCGCTTCTAGCTTTGTGTATTATTAAATATGCAAATAACAAGTTGGATAACATTAATTTGCACTAAGGTTGATTGGTGGCAACTCTGTAAGTTAGTTATGTAACAACAATCTCCATGTTCCTGGCCTGTCAGACCTGTCCTGCAAGGGGCCGGTCCGGTTGTAAATGGCTCTCGTAAATAAATTGTTCCGTTGCAATTATACACGTATAAAGAAAAAGCTAACGCTTATGCGAGTTTACTTAACCTTGAATTTTGTCAATCTGTTATTAAAAGTGACATTTTAGAGTATGACACATTGATTTGTAAAATGATGTAACAACCTGAAATTCATACAGTGTTGCTCGGTACTTACTCTGCGTAGAGAATGGGGACAATAAGGAACACCAAAGATGGAAGCTTCCGTCAATTTTATTAATATTTATAAAGACTCGAATGATTTGCCTCAGAATATTAATAAACTTGCATTTATTTCCAAGTAAACACATCGAAACCTCACTTAAAATTTCGATAATGCTTCATGTATTTATATAATATATACGACATATAATTATATCGTGAAAAACATAGTTTATTTATTATCTGTGTACAAAAGGGCGGTCTTATCGCTTAACGCAATCTCTTCTAGACCGCCATAGTCGGCCATAGTATGTGTAGATCAGAGTAGTTTTTAGAAATTGGTTATCATCATTTTCATATTTATAAAAAAACAACGGGTTGCACAGTTGAACTCCGGGAGCACCGGCAGACGTGAAAACTTTAACATTAACATTGTGCATTTTTTTTTTTAATTTCTATATTTATTAAACACAATGAACAATCTATGCCTTCCCTCCGCGGCTCTGTGCGGTTCACGTGTGACGTCGCGTTTTAATAATTTAAATATTGTTTTTGTGTATCCTTGCGACTGTTACCCAGTTTGTGGGCGGTATAAGGTTGTGTATAGTGTTTCTGACAAATAATCTGTAAGTTTTACGCCTTATAAATACAAATATTGTGTTAGTATCTTTTACTACGGCAATTGGTAAGTCAATTTATTTTATTCTTAAAGGTAGGTAGGAGTAATATTTTGTTTGTATTAATTTTCTTTTCGTATTTTTTGATTTTGAAGTTGTTTTTTATTGATATTTCTTTTGTCTGGTGTGTCTTTGTTTGGCCATGTCGGTTGTTGGCGAGTTGCCGGATCCCGGTGGTACAAATGAATTTCAAACACCAACCGGAAAGGGATTGTTTGGTAGAATGTCGCCACCAAATTTATCGTCAAAGGAAAGTAGAACTGAACGAATTAGGGCTTCGGACTTGGGCGAGAGTGTTTCGTCTCTTAGTGGTCGTGATAGCTGTGGGGAGTATGATTATTTTGAGTTAGTGTCTCAGGCAACCGAATATTTGGCAAAAATTAACGAATTGGTAAACGATCAGGGGTCGCGAATGAATGTGGGAAATAGGACCGCCATTATGGACGTAACCCAGCGGATTACCGGTATCGTCTCATTGTTGGCAATTAAATCTGCTAGCAATGAAACGAAATTAGCGAATCTCGAGCGCCAGGTGGGGGGTGTCGCCGTTCAACAGCCGGGCTTGACGTACGCGGACAAGCTTAGGCTTCGCTTACCACCTGGATCAGCCCCGTGTCCGGTGTCCGCTGAGGCACGCGTATCTAGGCCGTGTGTTATTGCGTATCCTACTACGGAACGTTCAGCGGACTATGCAACTTCGTCAACTACGAAAGAAGCTCTCATGAAGGCTATTAAACCTAGCGACGAAGGTTTTCAAATTGTAGGCGTCAAAAAAACCGCAAAGGCAGGCGTCGTGTTGCGGGTCGCAAATGAACGGCAGCTTAAAAAACAAGAATCAGTAAACGCCATTAAATCTGTAGGCTTACGCTTAGAAAAGCCGAAAGGCCGAAGGCCCCGTATAATTGTAAAAGACGTGCCCGGTTCTATGGAGGATCGTACCTTCCTAACAGCTTTATATCGTCAGAATATCAAGGACGAATTAAAATTAAGCGAAAGCGATTTTTTAAAAACAACCAAAATTGTCAGGCGTCGTAAACTGGAAAACGGACGTCAATGGATAGGCTTAGAATTAGAGACAGAGGTTAGGAAACACTTGGCTAGCACAAAAGATAAATTATATATAGACTGGGCTTGTAGGTTTATAGACGACTTAGAAGTAGTTCGTTGCTTAAGCTGTCAACAATTCGGTCATGTTCAAAAGTTTTGCACTATTAAAACTCCTACCTGTGCTAATTGCGCGGCCAGCCACGATACAAGGGCTTGCCCGGATAAGGACACACCAGATTTTAAACCGAAATGCGCACAATGCAGCCGGTACAAAAAACCATGTGACCATCGATGTGGATCACAATACTGCTCCACATATAAACTTAAATTAGAGCAGCTAATCCTAAATACTAATTACTGAATAGCTTATACAGTAGTAGTTGTAGTACCTTTTTAATAAAATGGATAATATCTCAATAGGCCAGTTAAATCTTCATAATGATAAAATAGCCACGTCAGAATTAGATCGCTTAGTTTTGGAACAAAAGTTAGACATTGTCCTTATACAAGAGCAATATCAAAGCGCTCAATTGCGGAATTATGTAGTACAACTAGATGGCCGGTCGCGGGCTGGGATATATGTTGCAAGTTCTAATTTTACGGTAATATCTTTGCGTAACCTTATGACGTCACACTGCGCCGTTGCTGAGATCTCATCCTCTACCTGTAGGGTTTACGTAGTGAGCTGTTATTTTCAATTTTCACATCCTATTGATCCTCATCTACATCATTTACGTTTCGTTTTGCGGTCCCTCATAGGACACAAAATTATCATTGGCGCTGATGTCAATGCTTCTTCTACTTTATGGTATGGCAAATTGCGTGCAGCTGACATGGCTCGTCGCTGTGCGGTTGAAGATTTTATTGCGGAAATGAATCTTACTATCCACAATACCCCTGATGCACCACCAACTTTTTGCAGCCCAATTGGAGAGTCTTCTATTGACCTGACGCTTACGCGCGGCGACGTCTCGATATCTGGATGGCGTGTCCTACCGGACGCATCCTGTAGTGATCACCGCTTAATCGTGTACGAATTCATACCAATGGTTGCACAATATCCACAAAGAACTCCTTACAATTCTAGGTATAAAACTAAAGGGGCAAATTGGGCTTTATTTGGTTCACTCTTTGCAGTACATGCCAAAGACTTCAGTCGCAGTGGTCTATCAGCTGAGGAAAGCGCAAACATATTATCAGATACTTTCACATATTGTGCTGATGTTTGTATCGGCCGTGGATCTATCACTAACACTCGTAGATGTGATTGGTGGAATTATAAATTAGTCGAATTACGTAGAATCTATCGGAAAGCTCGTAAAAAACTAAATGACATTAAAAAGCGTAACGTAACAGGAGATATTTACAATAATGCTCTTATTGCTCTTAGAGTTGCCAGGTCTCATTATAGAGCTGCTGTGGAGAAATCAAAGGGAAATTTAATAGGTAAACTTGTTGATAAACTCGATAGAGAGGGTCCCTGGTCACCTTTGTATCATGAATTAAAGCAAATAGATCAATCGACCTTGCATACGTACAGAACATCAAAATTAATAATAGTTATAATATAATATACTACAGGAGTAGAACAAACCACAGAATATCTTTTAGAATCACTTGTGCCTGACGATCGGCCGGAGGATGACACGGATTATCACCGACAAATTAGGCAGTGGGCTATTGAACCACCATTGTCTCCAATGTCTGACTTGCCATCTTCAGACGAATTCCTCAGTATTGTTAGGTCATTACCACTAAATAAGGCTTCGGGCGACGATAAAATATCAAACAAAATGATAAAAGAAGCTTGTAAACTTTCGGGTGATACGGTTTTGACAGTTTTTAAACGTTGCATTGCGGAAGGAGTATTTCCGAGTGTTTGGCGGTGCGGTAATATTCGTATAATACCAAAAAGCGGCGATAAGCCGCCGGACGATCCTAAATCCTATCGACCCATAACACTGTTACCATCGCTGGGAAAGCTTTTAGAGCGTCTTGTAGTACCACGACTTCTACCGGGTGGAGTTAAATTTCATGATAGACAATTCGGCTTTACGTTGGGAAAATCGACAACTGATGCGGTTATATCTGTAAGGAAAACTGTCACCGAGTCAAATTTTCAATACGTTTTAGGCATCTTCTTAGATATATCTGGCGCCTTTGACAATGCGTGGTGGCCCATGCTACTGCTAAAATTAAAATTAAGAGGTTGCTTTAAAAATATTTATTCCCTTATCTCCTCGTACTTCTTACAAGGTACTACTAAATTGAGACTTGGGCATCATTCTGTGTCGAAGGCGCTTACGATGGGGTGTCCTCAAGGGTCAGTGCTAGGACCATACTTGTGGAACATAGGCTTCGACGATTTTCTGGCAATGCCTATGCCGTCCGGATGTACCCTGAATGCGTTCGCGGACGACGGTTTGTTATTGATAGAGTCGGATACTAGAACGGGGCTTGAGAGGCTGGCCAGTGAATGTTTCGACTTAATATCTCGGTGGGGTGGGCGTAATCGGTTGACGTTTGCACCAAACAAAACCTTCCAGCTTCTTCTGAAAGGTAACCTCAAATCACCGCCGTGTATTAAATTTGAAAATGTTACTATTAAAAGTAAAACCTCGGTTTGTTATTTAGGATTGGTTTTAGAAAGTAATTTTTCATTTATTGAACATATTAGAACAGTTAATGAAAAGTCTAAAAAGAGTTTCTTTGCACTGACGAGGATATCAACTGCGACATGGGGTCTGTCATATGATACACTAAAGATCATATATGGAGCTACTTATTTGGGTTCTATTTGCTATGGTGCTCCTGTATGGGCAGATAGGGCGACTGTAGGTGCTGTCCGTCGCAAACTGTTACAAGGCCAACGACCTGCATTGATTTTCTTGTGCAAGGCATATAGGACGGTTAGCACTGAGGCTTTACCGGTGTTGGCAGGTGTTCTTCCGGTCCATCTCGAGGTGCAAAGACGTGCAGCCATGTACTATTCCACACTACAAAACATGGAATGCGATTTTTTGGGCATACGAGACCGCGGTAAAATCATAAGGTTGTTTCAACAGCAATCCAATGTCTATAACGACCTCTTGGATGAATGGCAGCAACGATGGGACGAATCATCTAAGGGGCGCCCCCTCTACCAGTTCTTTCCATCTGTTCGCGAACGGTTGTCAAGGACATGGCTCGTGGTAGATCACTGTGTCGCTCAATTTCTTACAGGCCACGGTAACTTTAAGAGCAAACTATACTCATTTAAATTAGTCGACTCACCATTGTGTCAATGCTCAACACCTGATTCTAGCTGTGAACAGTCGGCTCATCATATCCTCTGGGAATGTAGTCTTTGGTACAATGAACGTAACATGATGCTAAATAGCTTACAAATGACGTCTGGGGTAGTATATTATGGGGATCTTGTGTCAACTGCGGTGAATTTCCGTGCGTTTAAGCGATTCTGCCATACATACTTTATCCGTGGTGCTTCCCGGTTTGAAAAAGGCGTCTGCCTATTTTGACTCTATTTTGTCTCCCGCTTTGCTAAGGAGGGAAGTGGACTTATTATATTTCCAACTCCTACAGTTTTCTTCTGATTAATTTCGTTGCGGGTTCCAAGACAGTTAAATTTTTCCTGGGACTTCCCGAATGTCATAACTCGGTGTTTTCGTGGGTCATCGCTGTTGGTCCTGGTGTAAAGGAGTTACAGTGGTGGGCGTGTGGGCGGGATTAGTCCCATTAAAAAATCTATGCCTTGCTTTGCCTTTAATATCCTTTGAGAACCGATAACTACAGAAATGCTTATTGTGATGTTATAAAAATATAGGTTAATGCTATACAGTATAAACATATTACCCGAGCGAAGCCGGGTTTACACACACGCACACTCGCGCAAGCGCCCTGCGCCGCTTAAACGAAACAGGAGGAGCAGGCATACATTTTCGCCGCGCGCCAGAAAGAGAGGGGGATATTACTTACTCTCCTACGCCACGCCTCCGTCTTACAAATATTCGATTAGGTCACGTGTCCTGACGCGAGTTTCTGACGCGAGATTAACATTTTTTACCCATCCCAAAAAATGCACAACGCCGCTAAAGAAGTTTTCACTTCAAAAACTAAAATTTTGTATGTACTATAACTATAAAATAACTAAACGAATTCTTGTTGCTCTACTTGGAATGAAGAATGGCATACCAAGCCCAGTTAAGTTCTGCAGAATGGTCTTGTGTAAATTTCGGTTTCCAGTAGGCACGAAAATACTTCTAGTAATTGTGACACTATCTACAAATAAGGTAAGCAAAATTTATTCAATGCTCTTTGGTGCTCAGTGAAAATGTTTTAGGTGTGCCTTATTTAATACCGTGAACGACGTTAAAAAGCGTTTATACATTGTAAGGGCAGAACTTGCTCAGACTTTAAATTCGTTTAAGGTAAGTTTGTGGATATATTTACTCTTATACTGTTGCAGTATTAAATACAACAATCGCTAAATGTTTTAAATAGTAGTACTAATATTTATTGAAAGATTTCTAATAATAGCAAGATCCAAAGGTTTAATGGTTAATATATTGACGTGCTCCATGTTTATATATGCATTGAATTTATTTTATATCCAACCTTTCAATCGCAAACGGACACCAATTCAAAGCTTGAGTTTCAAGTCTTAAATACCTCGGGCCACAATAACGGCTTCATTAAATTCTTGTTACATTCACTGTTGAAAAACGTTGTAAAAGAGCCTAACGGAAGTTCGGCTGAAAGAGTCAATGAGATGCGTTGAGCAGTTTTTAAACATGTTTGCACAAAGGGAAAGTAGCCACCGCTTAGTAACAAGCCACAGTAATTGGTTAGGCGTGCAATTCCAAACAGCCAACGGGTCACACCTTCCGTTACAGCCGGGAACACAGACAAAGGGCGAACCAGATATACACCTGTTCTGTTTATTCGTATTCCTATACAAACTGAATGTATTAAATCAGTTGCAGGTAATTTAACTTATACAATTGTATAGGATATTCTTGTCATTGTTCACAATAACCATTTGTTCTAAGAATTAAACTTCTGTAATTTGTATAAAATCTATTCAGCTTTATCAGACACTTTCATCGATCCCTAAAATATTTGTTTTATGGATATAAAAGTATTAATGTAGTTTTGTAAATGGATCCAGACAAATAACTGTACCAAATATGATCTAGTTACGTTGTGTATTCTTGTAAACCTGTAAGGGTGCATAATAAAAAGGCCACGTCAGTCGTTAGCAGACCCGTTATCAATTTGTTGCGGTTAAACTATTAAAACTCCCAACATATAAATACCTATATGTTGGGAGTTTTAATACTTAACTGCTATGCTACTGTTCAGAGACAACTCGATAGGATAAGAAAGGTAAATAATAGCCTAATAAATACTGTTTCCAACCTAAACAAACTCCCACCATTCGCAGAGGAAGCAATAAGTTCTATTTATAGCCAAGACTTGGTGGCCTGCACATTTCAGATTAAATTGTCTAATTAATACGTCTTCCAGTCACGGGTCGGCGACGAAGATAAGAGGTTTACTGAATATATAATGTGAACCTTATCTCGAGTCTTGGGAGACATCGCAATCGTGTACCATGAAAAGAAATAGATATGTCGGAGAGATATTTAAAAATATTTCTATGTACGAGTTACTCAACTCCACGGAGCGATGAGACTATCGTCTAGAAAAACAAGTTCTTTCACCTTCACAGTGGAGCATAAAATATAGTTCTAATAGTGGAAGAAATCCAGGAATAAATTTTCATAGATACTTGACGGATGAACGTCAGTGGAGCTTTGACCGAAACGGCGGTCGTGCGTCAGCATTTTGTTCGCACGGAAATAGCGCGGTCTATGAAACTTTGGCACCGTATACCTTTGCAGGAGACACTGACATCTAAATTCGACAACATTCTGTATCTGGGAGACATGACTTTATTTTAAACTATAAAGAAATCTCGTTATGGTTCAATTATTTTGTTTCACGAAATTCGTGGATGAATACATTTTACATCCTAAGAACTAGCATCTTTAATACTGATGGGTGAATCAACGGCACTTTTTTGAATATCTATCTTCTATCTATTTATAATCAACAGTAACACATACCAGGAAATTTCGTTTCAACAGCGGATAGTGAGTTTTCTAAATTACGGTTGAACGAAGATATCGCACAGGAAGCAGGCAGTTACTGAGACAGCATTGATAATCTGAAACAAAGACAAAACATATAGGTAAGTAGTTTGAGTAGTTCATGAAGATTCTGGACTTAATTAACTTACCCTACCTACGATTTTTTTTAAAAAGAGGGTTAAAATAGTTGACAGATATTGAACAATTTGATTTTCATGTTTCAGGGTTTAAGTTTTTTTTTTCTTTTTTTTTTAGGCAGTTGCCTCAGTCGCATGAGGAATATAGATCCTGTGTGGCGGGCGACTTTACAAACATACATGAAACGGACACAAAGTACACCCAAACTTAGCACAACAATTTGTGGATCACACAAAGTATTGTCCTATGTACGCTTTGAATGCACAACACTTGGCGCAGTAGGAAGAGGCGTGGTGACCATTTAAACCACTAGGCTAACCGTGCAGTCAAATCATCAAATGATTTATTATTAAATGTAAAATTCATCACCCTGGTGCTTACACCCATCTAAGATATTATATTAGAATTACTTGGAAGATATCATCAGCCTATTGCAGTTCACTGCTGGACATAGGGCTCGCTAATTACATCCCACTTGATTTGATCCTCGGCCTACAGTATTATCATTATCATTTAGATTGATTAATTCAATGAATTAGTAGGTAGTAGAGCCACGCTGATTTCAGCACGAACGGGCCGGCTCGACCGGGGCGGTACTACCCTCGCACAGAAAATCAACGTAAAATGACAGCGATCGTGCTGTCGTGTTTCGTTGGTGAGTGCGAGACCGGAGGCCCAATTAGTCTAGTCAACAAGTTCCAAACTTGTTGACTAGACTAAAAGATGCAGCAGCATCACTAGGCCGCCATGGTGTGGGTCGCCATGCTGCATTGTCTGCATTCGCAGTGAGCATGGTGACCACCACTCTTGGATTCTGCTTATGCTTTCCATCAGGCAGAGTAGAGTCATTTTGGCGGGCCAAACATAAAAAAAAAAAAAAAAAAAAAAAAGAATTTTCAAAGTGGATCCTTACTTCTCAGCTGCAGACAAAACTAACGTACCTACTGATTAGTTAGCGTTAGTTTGAAAGAAAATTGTGAATATCAGAAACATCAGAGTCGAAAAATTTCCGGATTCTCAGCATATTGTTAACGTATTATATAAAATATCAAGTGGCGATTAACACTTCGTATGCACGAAAGAAACGTCACAGGATTAATATTAGACAAACAAATAAATTGCTGACGCAAATTCTCACGCAAGCTGTATTGTGCTCGTTGCAGTAAGTACTTAGGGACGTCATAACGAATCATGTATTTTTAATAGTCCATGGAAGAGTGGCAACATATAAACTAAGTAATAAACTGCAATTTGAAATCAACGTCAGATACAATTCCCAAACCTCACTAAATTATAAAGTTACGTTACGTCGGTGGCGTCCACAAAGTCCGGTTTCCACCGATTTCCGGTTCTTGCCTACTCTTGGGAAGTATGTAAGAACCACATATTACATAAAAGACGTACCTAAATCCAAATAGTAATAAGTTGAACAAAGAACCAGCGTTAAGATATTCATCGGAGATTATAATATATATGTCCTAACGGGAGGCCCGAGAACGCAAATGGAAAATCTAAAATGAATTGGGCAGTCTTCCAAGAAGCCGGAAACCGCCAAAACTATCACAAGTTTGCATATCAAAATCTATATTTATATATATTTTAGTAAAAGTGTATTGTTATCACAATACGTCTAGAAACTTCTTTGAAACAATCGTTTGTCAAAAGTGTAGAAACTGGTAAGCGATGTTGCAGTCAATACGATCCGTAAGATCAGAAGTTCTTACCTGGGGCGTACGCCTTCTTGGTTAGAAATAGCTGGAGGTATACGGAGATATCAAGGAGGCGTATTGCTTCTACTAAACGTAGATTTGCAATCTGTAGAAGACAAATTCCACCGATACTCTCGAGATATTATTTAAATTAACTACTTCGGTTAGCAGGGGCTTGACACAATACAAGTAGATATCGTTTTCACGATTTCAATGCTTCTACTGCTTAAGCGTATACCCTATCCTGTCTAATGCAGGAACTGCAATATTTGATAAAAACTTCAAGGAAAGAGAACGTACATATTATACACAAAACAACTTCAAAATTAGTTTATTAGGATTTTAGTGAAAAAAGGATTTTGAAAACTCATTATCGGATATAATCTATACTAATATTATAAACGCGAAAGTTTGTAAGTATGGATGGATGGATGAATGGATGGATGGATGGATGTTTGTTACTCTTTCACGTAAAAACTACTGAACGAATTTGGATGAAACTTTACAGTAATATAGCTTATACATCAGAATAACATATAGGCTATTTGCAGCGATAACCGACATATACGCGGGCGGAGCCGCGGGCAACCACTAGTAGTCTATATAAATGTTAGAGAACTTAGTTACCATACTTTATTACGTATTATCCCTTATGATTGTAATATCATTTAATAAGCAAGATTATCCGATATTCGCTAAGACGGATATAGGAAATGATACAGTGTGGAATAAACACTACAATATTATATTAATATTCGTAATTATTTTTATGCGTATTGCATAAAATAACTAGACGCACATTAGACATAGCGCTTGCACGAGTTGTAGCTTGTAGCATACGGATAAAAATACATAGATACATTTCTCTTAATTATATATCGTATAATATTTTTATGTAAAACTAATTGTTTTGAGTAAGAATCGATCAAGCTGTCCAGACGTCCGCGTCGCATATTCAGCCGCCACGGACACCTACGCCATCAAATAACATCGCTTACTTGTGGAAAATGTGTTTATATCAAACTAGAGATGAACACTCCAATACTGATAATATCGCTCTTATTCAAATTTGTTTTTGTACCTTTATCTGCGCACATTGGAAATTACACGCACAACAAATTTCGTGGGAAAAAAATCGTAAACATTGCGAAAATTTGAGGAGAAACAGACTGCGCGCGAACGACCACGTAGATAAAAATTAAAATAGATTTGGCTAAACGCCGCGTGCGCCGGTGCTCTAAACAATACTGAAAACTAGGTCGACAATCTGTTTACTGTGTCAAAAATGCCAACTATCCGTTTCAGATACCGCCACATCTGTTGTGTGCAAAGGTAATTGTATATCTGGTTAACATCAGGCACGATACTACTCCGCATTTTCACCTTTCAGTTACAAATAGCTTTATAATTATGCTTTTTAAATGAGCACTATTAAAATAGAATGGTCCATGCATTAATTAATTAAACGTAGGTTACGTAGGCACTAGTTGAAGGTAGTCGATCGTGATATTCGTGATCACCTTAAACGCCCACATTATGAATTCAAAACCTGTTTAACCCAGGCGATGAAGAGATATATTACTGTAATTGTATAAAATGACCCTGATTAAGAAAAGAGTCAATTATAAATTCAGAAATATAATCGAAAAGTTCGCGGAATTCCTACATTGTTTTTTTTTTTGACGAGGAAACAGAATGATTGGCCTTGACGCTTGTATCTTCCGCATTTAATAGCCAATAAGAAAGTAATCATTACTTATCACCACTGAACAACTGTTGAATCCAAGAGGTAATAAACAAGACTCGTATATTATATTTATACATTTCCTTATATTCTTATTCGTGTGGTATGGTACTTATTAAAAATTGTTAACTTAAGGCAATAGTTGTACGATCAAAAAACCGGTCCGAAAGCGAATCGATTAAGAAAACCTGTAAAGGAGATTACAATTAGATACGGCTTGAGGCTTCCAACATCATAATTATAGAAGAAAACGTTTATTAAAAGGATAAACAATTTAAGTTTAATTACACGCAGTCAATATGTAAATAATATGCAGAAGGAGCAGTTCAAAAGCAGCAAAAAAAAAAAAAAACAAGAAAAAAGTTTCCGACAAAAATGGATCCCCAGTGTTTGTGTTCATTCCTTAGTTCATTCTATAAGTGAATTATACGGGTGTTAATTTTTTTTTGTCGTTGTAAAAGAAAGTGTAAACTCATCGTGACTCGAGTTTATATTGGTCTTCAACGCCTACACATCGTTACGTCTTATTAAGGCAATTATGACAATCTGTTGTGGTTTTATGTCAATTGTGTCCACGTGCCAATTGGGGATTGCCTGCATTGCTACTGCTGCAGTTTAATATTGTAACACAGTGAATTGGACTATGTGTGAAGTGACAGCCGATTGCGGTGCGATTAGACAGCAAGTTTTTGAAACCATAACAGTATTCGTGCATAAAAAGTGTGATATAATTAATATGCGATTTTATTTATAGACATGCTTTTTGATGTCTTTCGATCATTGGTTAATTTATATTTGACTCATGAACGCTAATTTGTACATCTTCATCGTCAAAGGAATGGTTTTACTACCGTTTTCAAAGAAAACCAACAACTTACTCAAGTTTTTACGATATTAGTGTCACTGTTTAGTGGCTTGTGAATTACAGAAAAAATTAACAAAAAAATTGACTACAAGAACTGGACCAAATTTAAATCGGATTACACGGGAAGCACTAGCTTTCAAATAAAAAAAGAATCATAAAATCGGTTCACCCAGTCAAAAGTTCTCAGGTAACAAACAAAAAAAAAACAGTCGCATTGAGAACCTCCTTCTTTTTTGAAGTTGGTTAAAAATTATCATCATCATCAACTTATCGCAATCCACAGCTGGGCATAGGCATCTCCCATTGCACGCTACTTTTATCGATTTTGGGCTTCTCGCATCCAGCCCCTGTCCAAAAACCTGCCTGTGAAAAACTATACTGTCTATCATCGCCAGCATATTTAAAAAAATCCTTAGACAAGGTCTCCACTCAAATCTGTGACAAGACAAGATATCATCATCATCATTTTAGGCAGTCAGTCGTCGGATGCGGACAGCATTTTTATGGAGACAAGTATCTCTAAAATTACTTTTTATCCTTTCTATTCGATCTATATATAAAGTGGCTTCTAATACGTTACTTAAATTTTAAGACGCCTTCTTAAAAAAGAACCGAAGGTGTCTGAAGAGTCTCAAATACCACTTACACTCTCAGTATTAAGTCGCACTTCTTACTTGAACCGGCGACAGAAAAATTATATCTCATAAGCTCATTTCTTCACACGTAAACGGCTGGACCAATTTGGATAAAATTTGGTTTGCAGGAAGTTGACGCCCTGAAGGCTACTTTTATATATATTTAATACTATGAGAATAACACCGATAAACACGCGGGCGGAGCCGCAAGCAACAGCTAGTAATATATCATTCTCATGACACGCTGTTGCTCACGATAAACGCCGAAACTATCTAGTCGATTTTCCCGTTCTTTTAATAAACGTATGTTTTGCTGGCGTGCCTTAGATAAGATAGTTAACATCACGCTTAGACCAATAGGAGTCGAGTATGACTGAAAAGAGACACAAACGAATTTCCGTTCAGCTAGTAGGTATACACATAAATGTTAAGTAAATCAACTTGTGTGTATGTGCACTTGAAAAACTTAAAAGTTCTGCACCAATTGAGCTCCACTTTGCGTGGTTGTAAATAACCATTTTGCAACCATAATGACATGTGCTACAATGAAACGTGACGGGCGCAGCCAGTATTGTATCTATAATGTTGCAACTGATAAACATATAAAATAAACTTTAAGTTAACTATCGTATATACAGTATCAAACCATTTTAAATAGCAAGTCTATGTAAGTGAATAGACAATAGAAAAATAAATAGTATTAAATAAATAGTGCCGGTATTCAGGGCATGTCCGCCCATATAAAATGAAACAAGAAACTGTAACACGGTTACATTTACATAGGTGTTAACAACAGGCATCCGATATCCTATATGGAAACACTTGTACACATGGCTTGTATATGAATCACGTGGCCAAGTAAATGGAGAAGCTCCATTAATATACCATTTATTATGGACTAGCTGACCCACGCAACGTCGCCGTCGTTTATGTCTCCTATTGCCCGTAGCGTAATTATTTTCCCCCGTTTTTGAAACATTTTTCATTGGAGCTCCGCTCTTATTGGTCGTAGCGTAATTATATATAGCCTATAGCCTTCCTCGATAAATGGGCTATCTAACATTAAAATATTTTTTTCAAATTGGACAACGGTTCCTGAGATTAGCGCGTTCAAACAAACAAACAAACTCTTCAGCTTTATATAATAGTATAGATTAGTATAGATTTACTTTTCATTGATCTGGCAAACCTGCAGTATGGTGTTCTCATGTATGCTTTTCCGTTTTGCGTATGTGTGTATACGTACCTAGTTGTATAAAATCATGTATTAGTTATCCATATGTGTATTGGTTGCCTGATTGCCTTCGGGCGATAAGGCCACCAGTTGTACAAACTGAATCCGATCATCAGGCGTTGCGTTCCTTGGGGAACATGTACTAGTCACACGGGCCCATTAGATGTCAGCTAGACAGTCGCAAAACAGTCAAACCTGGTGAACAGATATCATGAGGCGATACACCTCGTATTACAATTTATGTTGACTCACCCGTTGCGTAATGACAGCTAACCTCCGATGCGGCCAGGGGTACCCAGGCGATGTCGCTACTAGCTTTATGTTACCGTTGTAAATAATCTGGTGTACAATAAAGCGATTATTATTGCTCGAGTAATATTGTTGTCATTTCTTTCCTTTCCAATACACACGCAAATAAAAATCGTTCCTCAATGTTATTGTCAAGTAATGTCATCAATTATTCATTGTCAAGATACATACAAAAGTTTCAGCATAATCATGGACATTTTATATTTGTACAACTACTTTAAAATCCAACAATAATAACACGCTTGTAAATATTATTGAACAACATTCTAACCCGTTTACGATTTAAGATGATCTGTAGTCACAATTAAAGATAATAAAATTATTTTTGACTACTCCTAGTCTCCTACCAGACCAATGTTAATATGACGTAGTCTAGTGGCTTACAGTTTCATCAGTTCTTTTCACAAGAGTTCAGTAAATTCGGAAATATTCCAGAAAATGACAATTTATTTAATAATTTAAACAGCATGCAATAGACAAATAGTAGAAATGTGAAGTAAGACTAATAAGTAGATTTATTATTTATATACTATCGCTGACAGTGTGTTTGTGTGTTAAAAAAGTAGGTAGGTATATTAAACGTGCAAAATCAGTAAAATTATATTTTTTTGCTATAAGGCACTTTGATTTATAACTTTATACTATATCTGTACTTGTAATATAATTTGCCTTACATTATATTACCTTTACGCTCATTTCCGTAGGAGAGCCACGCTTCGGCATGCATGGGCCGGCTCGACAGGAGTGATACAACGGCCTCACAGAAAACCGGTGTGAAACAAGGCTTGCGCTGTGTTTCACCGAGTGAGTGAGGATACCGGAGGCCCATGTCCCAACCCCTTCCCCAAAGGCCGGCAACGCACTTATGAAGCCTCTGGTATTCCGGGTGTCTATGGGAAGCGGTAATCGCTTACCATCAGGTGATATGTCTGCTTGTTTGTCCCTATTGCATACAAAAAAAACATCTTTCCCTTGCAATATTAAACTTAAATCATCTCTAACTTCTAACACTAATTGGAACAAAATGTTCATATCTAAATTCTAAATTCCTAAATATATTTATAACTCAGTACAAATCTTGAAAACCACTGTACGTAAATAGGACTTTGAAGTTAATAAACATATTCACCGCTACAATAGTCATCAATAGAATAAATTGCAGGAAGTTTATTATATTTTTCTGCTGATTCAGATTTAAAAAATTAAATTCATAAAGACCCCAGAAATCAAAGTAACTTAAGCCTAGTAACTAGTAAGAGATACCTTGCAAGCGCAGATATGTGTATAAAATTATTTAAATTCCAAAATACTACTTCTTTTTCTTGGGTTTAAACATGAGAACTAAATATAGTCTCTGCGTAATAATATTTATCAATTATTTACTGCATAATGTCCTTATTACTACCATATCAGTTCTGGAAGGACGTACTTCTGGAAAGGCAATTAAACGCTTTAAATATCTCAGGATGACAGACTTTAGAGCGATGCAAATAATATTAATATCTATACTAATATTATAAACGCGAAAGTTTGTAAATATGGATGGATGGATGGATGTATGGAAGGATGGATGTTTGTTACTCTTTCACGCAAAAACGACAGAACGGATTTGGATGAAACTTTACAGTAATATAGCTTATACATCAGAATAACACATAGGCTACTATTTGCCGCGATAACCGACATATACGCGGGCGGAGCCACGGGCAACCACTAGTATTAATATATGTATAATGTATATATATTATTATAGCTTTTATAAAGGTTGCACGGAATTGTGTCTGAAAAGCTCACAATCGGTCTAAATGACCTAAGCACCGGAAGGCGACAGGTTGACTTTACCAATGTCAACCCTATTGTTGCTAAACGCAGCCTTGACTTGCGTTTGAACTTTCATTTCAATATACTTCAAAACAGACGACACGTAAACAAACGCATGGATACAATAATATCAAGAATACAACATGAAACTAAATATAATACTTGTATTATCTATCTTCTCTTCTATATATATAAAAACAATTACAAAACTGTATGTACGCGCATAACTTTCGATCGACTGCACCAAATTGGATAATTATTTTTTTTATGTGTTTCTTATTGTCAGGACAAGGTTTGTATATAAAAAAAAGACAACCAGAGGTGTTATCTTTTCTTAGGGCCGGTTTTTCAATAGTCAGATAAACAGTCAAATAGCATTTATTCCTCAGTTAGCGTAAGTTTGGTTCTTTCAATAGTCAGACATCAGTTATCAGACGAATAAAGCTGTAATCTGACTGATAACTTTATCTGTGCTTTCAAACCTCAGTTAGAGTTTTATTCTGTAGAATAGTGATTTGACGTTGTGTATTTCTCTTGTACCTATTTGTGATAAAGTTTAAGTACGTTGTAGTTATTGAATATTTGATAGATTATGGATGTTTTTGACTCGATTGACTTTTTGTTCGGAGGTAAAAAGGGTTATTAGAGAAATATAGGTTATAGATACTATAGAGAAGATGAAGAATTTTTATTTCACACACTGCTATCTAGTTCGAAACAAAACAGAGCTTGTACTATTGGTAAAGAAAGAAGATTTCCCTAGTGGCCGTTTGCGGAACGAACGTATGACAGACACTTCTACCTGGCAGTTTAATGTACAGAGCGAGTGCATTGTTATTGTTTCATTAATAGACGTCTACTACAAAAATACGTATTTTAAAAGTGGAATGTTAACGTGTATACGTATTTTTATCTGTCATACGTTAGTTCTGCGACTTGCCGCTAGGTACTAGGTACAGAGAACTGACATAAATACAAATATACTTTTTACTTTTAAACACATATTTATTAAACGTAGAAACACCCGTTTAAAAAATTACTATGCACCACCCGCAAACCCGGCAATTCATTTTTTTAAATTTTGATTTTAATCATTGTTATGGACTCTACTACAGGAATATCATAAACTACTTTTTACTAAATTATTATTTACTACATCTATTATAGACAAATAATAATTATAATCGAATGCTTTCATTTCATTTAATTAAATATCCTAAACCGGCAATCATAAAAAAGACAAAAAGAAATAGAAAAAGAACAGTCAACTTGAATGTTGTCTAAAAGTTTCTGGTCCTTATCTAACGTGTGACTACCTGTATAGCTGCATCTCACTTGCGCATGATTACAGTGAACATAGCTGTGAAGGACCATCAAGTAACTATCTGACTGTTTACTCCCGATTGAAAAACACAAAAAGTTTATTCGCTTGTTAAAGAGCTGGATACATTTATTCCCTTGTTAGTTATTTGACCGTTTAACTGCGGATTGAAAAACCGGCCCTTAGTACGCTTAGGGCCGGTTTTTCAATAGTCAGATAAACAGTCAAATAGCATTTATTCCTCAGTTAGCGTAAGTTTGGGTCTTTCAATAGTCAGATATCAGTTATCAGACGAATAAAGCTGTAATCTGACTGATAACTTTATCTGTGCTTTCAAACCTCAGTTAGTCTTTTATTCTGTAGAATAGTGATTTGACGTTGTGTATTATTTTCTCTTGTACCTATTTGTGGTAAAGTTTAAGTACGTTGTCGTTATTGAATATTTGATAGATTATGGATGTTTTTGACTCGATTGACTTTTTGTTCTGAGGTAAAAAGGGTTATTAGAGAAATATAGGTTATAGATACTATAGAGAAGATGAAGAATTTTTATTTCACACACTGCTATCTAGTTCGAAACAAAACAGAGCTTGTACTATTGGTAACGAGAAGATTTCCCTAGTGGCCGTTTGCGGAACTAACGTATGACAGACACTTCTACCTGGCAGTTTAATGTACAGAGCGAGTGCATTGTTATTGTTTCATTGATAGACGTCTACGGAGAAGTAAGGTATTTTAAAAGTGGAATGTTAACGTGTATACGTATTTTTATCTGTCATACGTTAGTTCTGCGACTTGCCGCTAGGGAATCTGCTCGTCACCATTTAAATTCTTTCTACAATGATTTCATTGATTGACGTCTACGGAGTAGTAAAAAAAATACTTTAGGACCACTTCGTGAGGGTAAACAGTATTCTAAAAGTGGAATGTTAACGTGTATACGTATTTTTATCTGTCATACGTTAGTTCTGCGACTTGCCGCTAGGGAATCTGCTCGTCACCAATAGGTACAGAGAACTGACATAAATACATATATACTTTTTACTTTTAAACACATATTTATTAAACGTAGAAACACCCGTTTAAAAAATTACTATGCACCACCCGCAAACCCGGCATTTCATTTTTATAAATTTTGACTTTAATCATTGTTATGGACTCTACTACAGGAATATCATAACCGACTTTTTACTAAATTATTATTTACTACATCTATTATAGACAAATAATAATTATAATCGAATGCTTTCATTTCATTTAATTAAATATCCCAAACCGGCAATCATAAAAAAGACAAAAAGAAATAGAAAAAGAACAGTCAACTTGAATGTTGTCTAAAAGTTTCTCGTCCTTATCTAACGTGTGACTACCTGTATAGCTGCATCTCACTTGCGCATGATTACAGTGAACATAGCTGTGAAGGACCATCAAGTAACTATCTGACTGTTTACTCCCGATTGAAAAACACAAAAAGTTTATTCGCTTGTTAAAGAGCTGGATACATTTATTCCCTTGTTAGTTATTAGACCGTTTAACTGCGGATTGAAAAACCGGCCCTTAGTCGTATACACTGCGGACCTGCGGGAAGTTAACATGGGCTTACTAAAATAAGTTTTTCGGTAATTAAGAAACTTTTCACGAAATTGAATATGGCGGTACGAAGTTTGCCGGGTCAGCTAGTATATATAATTATATATATTTAATGTATTCCATATAATCGAAATTACATCAGCAGTTTACAGCACCCGCCTATTGCAGTCCACTGCAATAGGCTCGGCATAAGCTTCAACCCTCAGCTTCCCGCATCCAACATATAAGACATAGTTGAAAGCAACTAAAAAAATAATTTACTATAGATAGAGCCTGCCATGTGATTATACGCTGCCTGATGGAAAGCATGAGTAGAATTCAATAGTGGTGGTCACCATACTCATTACGAATGTAGATGATGCAGCATGGTGACCCATACTATGACGGCCTAGTGAGATGCTTTTCACGTCTCCCTTATAGAACCCAGGATCATATTGGAGGAAAACACGTGCATATAATAATCGTGGTAAAAACATTCCAATATCAAAGTTCATCCGTTATCAATGTCTCGTACGCTTAAATAGGGTGCCTCAGTAAGATTGCACTTTTTTTTAGTGTCATTTTTTTCTTGTGCAAGTGGCAACTCTGAAATTTTACAGCTGTTACAGATTTTTATTCCGATTAAAAAAAAAATAGCGCTTATGAGCAATTGTGAAAACTATATTGAGACCGTTCACAAACTTCAAAGAATTTTCAGTCGAGGAAGTGCACCTTTTGTATTTTGGGGTTGGTGTTCATGCGAACAAACCAGAAACAATTCTTGAGCTCAAATCCGAGATCCAGCGAGATCATCGAAAATTTAATGAAAAGAGTAATAGCCCCTCATCAGAGCCGTGGGCCGTTTTGCAATCCAATAAAAAATCACGACTCTCTCAAAATACCTATACGTGTTTATATTTTACAATGAAAATGTGCACTCTTACTGAGACACCCTTTACTTATTTTTAACAATAATGCATCGTCTAATTTCGCCTTTTAGTTGAAATCTTGCAAGAAATAAACTATCAAGTGTTCAAGTAGAGCTATGATTAAATATTGACTAAATCCGAGGGGAACTCGTCAACTACAGCGAATTCGCTCTCGTTATTATGCAAATGTTTTGTTTCTCATTTTTTCCGGAATAAAAGTAACCATACGCTATTCCTGATTATAATCTAATGACAAAGAAGTACGATAAAGTATTGTAAAAAGAAGAAATAACATAATCTTTTTTCTACTTCCTAAACTAAAAATTTGGGACAGTCCCCAGACTACAGACATATATATTCAACGTCCACCTCTTTTTGAAACTATTTTAATTTTCAACTACAATTTTAACGTAGATGCATCCAGTGTCAATATATTAAGCGAAAACCATACAGAAACTATGCCAATAGCATTAGCATTGAGGAAAATAGTCCACTACGCAGTACACGAAGTGTCACGTACTTCTCTCTATTTATATATCGGTACTTAAATATTGAAAAAAAATGTGGACTTCCCAACCACATTTTTTTAGTAGTTAGTTTATAAAATTTTCTGGCACCGAGTTCTTATCGTGAGATACATTTAACGAATAACTTTTGTGTCTAGATCCCCAAAATAATCGGAAATACACTGAATCCTCAGTTGCCGAAACGAACACGACGACGACACGGAAACGGACAACGGACGCGAAAATTAGAAAAGACCTGAAAGTAGAAATGATCAAAAAAAAGTTTTAATACTGGCATAAGTAATAGCATTTTATAATAATACTCAATTATTAACGACTATGATAAAAAGGGAATAACAGCCACTGTTAACACAAACCAAAAAGTGGCGTAATTATAAATGGATTTAAGACAATAACGCTACTACGGCGTCATTGTGATGTTTGTTATTTATAAACATACAATTTTAGTCGTTGAACATGTACCTACCTATGTATTGTTTTTCTATGAATTGTTATGTATTATTAATTTACTTATAGTTATTTAAAAATACAAGATACTAAAGTAATAAAGTTCATGAAATAAAAGTTTTATCGCGGGTTTATGGGCGTGCCTAGAGTGAAACAGTCTTTATAGTATTGACTTTCAAAACAAAACTAGCTCCAGCGCTAGGTTCACAAAGAATGAGGTTATGCGACGCGACCACGTGGAATTTTCAGACCGCGCTTCTGAAACGCTGTGATATTACCGTACAGACGTACATAACCTCGACGGTACTTTGACTCTGCTAAAGTGTGCAGTTTGTAATATTGATATAACCTTGAACATCTCATTGTGAACGAGTAGGTGTTACCTATATTGTTTAGTGGGGCACTAAGGTGACTACATAAGTCTATATACTTTAAAGATAAAAGTAGCTCACGATAAAATTACGTTGAATAATGAATTCATACAAAAAATGAGCAAAAAATCTTACACAATTAATCTATCTACGCCGTCAGATTACACGTAGTTGGCGTAGCTGAATATATTATAAGCTTTTCGTTTAGAATATTTATTATTAGATAACAGCAATAAAAAACGAATAATATATTATTTCGTTTGGTCGAAGCGCAGGAAGCGGCAACAGTTAAAAATATCGAAGATACGCGCTGTAAATTGTACAAGGAAATTTTGTTTCAAGATATAGTCTCTGGGTTTTAAACTAGGTAAAGGGTTTAGGGGTTTAAAATAATCTCATGAATCTCTATCATCGGTTGAATCACGTGCAATCGGTAGATATGAGACCGGAGACGACATCTTGGGTTCCGTACAGCACTAACATCATTACGTAATACAAGACATTAGTTTTACTACAGTGTATTAGACGGGCCATATTTACATTCAACTAAGTGATTGTCTAGTTTTAATGTATTTTATGCGTCGAATAGTTGATAATATAAAATACTAATTAATTTTGGTATTTTAATCATTATGCTGATTAAAAACTGTTTGTTACGTTTTATTTTGGAAACTATTTCATTTAAAAGTTATACTTCGTGTGTTAATTCCATATGTAGATTTATTTTATGCTTAGCGAATTACGAATAGGTATTGAATGAAGCAAATAAAAGTAAGGCAAAACAATATAATCAATACAAAATTGAAGCGTCTGTTTGTAATTTCATATTAACATCTTTGCACTAAATGCGAATGAACGTAGTACTTACAAAAAAATGTCTGTGTATGACGTTCAATCTCTAGAATGGCTCAATAGATTTTGACAGGATTTTCACTAGCAGAAATTTTGCAGAAACCTGATGATATAAGGAGTGGTTCAGGATACTTTTTTAAGACTAGCTTTGGCGCGCGGTGTTACGCTGCGTACCGCGGGACACACACAGCTTACTTAATATTTATAAAGCAATACCTGTATTGTTAGTAAAAAGTATAAAAAGTTTTTATTTTTCCAGTTTTTAGTGCAAACAAACGTAGGTAAGTAGTAAGTTGAACTATTTCATCAAATTTCATCATCAAGAATACAAATTAAGGTCTGTGTAAATTATTATTAAAATCATCCTGTAATACCTAACTGTTGAAGAGTTTAACCTTCTATCATCAGCTCACCTAAATAACTTGAAAGTATACGACTGAAGGTCTTTAGATACGTATGAAATTGAAAGAATTATCCTCCAACTCCTAACCGTTGAGGAGTTGTACCTTCCACCTTCCATTATCAGCTTACCTAAATAATTTGAAAGAATACGACTAAAGGTAACATATGTACATATGATATTTAAAGATTTATCCTCCAACTCCTAACCGTTAAGGAGTTGTACCTTACATCATCAGCTCATCATCATAAAATGATGACTACCAGACGCAAATACCGGTGTAACTTCAGAAACTATACGAAAAGCATAGTATGTACCTATAAAAAATTAGGGTTTTCCTCGATTTTCCTGGGATCCCATCATCAGATCCTGATATGCTGGCAATGGGACCACCTCGGAAGCATACCCTTTCGAATACAATTTTTTTTTTTAAATCGGTCCACAACTGACGGAGTAATCGGTGAACATACATAAATAAATAAAATAAAAGGAAAACATACATACATACAGTGGAACATAGAACCTCCTCCTTTTTGGAAGTCGGTTAATCCTTACTTCCTTACTTATATTACACACATCAAAAGTGTCTAAGGATCAACATATGTGTCTAGGTATCAACATATATTTTTGCAATAACTTTTCTCCTGATTGATATTAATTAAAATTTTCTTTATGGATTCATCAAATAAAGTGTTTTCGTTTGTCACAGTAACGATAAACCAAGTCACCTTTGCATTAATAAAGAAATTTGCCATTTTCCTAATAAAGGGAATTTTGACATTTGAACCACTAACATTAAAGTTCGAAAAAAAGACTGAAATAACAGTTTTCTTTAAAATTTTATTAGGTAACTTAAACAATTAATAATCCGTGTTTCTACCGCGAACACTAACAATACAAGAATCGGTTTGGCATACTCAAAATGAGTTCATCCAAATCACGCTGTGGAATGGCCGCCCATGTTCGTTGCAACAACAAAAAAAGGTCTTCTTGCGACTGGATACCCTCCATATTCGGCAGAGCTCTTCTCTGTAGCATATCCCATGCATGCTCAATCGGGTTCAAGTCTGGCGACTGAGCAGGCCAGAGCCAAAGCCACATCTCAATCTCAAGAAATCCGCATAAAAATGCTTGATCCCTAGACACTTTTGATGTGTGTATAAATGCGAAAGTAACTCTGTCTGTCTGTCGTGCTTTCACGGCCAAACCGCTGCACCGATTTCAATGAAATTTGGTACACAGATAGTGTAGAGCCTGAGAAAGGACACAGGCTACTTTTTAATGAGAAAAAATGGTTTCAAGGGATTTAATAGGGGATGAAAGTTTGTATAGAAGTCTGGAGGTTCACACACGCATGCGCGTTACGTACGCCGGGCGTCTTGACAACCAATAAACAAGGCTGTCACACTCATTAAAAAGATATTCGTCATTCTCTCATCTGATTTGTATGTTCATTGTATTAATAGAAATAAATAAGCCAAATTAATTTGTAAAATTCAAAATGTCTAGAGAAGTATCGTAAATATAAGCTAGAAGTTTGAATTTTTTTTTAAGCTGTTGATTAGATATAAATAAAAATGTCATTTAAAGTTTCCACACGCCTGCGCGTTACCTACGCCGGGCGTCTTGACAACCAATAAACAAGACCGTCACACTAATCTATAATCTATAATATCTATACTAACTAATATTATAAAGCTGCGGAGTTTGTTTGTTTGTTTGTTTGAACGCGCTAATCTCAGGAACTACTGGTCCAATTTAAAAAATTCTTTCAGTGTTGGATAGTCCATTTATCGAGGAAGGCTATAGGCTATATTTTATTTTCAAAAAAATTTGGGATCCGTAAGAAAATTGCTATTTTGTAACCCAAGGTGTGAAATTGAAAACCTATTTTTGCGTGCGCTGCAATAACTATAGACAATATAACAAAATAATGTATTACGAGTTTGTAGGTCTCATTAAGATCTACAAAAAAGTCCGCAAGAGCATATATCTAACTATCATGGTTTAGTTACAATAACCGCTTTTGTGTTTAAAAAAATTATTAAATCGTCTGAATAAAGAAACTACGTTAAATGTGTATCGTAATATTAATCCTTATCCAAATTAAGCATTATGTTATCAAGGGTATTTATGTAGAAGTAAAATACTTTTTGTTTCATCCCAATCGTTCATTTCGTTTAGAAGTTATCACGAGTATAAGACGCTAAGAGTTAGTACCTAATAATGAGTTATTTTCCAAAGAGTTTTTATCAACATAATACCTAATATTAATCTTTATCCAAATAAATGTGTTGTTGATTATGAGTATTAGATCTTAGAAGAGCATAATAAATACATTTATACTAATATATAAAGCTGAAGAGTTTGTTTGTTTGTTTGAACGCGCTAATCTCAGGAACTACTGGTCCAATTTGAAAAATTCTTTCAGTGTTAGATAGCCCATTTATCGAGGAAAGATATAGGTTGTATATCATCACGCTAAGACCAATAGGAGCGGAGCACCAATGAAGAATGTTTCAAAAACGGGGGAAAATTATCACGCTACAGGCAATAGGAGACGCAAACGACGTTGCGTGGGTCAGCTATACTAATATATAAAGCTGAAGAGTTTGTTTGTTTGTTTGAAAGCGCTAATCTCAGGAACTAATGGTCCAATTTGAAAAAGTTCTCCAGTCTTAGATAGCCCATTTATCGAGGAAGGCTATACGCTATATATCATCACGCTTAGACCAATAGGAGCGGAGCACGAATGAAGAATGGGGGAAAATTATTACGCTACGGGCAACAGAAGACGCAAATGACATTGCGTGGGTCAGCTATCCATACTTATATTATAAATGCGAAATTAACTCTGTCTGTCAATCTGTCTGTCTTGCTTTCACGGTCAAACCGCTGCACCGATTTGAATGAAATTAATTTATTTACACAGGTAGTCTAGAGCCTGAGAAAGGACATAGGCTACTTTTTCATGCGAAAAAGGGGTTGTAAGGGGTTTAAAAGGGGGATGAAAGGTTGTTCTGGGGGTTCACTAGCCACACGCCTGCGCGTTACCTACGTCGGGCGTCTTGACAACTAATAAACAAGGCTGTCACAATCATAAAAAATATTTCACTTTTTTAATGAAGACCTAAATATTAAGATATTAAGTATATATTCGTCAATCTGATTTGTATGTTCATTATATTAATAGAAATAAATAAGCCAAATTAATATAATTAATTAACAGCGTTTCTTAACTTCAAAATTATCTACAGAAATATCGTCATTATACGCTAGCTGTTGGTTAGATATGAATGAAAATGTCATTTAAAGTTTGTAAAAATTTTACCCTCGAGGGGGTAAAACAGCAACAGGGGATGGCAGTTTGTATAGAAATATGTAAGGTTTGTGAGTTAGTTTGGGACAAGAGACAAAATATGTATTAGAGCTATTCTGATATGACATTTACGGAGTTATCACGGAGAAGATAGTATGCCAACTGACAGTAACGACATGATTACACTGAGACGTGGGTTCTGGTTTAAGATAGCACAGATGATTTAAAAATAATTTCGATCCTGATCTGCTGACTAATGAGATAGTTATCAATTAAACGAACGGATCATGTCAGGCGTGGAGGGAGATGTTGTCGAATACTTAAAGTCTTTAGAAATATCAGGAGTGCCTTCCCATAAGTTGAGGGTGCAAGTTAATGTTCCAGTACTATTAAATGAGGTATCTTGAGCGCCAAAGCAATGTAATAGTAAATGGCTAAATATTACACAACTGGGGTACAATATTGTAAAAACTACAATCATGACGCATGGAATGGCAAAAGAAGATAATGTTTTAATTCCACGTATTCCAATAATTCCAACTTATTTGACATTTTAATTTAAAAGAATGCAGTTTCCGCTGAATGCATGAAAACAGCATTTCCAATAACAATATTAACAAAACCCAAGGACAGATGCTTAAAGATACAGTAACTTTTTTTTCTCATGGGCAGCATACTCACGTATATCAAATCCGCAAAATCTCCATTTTTCGGCAAAATATGGCAAAAGAAAAAACGTAGTTATTAAAATTGTACTTTTTTTTTTGAAGCTGCAAAAGTAACTATGGTCAGCCTGATGAAAAATTCAAGCAGAATCCAACAGGGGGGGCAACCATACTCACTGGGAAAGCAGACAATGCAGAATTGCGTCCCACACTATGACGGCATAGTGAGATGCTTTTTCACGCCCCACTTAATTTACGCCCCACTTAAAGGGCCCGGGATCACAGTAGGAGAGAAACACGTGCGCTGTAAGTCAGTTCCAGTTTTTAGCTGCTCGGTACAGGAAGGATGAACCAAACCGTTTGGTTCGAGAGTGAACATGTTATTCTGCAGAGGAAGGGAGAAGGGGGACCAGTTGGAAGAGCTCCTCAAAATACTTCCAATGATACAGATGGTAGTGGACTGCTATAGAGGCGATATCTCTACGCAGCTGCAGCGGTTCAAGGAACTCGGTGGCTTCGGGACTGTTGGTAAAGCGGACTGCTCGCCACTGCAACCAATCGAAAGCATCAAGCAAATACTGCGCGGATCCATCACAAAGATGAGAACAGTACTCGAGGTCTCGGCAAATATCCATGCCCAGGACACCGAGCTTACCCCGTAGTGGCAGTTGAGTGCTCTGAAAAGTGGGGAGGGAAAGAAATGGAGACTTTTTGGTAGAGAAAGCGCATAACTGTGTTTTCGTAGCGTTGAACTCGACCAGATTCTTATCACCACATTGTAAAATGCGGTTCAGAACCCGGTCGAGCTCAGCGACAAGCTTCTGTCGATTTTCATTAAGGTCTGCCAGCTTGGCTGAACGGTGTCAAAAATATCGCCAATGAACTGAGATATCGTCTGCATAGAAATGTATGTTGCGAAGAGATAAAATGTCATTGATATGCAGAAGAAATAGTGTGGGCGACAGGACTGAACCCTGGGTAAGCTAGCGTTTACATCCAGAACATCAGAGGCCGTGCCGTCGCAAAGGCCAATAATGCGGCGCTGATGAAGAAAAGCGTCAATCCAGTGACATAGTCTAGGAGGCAGACCAAATGACGAGAGCTTGGAGAGAAGCGAGCGGTGCCAGACCCGGTCGAAGGCCTTGGCCATGTCAAATGTCGAAATAAGCTCATATAAACACTTTATAATTTATGTACATATATAAATACTTAAATAAGTTTTTAATAGTAAAACGTGTGTGTCTTATTTGTAAAAAAAATCGAGTGGTGTCGTGGGACATGAGATAGGAATGAGTTCCATATCAAAAATACAGATGGCGCTATATTAAATTTTTAGTTTTGACAAAATTGTATTAGACACCTTTATTTTATTTAAACTGATTTATAAAAATATATAAAAGTTCTATGCGAGGTAAAGAAAATAAAACTATTCAGGTACCGATACATTTTGTATTATGATTTCATATCGATAAAAATCCTACCTATATTAATAACGCGAAAGTTTGTTAGTATGGATGGATGGATGTTTGTTACTCTTTCACACAAAAACTACTTAACGGATTTGGATAAAACTTTACAGTAATATAGCTTATACATCAGAATAACACATAAGCTACTATTTGCAATGATAACCGACATACACGCGGGCGAAGCCGCGGGCAACAGCTAGTAAATAAATAAAGCAGTTTAACACGCACTAAAATAATGACATCTACTCTACATATTACGAAATTATGTTTAATGTATATTGACAAGGTAGACCAACAGCCAATTAGTAACGTAAAAAAAGCTTGGATTTGCGACAACTACTTAACATCACGTCTCAACTGGCCGTTTCTAGTATATGATATAAACCAGAACCACATAAGAACACTGGACGCGAAAGTCACTAAGACATTGAAGTCGTGGCTCGGGCTAACACCATCTGCAGACCCGTCAACGTTGTACAGGAGCTCGAATAATTTTGGAATGAAATTAAAAAAACCTTTGGAACTCTACAAACACCTAAGAGTTACCAAAATGCATGTCTTGTCAAAATCCCAAGACGAAATCGTTAGATCCCTTCCAAAAGACAAAAAATCATCAGAGCTAGAGTCACGGCTCCAATTCCACAAAAAATTCATGGTGGGTACGCAGTCCAGTAGAGTGGGATTGGGAAATGCTAGAAGACAGACCGACAAAGAGATAACAAAATCTTTCATACAACAAGATGAAAACGAGACCTACAAGGTGCACGCAATGAACCTAGAAATGCAGAATGAATGGTTAACTCTAGGAGAATTTTGTATCCCACCAGCTTTGAAATGGCGCACACTTTTATACGATTGGTCACCCGCCCTGTTAAAATTCTACCTCAACGCCTTTCAATTAACTCTCCCCGATCAAAGCAACCTAGTAAGGTGGGGAAAAGCTACAGAAAAGGCTTGTACGATATGCAATGCGGCAATAGGTACAGCCAGGCACTTACTGACAGGTTGTAAGGCGCTATTAGACCGGGGTCATTATTCACGTCGCCATGATAGGGTATTACTCATCATACGCGAAGCTATGAGTTTATCACTGGCGAGAGCGAAAAAAGGAATAACAACAAACATAAAAACTAACATCGCGTTTGTAAAGGAAGGCTCAACAACAAAGACTTCACTCACACAAAAGCCGTACTCAATTATAAATACCGCCAGTGACTGGACATTATTAGTGGACACATATGAAAATCACTACAGAATACCGGAGGATATCTGTGCCTCGTCGTCCAGACCGGACATATTTCTTTATGCAATGTCAATTAAGCGTGTAGTACTAGTAGAACTCACGGTGCCGTGGGAAACGAACATCCCTAAAGACCACGCTTTAAAAAGAAACAAGTACTTTGACTTAACCAACGAAATAACTAAAAATGGTTATGTCGTTGCGCTGTATGCCGTGGAAGTCGGTGCGAGGGGTATACCAGCGAAATCCCTCTATAACCTGCTTAAAGACCTTGGATTGCCAAGAGCTTCAGTAAGCTCTTTTCTTGAACGAATATCCAAAGCGGCATTGCTAGGCTCACCTTAAATATGGTCAGGTAGAGGGGGTAACACAGCGGACAGTGGAGGTGAGCGTTGACACGTCGTAAGGAGTGCTCCTTAAACCTAAACCTGGCTCGCAATTCCCAGGCACTGTCGAAGTCGCATGTGTTGCCCCCATCTATCACGCGATGGACCCGGCACCCGCACGGTGAATCCATGGAACGCTAAGAAATAGGTCTATTATTGACTGATGGCAACACACTAAGAAAAAACCGTCCAAGTGCGAGTCGTACTCGCGCAAGAGGTTTCCGTACAAACCTGTAGGTATATTTTATGATGTAACTAAAAACTTGTGCTTTTCGAAATTTTTCCTTTATCTGTGCTATAAGACGTTACTTCGTACCAAATTTCAAGATTCTGAGTTCACGGGATATACCCTGTAGGTTTTGAGTTTTGATTCCCTTGCGAGTGTCGAAAATTTGCAGCATAAACGGCTGTATCTTTTGATTGCGGTAGCTTAGAAGTCTGATTTTTTTACAGCTCCAAGAGACAGTAGGCCGCCTATTTGATTGATGTATTTGATATTAATTTAAGCTTGATACCTCCTCGCGTTCCTGAGAAAAAGGGTCTTGACAGACAGACGTACAACAAAGTAATCCTATAAGGTTTCGTTTTTATCTTTTAAGGTACGGAACCCTAAAAAGAGATACAAAATACTGCTATCTTAAATATGACCTTATAACTGTGTATTGCATATTTATATGTAACGTAATATAAATAATAACATTATTTTTAAAATATACAATGTATTTTATAATAACCTTTCAACAAATAGATGATAAACACAAGGTGATAGTCTAGGCGTGCCGGATATTATTCCTACTACTGCGGTGTGGTGCTGAGTTAATTAGTGATTTGAATTTCAGTTTTATTTCTGTACCTTCACACAACTTGGAGCTATCAAAATGTAAGAAACTCGTTTTATATGACTTCACAGCAAATCCAGATCAGGTTTTCGGTTGCACTGCCGTACAGCATACGGTATCATAAATACATATAATAAAATCGTACCTGGTCACTGTCTGCACTTGGAAGATATATAAGAAAAACTATTGTGAGGGGCTTTATGAACGCAATAGAACTTAAAACAATGATTTTTGAATACATTAGACAAACATAAGACTGTATGTCTCTACCTTCGTGCACGTTAATTTCAGGAATGGCTTAACCGATTTGATTTTTTGGTTTTCACAAATGCGTTGCGGTTTGCTTTACTAAACATTATCTATAGATCAATTTAAATAAATAAAATTGAAGTGTCTGTTTGTAATTTCAAATTAACAGCTTTTCACTTAATGCAAATGCAAAAATCAATTTTTGAATTTTTTGTCTGTCTGTTTGTGTCTTGTATTTAGGTTCCACACTCCCTTGTTATACGGTACACACACATACACATACCCAGAATAAAAGAAATATCGACTATGCAAGTGCGTAGCTGTATAAATTAACTGTAACGATGACAATGAAAATTGGATAAATGCCTATCATCAAAATACATAATTTAGCCAAGTCAGACAATAAAATAAGCTGAATTTTTGTTTTATTTTCTGCAAATTAATATTATTACACTGAATCTGGTTATTATTTAAATTTTTCAAAGTTATAATTATTAAAGTAATAAACATTGAAAGTTAATGATTCGACAACAGTAAATCACGTCTTTATGCCGTCGTCGTCATTTCATACGAAAATGTTCTAATTTAACTCGATAGTTCAAGAATGACACACGCGGTTTTATCCGCGAGTTTTGTTACTTTTAAATAAATAAATAATAATAATAAATATTTCGGACATCTAACACACAACGCCACCTAGTCCCAAGCTAAGCAGAGCTTGTGTTATGGGTACTAAACAACTGATATAAATACATATATACTTTTTTTTGTAAATAGATACATATTATACATAGAAAACACCCAAACTCCGAGACAAATATTTGCAGATCATACAAACATTTGGTCCGACTCAGGAAACGAACCCGAGACCTTAAGCAAAGCAGTCGCATACGCTACCACTGCGCCACCGAGACAGAAATCGGATACTGCGCTCTATTTCATTAGGGTAAATTGTATTCTTTACAATAAAAGTAGCATAAGTTATATAACATTTACTATCTGCCAGTGAAATTCCCGTCAAAATCTCTCCAGCGGTATATACCTCACCTATTAATTTAAAATTATACATAGACAGTTTAATTTTATTTATTTGTATAGATTTACCATTTTTAAAAACGATGTTAATGAACGTTAGGAAAGCCTCGATAACAAATATATAACAACAATAAAAATATTATATAGATCCCATAAACGCCGCTGTATTTAAAAAAAAATACATAATTTGATTTAAAACAGAATGTGAACAAGAATGCAATACAACAAGAAATATTTTTTAATGCGACAAAGAACATTAAAGACATTTCCTAAGATTTTTAAATTTAGATATTTAAACAGACAGAATTTATAGTGTGTGCAGTTGATGTAATAAACATGCCAATAACTACAGAAGCTGTACACTGTCACGTTTATATTTATATACGTACATATACCGGGTCAAGGTTGCACACTAATTTAGAGCAACTACAGGCGATAATCTTCGAAACGTTGGCTCATACACGAAACACACTTCGACGACACTTATACGTACTTCAACATTATTCTAACGTTTTTTTTTTAGATAATCATTAAACTATCATTTCGATGTCAACGAGGTTCATAATTCTTCAACATGGAAAACAAGAAGGAAAGTCCAGATCACTGCAAGTTTATTGACCGTTAGGGACAGGTCAAACTGTCAAGAGAGTTCACCATCGTGACAATCTCATTTAAAAATAAAATAAAGGTACACAATGGTTCAAATGATCACAATAAAAATGTATGAGATCCACGGAAATAAGTAAAAAAATTATGAAAATTATTGAAATCAAAGAATCCTGATGCAGGAGCATGACCTTTCGGTAACATTATGTGGAACCGAAGGTGCTTGAAAGCACAATGCACCCTATAAAAATATTTATTAATGCAAGAGATTAAAGCAACCAACGACCTTTGGGACTACCTCAAGAGCATTCGAGACATTCGATTTGTAAACTATGTACTTTCCGATCCCGATATTCAAAAATACACATTCAAAAGAAACTGAGAATAACTACTTGACACGGAGATAAAACTTTGCAGATAAACTAAAATAATAAAATCAAAATGACAGAGTGGGTCATTGCCAATTGGACAAACGATTTCGGATGCGAATTGTAAATACTGAATCTACTTGTACTACTTATAATGTCCCTGATGATAAAGTATGCATAACAGCTAAGACATAATAAGGTAAAAATAATTTCATAAGATTTGGTTATAATATGTTTACTCTATACAACTATATCGACAAATGAAAGCAACGTTAAAACCTCGACGATACCAATTATAGAAACAAAACCGTGAATTATAATTAATAATATTTATTTAAACGTTATTCAGAATAGGTAACATGTACTTATAAATTAACATCCATGAAGGAAAATCATTTCAATTTAGGCCAAGGCCTGATGAAACTCGATAAAACATGTAAGTATGTAAAATGAAAAGACATTGTTTGATCGAATGTAGTTTTAATGAGAAAAGTTTGCATTGGTAATTGCCGGTTTATATTGCAAATTAATAAGAGTATTGCATCAGCTTTTACAAAATGCACTTCGATAGCAGGTCACAACTCGGTTTCAAGTTAATCATGCAAATGCAGTTAAGTATTCATACTAAATTATTATAGGTATTAAATAACAGCAACTCTACATTACAACAAAAGTAATGCACAATAATGTTAATGACTGTGTAGGCTTTAGGCAAAGGAGTATTAAACTAAAATTTTAAATTTAAATATGATTTTTTAGTGCACAGCTGAAGTGTTTGTTTACAATAAAAAATCTAATAATGTTCGATTTATTAAGCAAGGTTATAGGTTATTTTAATATACCACATATACCACAACTAGAAGCAGAGAATCAATGAAAAAAGTTGCAAAAAGTGAAAAAAGTTATTCCTTTGTAAGTCGGCTAGTAGTTAAATGTCAGTTTTTTTTAGCAAAATTATTAATTTCGTTCTTATATAGAGTGAAATTTATGACAACTAATAAGTTTTCCGTCTTAGTTAGTCTTTAATTTATTTAAGAATTTTAGAAGAAGGTATTTTAAAGTTTTGACATGAAAAATTAGCCGGTTACGCCATTATGACTTAAATAGCCAATCGTTTGATATTTTTATGAACCCCCGACGCAAAAAGAGGGGTGTTATAAATTTGACGTCGATGTCGGTCTGTCTGTGTGTTTGTGTGTGTGTGTGTGTCTGTGGCATCGTAGCTCTCAAACGGATGGACCAATTTCGATGCGGTTATTTTTCATTTGAAAGCCAGTTTCCTTGCGGTGGTTCTTAGCTATGTTTGGTTAATATCGGTCCAGCAGTGTAAGAGTATCAGCTCGTTTCCAAAATGATGTAAGGCATTTTTGGCGTATAATTACTCGATTAAGTGCTTGTGTAGGAGGTTTTAAATTTATACATTCTGCAAAATATGAACAAATAAACAGTCACTCAAAGACAAACAGAAAATTATGTCTTGTTCGCATAACTTTCCTTATTTCTCGTTTTAGTAACGGAACCCCAAATATGACAGAATCACAGTTTCCTGCAAACAACTATTTTAACAAGATTGCTTGCAAGTGGAACATGTCAAGGTTTTACTTATTAGTATGTTTATTAAATCAATGTATCCATGTATGTATATTATTGTATATGTATATATATCCTGTCACAGGAATGTAATAAAATGTATGATGTTGCTGCCACGCTTTTATGATTGCCGAACAAGGGTATAGATTTCATCAGCTGATGTGTCGGGCGTCGGCACACCATCATAATTTTTTTGACCAAAGTCGTTCTTATTAACCGACTTCAAAAAAAGGGAGGAGTATTCTCAATTCGACCGTTTTTTTTTTTAATGTATGTCGCGGATAACTTCGTCGTTTATAAACCGATTTTGATGATTCTTTTTTTAATGGAAAGGAGATATCCCAACGATGGTACCATGATAAGGACACTAAGATCTGATGATGGCATCCAAGAGAAATCGAGTCGAACCTTGAAGTCGGTTTTTATTTTGTTAAAATTTTACTTGTTTTCTTTTACAGATTTTCACGATGCGAATTTAGACGTGGACAGAGTAATGCAACTAAGCAATTACGAGTATAACTTTCTCGATTTCTAAATGTAAATTTAACGTTTGAAATTAATCGATAGTACTCGTAATAATCGAGTGTGTAATGTTTTCCCCTATTTCATCATTACATGAGTAATTGTTAACATATCGTGTTGTTATTATTATGTTGGAGGCTCGTTAGTATATGTGGTCCAATAAGAAAGAAGGGAGAACTGTTAACATTGCGTCATATCAAGATTATCAAGTCATCATCACTACATAGTATAAAACAAAGTCGCTTTCTCTGTCCCTATGTCCCTTTGTGTGCTTAAATCTTTTAAACTACGTTACGGATTTTGATGTGGGTTTCTTTTATAGATAGAGTGATTCAAGAGGAAGGTTTTTATGTATAATAAATGCATAATATAGTATGGAAACACTGTTAAATTTCGAGGTTTCTAATGTGATATAGCAAATAAACACATTTTTTGCGCTTACATTGCAAACGCTGGTTGCACCCTACGAGATAGATCAAAATAATGTACTACAGTATTAAACACCTTAAAACGATCTACAAAAAAGTCCGCGACGGTATATGTCTATCTCTTAGGGATAACCCACAACAACCATTTTTTATTCCTTTCATTTTACGAGAAATAATGGCTTATTTACGAAGCGATTTTAAGCAATACAGAATGAATCCTTATACAATTAAGTAAATTAAATACATTGTGCATTTAATATAGATCAAAATGGCCCTTTACAGTATCTAAGTTAAATGAATATATTCGAAGATATTACAGATTTAAAATGCACGAATCGTGTCGTCGGTGGGGGCATCTGAAATCCACCCGTGCGAAGCCGGGGCGGGTCGCTAGTAATATATATGGCATAGTGTGACTTGGGTTTGAGTGGCCAATCATAGGGGTTGTGATAATACATTCCACGCTCATTGCATCAGCCGCGGCAAGTATTTTTCACATGACTGTCTACAAAAGTGAATGACTGTCAACTTTTACCATGGGTATGAACAGGATAAACAGAGTTGTGCCCTCGCTCTACATAATTTTGATTTGAAAAAGTTTAACAGAGAAAGCCTAAACTCAAAGATTGTTATTATTTATGAATAAGGGATATAAATAGCATAATACGTCTTCCTACATCTGATCTACCTACAGATAAAAAAGTAATGTCAACGTTTGATTGTTTGTATATTATGTAATCAAGACAAAATTTAAGATAAATCTATAGGTACTTATCTATATCTAAATATACTTATAATAAAAAACCGACTTCCAAATAACATCCAACGAAAACTCTATGCCAAAAAAACACTTAAAAGCGTAAAATAAACTGGTTCTTCATAAATTGCCTATACCTAATTCTTTATTCATTTCAATAGTAGTATTATAATGTGTGCTAGGTACCTAAAATCTGTTTGAAGTCGGTGCTAAGCCAAAAAGAATACAAACGAACAATTACAAAAGTCTTAGCGATAGTCACTTGACTTGAGTCACACACTGATGAAAGTCAAAATATGTACTTAGTTGTAATTCAATAACACATAGTTCGGTTTCATTCATTCTTTTTATGCTAGAAAGATAAAAAATAAAGGATAACGGGGAAATTCTTTTTTTTGACCGCGACTGTACACTGCCTGTAGGAAGCTGAGACAGATATGTCTCAAATTTCAAATAATATTTTTAATATTATTTAGAAGTTTTTAATTCATCTATAGACAACAAAGGGCCGTTCTTTGCACAGAATTTCCATGTTTGCATGACACAGAATCTGTTTGAATTTATAAGTAAGGGAATAGGTTAGCGCTCTAGTTTTAAAGGTCACAGACTACTCGGTCACGAAGGTAAGCGGCGCTAAGGTAATTAACATTCAGCCAACAAATCGAACACAATTATTGTTTACTAGCTTACCCGGCGAACTTCGTACCGCCATATTTACATATCTGTCTCAGCTTCCCACAGGTAGTGTACAGTCGTGGACAAAAAAAAAGACTTTTTCCGTTATCTTTTATTTTTTTTCTTTCTAGTATAAAAAGAATGAATGAAATCGGACTATGTGTTATTGAATTACAACTAAGTACATATTTTGACTTTCATCCCCTCTCTCCAGGAAACCATGCTGAATTTCGGGATAAAAAGTATCCTATGTCCTACCTCGTAGTATGAACTCAAATCACGCCAAGTTTCATTTGAATCCATTCAGTAGTTTCAGCGTGATGCGCGGCCAAGATACAGACAGACAGACAGACAGACAAAAATGAAAAAAATTACAGTTTTGTCTTCAATTTCGACTATAGAGAGCCCTCCAAAAAAAAAATTTCAGAATAAATTTAATGTACAGAATTGGACCTGTTACATTATTATTATAATTTATAAGTATAGATCTTAGTTGAGATATTTATAAACGTAACATAATTAATTCTTAAGGCTAAAACCCAGTCAGTTTATATTTATGTGAAACCAGTTTTTTACTGTTTTGTTAGGAAGTAAGAATAAATAAAATAAGGAATGTGATGTTTTTTCAATTTTAATAATTACGATTAATATTTAAATCAAAATTCGACGATCTAACGACGGTAAGCAAGCTAAAAAATATTAAGTAGCTACACTATGTAACGCATTAGATTAATAAAATTGTAAAATATTATTATACCTCTTTGTTTTTACCGGTAAGCTGAAAAGAAGGGTAGAAGTAGCGCCTAAACTACTACCTTACCGATTTTAATGAGTGCGAACCGAATATAATATATTCGTAAGAATGGCCTGGCCCGGAGACATAGGCTATATTAATTTTATCAAAAGCTTTTTAATAAAAATCTCTTGAACACCTTACTTTTATAATAACATTATAATTATTACTTTGAAATGTCATTAATATTATAACCCGCATTCGAGTACTTGAATAATTCTGCAATGAATATCTTATAAAACTACAAGAACCACCAACCATTCGAACTTCTCCAAAGAGGGAAATATGAAGTTTGTTTAAATCGAATGGCAGTTGGCACCCGCGTCGTATTCACTTTGACTACTGTCATATTGCTGATGTTTCCTGTACTATTTAATTAAATTGTTCCGGTATAAACAAACATATAAACAACTAATTTTTACCCGACTACGGCAAAGCCAAAGGAGGGTTATGATTTTGACAGGCTATATATGTATGTATTTATGTATGCATGTATGTTCATTTTTTCCCTCATAGCTCCTTAACTACTCATTAGAACTGGACAAATGAGGTATCGTTAGAAGCGTCTTCATCGTCTGCTGGTTATAGGCTATATGACGTGTCGCTGAATCTAATGTGGCGCCCTCTAGCCGACATAAAGTAATGAATTAAAAAAATAATTTGAGATAAATATGCCGTGTTTGGTATTATTGGAAAAGGCGTAACTTGTACATTTCAAATATATATATATTTTATATTAATAACGGCACCAAAACATTTTAAATACAAAAAAAGTAAAAACTAAAACCCAACTACGACAAAAAGCGACGCTGAAAAAGTATAAAACAGTTGTTAAGGTGTTATGGTGCGTTTCTATGTAACGTGTGACTACGGCTTTTCAAACTTGTTTTATACTTTTTCAGCGTCGTTTTTTGTCGTAGTTGGGTTTTAGTTTTTATATATTTTAGTAGCGTTACATAAGTACCTAAATAAATTGTATCTGTCTTTCAGAAGTAATTGTCTTAGTGAATTAGATAATCGAGCGTTGTGTAAACAATATATTGTTATGTCCTAAGCTGTAATGTATACAGTCATACGTCCTCGGACAACGAAACTCTAAGAGGATTATGTCTAAGCGTGGGTAACAAACTTACTGTTAGTGTTAGCAACTGTATTTATAGATTATGTAACAAATTTTACAGGTAGTAGAGCCACGCTGATTTCAGCACGAACGGGCCGGCTCGGCCGGGGCGGTATTAGTACTATCCTCGCATAGACGATCAACGTAAAACGATGTTTGTGCTGTCGTGTTTCGTTAGTAAGTGCGAGACCGGAGGCCCAATGATGCAGAAGCATCACTAGGTCGCCATGCTGCATTGTTGCATTGTCTGCATTCCCAATGAGTATGGTGACCACCACTCTGGGATTCTGCTTATGCTTTCCATCAAGCAGAGTAGAGTCATTTTGGCAGGACCATACATAAACAAACTTGAACATTCACGGCTTGTAGACGGCGTGGTTTGGACACTTAAACAGACATGTATGTACGTATGTAGTCACGTCACCCGATAATGAAAAAGCGTCCCCTATAATTAATCCTATTTAATATGATATGCACGAGCGTGACTGTGTTTGCTTGTAACACGTATAAGTGTTACTCTGTCTCTATATAATCCAATTTGTATAAATCTCGCAAGGTAACAAAAAGTACTAGACGCTACTAGAAAACAATCTACTAATACACACTACAGCTACTAACCTCAAATAAAGGTAGCCATTTTTCAAGTAGAATCATAGATGAAATAAGTATGTAGTATGCTAATGACCTCTCATGATCATAGATATATATGGCCAAGGGTTAAAGTATACTATATTAATAACCAAGACCTGAAACCTTAGTAAATATGGGCAGCTTATTAAACAATGTAATCTCATTGTGGGAACATGTCTTACCTCCCGAAGTCTGGCAAGCCGCGGGGAGCTATCGCGCTAGTGTAATGAATACCTACATACTTAATTTACATATTGTTATTCTCAAACTACTTCCAAAATGATAATTACTATAGCGTTTATCTTTAATCTTTAAATTACTTCAAAAGAAAGAAAATATGAATTCTTTAGCATACCTAGGTATTAATTAAAATTATGAATATTTATACGAATTTTAATGTTGTTGTTCCAAAATACAGGTACCCTGACATCGTGGTGCATGACTGTCCATATTTGATACTTTTTACTTAACTGTTATGTCAAGTAATCATACAGTGATCAAGTGGACCAGAACAACGAATTAGAAGCGGAGCGGACGTAGTCGCATATACAAGACAATTGTTGAGTCTCTACATTTCGAAAGGGGACAGTCTACTTGATATACTTAAGCCGGGTCTCCTGCGACACTGTTTAATGTTTTTAAACACCAAACATCACATATTTATCAAAATATGGGCGTGGCCTAACTGTTTTGTTATTTTTAACAAGCAAACGCGTTATCCGAAGCGGACGGAAAACATCCCCGTGTTCGCCTGCAAGGGGGGGAGGGCGATTTCATTTGCTAACATAGGGTTGTGCATTTACCACATAACATTCTTCATTTTAGTCGTTGCGGAGGTAAAGATTAATCGTTTTGATTTACAAATCGGATGTTATCGACTTGCTAAACAGTGATCATTTTCGTTATAATTAAGTAGCTGATACTTATTCATACATTTTTTTATTTTCATTTTATGCTTCTCGTATAATGAAACTGAACTGAACTTACATTAAGACTGTAGTCCTTGAGCGTGGGAATTTGTGATTGAACACCCACATTCATATTTTACATGCACACAAACGCATCGGGCACTGTTGCATACTAACCCTGGCAACTAATAAATTTACTTTCGGTTTTTTCTTCTAGTTACATATTCATTAACTGTTCGCCTTTGAAGAATGTTTAGAATGTCCTACAAAGCACGCAATGTATCTTAGTCATATCGGAAAGCCCGCGGGCTTTAAGTAACTCGTCAACGGCCGAGAATGGGGTTCAAGTGTACCTATTCATTTTTAATTCATTTCATGGACGAATAATATATTTTACACAGTATAAAATTAAGTCGCTCGCGCTATCTGTCAGCTTAGATAGAGATAGACTTTAATGCTATGTTATGAAATAAAATTTGTATGATATTATGTTATATTAATGGAACATAATGTTTCTTAAAAATATAATTTTTGATCGCTTTTATTGCTCATATTGACTAAATTTTACTACATAGATCTTACTTACTTACGTATTTTTTTCACTTTTTCACAAAAAAACGACGCTGAAAAAGTATGAAACAAGTTTTGAAAAGCCCTAGTCACGTGTTTTTAAGAGTTATGGTACGTTTCTATTTTAATTTAAGTTTTTACTTTTTTTATGTAAAATGTTTTGGTGTAGTGATAATAATAATTTATATGCAAAGTATATTTTAAATACCTAACATAGAAATATAAAAAAATTTGAATAAATACGAACAAAGTCACCAGAAAATGGTAATAATACCTATATATATTTGAAATGTACAAGTAACACCCTTTCCGATGATACCAAACACGGCATGTTTATGTCAAATTCATTTTTTAATACAGTACTTTATGTCGGCTAGAGGGCGCCACATTAAATTGAGTGACGCGTCATATAGCCTATAAGCAGCGGACGATCAAGACACTTCTAACGATACCTCATTTATCCAGTTCTAATTAGTAGTTAAGGAGCTATGAGGGAACAGATGAACATACATACATAGCCTGTCAAAATCATAACCCTCCTTTGGCTTTGTCGTGGTCGGGTAAAAAAATAAAAAAATACAGTTAATTTATAAACTCCTTCTTTTTTTAAGACGGTTAAAAAACAAACTATTTGTCTTAAAATTAATATTAAGAGTGTAAAACTTTGAAATGGAAATTTCCTTAAATATATAATACTAGCTTTTACACGGGGCTTCGCCCTCACAGATTTTCATCCCCTGATTTTGAGAGATTTTGACCCCTAAGGGGGTAACCCTTAGGGGTGGAATTTCAAAAATTCCTTTCTTAGTGCTCACTTACGTTATATAAAGAACCTACATGCAAAATTTCAGGATTCTAACTTCAGCGGTTTGGGCGGTGCGTTGATCTCTGGGTATGTCAGTCAGTCAGTCAGTCACCTTCCTCTTTTATATAAATAGATTACAGATATCAGATAATGTAAGGAATAGGGCATATATTGTTTTACAATTCACCAATTGATTAAATTCGAACTTAAGGGATGAATAACAATGGAAATGACGTAAAGTGTAGATGGGACCCTTTTTTACAATTTTTGTCTGTCTGTCTGTTTGTTTGTGCCGGCTAATCTCTGGAACGGCTGGAGCGATTTTGACGGGATTTTTACTGATAGGTAGCTGATGATATAAGGAGTAACCGCGGTTGGTGTAGTATCGCGGGTAAGACCGTGGGGCTCAGCTAGTTTTTTTTTCAAAAAAGACAACTTCCGTATATATCCAATAAATCCTGTGTCGCGGGGGCCTTTACAAACATACATGAAACGGACACAATGGACACCCAGACTCAGAACAACAATTCGTGGATCACACAGTGTTGTCCCATGTGGGATTTGAACCCACAACACCTGAAACAGTAGGAAGCGGCGAGGCAACCGCTTACACCACTAGACCAACCATGCAGTCAAAAATAAAACTGTAATTTTAAGGTATTTCATTATTTCAGTAGTAGTTATTCAATTGTAACAGAAATCATAAAAAAAAATTTTTTACTTTTTTAAAAACAATTTCTCAAAGTGTCTCGGTATGTCAAAGTGTATTCAAAGTACTCGTCAAGACAAATCAAACGACTCCAAACTGGATAGGTTCCGTCGTTACAAAGTTCCTATGACCACCTTCCAGCTTCAACATCAGATCAGCTCCATGTCATCATAATATAGCATTGTCACGCTATATACATATGCCTACAAAAATTCAACACAATCGGTTGAAGATATCTGCAAAATTGAGTTGCAAGATTCCGTCTTAACAAATATAGTTAGATATATACATACATAGCAAGTTAAAAAAAAAATAAGTTCTGTGTTAATAAAAAATACTAATATTTTTCTTTGAAATTATTCTTTAAAAAAAAGTAAATTAAATTCAAGAATACAAATTAACAGTTACAATTCGACACTCACTGGCAACCCACCCTAAAACTTGTCATTTACGTATTATAGAGCTCAGTGCGAACTACAAACGGACGTGGTGTCACCTTGAATATTCGGAGGGCACTGAATTTTTTGAGCGCGATAAAACTTATTTATTGCAATTTACAGGAGACGATATCTACGTACTAAAATGTATGGAACTTTTGTCGCTAAAAATGAATGATGTTTAGCCTTAGATTATGGGTTTTTGGTGAGAATTAATAAAAAACTAAAACGGTAAATCTTTTCTCCATACTTTTTTCTCGAGAAATAAGAAAAAAACATTTAAAATAGAGCACGAAATAGGACAGAGTGTGCTAATTAAAAAGGTCGATTTCGATGATTTTGATCTTTGTTAAGGCTTTTTTTCACAAAAATAAAGAAATATTTTATAAATGTCACTCGGTAGATTGGTAGACTGATTTATTAAACTACTGAGATTTTTTTTTTAGTGTCAAATATGAATTGAGTTGTTTGTGTTTTGCAAAACTGCAAGTGCCTTTTCGCGCGTTTTTAGGGACGCGCCCCTTAATACTAATATTATTCATATTTATACTATAAAGGACAATTTAAGTTATACTAGCGACCCGCCCCGGCTTCGCACGGGTGGATTTCAGATGCCCCCGCCGACGACACGATTCGTGCATTTTAAATCTGTAATATCTTCGAATATATTCATTCAAATTAGTTACTGTAAAGGGCCATTTTGATCTATATTAAATGCACAATGTATTTAATTTACTTAATTGTATAAGGATGCATTCTGTATTGCTTAAAATCACTTCGTAAATAAGCCATTATTTCTCGTAAAATTATTTCTCGTAAAAATAAAGGAATAAAAATGGTTGTTGTGGGTTATCCCTAAGAGATAGACATATACCGTCGCGGACTTTTTTGTAGTACTTTTTAAGGTGTACAATACTGTAGTACATTATTTTCATCTATCTCGTAGGGTGCAACCAGCGTTTGCAATGTAAGCGCAAAAAAAATAGTTTTTTTGCTACATCACATTAGAAACCTCAAAAATTAACAGTGTTTCCATACTATATTATGCATTTATTATACATAAAAACCTTCTTCTTGAATCACTCTATCTATTAAAGAAACCCGCATCAAAATCCGTTGCGTAGTTTTAAAGATTTAAGCAAACAAAGGGACATAGGGACAGAGAAAGCGACTTTGTTTTATACTATGTAGTGATTAAAAGGTTACCTAACATCAGCATTATGAGCCATTTAATTATGGTAAGAAATAAAAATTAATTATGGAATTTTCTAGTTTAGAAAAGTACTCAATACTTTGAAATATTGATACTTCCGTATCGATACTTTTATGAGTACGATACTTTTTATTCGGTGCTACTCATGAGTACAGTATCGATACTTTCTAATCGACACCGTATCCCTATGTTTGATGTTCGTGTGTGACGTCCGTTTAAAGTAGCAGGAGACGGCAATGGTGTGCTAACATGGTTTGCAAAAACATTTCGTTAGTTTTTTTTGTTACTTTTAGGAGCAGGAGACACGCCTTTACGAGTACATCCTTTCTTAAATACAAACTAGAACAAATGCGAACAGAAAAAAGCAATAGTTTAACGAGCACATGGATGCATACTGAGTAACTTATTTTGTATTCCTTTTTTAATATTGAGCTCATTTGGTCTAAGTGTGCAATTACAGTGGTCCAGGGCGGGCAGCGGCTGCGGGCGGCGGGTCGAGCGGGAAACGCACATTTCATTGGATAAACACAGTTGCAGCGGGGCGATTGAGCGGTCCCGACGTACCTACCTACATAACAATAGTTCCACAATGAGGGCTAGAGCAGTACGAAGTGACTTTACTGATTACTTTAATAATTATAACAATGGAAATAACTAATAAAAGTGAATTACCGTATGAATCTCCGCTTATTGTTTTTATTTCTTCCCATAGCTTTTTAATTACTAGTCGATTCGATTGATTTGAATCACTAGAATTCCACAAAGGTGGCCGAGCCAATACGGCACTTATTAAATCTTCACTCGGCAACGGCATGTTCGAACAAACAGAGCGGGAAACGCAAACTGACTTGCGTCCACCGGCTCCGCTCGCGACAAACGCTTGTCCCGCGCTGCGATTCCCGCTCACCCGCCCCGCTCGCACTTGGTGCACCTTTATCAAAAACTATGTGCCTCTTCAGACACGGCGGAATCCGCTCGGATTCAAACCGGGCGGTTCGACCGCACGGATCTTATTTACATTAGCGCCTATTATTCGTTCAGACCTGTGACGCGCGGACATGTCTGAACGAATGATAGGCGCTAATGTAAATAAGATCCCCGCGGTCGAACCCCGCAGGTTGAATCCGAGCGGATTCGGATTGTGTTTGCGTTACCCGCGAGCGGATTCCGCTGCCCGCCCCGCTGCCACTGTAATTGCACACTAAGTCCGGGAGGGAGCAAAGACCTATAGGTACAACAACTGAATCTATAACATACATTTTTCAATTATAGTGGTGATAGATTTCCTTACTTCATTGGTATAAAACATACAAATAGTCTTGAAAGGGGTGTTCAATAACAAAGAAGAGTGACTAGAGAAAGTAAAAACTAACCAGTTTTTAACCTAACAAGTTTAAATACAAGTTGAGAACAAAGTGTAACGTCCAAATGTGGAATACAGAATTAGCGAGACCAAACTGTCTTGCAAGTAACGGCACACACACAACAATAACGCGCCACATGGAAAAAATATAATGAGGAAATATTTTAAATAAATGATTCGTTTATATTCAGATATTGTTATGCGTTTATTAGCGACTGTTGCATAATTGTCCACACAGTCTTATCGAGCAAGACTGTCGTTTTATTGAGTTTCTGATTTATGTAGACATCAGTAATAGAAATTAATTATAATAATAACATATTATAATTTGCTTTAATGTTTAATGTTCAAAATAAACGGAGATTTTATTAGTAAAACTACTACGAATGTGAATATACGATTACCGTAATAAGGCTAAGTATACATTAGTCTGTTAAAAACACATAAAATATAACAGGTAATGTGAACCGTTTAACCAAACTGTTGTGTTCTACAACGTACTACTTGATTTGAACTTGATTTTTTAGGAATAGGGGGAATGGTAGTAATTAAACGCATTATTTGACATATTTATTTATTTTTATGTTATAGAGAAGCAGAGAGTCACCTGTTGGAAAACGACTACGCCTTCACCATTGACACCACAAGAGTCAGAAGAGCGTTTTTTATGTATTTGAGACTGCCAACCCTACTCTGCCTTATGGAAAGCGTGAGCAGAGCAATAGTAGTAGACATTAGTATATTACTCATTGCGAATGCAGACAATGCAACAATGCAGCATGGTGACCCACACTATAGCGGCCTATTGAGATGATTCTGCATCATTGGAAATGAAATGAAATGAAATCCTTTATTCTGCAATTTGGTTACATGAACACTTTTGCAAGTTAAACTTTTTTTTAGCAGATGAGTTCGGCCTTTCCTAACTGGACTAGCCCTGAGAAGAAAGGACGAAACAAACTCAGGGATCATCGTCTCTTTTAAAGTCCAGACAATATTCTCAAATGCAAAAGACATTATTTCAATAAAAAAGCGATAATTACAATTTGAGTCACAATTATAATAACCAATAAAGATAATAATACTAAAAAAACAAAAATAGCAATAATTTAAGATGAGTTTGTTTTAAACTACAAGTTATTGTCACATCAAAATAAATTTAAACATTCACAGCATGTGGAGAATGGGCAGCTCAGTCCCAGGCGGTTTTATCATCAAGATATTCTGCTATGGTATAATACTCCTTTGCGGATAACTTAGATTTAATGGTATTCTTAAATTTCATTAATGGCAAATTCCTAATATCAATGGGGAGTTTATTGTAAAAACGTATACATTGTCATATAAACGAGTTGCTTACTCTGTGGAGACGAGTGACGTGAACACTAAGATTATGTATGTTTCTGGTATTAACCGAATGAACATCACTGATTTTAGGAAACTTTGATATATTTCTTTGAACATAGATTAAATTTTCGTATATATATTGTGAAGATACACTCAGAATATTTATCTGTTTAAATTTGAAACGGAGAGAAACTCGAGGGCCTAATTTATAAATGGCTCGTACGGCGCGTTTTTGTAAAACAAATATGGCATTAATATCAGCACAGTTACCCCCAGAGTAGCATACTGTAACTCATTATGCTATGAAAGTAACTGAAGTAAACTATTCTAGCTGTATCAACATCAGTTAAATGTCGAAACTTTTTAACAGCAAAAGCCGCTGAGCTTAGCCTACCGGATAGTTTTTCTATTTGGGGACCCCATTGTAACTTAGCGTCAATAGTAATACCTAAAAATACAGTAGATTCCACAGGATCCAACTCTAGTCCATTCAATCGAACATTGGTTGTAACATGGCTAACGTTTGCTGTAGAGAATTTAATTAATTTAGTTTTCTTCTCATTAAGGAGAAGGTTATTTGTATTAAACCAATGTACCACTTTCGAGAGTGCACTGTTGACTTCATTAAAATTGACAAGTTGGCGCTTAACTTTAAAAATTAAGGATGTGTCATCCGCGTACAATACAATCTCATGATTGTCACTTACATAATAAGCTAGATCATTTATATATATGAGAAACAGAAATGGCCCTAGAATAGAACCCTGTGGGACGCCCATTTTTACCGGGAATCCCGAAGATATTTTGATATTGATATCTACTTTTTGAACTCTTTTATTCAAATACGACGTTAGGATATTCAGAGCATTATTCCTTATTCCGTAGTGTTGTAACTTCCTGATGAGTGTAGGATGATGGACACAATCAAAAGCCTTTGACAAGCCACAGAAAATACCAAACGCATTATGTGAATCCTCCCAGGCGCCATATATGTGCATTTTTATAACTCTATGTCAATTGCATCTATACCTGTTGCTGATTACAACTTTAACCTCGATGCACCTACCTTACCAGATCTCTACACCCCCAAAGGTATGTACAGAAGTACAAGAAGTTGTTAATAAATAAATATGTGTTTAAGCAATTCCACGCCCGCGTCCGTATTTGAACGACCTTTAGTAAAACCAAGTTGTGCTTAATAAATTGTTGTAACATTTGGTTTAAAAGTAATTTTTCAAAAATTTTACTCAATGTTGGAAGTATTGACATAGGTCGGAAATTAGATGGATCTGAACTGCTACCAGATTTGAACATTGGAATCACTTTACTTTGTTTCATCAGATCAGGAAACACACCAGATCCGATACAAGAGTTGAAAACAATTGCTAAATATGGGGAATCAATTATTGCAGATATAGTATGTACCGAATGTCCCCATAAATCAGTTGTCTTCTTTACATTTATACTTTTAAAAGCCTTGATAACATGATTTACACTAACAACTGAAAATTCAAAACCCCTATCACACCGGATTACACTATTTTCCAATAAAAAACAAGCAGAGGCAGAGGATGACGAGAGAGTCTTGGTTGTTCGAATCGGAATGTTGATAAAAAAATTCAAACTCAGTCGCAAGTAGTCGCAACCTCAACATCCGCTTTTATGTCTACATTATTAATTTTTAAATGGAAGTCACGATTTCGTACAATGGACCTTCCGGTTTCAGCATTTATAATATCCCATGTGGTTTTTATTTTCTGATGATTTTATTTTGTTTTTTAAATATAGAGATTTGGCAACATAACAGGCGCGTTTGAACGTCTTTGAATAATTTTTGACATATTCTATAAAATCTAAGTTATGATTATATGTTTTTTCATAATACAACTCATATAGCCGTTGTCGACTTTTATAGATACCTACCGTGGCCCAGTCACTGAATACTACACGATCACTAATCGTTAGTGTTTTTGATGTAAAAATTAATTTAAATTCATTATTAAGCATATTAAATACCAAAGCGAAAGCTTGATTAGGGTCACTATCATAGGGCAATCTTAACAACTTATCCGCCATATTATTCCTGAACAGGCTCATGCGGCTCTCCGTAATCGGAACGTAACTAATAGGCTTCCTTTGAACCTCTGGTTTTGTTCGCGTAAAGGTAACGAATTGCCCGCAATGATCTGAATCTAGCTCACTCATTGGGCCTCCGATCTCACACTCACTAACGAAATAATTATAACAGCACGAATGCTGTCATTTTAGTTACGTCTTCTGTGAGAGGATAGTACGGCCCTATCAAGCCGACCAGTTCCTGTTGAATTCGAAATCAGCTTGGCTCTACTACTTTGAATTAATTGGGTACTACGGTCGAGTCTGGTTCGTATTGGACCAGGAGCCAGTGACAGATTTTCATGACCAAGTCCCTCCCAATCGAAACTTCGTAAAAGGCATTAGGAATGTATATTATGAATACTAGTGACCGTCAGCTGCGACTCCGTCGGTGGGGTAGGCAGTGGCAGCCTACACAGCATGTAGAAAAAAAAATTTTTTCAGTCAATTCCTCCCATTTCAAAATTTGTAGGATTATAGTTTACCTAATATCTTGAAGGAAAAAATAAAGTCAGCTGATCATAACATGGTGGATTATACGTCAGCTAGAACTGGGCACTTGAACATGAAAAAATTTTTTTTTCAATGATTTCATCTCGTCTAAAATTTTTTTCTGGTGATAGTTCATATGCTACTACGAATAATAATTCATGTCAGTTTGCTCCATCCCAGTGGAAAGTTTGTCAGCTGGCACCTTGAAAGGTGTAACGCAGCTACATCTATCACCTAATGAATCTTATCAGTTGACGACTTTTCCCTTGACTTACAGCTAGCTGATTCTTATCTCTTATTTACTAGAGCATGGTAACAATCCTCTTATAAATTTTCATTCGAGAGGGCATCAAGTTTCTTAAGTTATCTCTTTTTACTAGAAAGAAGCTAGATACAGCCCTTTCTACATTGCAGCTAGATTGTGGATTAAAATTACAAAAGTATATGTAGATGTGAGATTTTACTATTTATGAACTATGCGGTTCACTTTTTCCAAACGTCAAATATTGAATAAGTATATGCTGTTTCAAGGACAACGATGTTCAATCGTCTTTTTTTCTAGGCGTACTTTACTTTACTATTTTTTTAAACTACCTAAAACTAACTACCTATCTACCTTGTATGTCTCTTGGATGCCATCATCAGATCTTAGTGTCCTTATTATGGTACCATCGTTGGGATATCTCCTTTCCATTAAAAAAAGAATTATCAAAATCGGTTTATAAACCAAGAAATTATCCGCGAACACACATAAAAAAGAAAAAAAAACATATACAGTCGAATTGAGAACCTCCTTCTTTTTTGAAGTCGGTTTAAAAATTAAAATGAATCACAAAAATGTATGTACGCCCATAACTTTCAGTTATTTGTGTCTTGTCTTGTCAAGACAAGATTTGTATAGAAGAAAATAAAATAAAAAAAGGTATTGTTCGATAGTTTGAAAGCCACTCAAGTCAAAGCGAGAATTAATATGATTAGTTGTCATTATAATTTTAATCACTTCACTAAAATAAAAGTTCGTTACTGAAAAATTATGCTATAAATTAATTTATTTATACCAGCATTTCCTCCATTATTAAACTTCATATTGGTTATCAAAACTCTCAAATCAAGTTTACCACCGAATCACTTAAGAAACGTGATTTCCTTTGGGATGAAAATTTATAAGAGGATTGTTAACATGCTCTAGTAAATACTGAAAATAATCAGCTAGCTGTAAATCAAGGGAAAAGTCGTCAGCTGATAAGATTCATTAGGTGATAGATGCAGCTGCGTTACACCTTTCAAGGTGCCAGCTGACAAACTCTCCACTGGGATAGAGCAAGCTGCCATGAATTTTTATTCGTAGTAGCATATGAACTATCACCAGAAAAAAAATTTGATGAGGGGAAATCATTGAAAAAATATTTTTTTTGTCATGTTCAAGTGCCCAGCTGACGTATAATCCACCATGTTATGATCAGCTGACTTTATTTTTCCTTCAAGATATTAGGTAAACTATAATCCTACAAATTTTGAAATGGGAGGAAGTGACTGAAGAAAAATTTTTTTGCTGGGTGCTGGGTTGGCTGCCGCTGCCTGCCCCACCGACGGAGTCGCAGCTGACGGTCACGACTCACGAGTATTCATAATATACATTCCTAATGCCTTTTACGAAGTTTTGCTCTAGAGGAAATAATTGACCGAATTTGTACCTGGCTCCCGGACCATATGTACTGAAAATACATAACGATGATGTTACGAATATTCTAAATATTGATTATACAAAACTTCATTGTTGTATACATATTCGTATTTATAGTGAAACCAACGAAGAAATTAAATAAACAAAAACCCTAATTTCGGTTAATGATAATACGACTAGTAATCCATCATTGTGACACAGCTGTCGCTTTTACATAACAGAATCAGTAATACAAAAAGTTTGAATAAAAAGTTATGTAGTTCCGGGACTCGTAGTACTACAACGCAGGTGTTTAATGAGTTAGGGCAAAACACGAATGCAAACAAACACGTTTTTAACACAACTGTAGCATTTTTTGCAACACAAACTCTGTTAAATGTGTCAACTTATATAAAAACAAACAGTAGGTACAAAAAAGTCTACTGTATACTTTAAAGTTAATATGTTTTGTTTATATTGTTTTTTTATCTCTTTCGGACTCACTAAGGTTAAATAAGATGGAAAAACTGATGTAAGTTGCTTGATTAGATGTAAAAGATTATTTTATGTCGAAAAAAGAAGGTGAGGAAATTGTTTAAAAATAAGGTAGTTTTTCTGTTTGGTATCTTAGGTTCATGCTAAACAGTGGTCTACTTAGCCTTTATTAATTCTCAATTTTTTTGCCGTCGGCTACTAATTCAACCAGTTTTACCTAAATATTAGTTTTTACACTGAGCGATTGGCATCGAAACAAGTCCATTTTCAAACTGAAAATTGATGCCTATAAATTTTTTCATCTATTTATCATTAACTAGCTGACCCGGCGAACTTCGTACCGCCATATTTACATATCTGTCTCAGCTTCCCACAGGCAGTGTACAGTCGCGGACAAAAAAAAAGACATTTCCCGTTATCTTTCATTTTTTTTCTTTCTAGCAAAAAAAGAATAAAAGAAATCGGACTATGTGTTATTGAATTACAACTAAGTACATATTTTGACTTTCATCCCCTCTCTTCAAGAAAAAAATTACAGTTTTGGCTTCAGTATCGATTATAGAGAGCCCCCCAAAAAAAAATCTAAACATCTTTAATGTACAGAATTGGACCTGTTACATTTTTATTATAAGTATTTAAGATATAGATATTACTAGCTGACCCGGCGAACTTCGTACCGCCATATTTACATATCTTTCTCAGCTTCCCACAGGCAGTGTACAGTCGCGGACAAAAAAAAAACTTTTCTCGTTATTTTTATTTATCTTTCTAGCAAAAAAAGAATGAAAGAAATCGGACTATGTGTTATTGAATTACAACTAAGTACATATTTTGACTTTCATTCCCTCTCTCCAGGAAACCGTGCTGAATTTCGGGATAAAATGTATCCTATATGGATCCTACCTCGTAGCATGAACTCTAATCATGCCAAGTTTCATTTAAATCCATTCAGTAGTTTCGGCGTGATGCGCGGCCAAGATACAGACAGACACACGGACAGACAGACAGACAGACAGACAAAAAAAAACCAAAAATTACAGTTTTGGCTTCAGTATCGATTATAGAGAGCCCTCAAAAAACATTTTTATAAATATCTTTAATGTACAGAATTGGACCTGTTACATTTTTATTATAAGTAGTATAGATTGTAAGTATAGGTAAAACTGAAGAGTTTGTTTGTTTGAACGCGCTAATCTTAGAGACCACTGGTACGATTTAAAAAAAAACAGTGTTTATCATCACAGTATATCACAGTAAAAAACATTTATCGAGGAAGGCTATAAGCTATATATCATCACGCTAACACCAATAGGAGCGGAGCACCAATGAAGAATGTTACAAAAACGGGGGATTTTTTTTACACTACGGGCAATAGCAAACGGTCAGCTAGTTACATATACTATATAAAATGGTTCAGCGGGTTCTCGAAGCTTTAACAGATATATTCTTGAGGATAGAAAAACATTGCGCAGCTACAGAAATTCTCTACCGCAACAAAGACAGGCTTGTCTCATTCAGAGTCGAAAGGGTGTACAGAAAGGTTACTCGGGAGTTCGCTACGTTCATGGGACAGTCGATGTGTCTTATGCAAAAAGTCTTGCCCGGTTAAAGGTCTCTTGTTGAAGATCGTATTATTCACACGTCACATAGGTGAGTAAATATGTAATATATTGTAACTTGGAATTTACTTCTTATACTTATTATACGGAGCACACGAAATACGATCAAACATTAAGAACTATGACTGAGTTCACTATGTTGTTTAGGTAAAGTTAGAATAACTTCATTTAAATAGCAGCTGTGATTTCAGTTGGCAATTTAATTTTTTTGCGCAGTTTATGACGCATATTGTAATACTATGCCGTTAGCGTCCGGTAACTATGATGGATATATAAAATTATAAAATGTAGTGTATCGCATAAATCCGTGTCAGGCCTCTTGAAAATGTTCAAATATTTTACAGGAAAACGTTGTCTTTAATTTATATAATCAGTATGAGTCATTTCACTAAAAACTTTTAAAAGAGTGTTTTGCAATTTTGACGTAATGCTGTAAGGAGTAAAATACTTTTATCGGTTACATCGTTAAGATATCGATGATAAAATAACTACATGCACACATAGATTGATTAGTTGAAGAAACATTGCATTGTCTTTGTTTACAGTTTAGGTTGTTTACATTGTGGAGAATCTATTATTTAGTTTCAACTCTCAAAATTCATCAACAATATAATCATCATCATCACCATTTCAGCCGAAAGACGTCCACTGCTAGACATAGGCCTCCCCCAAGGCTCCCCACAACAATCGGTCCTGTGCTGCTTGCATCCAGCGGTTTCCTGCGACCCTCACCAGGTCGTCGGACCATCTTGTAGGAGGGGGCCTACCCACGCTACGTTTCCCAGTGCGTGGCCGCCACTCCAGACACTCCAACAATATAATATTACACCTTTATTATATGTCTAACAATTGTACGGTTAAATGCATCGGAATATGCTTATGAAAGTTTTCTTTTTGTTTTTAATACCTAGTGATCTAAAGTTTTGTTTGTTTACGAATAGTCATTTCGTTAACCAGTTCAGGTTCTCTTGAGTGAGAGATGAGAGAGAGAGTATGAGAATTAAAAAAATCTATATACCTACAACCTTTTACACCTAACAGTTTATGAGCAAACATTCATGATGATTGGTAAGGACTAATCTAGCCGTGATAGCGTAATAACAAACAACCTGACTTTCAACAATTCTATAATTAGTCAGGATTAAACCGATTGAACGTATGATTTGTTCAAATCAGAAGTTCAATGCAAATGAGTCCACAACAGTTGCACACAAACAATTATACAAGCTGTATAACGACGAATACAACGAGTCGTGCAGGTCGATCGAGTTCAGGGTTCCATAGAGCTGAAGGTGAAAGGAGGGCAGTGCACCGTACGATAGGGCGATACGCTAGAACTAGACCCAGAACCTGTCGCCCTTATGTATCCGATATACAAACATAAATACGTATCAACTGTGGAGGAACGTTGTATCACGGTTACGAAGTGGTGCGTGGAACGGAACTGTTAGAATCCAGACCACAGCTTATTGACGTTACTGTGTTGATAAGTAGATGTCTACAACTGATATGATCTTTAAGTTATCTATACTAATATTATAAACGCGAAAGTTTGTAAGTATGGATGGATGGATGGATGGGTGGATGTTTGCTACTCTTTCATGCAAAAACTACTGAACAGATTTGGATGAAACTTTACAGTAATATAGATTATATATCAAATAACACAGAGGCTACTATTTGCGGCGATAACCAACATACACGCGGGCGGAACCGCGGGCAACCACTAGTCTTTAATAACGTAATAAAGGTAATTACAGAATTTTATTCGATTTGAAAACGTATTTTTTCTTTTAATTCCAATCTAGGAACTAAACATCTCGCACCCGGCCAGGTAAAGGTTCTGCCTGCAGAGTGGTCATAACTTAGGGAGAATCTGTACTGTAACCAGTGATGAATACATTTAAATATTTCGAAATACATAGGGATTTATTTATATAAGTTACACCTAGACACAAAAACAAATGATGGTATTAATTAATCACACAATATTTGTCAGGGTTGGAAATCAAACCCATCGCCTCTAGCTTTGCATTCATATTCAGCAACCACTAGTCCAACAGGCCCGTCAAATTTCTTTGTATTGCCTTTAAAGTAAATATGCAATGAAAATTCTCACGATCGCTGTCATTTTACGTTGATTTTCTGTGCGAGGGTAGGACCGCCCCGGTCGAGCCGGCCCCTTCGTGCTGAAATCCGCGTGGCTCTACTACCTTGAAATATGATACCTATTTGAAACAGAGTGGTTGCAAAGGTGAAGTGAGTTAAGTGAATGGTGTCCAAACCTCCTCTCCCCATGACTCTAAGAGAAGGGGTTCTAAGGGCAGTAACGCACTTCTGACTGTTGAGTTGCAGGTGACGATAGTCGGCGGTAGTCACGTAGTAGGTGACCCGTCTACCCATTTGCCCCCTTTTTTATGGAATAGGGGGCAAACGAGCATATCGTATCGCAAGCGCTGTTTCACACCGGTTTTCTGTCAGGCCGTGGTATCACTCCGGTCGAGCCGGCCCATTCATGCCGAAGCGTGGCTCTCCCACGGTACCCCTTACCTATACTATAAAAATGACAGTTAATTTTTATAATTATGTAGTTACAGATTCTAGTAAAAATAAATACGTATTCCGTTGCTCTTTGCACCTGACTAAAATTATGAACACACTAAGTAATTTCCATAACAATGTTGCGAAGACTGAAGAAACGGAATCTTTAGACTAACATATATTTAATAAACACGCCTTATTAGTACTACTACATGAAAATACATTAAATAGATTTACATGTATTTGTTTAAACTGTATACAAAGCTATTATAAGTGGTTATGGGGTCCTTGAGGTGACACCGGTGTTTTTCCTCTATAAATAAATTACAAAACAAACATTGTTTATACATACGACATGTATTACATATTAATAACGATACTGAAATGTACATTTGTGGTTTACAAATTACTCATGTTTGATGCTATTAATGTATTCTGATATTTTAATCAGTGTACTGTCAATAAGTATATGAGCTGAATATATAATTATGTTTTATGTTTAAAAAAAGTTAAACCGACTTTAAAGCTACTCCATGATGATAAATTATTTGATGCCCAATCCTTTGGGATGGTATTTTTCCTGTATCGGAAATCAATATCATATCAATATGTATATATCAATAATTGGAAGTGAGGTACATTTGTACTGAAATAAAAAAAAAATCTAAAAATTGATTCAAATGCCGGAGTTCTCAGGTAACAAATATAAAAAAAAAGAATTAAATTTAAAACCACCACTTTTTTTAAGTCAGTTAAAAATAAAAATTATGATTATATATCTGTAAGCAAAAATTTAAAAAAAATCACGTTCCTTTACTATAAAATTGATTGATTAGTTTTTTGAACCTCCAAGGTGTCGAATTTTTAACTGATGTCTCTAAACTTGCAATAGTATATAGAGTTCATGTGATCCTTCACACTATCAACAATAAAGCCTTACCAGAGTATTTTTTTTAACTGATTGATTGACTTGAGAACTTCTTAAATTTTTTGCAGCCAGTTAAAAGGTTTAACTGAATTCGGTATAAAAAAAGCAGCCAAGTGCGATTCGGACTCGCCCATGAAGGGTTCCGCAGCAGCAAGTAACATTTTTTTTTATATTTGTTTTGATTGAATCAAAGGTAAATTGCAGTTTACGACTTATGACGTATTAAAAAAAACTACTTACTAGATTTCGTTTAAACCAATTTTAAGTGGAAGTTTGCATGATAATGTACATCATATATTTTTTTTAGATTTATCATGCTCTTATTTTAAAAGTTACTTAAAAGTTAGTTTTAGTTTGGAAGTGTCTCTCGCGCAATCTATTCAGTTTAGAAAAAAATGATATTAGAAACCTCAATTTCATTTTTAAAGACCTATCCATATATACCCCACACGCATGGGTTTGATGAAAAAAATTTTTTTGAGTTTCAGTTCTATGTATGGGGACCCCCAATATTATTGTTTTTTTCTTATTTTTGAGTGAAAATCTTAATGCAGTTCACAGAATACATCTACTTACCAAGTTTCAACATTATAGGATATCTTTTAGTTTCGGAAAAAAGTGGCTGTGACATACGGACGGACAGACGGACAGACAGACAGACATGACGAATCTATAAGGGTTCCTTCCTTTGGCACGGAACCCTAAAAAGGCTTTGTGAGGTAACGTATTTTAATTAGAATTAATTTAATTTTAAGTAGATAATAAAACCTGATCATAAGTAAACTATACATATAGATATGGTCATTGCTATATGGTATACTAGCGACCCGCCCCGGCTTCGCACGGGTGGATTTCAGAGGCCCCCGCCGACGACACGATTCGTGCATTTTAAATCTGTAATATCTTCGAATATATTCATTTAAATTAGATACTGTAAAGGGCCATTTTGATCTATATTAAATGCACAATGTATTTAATTTACTTAATTGTATAAGGATTCATTTTGTATTGCTTAAAACCACTTCGTAAATAAGCCATTATTTCTCGTAAAAAGAAAGGAATAAAAAATGGTTGTTGTGGGTTATCCCTAAGAGATAGACATATACCGTCGCGGACTTTTTTGTAGTACTTTTTAAGGTGTACAATACTGTAGTACATTATTTTGATCTATCTCGTAGGGTGCAACCAGCGTTTGCAATGTAAGCGCAAAAAATGTGTTTATTTGCTACATCACATTAGAAACCTCGAAAATTAACAGTGTTTCCATACTATATTATGCATTTATTATACATAAAAACCTTCCTCTTGAATCACTCTATCTATTAAAGAAACCTGCATCAAAATCCGTTACGTAGTTTTAAAGATTTAAGCAGACAAAGGGATATAGGGACAGAAAAAGCGACTTTGTTTTATACTATGTAGTGATGATGCATTCTAAGAAACAGAATTTTGGGAATATGCATGCACTGATCTAACAAGTATTATTTTATTATCTCCATTATAAATTTCATCCAAATCGGTTCAGCGATTTGGCCGTGAAAGCATAACATTCAGACAGAGAAACAGAGTTACTTTCGATTCGGATAATCAGAAGTAGTAGTAATCATTTCTATGGTAAAAAAAACTCGTTGACGTAATCTGTGTCTCGTAACAGGCTAATATTGAAACTTCGCAGAAATACCCACGCATCACTGCTAACTCTAATCTTTCAAGGAAGAGAATAAACTTTGCCAAAAAATATTCTTTGCGCGTAAGTAGTTTCGTTTGTCACATTAATTTCGGGAATGGAGGTCGCGGCTGAACTCTGCCGGCACTCTATAGGTACTTACGAAATACAAAAAATATAGCGACATCATTTTGTTACCGGGTTGGATTAATTCGAAATTTGGGCATCATTAAATTTATTTAATTAAATGTTTTGTATTCCCTATCTTTATATACACACATCAAAAGTGTCTAGGGATCAACATATGTGTCTAGGGATCAACATATATTTTTGCAATAACTTTTCTCCTGATTGATATTAATTAAAATTCTCTTTAAGGATTCATCAAATAAAGTGTTTTCGTTTGTCACAGTAACGATAAACCAAGTCACCTTTGCATTAATAAAGAAATTTGCCATTTTCCTAATAAAAGGATTTTTGACATTTGAACCACTAACATTAAAGTTCGAAAAAAATACTGAAATAACAGTTTTCTTTAAAATTTTATTAGGTAACTTAAACAATTAATAATCCGTGTTTCTACCGCGAACACTAACACAAGAACATCGGTTTGGCATACTCAAAATGAGTTCATCCAAATCACGCTGTGGAATGGCCGCCCATGTTCGTTGCAACAACAAAAAAAGGTCTTCTTGCGACTGGATACCCTCCATATTCGGCAGAGCTCTTCTCTGTAGCATATCCCATGCATGCTCAATCGGGTTCAAGTCTGGCGACTGAGCAGGCCAGGGCCAAAGCCACATCTCAATCTCAAGAAATCCGCATAAAAATGCTTGATCCCTAGACACTTTTGATGTGTGTATATAATTCTTCTGTGAGTGTGTAGGTCACTGAACTTCTCTCAAACGACTGGACCGATTTTGATGAAATTTTTTGTGTGTGTTCAAGGGGATCTGGGAATGGTTTAGATTCACAATTTTGTCCGCTGGACAATGTTTTTTTAATTAATTTTTGAAATTTTCAAATTAAAGAAGTGTAGACAGGACAACGTCTGTCGGGTCAGCTAGTATCCTGTAAATCTGAAAATTAACGAACAATTGCCTTAGCTACTTAAAATAAATTACGAAAATGGTTAACATAATAACATTAGCACCAATACAATTATAAGTTCGACACGCAATCGGCGATTTTGTAATATATGGATGGCTATTTTATTTATAACTAGTGGTTGCCGCGGCTCTGCCGGCATATATGTCGGTTATCGCGGCAAATAAGAGCCTATGTGTTATTCTGATGTATAAGCTATATTACTGTAAAGTTTCATCCAAATCCGTTCAGTAGTTTTTGCGTAAATAGTAACAAACGTTCATCCAACCATCCATACTTACAAACTTTCGCGTTTATAATATTAGTAGGATATATTTTTTGTAGACATGACAATAAATATCTGAGGTAGATTGGTACATATTTAAAAACAAAATCACTGGTTCAAAGAAGATATGACATAGAAAAGAATAGAAAAGAAGTAGGTATGCAAGGATGGAGAGATGAATTGAAGAGGGAGCAAGAAGTGAGGATCAGAGAGAAGAGAGATGATGAACAAGAATGGGCGAAGAAAACTCTTATGTAACGTACGTACGTTATTCTTAGTCATCGCACGTTGTTAGTAAACAACAAGGCTGTTCCAGTCATTTTATGATTTATCAATTGTCTCTTGAGAGACACAGACACATATTATTGATTAATTATCATATTCTATTTTAGGTGAAAACACAATTTGCAAATCGTGAACTAATTAAGTACATGCGTCCTTAAGAGAAAAGAGCGTTTTATTTCATTTTCTGCGAGCCCAGCATTTTAGTTTAAACAACCACGTTCTAAAACCCGCTTAGTATTTGGATTTGTTAATGTAGGTAATTAACAGTTTTATAATGTAATTTTTCCAAAGTTCCTTTTTAACTGATACTGCAACCAGCGATATACAATAAGAGTAGTCAGGGTAGAGCTAGAAAGTAGGAGTTAACTTATTGTTACGAAGATTGTGTATTTATATTCACGAAGTGTAAGGAGAGCCTATGATCAGCCGTTGACTATTAGAGCAATATCAAGACAGAGATAAAATAATATCTGGTTTCAACACTCCCAATGTGAAAATAACGTAAATAGTAAGAGAACAAAAATAAATAAAAGCAACGATAATTCTTTTAAACCATTTATTACCTCAACTGTCTAAATACCAAATAAAATAACGTACAGTCGTAACTGAAGAATACGAAAATATTTATTGCCCCCGATCTACTTGTAACCTCTTTTACTAGTTGATCTTCGTATTTGCCTTGGTGAATAACTAACATAGATCGCTGGAAATAGCTTTAAGTAAATGCACGGCATACAAATTACAAAGTTGCAATCTTTAATAACAACCATTCCTCATCTGAAGATCCACATAAAGAGTAATCTACGATCTCTGTTAAGTCCTTGGAGCAAACGTCAGCTAGGTTCTCTATTGAATTAAATGGCTGTGATATAATCACAAATTTTAACAAAAAAAAACGACTTCAATCTGGACCACTGGAAATGGGACCACACGGGAAGCACCAGCTTTCAAATAAAAATAATCATCAAAATCGGTTGACCCAGTCGAAAGTTATGAGGTAACAAACACTAAAAAAATACAGACGAATTGATAACCACCTCTTTTTTTGAAGTCGGTTAAAAATATCAATTGAATTTGGATTTACAAGATAATCAGGAAGAACTTGCCTCTTGGTCTAGTGGTTCACTAACCACTTCCTATTCTGACCGCTCCTAAGCCAGTGGTTGAGTACGATCATTTGTTCTGTATCAGGGTCCTGGGTGTCATCAACATCACATCAATAGTCTTTAATAATTGACAGATTGATTTGCTTCTCTTTATAGTACTCTTGTAGTTTGTTCCCTAGTTGGCTCTTATGACACCCGCGCCGCGGTATGAATAGGGGTAGTTACACTCTGTATTCTTAATTCGTTACTACAAGGATTGATCGCTTCGAATCATTTTACAGTCATAATTCACTCTTATGGTCCGTACTCACATACGGTATTACTCGATAGTTTTACTCCAAAACGAGTAAAAATTAACGTGTGCACCGCAAAACTCACAACTCTATGGCTCGATCTACTTTAACGTTTCTCCTTTTCATTTTCTTTAATTCTTTTATAATTAAGAATTGCTAGACTTGCTAAATGTAGCCACCTTCTCCTATGTTGAACAGACATCATTTGGCTCGAACGGTTCGGTGAATACTGAACAGCGAGCCAAAAGATGCGTCACTCGATCGATCAATGCTGAATGTGTGGACGAAAGCCCGTGCCGTGGTTTTTACTCGACATGTTTGCTCGATCGAGTAAAACCGTATCAGACCGTATGTGAGTACTCAGCATTAGTGTTAACTATCAACTATCGACATAGTTTTACTGAAACTATATTTGATCTTGAGTCTTGTTTTCATAATCTTTTTTACCTTTTAACAATCCATATACTTACTAGATTAAAACCATCAACTACGCCCTGATAAAATAATTGGAAAACTGTTAACGTGTAGTAATGTCTGTTTATCACTTTATCTAAAAAAAGTGACTGTAATATAATAATA